>OW026519.1:114894492-116094492 GCA_932274085.1 Protocalliphora azurea | reverse complement strand
ATACATATGATGTGCCATTAATATACTACTATTGATAGTAAGATGATTTATATATAAATTAGCTTCATGTATTCTTAGATAAGATTCATTTTTATCCCCACTTTCTAAAATATAAAATTCTGGTTTCTCCAAATTTAATGTGACCTTAAGATCAACATTATTAAGCAAGTACTTTTGTTGATTAAATACATCTACATGAAGTTTTCCGAAAAGCTCCACCTTTTTCCCATCCTTAAATAATTTCTTTATCGATTAATGAATTAATTTTATTCACATAAGTAGCCCAACCACACGATTCAAGATGGGTAGATCTAGCATCATTTCCATAATTGAGTAATGTTTCCATATATGCTCTATAGTGATAGTTGCTGTCAGGTTGAGATACACTTTTATTATTGAAATGAACTGCACAATTCCTAAATATGGAATGCAACAAGTTATTAACAACGCCTCCAGTTCCTTTGAATTCAAGCACTAGTCTAAGATAAATACTATTAAGATCTCTATATGTTTCACCATTCCCCAATGATACAAATTCAATTGTACTAGAGTTATCCAATGAAGCAATTGGATTATAACATATTTATTCTGTTTTAATTACACTAGTTTGAATTGGGGGAGATTCAAATAAATCCAATTCACTTTTCATACATTCTATAAATCCCGACATTTTAAATATCTTTCACAGGTTTTGTTCCGATTTCCTCCAAAATTTCTTTTCCAATGTCTAATGACTTATTTTTTAAATAATTTAATCCTGTTCTCAAGAATGGTTTCAGGTGTGAAAACAAAGATGAAAACAATGATCCAATACCACGTCCATATTGCACAAACCTTGGTGTATGATATATTTCACCAATATTTTGAACATTATTTCCAGACTGATTATTATAATAATTTGTATACATCACATCCGTGGTTATTACAAAAATGATTTAAAATTTTACTAAACATTTATTTTATATATTTTTTAAAGTGTAGAGTACAATAAACTGGTATGAATTCATTCAAACTTATTATTCGTCCTTCATCATTTCGAATCATTATAGATTATTAATGTTATAAGATTCAATAGGAAAATATTCAATTCTATTAAAATGAATATAATTTTTCAATGTGGATATTGAAAATATTTTCAAACATTTAGTTTTTTTTATTACCTACATGTCGTGGTTTAATTATATCAGTGTAAATAAATACAATTTCATTTATATCTGGTGAAAAGACTTTAGTAAAATAATTTGTCATATTATCTGAAAATTTGGTCAAAGATTTGTGCAGAATGTGGTTTGTTGATGTTAAAATGGAATTCTTTTCAACGTTTTCTAATTCATCTCTACTAGTATAAGAATCAAATTCGTTGACTTTCTTTTCTGTTGCTAAATTTGTTTGTGAGGTGTCATTCTTTAACTTATTTAAAGTATCTGATTTTTTTATCATTTAAATCTTTTTTTTCTGTGGATACATTACTTTTTGGAGTATCACTTAATTTATTCAAAAGTTTTTTTTTATTATTCAGATTGGGGTTTGTTATCATAAAATCATTAGAGCTTTCTAAAAGTTCGTGAAATTTTAACTTAATGTCTTCATATTCATTATTTGCACTATGCTTCAATATTTTTGTTTTTCCATGTACTATAGCTTGTGTGTCGACATTTGAAATTGTATTTCGTTTTCTACGTTTGGCAATGTTTTGATTATTTCTTTCCAGTAATGAAAATGAAATATCTGATAATCCAACTACCCAGTGATCATCCAAATTTAGAGATTGTGTTAGCAAATTTGTAAAAGTGTTTGGAGTATTTTTATAAATATCCATTGAATTATTACTTAATAAAGTAACATAAATATTTTCTTCTTGTATACTTGAAGCCATCTTTAAAAAGAATGATCAATATAGTATGTTGTTTGTTATACATATATTATTTACTAATATCGTTCTGATGAATCCATGAATTATATTCTTTTCCGAAACCAAGCCATTTTACCAATAGTTTTTCTCCTTTTCGCTTTAAAATTTTTTCTACGAAAAAAATGTTTGGGGCTTTTGTTTTTAACAATTCTTCTTCATAAAATTCACCTTTAATTATATTTCCATTAAAGTCTGCAAGTTGATATGTTATAGGATTGGTTACGTAAATTTTGTTTATCTTAAAAACCTCTGTAGACCAATTTGGTGTATATCCTTTCTCAAATTGATTTTTATATTTACTAATGCGAACTAAATCATTTAATTTATATTTTCCTCCTTTGAAAACCTTCAAATTACTGTATACAGTATTAAGAAGTTTCTGTTCATTTTTCTTATTAACTGAATTGGGTGCTGTTTTTATAGAACGATGATATGAAGAATTATATTCTTTAAACAATTTATTTAATATATCTATCCATTTATAATTTCCCTGCATACTAAATTGTTTCCACATTTTATTTTTTAAAGTTCTATTAAAACGTTCAACTATTGATTCCTTCATACTTGAAAAAGTGTTGTAATGGTTAATTTCATATTCTTTCATAAGAGTTTTAAAATAGATATTATAAAATTCTTTCCCTTGATCAGAATGGATATTTTTGGGAGATTTTCCTTTGTTTAATTTTATAATATGTTTTAATGCTTTCGAAATTTCTATTCCTGTTTTAGTTTTTAGTGGTAATGCGTATGCATACTTTGAAAATACATCAATTACAGTAAGCATATATTTAAAACCTCTATTAAATTTTGCATACGGTATCATTTCCACTAAGTCAATCTGCCATGTATCTAAAATACCCTTTTGAATAAATCGTCGGCGCTGAAAGCTCTTTCTCGCTTGACGATGTAGTTCATCAACAAGAATTCTTTTACTCATATTTATATTTATAGAATGTTAATGCTTCACTTCATTTAAATGTCGTGTACTAAAGTGTAAACATGTTTCAACAGTTTATATATCCATTCACTATGATGATTTGTGGTCCCTCTGGTTGTGGGAAATCCATATTTATTATGAATTTGATAAAAAATCAACATTTAATATCTAAAAACATAGATCCTGTTATTTGGTGTTTTGCAGAAAAAAATTCTCTTCCGAGAATTAACAATGTAGAGTTTATACATGGTATTCCAGAGGATTTTGCTACTGCAGAAAATAAATCGGTTTTAATAATTTTGGATGATTTAATGCTTGAATCATCTAATAAAAAAGTGTGTAAACTTTTTACTAAGGGATCTCATCATAGAAATTTAGCTGTGATTTTAGTAACACAAAACATTTTTCATAAAGGTGCTTATTCCAGAGATATTTCTTTAAATTCTAAATATATAGTTATGTTTAAAAATCCTAGGGACAAGTTACAATTTCAATATTTAGCTCGCCAAGTATACCCAGAAAACTCAAAAGCTTTGGTTGATGTATATAATAACTGTACGCAGCAGGCTCATGGTTATTTATTAATTGATCTCACTCAACAAATACACAACGCATTAAGATTTAGAACGGATATTTTCAATAAAAATCACTATTTAATATTTGCAAATATAAACAATGACCTCGAATCTAAAACTGTTGAAGGAGAACAAACATATTCTTTACGTTCTTAAGAAAGCAGATCCTAAATTACGAAATGCAATACTGAAACATGTTGATGATGTTGTTATTAAAACAATAAATGAAATACTTTTTAATATAATTAATGAGAACCATAAAATCAATAAAGCAGTTTTTGACAAAATAAAACCATATAAAAATACAATTAGAAAAGTTTGTTCACCAGAAGCCTCAATGAAACAAAAGAGGAAACATCTAATTCAAAAAGGAGGATTTCTACCAATTATTATTTCATCCGTTTTAAGTGGAGTTATTGGAAAAATTTTATAAAATGTCAAATAATTTATCCAAATTAATAGTTCTTAATCCATCAACTTACGATAAATTTAAAATTAAATATTCTGACTCCAATTTTCTACATCGAAAACTAATACCAATATATAGTTCACACACACTAAAAGATATTAATAAATGGTATTATATTAAGCAAGAATTAGCCAAATATTTAATTGGAAGCCAAATATCATCTTCTCATCAAACTAAAAGTTCTAAATTGAGTAACCTACGCACAGTGGGGTCAAACGCAAATTTTTTGGTAATAAATCTGAATCTCCTAAACTACTGGTCGGATCAAATTGAAATGTATGGAAGAGTTGTAGAGGAGGACCTAAGCTTTCAGAAAAATCATCTTGTAGTCACCCTGTGATAACACGAGATAAGCTACAGGGTGTCAAAGTTGACTACCTCGAGTATGTAAAAGTTAAAAAAAATCGTAACTTGTACAAATGAAGTCCGATTTTAAAGCTTTTTATATTTCTGGAAAGTGCTTGGCAAGACAAAGAAAAAATAAGCTTACTCATCTAAGTTATCTCTTACAGTTAAAAAGATATTTACGCTTGAATTTTGAATTTTTGATTTTTTGGCTCGACTTTCTTTCGTTTTTCGGGAATAAGTCCGGAGATATATGAGGTAAAAATTTTTTAAAAATATTCTGTAATTTGCTACATATTTCAAAATAATATGCTGAAAGAATTTTTGGATTATCTCAATTCGTCTAGACGTGAAAAATATTCAAAGTCAGCACTCTGAAATTGGCATGAAAAATGGCTATTTTTTTACAAAAATATAGTACAATTCATTCACTTTTTTCTCAAAGTTCCGTTAATAAAAAAATTTTTTCCTTATTAATTTCAAAAGATAAGGCTTCATAAATGGTTAATAAAGAAATTTTGAATTGATTTAAGTTTGCACCCTACATCCAGCATTGGCCGAAAATTGTAAATTTTTAAAAATAGTTTCATTTTTTTCGATTAATAAAAAAAATGTCACGCGAGCTTTTTTAAATTTGGTACCCATATTTTTTATAGAGATAGATTTAGAATGATTTAACACTAAACTGCTTCCCGCCCGGCCAAAAACGAATGCAGGAGTGGAGATTTTATGTTAAAAGTCAGTTTTTTTAACGACTATTTTTAAAAGCATATTAAAAGCATATTAACATAATATTTTTAATATTATTTCTTATGTAGTGTATAAAACACAAATCAAGCTTTCATTCCTAAAAAAAATCAATAAAATAGCTCCAATGACCTATTTTTGGTAATTTTTCAAAAATAATTTTTTTTTCCAAAAATAGCTGAAAATCCAAAAAAATTTAATTTTTTTACTACAACTCCACTAATTTTGCAAATACTTTAAAAATGTTAAAAGAATATAAAAATAGACTTATTTACCAATTCAACGATATATAAAATGTTGATATAGGTCATTTAATAATAGTAATATAATGGCCTCAAAACTACCAAGTCACGTCAAAAGTTGCAAAATTCACTATTTTGTTCCGTATTTCTATATGTGTGTATACGTAACACTCAACTGCATTGCTTATTTTTGTTACGAGATAATAATATTTATTAATGAATTTATTTAAAGTGTTCATAATTTTTTTCTACTGAAAAGGTTTTTAAAATTACCTAAGTACATAAATAAGTATATTTTCCTTCGTTTTTTATTACATTTTTTTAAGTTTTTAAATAATTTACCTAGCTATTTAATTAATGTATTATAACAAAAATGATTTTTTTACAATCGCATAGGTTCATTTTTTGACGTACCTGTTTAACACTACAGGTCATAAAAATAAACTGAATGAAATTGGGGGTTTTGATCAAAAATTTAAATATTTTAATTCATTTTTGCCTGTCACCATTTACCTGATATAAATATTCTTTTTCTATATATAAGTATCCTTATAAATATGCAGATTTATTAGTGAATTTGCCATTATGGAGATTACATTAAACACTTTTCTATTTGCAAAGTAATCTGGGATAATCTATCTGATATTATAAATCGTCCAGATAAAATAAGAAAACTCATTGATACAGTAGCATCTTTTGGTTTAACTCTTACTGCAGAAGACAGTTTAAAGCTCGAAAATTTTTATAAATCATACGAAAAAAGAATGCAAGCTTCAGATTGGTCAATACCAAAGTTCAAGAAGAAAAATGAAGAGTGGTTGGAGGGAGAAATACCAATTTTCATCGGAAAGCAGAAAAAGGGTCGACCAAAAAGAAGTTACGATGAAGTTCAGCTAAGAACAAAGAGGACCAAACAGGAATCTATTCTAAATTCACATACGAATGTCGAAATAAAAGATACATTTAAAGCTTTAGTAACACGTACGCAACCAAAGGAAGTAGAAAAAGTTATAGATGTGTTACCAACAGCTTCTCCCAATCGATTACATCGGATAATCGAAAGCATAGTGACACCGAAATCAACATCGTCCTTTACCTCTGAAGATGCTTTAGCTCTAATATTAAATTTAGGATTATCAAGAAACCAATACGAGATTTTGAGGAAATCTGTTAGCGAAAAAGGATATGATATCTTTCCCAGTAGCAAATAAGTGAGAGAAGCGAAAAGTAATATTTCACAGCCTATGGAACACCCGGTTAATGCTTCTGTTAAAAGTGCTAAAGTTAATATATTGCAATTACTTGAAAATACTGCCTCTAGAATTATATCTACCTTCAGCAATGATAACATTGAAAAATGCAAAGACTCTGAACTTATTTTAATATTCAAATGGGGCTGCGATGGAACATCAGGATTTTCGGAATAAAAACAACTGGATGGAAGTAATTCTGGAAATAATTATTCCTCGCTGTTTATAGCGTCTCTGGTACCACTTCGAATGCGCTTAAATAAGCCTTCCTCATCGACAACAAATGAATCACTTTTTGATGATATATGGATAAATTTAACTCCAGGTTCCAAATTTTTGTGCCGTTCAATCCTTTTCGATTACACAAAAGAAACCACAGTTACAATAAACAGCATTGTCAACCAATTGGAAGAAGAAATTAAAGCATTGCCCCCAATATATGTAAAAGTATCAAACAGAACTATTAAAGTTACATTTCAACAACAATTAACGATGATTGATGGAAAAGTTGCAAACGTTATAACAGATACAACATCTACATGGAAATGTAATATTTGTGGAAAAATTAGTTCACAATTTCAGGATAATTCTGAAGTCCTTGTTAATAAAAATTCTTTAAAATTTTGAATATCACCACTCCACACAAGGATAAGATTTTTGGAGTTCTGCTTACATCTTGCATATGATATGAAGTACAGAAATATTCCCGGGCAGGAAAATGCTACAGTAAAAAACAATTTAGAACTTCACGAATTACGAAAAGAGGAGAAGAAAAGAATTCAATTAGAATTCAAAGAACAACTCGGATTAATAATTGATAAACCTCTACATGACTATAGAGACTCAAATGATGGAAATACAGCAAGACGTTTCTTTGAAAATCCGGAACTCACATTTTTAATCACAGGCATTGACTTAAATATTTTGAAGCGTTTTAAGATTATATTGGCAGCCATTAATAGCAAAAAACAAATTAATGCGGACAAATTTAAAATTTTTGCTTACGAAACTAAAGAACTACTTAACATTACATACCTCTGGAAATCAATGACTCCAACAATTCACAAAGTATTGGCTCATGGTAAAGAAATAATAGAAAATAGTATTTTGCCATTGGAAGAGCTAACAGAGGAAGTACAGTAAGCCCGAAATAAAGATGTTAAACATTTCCGACTCTTCAATACCCGAAAATGTTCGAAAATAGCGCAAAATATGGACTTAATGGAATATTTATTAATATCATCAGATCCAGTTATATATTCTATAAGAACACGATGGCTACCAAAAATCACTCTTGAAATAGAAAAAGAGGATTCCGAAGCTAAGGAAGTTAAAAATTTGCTAACGTTTGATGTTTCTGATCATTTTCAAGAAAATATCTAATAATATCTTCGATAATATATTCTTAATAAAATAAATATACGGGATTTATGTATAATAAGTATGTAAATCTGTAGAACAAATTAAATAAACATTACTCAAATAAAGAATTTACTACTTTATAATAACAAATATATACCTACATAATACATTAGAAAACTAAAATGTTACGTATACACACATATGGAAATACGGAACAAAATAGTGAATTTTGCAACTTTTGACGTGACTTGGTAGTTTTGAGGCCATTATATTACTATTATTAAATGACCTATATCAACATTTTATATATCGTTGAATTGGTAAATAAGTCTATTTTTATATTCTTTTAACATTTTTAAAGTATTTGCAAAATTAGTGGAGTTGTATTAAAAAAATTAAATTTTTTTGGATTTTCAGCTATTTTTGGAAAAAAAAATTATTTTTGAAAAATTACCAAAAATAGGGTATTGTAGCTATTTTATTGATTTTTTTTAGGAATGAAAGCTTGATTTGTGTTTTATACACTACATAAGAAATAATATTAAAAATATTATGTTAATATGCTTTTAATATGCTTTTAAAAATAGTCGTTAAAAAAACTGACTTTTAACATAAAATCTCCACTCCTGCATTCGTTTTTGGCCGGGCGGGAAGCAGTTTAGTGTTAAATCATTCTAAATCTATCTCTATAAAAAATATGGGTACCAAATTTAAAAAAGCTCGCGTGACATTTTTTTTATTAATCGAAAAAATGAAACTATTTTTAAAAATTTACAATTTTCGGCCAATGCTGGATGTAGGGTGCAAACTTAAATCAATTCAAAATTTCTTTATTAACCATTTATGAAGCCTTATCTTTTGAAATTAATAAGGAAAAAATTTTTTTATTAACGGAACTTTGAGAAAAAAGTGAATGAATTGTACTATATTTTTGTAAAAAAATAGCCATTTTTCATGCCAATTTCAGAGTGCTGACTTTGAATATTTTTCACGTCTAGACGAATTGAGATAATCCAAAAATTCTTTCAGCATATTATTTTGAAATATGTAGCAAATTACAGAATATTTTTAAAAAATTTTTACCTCATATATCTCCGGACTTATTCCCGAAAAACGAAAGAAAGTCGAGCCAAAAAATCAAAAATTCAAAATTCAAGCGTAAATATCTTTTTAACTGTAAGAGATAACTTAGATGAGTAAGCTTATTTTTTCTTTGTCTTGCCAAGCACTTTCCAGAAATATAAAAAGCTTTAAAATCGGACTTCATTTGTACAAGTTACGATTTTTTTTAACTTTTACATACTCGAGGTAGTCAACTTTGACACCCTGTAGCTTATCTCGTGTTATCACACGGTGACTACAAGATGATTTTTCTGAAAGCTTAGGTCCTCCTCTACAACTCTTCTATGCATTTCAATTTGATCCGACCAGTAGTTTAGGAGATTCAGATTTATTACCAAAAAATTTGCGTTTGACCCCACTGTGCCACGTTTGTTATAAACCTAATTGTTTGTATGGAAAATTTCGGACGAAGGAAAGTGTTCGCATAGTTCGTCATAACCGGTGTTCATTATATTATACTAAAATTTTGCTTGACTAGATCATAATATTTTTTACTTTTTTTTACTTGATCTAATGTCTAAACTATTGAACCGATTAAAATGAAACATGGAACATTTGTATATCTTTGAAGGAAATACTGACTGGATGACATGCCAACATTTTTAAGAAAGGGTTGTTTTGCTTCTTAGCAAGCAAATTTCATAAAAATGTTGATTACAGTGGTAAAAAAATATCACAGTGTAATAAAAGTATAAAAGGAGGCGTAACACCAATGCAGATTAAAATTTATAATATACTGTTACGTTTTTACCTTTTAAAAACGGTGGTTTATTTCCTTTAAATAACCCATATACTTTGATTGCAAATAAAAGCAGTTTAGTAGCTTAAAAGTTGTAACGACTCTTTATTTTATTTAAAAATGTACAACAATAACTGTTTAAATAGTTACTAATACACACGTACTTAAATTACCTCTGAACCGACCTTGAACGGTATGGGACCTACCGTCTGCCGTTTTGACTGTAGCTGGAAATTTTTGAATTTCTACACCCGCCTTCCTCGCCGTCATCGCCCTCGTACAAAGATACGTTCGCGATCTGACGCCTTAGTTCTTTCCTCTTTCTATATCTTTCTCTGGTCTTTTCTATCCGTGTGTTTCCAAAAATTCTATTTCTAGCTTCCCTGTTTTTTTTTAACTCTCAAATGCAATGGTTTTATTTCCCTAACTTTTGACTCTCCTGCCTTTTCACTTATCCTAACTTTATTATTAACTAAGATTTTAACGACCCGGTTATCCTTTTCCCCCACTAGGCCATTAAAATCGTCCAGTTCCTTCACTGGGTGTTGGTATTCGGACGAGGTTCCCCAGTTGTTAACTGGTCCTGTTTCCGGTTTTCCGTTCATCTTGGGCACTTCGGTGTAACTGTGTTGTCCATACCACACTTAAAACAAAATAGTCGCCTGGTCGCCGATGGACAATCCATATATCCATGTCCCGGCTGGCGACAATTCCAACAAGTATACTGGGTAGAACTATTTATCGCGTCAACATCAACTGATGGTATTACTTGATCATAATCTATCTCATGGACTCTGGACGCGAATTGACGATTACCATAGGCTTGACGTTGGCTATATAAAAGTGACTCGGCCTTTTTACATTCCGTTCTGAAGTGGCTAAGACCAAACATCCTGATAGGAAATATCAACTAAGCCATGGAAGCACGCAGATTCGTCTTCATTATATCTATCAGCTCGTTCTCTTTAATTGGACTCGTTTGCTGACTTCTTAGGAGCAGAACTGCATTATAATAGTCTTCAAAAGGTTCCTGGGGTTGTTGACGACGATCAATTATTTGGCGATTATGGACTATAGCCTCTTTCAGCTCCTCCCAAGAGGGTATGGGTTGTAATCGCCTTTGCATCCAATACCACTCTAAGGCATCACCAGACAGTAACTGGTGGAAATGCCTCAGAACCTCCGACCAGCTATTTCCGTAATCTTTACGCATTTCTTCGACCCGAAAAACTAACTCTTGGGCTCCCATAGCCTTTGAACTACCATCGAAGTTGACCCCCCACTTGTCCAAACCTGGTTTACGGGAAAATTCATGACTCGAGGGTGATGGATAGCTCTGTGGTCGCGCCTCGTGTTGTTGCTGAAAGGTGCTGTCATTATCCGGTGCTGGAAAGTATGACGCAAAGTAATTGGGCGGTGATCGGTTATATTGGTGCGCTGTCGGTTGAGAATGTGTCACCGACGTCGTTGGTTGGTGGACAAAATTTGGTGGTTGCTCCCTTGCTAGTTGTGGCGGGGGTCTACTAATATCCAGTAGAGGTGGTGGCTGTGTGGTTATTTGGTTACCGGACGATCTGGATAACGATCTTATACTTTCAGCAACTATCTGAGGCACAATTTCGCGTAGTCTCTCTTCCACTGAGCGCATCATCTCAACTTGACTGAGGCCAACTGCTGATTCCACTATACTTTGTATCACCTCCTGTGACGGTCTTTGTTGTGGCTGATGCATGTCTTTATTACTAGGCCCACGACTGCGAAATTCTTGCCTAACGTTTTGTGCAGTAATACTGCTATAGTCCGGCGATGGGATGCTACTTTCCATCTCGACTGAGCGATTTCGGACTTCATAATGGGGGTTAATTTGTGCAGAATTTGCACTCATAGGTGTTGCTGCACCCGTGGTAATTGCTGCCGACGTTGCTGTTATTGTTGCTGTGTTTGTTGTTGTCCTAGTTTCCACCATACTACAAAAAAACTAAATAAAAATATCACCCAATACGTATAAAAAAATTAATTAATTTTGTTATCACTAGATAACCAATGTTTCACCAATCTGAAACGAAATTAGGCACTAATTTATAATATAGCTATGTACTATAAGATGATAATTCAACACTAAGCAAAATATATATTTATATTATTATTAATATATTAAAATAATAAAAGAAAAAAATATGAGTTTCACGTGATACTTATTTTCTGAAGAATAGTTATTCCAAAAACAAAATTATATACCCTTAAACGAAAACAAATTGCACTCTAGGTTTTCTGTAACCTTCAGTTAAAATGCTTAGTTTTCCTAGTGAAAAAAATTAATTATAATGATAATTACAATCTTCTTAAATTCAAACTTCGTGCTTTCTAAACTTAAAACTCAATAATTTCAATGAAAGAAACTTACTAAATAAAAAAAATAGAATATTTTTTTTCCGACAATAGATAAATCTTCTTCAAATATTATGCAATTTTCTGCAGATAATTATAGCATATTACTCCGATTACTTCTTAGAAATATATACAAAACTAAACTATATATAATTCTTGTAATAAGAGAAAAACCCCAAGCTAATCTAATCTTGAGCGAGAAAAAAGGAGAAAAAAAATAAAATAAAAATAATAATAATAATTTTTTTGTATATATGCAAGATAGAAGAAGTAGATTATTGTCGACCTCTAGCCATTAATAGCGTCAAGCTTATTCTTTATTTTTAGAAAACAGAAACTGAGAATTAAGTTGTAAAAACCGGTAGTAAAATCTGCAGATCCCAAAACTCCAATAGGTCGACAATGAAATTAACTATAAATAGTAGTACACCACGACTTACCTTTTGAAATTTTAAGTTCTACAAGCTTTAGCTATAGTCTATTGAACCTACTTTAAAAATGTATTTCTTGCTTGTCACTCTTTTCTTCAGAACACTGTAGCTAACATTATTTGAATTATAATTCCGTAATAATGTGACTTAAATATGTTGTAAAGAAAAGACTAATAGCAAGCCTTCTAATTTTCCACCCAATAGAATAATTATTTCCAACGTCGCAACTACCAATTGACCTTGAATGACCTCTTTTGGTAGGACTTACGCTAGAAAAAAATGACTCTAGTCAATGAAAAATAAGAAGTAAAATTAGCCTGGAATTAAGGAAACCCGATTTTCGAGCCCCCATTGTTGGGCGCCATTTTTGTCAACGACTCCTGGGACAACCCGGTGAATGACGAGGATGGCAAAATTTTTGGAAAAATATTTAAAAAAATCTTGGTGTAAATAAAAATATGTATTATGTAAAAAACAATATGATGGAAATTTACATCATCATGCATTGTCACATATTTAGCTCAGTAATAAATAAATAAAAAAATATTTTTTACTAAATCTTCTTTATTCTGTATGATAATTTAAAAAACAATTATTTTTTTTATTTAAGCACAATTTAACGCCACATTTATTACATGAAATTGTGGAATAGCCTTTACATTTGGGAAATTTGCACCAGAGTGACCCACCTACTTTTGGCCAATGTTCAGCACCATCTGTTCTTATGTCTTTTGGAGGTGGTGGAGCTGGAGAACCTTTTCTTTTTTTTTTTTGATTCTAATTCTTCTTCTAGTACACTGGTACTAGGACGCCCTCTTTTAGCTTCTCTGGTGGTTCCTCTGTTGCATAGCACAAAGGCCAATTCATTTCTGAATTGGCCCATTGTAAGCAGACTCTTTTTAGGTTCACCTCTTTCTTGAGCATTTTTTTTTATAAACAATCCAAGAGTTTATAACAGCTAGATCAAATAAATGAAAAAAATACGCAAATACCACTTTTTAGACCTCATTTTTATATGATTTCTGCCTAAAAAGCTATCTATGAGATCTAATCCTCCCATATGTTTATTGTACTCTTGGACAATAAACGGGCAAGTAATATCAATTTTTGCTTTTGTTATCCTGTCAAATCTATTGACTTTAGTTACAGGCAATGCTCCAGAATAAGAAGATAACAGGGTTACAATCTTATTATCTTTCCAAGAAACACAACTCAAATCTATACCATCATACACAGACACTCTTTTCTCAAAACTACCTCTGGGCACGGATTTTTTCATGAAATTTTTCTTCTCTGGAAGTTTATTATTTGGTATCCTGTTTTGTTGCACAGTTCCCACTGTGTGAATTCCTGATTTAGCTAAAAAAACTACCAATGGCAAAGAAGTATAAAAATTATCAAAGTATATGACGTGGTTTTGCTTTCTTGGCACGCCTCGAAGCAAACGAACTACAACATTTCCTGTTGCACCAAGATCTGGTTCATCTGGGAGTTTCTCTACATTCTCTTGTCCAGAATATACCTCAAACTTGTGAGCATATCCCATCAAATCACAGAGAACATATAATTTAAAGCCCCATTTATGGGGTTTCTTAGGCCCTATTTTGGTAGAACACATCTGTTCATCCACAGAAAGTCTTTGATTCATTGGCACTGTGGCAAATCTCTCATTGAGATGCTTGATAACAGGGCGGATTTTATAAAGCCTGTCATGTTCTGGATGACCTACAGGTTTGTGAAGATCATTGTTATTAAAATGTAATGATAACTTTATTTTCTTAAACTTGTTCAGTGGCATTGTTGAAGAAATGGGCTCATATCCAAACTTTGGAGACCAGTATGATCTTGTGCTAGGAAATTTGATTACTGACATGTATAATAATATACCAAAGAACTTATACAAATCATGTTCTGTAAATTTTATAGATGAACTGGGATTACGCTGTATTATATATAAATTTGTCTCCTCTACTAATGTTTTGATAAAATCTTCAGTGATAAAATGGTTAAAACATTGATATGGAGTTTCTAGGTGTGATAGACTACCTGAAGCAGTAGAACTTCCCAAGAAAGTAATTTTATCTGTGTCATACACCAGATTCCTTTTTTTTCCAAATCAAGCTTCTTTTGTCAAATGCAAAACTGGATGAAGACTGCAAATTGGATAAAATTGATGGGTGAGAAGACTGAGAGGGTTCTTGATCTTCTGGTTCTACAAGAGGAGGATCAATTTCAGCAGTTTCATCCACATCATCATCATCATCATCATCGTTCTCCTCCTGCAA
Source organism: Protocalliphora azurea (assembly GCA_932274085.1). Lineage (NCBI taxonomy): Eukaryota > Metazoa > Arthropoda > Insecta > Diptera > Calliphoridae > Protocalliphora > Protocalliphora azurea. Next base: position 116,079,688 of record OW026519.1, on the reverse strand, counting down.
CACTCTTATAACTTCATCAGCATTGCGGTTTTCATCATCGGAATCTTGGTCATCAAGGCCATCTTCTGAGAGCCAACCGTCTTGCAATTTACTAAGATAATCTTCAATATCTCTATCATTCAAGTTTACCTAAAAAACAACATAAAATGAACATTAACAAAAAAATGTTTACAGTACATTACAAGTGATGTTACTGCATAGTGATGTAAATTTCTATCACATAGTTTTGAGAAATTTATTCACAGTGTTTTGATATAAATTGTATATAAAATAACAATAACATGAAAACAAACCTTTTTTCCACTCATTTTCACTTTTATTGTATTTTATATCTCCGTTTATTTCCATAAAACAATTTAAAATCTCGCTGGTAATTGACAGTGACGTTTGCTATTTTTTTGACAACTGCGTTTTTTTGTACGCAATAGTCGCTTTAAAAGTTGCCAGCAACAACAAATTTACAGTACAAGGGTTTTGAGTACCTTTTTTTGTTGACTAAATATTATGATGGAAATTTCCATCATTATGCAAAGAAGGGTTAACAAAGCCAACAATAATCGCAACAGCTAATAATAACACTGTGTTAGTTGCAAATTTTAAAAAACTGGGCACCCTACTGACAAAGCTAAATCGAGTAAACTGAATTCAATGGTGAGTCTTTTTTCGAAATTGGCACTCTTATTCTCGATATTTGGGTTTAAACTTAATTATGAAAGTAGGGAATCTGTTGGAAATAAGAAATAAAATGGACATTATTTATATATATTAAATAATAAATCGATTGAACATGTACTCAAATTATTAATTAAATCAGTTTTAGCACGATTATAAATGTTTTTATATTTTTGTTTGAAAAGTTGCTCATTGGTTGTACTAGTTAGCTTGCTTACAATATTATAGTACCACTTTAGTTTATTAGCATTTAAAATATATTTGATATATACACTTCAATAGAATCTTAATTGTTTGTATTGTTTAAATTCAAAAATTAACTCCCGTATTCACCAACCAATTTTAAATTTAAAATACGTTTTAAATTTAAAAGTTTTGTAAATACGGGGGTAAATTATTAAATTTTAGCTAAAAATATATTTCCCCTAAACTGCTTTTAGCCTTTCAAAATGAAATATCTCTCCAACGAGCACTTTTAAAAAAGGTTAACACCACTAAATTCAGCGTCGTCGATTTACCCAAGGTCTACAACAGAGATTAACGCAGACATAATATGTGAGATAACTCCGGCAGAGGAGAGTAACCATTTTGTTTATATTATGTTAAATCTTAAATAAGGGGTACACGTATTCTAACAGCCCGTCTAGACGTAACATAATATGTAAGATTTTTGTGTCGAGAGTGTCAAATTCGCTCTCTGAGAGAATTATTTCACGTGTAGATTCAAATATTAGTATTATAAGATGTATTATGAGACTGTTGTGATGAGATTTATCTACACAACCATCTTATAAGATGAACTGCCAAAGAAATACACATATACGAAGGTTTGTTTGTGTGTATGCATGTGTATTTTGGAAATTACTGAAACAATTTTTTTTTTGTAAAATTGTTTCCTTTTAGTGTTTATTTTACATGTTAAAAAAAACATTTTTATAAAAATTGTGCTAAAAAGCGCGAATTGCTTATATAAAAAAGACATGTTTACTCTGCGACTGATTAAAAATAATGATTTCTTATAGGATACGTGTACCTCTTATTTAAGATTTAATATAATATAAACAAAATGGTTACTCTCCACTGCCGGCGTTATCTCACATGTTATATCAACGTTAATCTCAGTTGTAGACCTGGGGTAATAACTCCTATAAGAAATCATTATTTTTAATCAGTCGCAGAGTAAACATGTCCTTTTTATTTAAGCAATTGGCGTTTTTTAGCACAATTTTTATAAAAATGTTTTTTTAACATATAAAATAAACACTAAAAGGAAACAATTTAAAAAAAAATTGTTTCAGTAATTTCCAAAATACACATGCACACACACAAACAAACTTTCATATATGTGTATTTCTTTGGCAGTTCATCTTGTAAGATGGTTGTGTAGAGAAATCTCATCACAACAGTTTCATAATACATCTTATAATACTAATATTTGAATCTACACGTGAAATAATTTTCTCAGAGAGCGAATTTTACTGTCTCTGACACAAAAATCTTACATATTATGTTACGTCTAGACGGGCTGTTAGTTTAACTCAATGGGTGCACACACTGTTAAAAAATTTGTCTCATCGAGCACAGTGTAATTGAATTAGAAAAAATAAAATTCCTAATACACTTTTCTGACGTATATCCCCTTTTTCGATCAACTTTTAAAATTTATGGGACTTTATTATATTTTTAAAAGAATAATTCTAACATATAACAACAAGCTTTTAATATTACCCTGTTAAATTTATAGATTGTCGTAAATTGTCATATCATTGTGACCGAAATCAATAATATCTTTAATATATTTGAAAGATTATGGAAAACATTTAATGTATTGTAAAAAACATATTTTTTTTAGGAATAAAATTTCGTAAACTAACTTGAAGCTATTTACAAATTAAAGCTCTTCATTCTGCTAGATAGGCAAACACTAAAAATAGTCGACTTCTAGTATGAAAATTTAAATTTTTCTCTATAATTGCATATTTAATCAAAATTAAAAAATTAGCCAATCAAATCGCCACCATGCTATATATCGCAAAAAAATTCGCCAGGCCGCCAAACGCAAAATTTAGTCGCCAAAAGCAATTACAAATCGCCACTTCTGACAGCCTTGCGCAGCATTATTTCTCAGTCATTTGTAACATTTGTATGAAAAGTTAAAAAAAAAAAAATAATATTAAAGTTATAAATTTAAAAAATGTAATGAATTTGCAGGATTTGCCATAGAATAAGAAAGTGACCTCGTAAGCCCAGCTGATTTACAATTTTTTCATGTACATACCGCGCCAAACTGTTAAATTGTTTTTGTATTCGTATGTAATATTTTTTGCCGCATTATTTACCCTTTTTAATTTTCTCATTTCATGTTATGTATGGGTTTTACATTGAATTTACTAAAAGTTTGATTAAAATCGGCGGCTATATTTAAGTCATATTAAGCCGAAATTATGGCGGCGGCTTTTGAAATTAATCGGCAGCTCGACTCAGCCTCCAGTAATGCCGGCTGGCGCAGGTCTCTGATGCGCAGTGAAGCCACCTCACAATGGTCCTGAAAAATTCAACCCTAAAATTATTTGAATACTCACAAAAACAGTCGGTGTTTATCAATTTCTAAACACTCATTACTTTTACATCACTAGAGAAGCGCAGAATTGAAATCAAACGCTGTAACTGATTTTGCTGAAATATTTTAGATGGTCTATTGAGTGCGTTTTAAAATTTATATAAAATACTTAAAGAGACATACTTTTTCATATTTTTGATATTTTCAACAATTTGAAATTGAATATTTTGAATGACTTAAAGTAATAATATAATATATATGCTCTCAGAAAAAAAGTTTACTTTAATTAGTGCGAGTTATCGCAAGAGGCGCGAAAATTTTGGCGAAGAATTGTAAGAAAAACATGGAAAATTTTTTGTGCTGCAGTTTTTAAAATATTTTTGCAATAAACTTCTCTCAGTTTTAATTTTTTTAAAATATAAATCATCACAAATTTTATAACAAAAATATTTGACGCAAACATGGAATCGAGGTTACCAAAGCCATCGGCTCTAAAAAGACCAACGCCAGTAACAAGAACCATACTACCCATGGATAGAATAAAAACAGCAGGATTTGGGAGTAAAAGTTCACTGTTGCTAAGTAATAGCACCGCATCATTATATACATTTCAGCCTTTAACAAGAGATTTAACAAATTTACCAAATGTCAGCAATTCTAATTCAAGAGGTATGAAATTTTTCAACATTTTTTTTTTTTTTTTTGTAACTCATTTATTTTTATTGGTTAGAACGTGCTGCTTCCCCTGACACTGCTAGCACAAATAGCACTCATGCTCGAGCTAAATTAAGACGAAGTCGTTCAGCCTGTGACATACGTGATATGAGACCTATGAAACGCATGGATTCAACTTTCGCTCCTGTTCCCGCCAAAAGCTCTCGTCTTATGCCAATACCTGCATCAGCTGCTAGTACTGCCAATAGACCACCACGTATAGGAACAAATAATACCACTGCCGGAACTAATGCAAATAACACAGTAAAACGTACTGTTGGACAAAATAGAGCATCAGCTAAGCGTGCTGCTGCAAACACTACTCAAACAAATGGCTCAAAGAAAACAACCGTAGCTGGTACCAGTTCGTCAACATCCGTTTCGACAACGGGTGCTGGTAAACCCATTAATAAACGTATTCCCCCATATGATTTTAAGGCTCGCTATAATGATTTGCTGGACAAATATAAGGCACTAAAGGAAAAATTTGAGGACAAATGCGAACAATTGGGAACATTGGAAAGCCTGCCAGAACAATTGGAAGATACACAAAACCAACTTATTGCCACCCAAGATGAGTTGAAAAATACCCAAACAATAAAGGCATGTTTAGAGGAGCAAGTAAAATTCCAAAATGAAAAAATTCAGTCAGTTGAAGCTACTCTGAGTAAAACAAAAGAGGAATTGGATAAATTGACAAAGGTTAATAATGTAAGTACATATGATCTCGATCTTTACTATTATATATTAACGATATAGATGTTTATTTGGTTTATTATTAAAAATTGCTTAGATAAATGTGAATCAGAATTACATTCCTTGGAAAAAACAAATTTTATAACTTTTAAAATCTTTATAACTATTAAATAAGGTTTGAAAAATGCTCTAAGATTTTATTAAGAATAAGAGAAAGTATTCAAAATAGGACTTTTGCAATTAGTATAATTTTTCCCCATAATTTATAGCAAGTATACATTATTTGAATGTTTGAGATTTTTTTTTTTATCTTATTTAATAAACGTCAGTTAAATACGTCCCACACAAATGTTAAATACGCTCCACACGCTGTATGTATGTTCTATGTCCAGATTCCATCTGTGATCAGAGATGTATAATTTTGAAAAATATGTTTTTTCACTATGATCATATGGAAAAATGTGGAATTTTCAAGTGGCTCCAGTGGACATAAGGAGCAGACATGAATCGGGTAATCGGAAGAGTGGAATTTTCAAGTGGCTCCAGTGGACATAAGGAGCAGACATGAATCGGGTAAGCAGAAGAGTGGAAGTAGCCTAGGACTAGTAGATTTCAGAAATGTATGTTCTATGTCTATGTTCTATGAAAAATGTGGAATTTTCAAGTGGCTCCAGTGGATATAAGGAGCAGACATGAATCGGGTAAGCGGAAGGGTGGAAGTAGCCTAGGACCAGTTAGATTCCAGAAATGTGTGTTCTATGTCACATTTTTCCATATGATCATAGTGAAAAAACACATTTTTCAAAATTATATATTTCTGATCACAGATGGAATCTGGACATAGAACATACATTTCTGGAATATTATAAGTGAGCACGAAACAACTAGTGAATAAAATTCTACCTACCATCTATTGGTAGGTTTTTTTTTATGAAATAAAGCTTAAAATTTAAATTAATTTCTTATTGGTTTTAATAAAACTTGTAAGCTTTTCTGCAAAACTTTTACAATGTATTCGGCAATTTTTTTTGCTTTAATATGTGTACTTCTAAGCTTTTATACATTTTAACGGATCGGAGTTTGAGGAAATTTGGTTGATGGGTGCCAATTTGGTACGTATACAATATCACGATTAATAATGATAAATATATTTCATTTTTAATGTATACATTCTACATATACATACAACAAACGTTATGAAAAAAATTTTAAAATTTTAATGTTTTTCAAAGTCAACTGTTTAAAGGGAATTGTCCAAGTTTTTTAGTATTTGATTTTATAACTAGTCATAATCTTCATATCTGCAATAGGGGGAGCGATCCCACGTTCAGAACGAAAGATAGGGAGGCTGTTAGAGGTATAACGCTAGCGAATCGGCAGGGGATGATAGGGACTGGAGGGTAATTATGGATTATTCCTTTTCGGATAACTCGAATTTGCGGGATCAAGGGAAAGGCCCTATAGAAACTCCAGGAAGACAGATTGGAAGTATTTTAGCGAATTAGTGCGCAGGGATTAAAGTCAACTATTTAAAGAGAATTCTCCAAATTAAGCGACATTAACAAGAGGAGATGAGTTAGTTTCTGATTTTATAACTACTCATAATCTTCATATCTGCAATAGGGGGAGCGATCCCACGTTCAGAACTATAAATAGGGAGTCTGTTATAAGTATAACGCTAGCGATTCGGGAGGGGGTGATGGGGACTGGAGGGTAGTCATGGATTATTCCTTTTCGTATAACTCGAATTTGCGGGATCAAGGGGAAGGCCCTATAGAAACTCCAGGAAGACAGATTGGAAGTATTTTAGTGAATTAGTGAGTAGGGATTTAGGGGATAGTGGGGGCTGGAGAAATTCAGTTGAGGATATCGAGGCAGTAGTGAATAATTTCACGAATGTTGTCAGGAATAGTTTTGAGCTCAGTTGTCCGGTGTTATATCAACGGTCGGACACTATGCTTGGGCGAGCCTACGGATTATGTCGGGACTATGGTTGACTTCGGGGCTATTTCTGCTATTGAAATAATTAGTAGGATCTCTGGGTTGGATTAGAAAAGCTCCATGGAAATTTTGCTCAAAGATGGAATCAGGAGCAAAGGCGAGTGTCTGTTTTATGGGAACTGATATAAAGCGATCTTATAAATTGACAGTTGCAGCGCTTTTCAGGCAGAAATTCTGGGCATCTATAAAGCCTTGGGATTGTTGAAGAAAATGTTGAACGGAATTATCTGTAAAATAGGCCGCATTATTGGTCAGGTGCTTGTGTGCAAAAAGGAATTGAGAAGGCTAGTGTATGTCTACATGATAAGATTCTGTTGGTCTCCCTTTGCACTGAAACATTCTCGGCAATGAAATAGCCGATGAGCTCGAAGTGACTCGGAACTACACAGGACTTTTGTGCAGATATCTGTTAAGATTCTAATTGGATCCAATTTTAAAGCCATAAGGAATTGGACTCTGGTCAACACGAATCGAGCCTGGAGGATTAGAACGGACTGCAGGGTATCTAGAGCGCTATGGCCTAGTTTTAAAACTGGCAGATTCGAAACACCTTCTAGGCATGAGTCGTAGTAGTCTAAGAGTCATGGTTGGCATGATTTCTGGTATAGGGAATATGATATAAATGGGACATTGGCACGTCAGACTTTTGTAGGACGTGCGATGATGTAAAGGAACTAGAAACAGTTTAGCACATACTCTGGCTTAGAGGCATTTGCAGGTTCCACTTCTTCTGTATATATATTTTTATATCATTTTATCTTTTTCCTTCTCTATCTTTAGAGAGATCACAATGTGAACCGTTTGTTCCCTGGGTGGAGGCGTGATTATTCTACCTTTTTTCTACCCACCTAACCATTGTCCAAGTTAAATAAGCCATGTGCCATTCTTATTGTATTTAGCAAGTTATGTGAAACTTCTTATTTTTAGTCATGTAATATTTCTTTTTTGGAACTCTTTTTATTAGTAAAATTACAAAACTTAAATAAAATGCTGCTTAAAAAACCGGTTAACTCCCTTCAAAACACTTGTTAAAAAAAAAATCCGAAAACGACAGCGTGTGTAAAAAACCGGTTAACAGGTTTTCGGTTTAGGATACTCTAGTAAGAACATGTATATTGGCGAAGAATGAATAGCATTTCAATCTTCTCTGTTCTTTCTTATGGCCAAAGGTTAACGATTGTTGACACTGGCTTCCGTGTATCTTCCATACAAAGCTGCAAATCCACCGGGCAGTCGCGTCCAAGAGCTTACCGAGTATACGAGGAGGAGAGGTGAAGACTAATACTTGGTTGTGATGCAAATGCACACCATAACCAGTGGGGGAGTAGGGACGTTAATAAGTGAGGTGATTTTATAACTGTGAACAATCTTTTGACCTATAAAGAAGATACTCCAACGTTTAGAACTAGGGATAGGAAACAGTTGTAGATATCACACTGGCTAATAACCAGGGCAAGTTTTTCATGCTTTTTGAAGTCTTTGCATAAATTTGCACATAATAATAATAACTATTTTTTTGTCATTTTTTGGAGTTTGATTAACTTATCTGTATAAATAATATTGTAAATTTAACATAATTGTAAAGAAAAAAATTCATACGTATCAAATATGAATATTAAATTTTATTAACATATATTTTTAATATATTTATTTATTTTTGATAAATCGAAAACTATAATAATTTTAAAGTTAAAAAATTCATATTTTTACAAGAAAACGCATGAATTTGTCTGTTTTTTTATGCATATTTTTCTGCATATCCCATTTTTCATGCTTTTTCAAGCGCATATTTTCACTTTTTTTTTCGTGCATATTTAAACTTGCCCTGCTAACAACCATAGTAGTGTTGTAGAGGACTGGAGGGTTGCAACGGATTGTTCTTTTTTATGCCACAGCAGAATATTCTTCAGTCTTAAAAGAAAGCCTTATAGAAAACCCAAGAGAACCTTTGGGGGATACGTAGGTAGTAGGCTGGAGGTTATCTCTCTTCGTGATCATTCACAAGGAGATATTGATAGAGTAGTGGAGAAATTCACGAGGATCTGTAAGGAGAGCTTTGAAATGTCATGTCCTAATTTTTTTCCAAGAACCTAAGGGATCAAAGAACGACAGTTAGAACTTGATGTTGTTTAATAGATAGGACAAAGCTTACAGGAGGGAATGTAAATTTTGACAGCTATAAGGCGTCAAAATTGTTGCAAAAAGGCAAAAAAGGCCTCATGGGTATTATATTCCGTAAACAAGCTATCGAAATTTTAACGAATTCTATCCAAGGATTCTAGTGTTCCCGGATATATTCAGAGAACAAATAGCTCATGGACGGAATCCTGCTTACAGACCCTATCACTTCTTATGAAGACAGACTTTCTTGGCTGTATATAGGAAATGGGAATCATCATCTCTTGTAGATATAAATCGCCACGATGGATAAGGTAGTAAGGTAGGGCGGTAAATACGTTCGACCCATATAAATTACCGGACGGAATCTTTCCGGCTATGCTTCAGCACGTCTTAGACGATGGAACTTTACTTCTGGTAGAGCTTTTCAGGAATTGCCTCCTAAGGAGGTATGTAACAGTGATGTGGAGGGAGGTCAGGGTAGTTTTCATACCCAAGGCCGGTAAGGCGAGTCGCGCGAAACCTAAGGATTTTAGACCTATCAGCCTCTCGTCTTTTCTATTGAAACATAAACCGAATTGTTTTACATTACCGAAATCTAAAACCATCTCATTTCGACCCATTAACTCAAGACTTTGTTGACAAATATAACCTTATCTATTATGCTATAATTTTCCTTCTTCGCAAGAACATTTCATTTCATAATTTGAAAAATATTACTTTATAGTTTTGCTAAAGCTAAGTCACTATTTCTGTATAAAATTTTTACTTAATTTTCTTTATATATAACCTCAAAACCAGGTTTCGATTACCTACTTACTGATAAAAGATTTTTTCTTAGATTTTGCAGGTACAAAATATCGTTCAAAGAAACTTGCTTTCCAAAATTTGCATATCCGTTTCCAATTCACTAGCAATAAGCATAGCGAAATGCTTACTGCTAGTATATAGCTACATTTATCCTTGTTGGATTTTTCAAAAAACTGTTACATTATCCAAAAAATGTTTATCATTTACCAAATGATCACTCGATCCCGAATCCAAAATAAAATTCATTTCGTAATATTTTATTTACCATAAAACAAACGCGATCATTATCCTCTTCAAAATTGACAACCTCGGTATTTTGATGATTGTCCTTAGTATTATTTACCAAATTAACTTTCCTTTTGAATCGGTAATTTATCTTCATATGTCCTTCCTTGCCACAGTTAAAGCATTTACTATTAAATTTAAGAAATTATTCTTCTTAGCCGCGAATACAGCACCTCCCTTGCAGTAATCGTTGTTTCACTAGTTGAAATGTTAATTTATGTTCCCCAAAGCTGTTACTAAAGGGTCATAGCTATCGGGAAGACTTACAAATAGCTCACAAGCTATCAAATTCAATAAAGTGGTTTTTCATTTTTTACCGCCCGATAATTTAAATTTTTCTAATTGTTTTCGAATTATCGTCTAACTTGACGATTTAATTGCAAAAACATCACTTGATGCATTCCACATCATCTTTGAAGTGGTTTTATCACGAACACAATCAAGGTAATCATCAGATATACAGCTTACCAGAACTGATTTTGATTTTTTAACCTTTTCAGTAAATTTTCTACTTTGATCTTCATCTGCATTACTTGGCAGACTTGATTCTACTGCCTCTAAAACGTCAATAGCATCCAAATACATTTTTACTCGGAAACTCTAGTGTTCATAATCCGTTTCATTGAATTGCACTATTCCATGAGGAATTTCCTTTCATTACATATATTTTATTTAAAAGTTACAATTGAAGTGAAAAAATATTTGAACAATAAAACTCAAAATACAAAAATATAAATCAATGAATATATGAAAAAATAATTTGCAATTTTAAGAGCGTTTATTTACAAAGTCTGACGATTTTTTCATATATTTTCTTTACGATATTTGCTTTTGACAACCACAAATGTTGTGTGTGTTGGTCTAATGGCTTCACCTAATACATAATCAAAATTAAATTAAAAAATAGCTTTTAATCATAACCAGGACTTTTCTACTGTTGGCCATTTTGAATTGAGGTAATTTTTAACGTTAAATCATTATTTTAAAATATATTTTATATATAATTCTAAATTTTCATCATAAAAATTTTTAATTTTCAGAAATTGACACAAGAACATGCTGAATTAAGTACCGAAGTCCTTGAATTACGTGAATGTTCCACAGATTTGTCCGAAAGAAATGCTGAACTTTTGGAGGATATTACCGTGTGCAAAGAACAATTATTCCGTTCAAATATGGAACGCAAGGAATTGCACAATACTGTTATGGATTTACGTGGTAATATTCGGGTATTCTGTAGGGTACGTCCTCCCCTAGAAAGCGAATTGGACAAAAAGTTATGTGGTTGGAATTATTTGGACGAGACCACAGTCGAAATTGTTAATTATGATAAAACTAAAGCAAATGCGCATACATTTAGTTTTGATCATGTATTCCATCCGGTATCACATCAGGAATCAATTTTTGAAATGGTATCACCATTAATACAATCTGCTTTGGACGGTTATAACATTTGCATTTTTGCTTATGGACAAACGGGCAGTGGCAAAACATATACTATGGATGGTATATCTAGTAATCCTGGTGTTATACCGCGAACTGTCGATCTGCTATTTGATTCGATTAAAAACTACCGTCACTTGGGCTGGGAGTACGAAATTAAAGTTACTTTTTTGGAAATTTACAATGAAGTTTTGTACGATTTATTGAGCAATGAACAGAAGGATATGGAAATTCGTATGGCTAAAAACAATAAAAATGATATATACGTATCAAATATTACCCAAGAGACAGTAGAGTCGGCGTCACGTTTACGCCAACTAATGGATATAGCAAAAATGAATCGTGCCACTGCAGCCACAGTGGGCAATGAAAGATCGTCACGTTCACATGCGGTAACCAAGATTGAGTTGATTGGTACACATGCCGAAAAACAAGAAATTTCCATTGGTTCCATTAATCTGGTAGATTTGGCTGGTTCTGAGTCCCCCAAAACCAGTATACGCATGAATGAAACTAAAAATATTAATAGATCGCTGTCAGAATTGACAAATGTTATATTGGCCTTGTTACAAAAACAAGATCACATACCATATCGTAATTCAAAACTAACTCATCTCTTAATGCCCTCTTTGGGCGGCAATTCAAAAACACTTATGTTTATAAATGTTGCGCCATTTCAGGATTGTTTTGTAGAATCTTTGAAATCCTTACGTTTTGCTGCCACAGTTAATCAATGTAAAATGGCCAAAGCCAAGCGTAATCGAATTTTAAACATTTCTGCCGGAAATTGTAGTACGATAAGTAGTTAATTTTAGGTATGTAATATTTTGTTAATTGTTTTTTTTTACTTTTCTTTATAAATAATTAATTCTTTAATAAAAAGGATTCATTTATATTAGTTACTTTAATAATTCGTCAAACTTTTTGAACCGATATCCAGTACATGTATATTTTTTTTTTTATTTATTTATAATTTATGTTTGGTTTTGCTAATTTTATGCTAAAATTTATATTCTATTATTTGGCAATTTTTTAAATTGATTTTTTTAATAAAATAGTAAAATACTGTGTAAAATACTGTTGTTTTTTTTTTTTTTTTTTTTTCTTTAAATTGAACATCTGTTTTTTTTCGGAAATGAGATTCACATTTCTCGATTCCTAGGACTGTACACTATTAAAACTCGTTTATGAATTTTGTGCTCAAGAAATGGTTTAGATTTTATTAACAAATTTCAATTCACCCAACTTTTCAAAAGTTTGTTAGGGGGGTATCCAATGAGATCGTTTTTGGTTTTAGTGCTCAACGAACAGTTTAGTTTTTTAAAGAAATTGTATGTTTACGTTTTTTTTATGTATTTTTATTTACATTTTTATGTAGACAAACACATGCAAAAAGCTTGCTGATGTTTGTTGGTGTCCACTTATCGGTTTGATTTCTTCGCATAGGTAAAGTAATCGGTTATTGCTCTACACTTTCCGTATTATCAAAATTATAAAATTTACTTTAAAACCAAGTTGTAGGTCAGAGGGCGCAGCTTTGACAAGGAGTTGCGCATCGCTAGTTTCTTAATTAATTAAATTTTCTGGTTGAAAACAATTTTTAAAATTTTGGTCTGGTTGAAAACAATTTTTAAAATCTTGTTCAAAAACCCTAAAATGTCACGCTAATACCATTAAACTTTGAAAATATCATAACTTTTATTTGAATAACTCAGTAGGTTTTGATATCAGATGTAATTTTGACCAGAATTATACATAAAATTCTAGTTTGTAAAAATTGTTATATGTTCATCTTAAAACGGCTATAACTTTCGCGCTACTCTGCACGAATTGATAAACGCGAACTGATTCTACGTGCATTCGAGTCACTTTATATTGATACAAATGAATTTTAATGTGTCATCAAAAAAAAAAAAAGAATATATTTTTTTAAGGCTTAAAATTAATAAAAAAAATTAATAATGGCTCATATATCCTAGTAATGTTGCTAAAGTGGCACCTGATAAAGTGCGTGCGAATATGAGCTGTAGTGTTTTGCGCAGAACAGGAATTGTAATGTTCCAAAATCTAAAGTTTTAATTAATGCTATATTCGATAATGTTGGTGACTTCTGTACTATTGCACCGAATACTGGAAGCAGTGATCATTTAGAGAATGCGTCTGCGGCTATATTTCAGTCAATGAGCATCTTTGATAACGACATATCTACGCACTCTGATGCAACAATAGATGTCTATAAGAATATTCATTCCCAGATACATTTAATGCTGCCTTGGATCTTATGGGATTTCAAAAGGTAAAATCTGGTGTTAAAAGGCCGGGAGTATCAAAGACAGTGAAGCAACCCGATATTTCTACATTTGTATAAAATGGAATTAATAGTTACAGATTTGCAATTTAGGAACAAACCAACAATGAACAAGAGATTGCTGCTAATCATCTACAGTCAACATAATGGATCGAAGAGTGGTACTGAAAATGATATTTCAGGTAAGAGTAAAAAAAATCATTTTGTCCTCCTATTATGCTATATAATGTTAATGTGAAAAAGCTTGTAGACCAACTTAATTAGAGAAAATTTTCTTTTAAAATTGTTAATAAAAGTCGTAACAGGAGCAAACTTTTTTCGAGGAATTGCCCGCACATCGTGAGATGATGGAATTGCTTAGGAGTCAGGGCATAGAATCTCATTCATTTACGCCATCTCAATTGAGACAAATATCAGTGATACTTAGGGGCTTATATTATACGAAATTATACGACCTAATTGAAATTAAGAAAACTTTGGAAGCCTTGATTCTCGCCACGGTAGACAAAGTCACGAAATTTAGAACACTGGCTTCAGTTAAGGGAGATTATGATGCCGTCCTTTTTGGTTACATTATTGCCGGGTATGAAAAAGGATTTTTTAATTTGGTTAAATATCTATTTCATCAGACTGTTATTTGGGAATCTTCGAAATCTAGGACGAAGAAATTCAATGTCATCGGTGTCAGAAGTGGGGACATACTGCTCGTAACTGCAATAGGAAATTCTCTTGTGTTAAATGTGATAAAGGCAATGGCGTTGACCCTGTTTGTGTCAATTGTAAGAATAGTGGCCACACGGACAATTTTAGAGGATGCCCCTATTTTAGGCAAGTAAGCAAACGTAAGGGCGGTTTCTTCTCAAGACAATGTGGTACAGGGCAGATCATATGCTAGTAATTTTTATGACGGACAGTATGAGAAACGTACACCGGAAATTGACGATAAATTTTTGGAAATTGCGGAATACTATGGTGAGGAAACTTTATATAGAATTATATAATGTTGCCTATGGAAGACGTAAAGAGGGAATAAGGTAAGCTTCTATGGCAAGTGCTTCAACACGAAATTGTTTGAGCATCATGACTTTTAATGCTCTCTGAGAGTATTATCTCACGTGTAGATTTAAATATTAGTATATAAGAAGTATTTTGAGACTGTTGTGATGAGAATTCTATACACAACTGTCGTATCCACATATACAAAAGTTTTTTTGTGTGCATGTGTATTTTGGAAAGTAATAAAAAAAGCAATATTTTTTGTAAAATTGTTTCCTTTTAATGATTGTTTTACATTAAAAAAAAAAAACATTTTTATAAAAGTTGTGATAAAAAAGTGCGAATTTCTTAAATAAAAAGGACATGTTTACTCTGCGACTGATTGAAAATTATTATATCTTATAGGATTTATTAGAATACGTGTATTCTAGATTTAAGATTTAACATGATATAAAAAAAAATTGTTACTCCCTTCTGCCGGCGTTATCTCATATATCAGCATTAATCTCAATTGTAGACCTGGGGTAAGGGGTGGAGAAAACGTACATGAGAAATTTATATGTTAACAAATTTTAATTTGTTTCGCATTATTGTTCTTTAATCTCAGTTATAGACAATGTTGCCGTTTTCGTTATATGCAACCATAATAAGTTATTTGACTCCAATGTGGAGATGATGACTTTCCATTTCGGTTATTTATTTATTTTTTTAATCAAAATTTTATTTTTATTTGTTTTAAAAATTCTATTTACTTTGTTAATCTTGCCAACAATTCATCATACATTTAAAAACTAAAGGTTCTCATAACTTCTCATTCCAATTTTAACTGACAATAGAGAAAATAATTTAAATCAATAGAAAATATAAAGACTTTATAATATTTCACCAAAAAGCGAAATGGATTGGGAGATTTTTGTGAGAAAGTTCTGACGATGTAACAAACAACCTAAATACCTGTAATTACAAAATAAATTACTATTAAAAAATGTATATTCGGTGAAGACCGACTATATGATATCCTACACTATGGGTTAATTTTCTTAAAATTTATGTGGGGTTTAAGTACTTTTAACTGATTTTCGAGAGAGAAAGCTACAATTAATTTTAAAGCGATCTTTTGAAACTGTATGCCATATTTTATGTAGGTACATACAAATTTGTGCGAGATTATGTAGTATATGTATTTAAAATATTTGAACTTCAAAATATTTCTCCAAGAGAACATCTATTTGGGGACTAGGTGAAATAATGAACCAACTTCGACCAGTTAAAGAGATTTTGAGTCGATTGATATACTATAGGCGATTTTCCAATATGATGCTGCAGGGAATAAAAAATGCACCTTGTTTAGTTATTAAAACTGTGCAAGATAACATAATTAAATGATAATGCAAATTTAAAAATGGCACCATATTATTTTACAAATAATAATAAAAGTGCTCTATCATGTATTTTTAATTGGGCCACAATTTTGTACACAATTTTTAAATTAACTTATTAAAACTTAATATATGTGAGTGCTTTGGTACATAAACGATTAATGTTGAATCTATTTGCCAAACCTCCCAATTAAATATCTTTTACTTTAAATCTTTGGATTTTAACGCTTCTAAAAAATGGAAGTCATATTACCAAATAAAATTAGCTAAATCCCTATAAAAAATATCTCAAGTTTGTATTCTTTTTCTCTAAACACATAATTGTAAGAGTCAATCTTATTTTCTATTATTTCTCGATGCAGCTGCTTTGAAATTCTAAGTTTATTACAATATGGTTTGTTTTTGACATTATATCATAAGGTCCTGAGGATAATTAAATTTTTATTATTAAACTTTATATCCCGACCTCCTATAAAATTTGATCTGGGACCACATTTTGAGAAACATTTTTCTAAACAATTAAATTTAAAATATTTTTCTCTCCTAAAGACTAAGTAAAGTTTATGATATGCAAAGTATTTGAGACCTGAATACATATATTAAGATTATATTAATTTTATAGGGCATTCAGACCGACGCGAAATTACGTAATTTCCTATACATTTTGACACTTGCGAAATTACATAATTTTGTGTAATATCGGCGAAATTACATTGAAATTACGATGCCCATTTCCGTGCAACTCTGTACATGGTTGGAAAAAATACTTTTTTTCAACTATGTACTGCATGTTTCAACCATGAGAAGAAAAAAAAATAATTCACAGCTGATCTAATCTTTAAACACAAATCTTAAAATTAATTATTAAAGTGATTTTGCAAAATGAAACCTATGCTTTTTACATTTTTAATTGTTGTAATTTTCAATTTAGTAAGTAATTGTTTTATATTTGTTTCCATTTCAAAATACTTTATTTACCCCTATAACAATTTAAAATGTAAACAATAAGTATCAGCTGTTCACGAAATTACATCAAATGTCATCTAGCCAGTATGAACACTCTAGATTTCATTCGTAATTTCGCGCCGGTCTGAACAAGGCTTTATATAACAACTCTGAATTTTTAAAAATTGGTCCTTTTTTTTCCTAATTCGATAATTTCTAAAATTTTGTTAGAATTTGTGGTAATTAGGCTGTTACCGTACAGTTGTATAAAATCGTTCAGTAGTTTGTTTATATTTGTTGTTGTAAAAAAAAGTATGTTATATCCAGCGTTGCCGATTTAGCACTAGATTTAGTGCTTTTTAACAATCCAAAAGTAGCATTTTTCTGTTAGCGCTTTTTTCAAAAAAAAAAAAAAAAATATCTTAGGGCCTGTGTTGAACGGTAGAAAATTATTATTTTTAGTATATTATATACAGCTATAAGCCTAGCAAAATTTTACTAGTTCATAAGGCTAGCAGAATTTTTGTCAGAAGTGTATGAATTTTTGACATACTAAAATTGTTAAAAAATTCAATGTCAAATATTTACATAGAATATTAACATTAAAACATGTCTTACGATTTCATCACATTACATTCTTCGAATACTTCACATTCAATATTAAATGTCCATTCCCAAAATAGAGTGTGGCTTGAGAATGAAATTAAACTGTAGTTTGATTACAGTTTAATTTTAATGTTTAATTATTGCTCGTTTTTTTAATACATTTTTAATTTTTTTATAATAAAATTTTAATTTGTCAATATTTTATAAAGTTTTTATTTCACACAACAGAAATAAGAATTTTCTCACCAGAGGAAAAGCATTTCCTATCATAGAACATTTTTATTTTTATTAATTTTCGAGTTCAACAAAAACTCATTCAATGTGTTTTCTATAACAGCTGTTTATATTGTTTTCTGAACTATAAAAAATTTCATTTTTGTTAACTTTCTTTGAATTCATTTAATATGGCTTCAAAACGTAAAAAGTATTGGGGTAATAACCCCAAATTTAAAATATCAAGATCTAACAAAACTGCCGCTAATAGGTTTCAGATATTTTCTGACCTTGAAAATGATGAAGTCTCTCTCTCTTGGGTTTAAGCTGTAAATATAGAAGAATAGAACACAGACACCATAAGAAACGAATTTAAGGAATCATTAAATATTGAATTAGTCAATATTAAAGAAATTGTAACCACTCGTTCAAATATAGACGATGCACTCTATATGATGGAGTTCAACAGAAATCAGATTACCAAAAGGGAGGTAATCAAAATAAGGCACATGGCATTGTTGTTCATTGGAGGAACCCTAATTGTCGTTCAAGAGGTCCTACACAATGCTCTAAATGTGCGATGTATGGTCATGGATCTGCCAATTGCTACAGAGCAGTTGCCTGCATAGGATGTGGTGGACCACATGATTATTCAAACTGCCAACTCAATAAAATACAAATAGATTGACCTGTTATATATAAATATTTCAATTGTATTAAACGAAACTTGAAAAATGTTAATCATAGATCAGACGACCCTCACGGTCCATCACGGAGGAAATATTTGGAGATTCGAAAAAGAGTTATTAATGTTAGACGACCAGCTAAACTACGACAATCGAGCGATATTGAATTCTATTCGACAGATGATGAGCAGTATGAATCAAGACACAAAGAAACATCAAGATCTACGCAAAAATGTCAGGTAAAAATGAAAACAAAATAACATATGCTATAATGGCAAGAACACAACAAAGTGATAACTTGTCCAATGAACAAATTTTAGATATTTACTTCGAAGCAATAGATGCTTGGAAATATGCTTAAATATGTTATATAATAATGCAAATGTAGACTTAATGTTATGCATTGGAATGCTCAGGGCATAACAACCCCACTTCTATTATAGAATTATAACAGATTTTACATCAAAACAGAATTGATATAATCCTCATTATTGAGACATTTTTAAAACCAAAACACAAATTTAAACTAACACTAACTAACTTTAAAGTTTATAGAAAAGATTGTATTACACATGGCGGAGGTGTATCGATAGCTATTAAAAAGTATATTCCCCACGAACTTATTTCAAACTTTCTATCGTAGTTAACATAAATAATAGACCAATAAGATTTACTTCTATTTATTGTCCTAAATATACAACTGATTTTATTAATGATCTAAACTTCATAACTAGAAATACCACTGATTTGTTCATTTTTGGTGACTTAAACGCCCAAACTGGAATTACATTAGAAATAAGACAGCAGGTAACAGACTTTATAATCATCAACTCAACTCTCAATATTACATTTACTCCCCCAATTCATTTCCTCGATTTGGACAGTTTTCGAATCAAATACAACCATCAGTAGTTGATCTTCTTCTTACAAACTCTAACTTACAATTTTCACAAATTGAAACACATCCAGAACTACTAAATTCAGATTACACTCCCATATCATGTACAATCTTTGAACCAGTTGTAGAGAAAACTATACAAGTTCCCCTGTATAAAATTGGGAAATCATAAATTAAAAAACAATAATTTACAATAAACTACATTAACGGAGTCAAATATTGAACAAACTCTTTAGAAAATTACTTACACTGTGCAAGAAGCTTCAAAGAAAATTCCAGTTGGTTCTCAGCAAGTTTGGCAAAGAAAACTTTGAAGTATTAGTTTATTTTTAATCGAACAAAGAAATAGATACAGACGAAAGCTTCAACAATCTAATAATTGCTCGGAAAGAATGTTGTTAATTTGTTTACTTAAACAGCTGATTAAACTAATAAACCATCACATTGGCAATGATAGAAATAAAGAACGAAATATCCCAGCGGGTGTACCACATGAGTCTGTATTGTCACCCATTATGTACTCAATATACACGTCTGACTTCAAAATTTTAAGACATCAGTCTGCAGCGTTATATGCGGATGATACTGCCATTATTACAAAGGGTAGGGTATAAAACACTATAGTCAAAAATATGAAAAAATCTCTTTTTTATGCACAGAAATATTCTAAGAAGTGGAAAATCAAAATTAAATAAAATAAAAACAAAAGCTATAATATTTCCATTCAATAAATCACCGAAAAGAATTGCTTCTGTACCACTGTCTATTGAAGGAGCGGAAATCCCTGTACTTGATACCGTAAAATATTTGAGAATTGTATTAGACAAAAATTTGACCTTTAGGCATCATATTCAGCAATCATGTGAAAAAGCAGTAAAATGTGGGAGAGCTTTATTTCTGCTACTTAATAGAAGGTCAACACTAAATTGCAAGAATAAGGTCTTACTTTATAAGATGTGTATAAGATCAATTATGACACATGGATGCCAAATCTGGTCAAAAAGATGTACTAAAACATACATCAAATAACTGCAAGTAATCCAAAATAAAAATTTAGAAATTATATTCAATTTACCTAAAAGGTACTCAACAAATAGATTACGTAAGAATTATAAACAAGATATGTTTGAAAAAGTAACTAATATGTTAACACAACAATTTGAAGATAGAAATAGATATTCGAATTGTGATATAATAAGAAATTTGTAATATTAATATCTTCATCAACTTCAGTAATGAAGCTGATAGAAGCATTAATGTAAAAATTTCTTTGAATTCAAATAAGGTTTTTCCAATCTTTTTTCCTTACATTGTATATACTATTTTTAAGAATTGTATATTTTTATAATTTAAATATGTTAATATTTGCTGCAATTTCTCAAGAAATATAATAATGATAGAATTAAATAAGTTAATAATAATACTTCGTCGCAAAAAAAAGTTCAATAAAAACTTATTGAACTCATTTTATTTCGAAATACGATTTAAGAAGGTGTCTATCCGTTTTCCCAATTCCATTGAATAAAGGATTTATTAGCAATTTTCCAAACACGTTCCCATTTACTTTAGGAATTGCCTTTTTTGGAATAAAATTGGACTGATTGAATCAAAGGTTTTGCACTAAAATTAAAAAAAATAAAAATAACCAAAGGTAACAGTTTTATGAATTTAAATTCGTGGAAAAAACTGTTGTCAGGAATTTTAAACGTACATAAAATTTTACTATTTACTTCTGTAATAAAAACACCAATTTTAAATTTGATTCGAAATATAATTCACTCTTTCTACAGAAGTTAAATGCCCGTATTCTCTATCTCGATTTTATGTTCCGTCTATAGACGGAAAGCAGTCACAAGTGGCATTCTCTAAGTCGATATATTTTTTTCGTTTCAATTACGTGGTTTAGGTCTATGATATTCGTTGCTTTCAAATGGGATGTTGCCAACATTAGCAACGATATAAATTTAAAATTTTTTTGGTAGATTTTTTTCATAATTTTACTTATTTTGAATATGAAAATGCTGAATACAAAAAAGTAAAAATGAAAAAGAAAAACAAAAATAAAATAATTCATATAAATATTAATATAATTAATAAATTGTGTATTATTTATATTCCTATTATCTCATTGTAATTTTTTGTCCTGAATAGATACAAAAATAGTTGCCGTTGACTTTTAGAAATGAAAATTTATCAAAATGGTGTCAAGAAATGAATAGATGTGGAATACCTGCTTCTGGAAAAAAAAATGAAAGAAATTTTTCACATGAGCGAAAATCTTTTCTTCTCTGGATACATTGAATGGAAGCTTTAGAAATAAAAATTTCCTATTATATTTTGATGTTTGTACATGTATCATTTGTATCAATTCAACATTCAATCAATCCATGCGTATAATGAATATTCGACACACCTAGAGAAAAAACCATTCGCCCAGTCCACTAAACAAAAACCTCTTTACAAAGCAAATAAGAAACATTTTCATATTCCATTTCAGGGCATCAGCGACGCTCAACACTATCAAGGGTAGGTCTGTTGAGAGTGCTCTGCATGATGTGGTGAGTTTTATTGAACGGGGTTTGCTTGCCAGCGTTCCTCGACATAGAAGGCGCTTTTAACAACATTAGGATAGAGGCGATTAAGGAATCACTCGCTTCGTTAGGTATTGGTGTATTCCTAATCGAGTGGATCACCCTGATGTTAAGCAGCAGAGTTATCAACTCAAGCATGGGAGACACTTGCATAAAGAAGCTTGTGACAAGGGGCACACCGCAAGGGGGGGGGGTTCTATCTCCATTACAGAAATTCTAGGCATTTACAAGGCCCTGGGATTGCTGGAGCAGAATGTTGATAGGGACACTGAGGTAACTATTTATGTGGATAGTCAGACAGCACTGATGGCAATGACAAGTTACTATGTCAGGTCCAAGTTATGGGTGGGTGTAGGAGGGAATTTAGGAGGCTAATGGATGCCTACAGAATAATACTTTGTTGGGTTCCTGGTCACGGCGATATTCTCGGTAATGAAATAGCCGATGAGCTAGCTCGTAAGGGCTCGGAGTTGGACAGGTCTTTTGTGGAGGTATCGGTTAGGATTCCGATTGGTTCATATTTCATGGTCATAAGGGAACGAATGATGCTTGGGGGAGAAGATCAGACTGCAGGGTATCTAGAACGATATGGCCTAGTCTTAAACCAACAGATTCGAAGCATCTAGACATGAGTCGTGTGAACCTAAGGATCATTGTTGGCATGATTACTGGTCACCTCGCAATAGGGGATATGATCAGTAAGTGGGACACTGGCGCGTCAGATTTTTGCAGGACGTGTGATGATGTGGAGGAGCTAGAGAAGCATATACTCTGTCACTGTGTAGGACTTCAGCGAAGTAGACTGAGGTGGTTTGGGAGCCATATTCTGCACGAAATAGAGGAGGTTGCGAGTGAATAACTCGGCAACCTTATAGGGTTCGTAATAGGAATAAAGTGGCTTAAAGGTAGTCAGGGTTGATTTAATGGGTCTTAGATTTCATTCTGTTCTCTGAAGAACAGAGAACTTCTCCCACGTTCAGAAGTGAAACAACAAAATTTGTTATACAAAGAAAGGTTGTTATTTCAATTCAAAGCCATTTCCAACATACCACACTTTCTAAGAAATACAAAGTAATGAAATTTGTTATGAAAAATTTATTAATATATATATATTTTATAATTAGTTATTGAGTATTGTAATGATCATTACCATCGCAATGTCAATTTTACATTTTGTTGATTCAATTACATGTGAATTGTTTTCGTTATAACATGTGTAATTTAGGTATGTAATTGTTTACGCTACTTACACTTACATTCATGTTTAACAGTCCATCACTGATGTAAGTTAACAGTGATCGTGATCTTGTAATCAGAATAAAAGTTTGCTCATTCTCAGTTAATACTGTAGTATATAGACTATAACATTTGTCTTTCTTTACTTAATTCTTTTTATGTCGATTTTACTCTTTGTGGTAATTTTCCACTATTGATCCAATTAGGCATATTTATGAGTAAAAGCACATTTTAACATTCTTTTAGCTTTCAATCGTCAATCAAATCAGTTCAATAATAAGCGTAAGTATCACATTTAAAATATCATAAGATCCTCCCAAAATTTTCAAGTGTTAACTTAAATTTGAAATATAGTTAAAAAAATATAAAAAAATTTATTGCAAACTAAAATTATTTGAAATTCGGAATATTTGTTTTAATTCGAAAGTGATAAGAAAAATTTGATCCAGAAATTTCGACCATCTAAAATTCTAACCTCACTTTGATCACAACTTTAACATTAATTTTAAATTTCTTTGTCTGATAAAATTATACACAGGTAATAAAGCTATTATAAAATGATTTTATTATATTGCTCAAATTCCTAACAACGATTTTTCCCTAAATTTTATAGCCCATATTGAACGAAAATCGTGATAATTCTTCTCGTTATATAATTTTTCATTACCATGGCAATATCTTAGACATTGGGAATGTACATTTTTCTTGGAGAGTTTACTAAGTCTAAGAAGAAGAGGTATGGCCATCTTCGGAATACCTTATACATTACCAAAAATCTCAGTCGATTCATAGGCTAGTAATCAATTTCAACCTCATCTCGTCTACGTTCCAATTTCATCATCCAATTCGGAAGCAATCATCTGTAATTAACCTCTCCAAAGACGAAATTTTCTAGTTCGAACTCAGAATTTTGAATGGATTTCTAACACCAAGAAAAGAAATATCAGCAGTCGGAAAAAATACATAAATAAATCAATTTCTACCACCAGCTAAGTTTCAGTAAAATTGTATGAAATGATTTGAAAATTTTGATCAATTACGAAATTCTATTTAATTTTCACTAAGTTTAATTATTTTTAAAATTGCTTAAATCTAAAAGTTTAAATATTGTTACGAAATTGTACTTGAATTCAAATATAACGGTTTTAACGGCCGGTTTAAATCTTTCTCAATGCTTCCAGACATTTCCGTTTATGTTAACAGCAGTTAACATAGCTGTAAAAATTATTAACATAGTTCTAAACGTACAACATTGAATAAAAAGCTTTCACCATTGTTTTTAAGTATGGCAACATTAAAAGTTTAAGCTGCTAACATTAACATCAAAAGCTGTAGTTTGTCCGTTAAGAACATTGTAGAAAGAAATAGAGCTTTCAAGAAGCATCTAGTAGGTAATACAGTGTATATAAATTGGCCGTGAGAACACCATTCAGTGAGTCTAATTGGAAGCGTCGTTAAGTAAAGACATATTAACTGCCTTGGCTGTATAATCTTGTACATTATTAAAGTGTGCTGTATAAAGCGTGTAATTTAAGTGTGTGTGTGTATTAAAACACAAAGTGACTATTTAAACTGTATTGTTGTACATTTTTAAATAAAATAAAGAGTCGTTACAATTTTTAAACTACTAAACTGCTGTTATTTGCAATCAAAGTACAAGTTTATTTAAGGGAAATAAACAACCGTTTTTATAAGGTAAAAACGTAACAATATTATTCTATTGTCATAGAATACTTTGGTTGTATACAATATATACTTGATGGAAGCGCTCGCCATGTTCATCCGACTCTGAGGCTAGCTGCTTGCTGAAGTATTCGAGATGGTGATGCAAGAAGTGAATTTTGAGGGACATATTCACTCCAGTTTTCTGGAAGTAGTTCAACATCTTGGTCACAAGAGCGGGGTAATTGTGTGCTCGCATACTTCCCAAAAAATATCGTATGACTTTCTCACTGCCCTCCACGCAAAGTAATCATTACCGTCTAAAGCACCTTTAAATTCCTTTGATTTCATGAGCTTTCGTATATCCGGCCCATTCGGAACACCTTCCTTCAATTTTTCTTCGCTGATTCGTTTGAAAATATTTTCCAAACAATCAAGAATTTTCGGTTGCTTCACAATGGCCTTGATGAAATTTTTTACGATTCCCAGTTTGATATGGAGAGGGGGCATGAGGACGTTCTCCATTGGCAGCAGTGGATCATTTACGCAGTTGTGTCCTTTCTCCATTGGATCTCGTGCAAGCCACTCATGCGTTTCGTATTGGTTTCCTTTAAATCGGCTATCCCAAAGACACAAGAAACACATGTTTTTCGTATAGCCTCCTTGGAGACCTCTTAGCATCGCCACGACTTTCAGATCACAACTGATCCGCCACATGTGATCAGTGTAGCAAACTGTAGCCAAAATTATTTTCATGGAATTGTATGTTTCGCTCATGTCTGTGCTGTAGCCAATGGGAATGCTTGGTTTTTTATTATATTTATGTAGCAAAACGACTTTCAGGCTTGATTTCGAAGAATCGATGAACATTCGCCAATCAGCTGCGACATAATTAATGGCCATCGCCTCCATCAGTCCCTTTATATCGTGGCAGTAAACAAATGTGTTCCCTTCGTTGAGTGTGTAGTACCGTTGGAATAGCAATTGTCGTCTTCGATATCCGGTGATTTTGACATTAGGCTCCAAATTGTTGTCTTCTTTCAAAAGCTGGGAAAGTTTTTCTGCTTCACGTTGAGAAAGGTTTAATTCTGCAACAATCTTGTCCATTCTTGCTTGTGATATTGGAATTATTTTGTTCGATGGGCCGGCTTCTGGTGTTGGTTTATAGGTGAAATCTGATTGATCCATTGTTTCAATAGAAAAAGAAGTTTCTCTGTCAGGACTTGGAAGCGGTGGAATTGGTATTTCATCTGAATGCGGTAGAGGTATTTGTGCACTTTTAACAGATATGTAAACTCTTCGTTTAAGGCCTTTACGATTTACTCCACATATTTTGTTTGCGCAAGCGTAACAGTTGTCGGAATTGTGCTCTCCTGGATCAGTCCAAATCATTGGTACACCAAAACGAAGTGAACTGCGTTTCCCTTGGATCCACATGTTAAGACCATTGTAGCACGTTTTACAAATTTTGTATGGGATCCACGAAATGCAGCGAATCATTTCGCAATCAAAATAAAGTTTAAAAGCGCGCTCCACTTGCTCAGAGAGTAATGCAGCATTTGTTGAAAAAGCGCTTTTGCCACAAACGTAACAAAATAAATTGATATTTTCTGGACAATTTGCACTCATTTCGGT
Source organism: Protocalliphora azurea (assembly GCA_932274085.1). Lineage (NCBI taxonomy): Eukaryota > Metazoa > Arthropoda > Insecta > Diptera > Calliphoridae > Protocalliphora > Protocalliphora azurea. The sequence goes on along the minus strand of OW026519.1, from coordinate 116,053,234 downwards.
TTTATACTTTTATTACTTTTTCGTTACATAAAAAAAACCGTACTTTACGCGTTCGGAGACACTTGTTGAATGACAAAAATCGATCAGTGAACACTTATAAATACTACGTAAGTTTCAATATTTTACTGAGAGGTACTTATGAATTCGCGCATCTTTTAAAGGTGGCTATAAACCTGATTCGTGTGCGTTTTAAATTTTTCGAAACGTTCTAAAACATGACCACTCATAAATGTGGGTGCAATTTGTGTAAAAAAATCATTCAGGTAGCCAACGGAAAAAAAGTGCACTTTCCTTTTTTCCTTTTAATTGTCCACGCACATTTATGACCGTTAAAAAAAAAAAAATAATAATAAACAAATAACCTTTTGTTTATTATTTTTTTTTTAATTCTGACAATCATAAAAAAAGTCATCAATGTTTTTTCCAAGGAATTTTGAGCATATCTCTAGCAAATTTTTTAAATTCATACCTTCACTTAATTGTGAATAAAAGCGAAACGCGTCCATCCATTTTCATGATCTATGTCTCATTTTGTTTAAAGGTTATGTGACTTTACGTGAAAGTAATAGCAGATGATTTTAAAATTAAAAACCAGCCCTATCACCGAATAGGGCTAAGTACAGACCCTCTTGAATTTGAATTTTGTATCCAAATTTTGATTTTAGCCTGTATGTTACAAAACCCTTAAGTTTGAATCTAACACACAGAATGCAGTTTCATAATCTCCGATGTATTCTAAAAAGTTTGCAAGCGTGATTAATGGGACATATAACAAATGTGGACTTCATGGGCAAAATTCAAAAAAATTACATTTTTGAAAATTTTTTAAGATTTTTTTTAAAACTCTTAGCTAAATCAATAAAAGTATGAACTCGAATGCTTTTCACCTAAATTATGTTGCCTAGCTGAGATAATTCTTAATTGTGTCCAAAAAGATTGAAGTCAATATATTTTATAAAACAAAAACTACGCTAATTCAATTTTTAATAAATCACGAAAATTCAAATGCAAATAACTTGAAAACTATAAGAGATAAATAGCAAATGCAAGCATGTTTCATAAGCCTTAATGGGAGTTTGAAGAAGATGTAAAAGTGTTTCAAATAGGAGGTACCCTATTTTGAGCCCCAATAGCGTCTTTCTTCTAAACTAAAATTGTACGCTCCAGCCGATTAGACGTTACAGATTTATTTCCAAAAAATTTCAATTCTGCCCCACTGTGCAATGTGCTTTACATAATTCTAAGATATTTTTTGGCAATCAAAATTACTGTAGTAAAATCTGAAAATTTTGCTACATTTTCAAATAGTTTTTAATATTTTGACAATTAAATAATTTGATGGACCCCTCCGACCATACGATGCTAAAACTCAATTTACGCAAGAAACCGATTTTCTGAAGGTAGACCTGAAGGTGTGCTTGGTTAAAGGCTGCATTTTTTCAAAATTCGCGCTAGTTTTTCAAGATTTAGAGAGACCATATTAATGGAATACATCACAAGCGAAGCAGAATTACCTTGAAAATAAATACATATGTATTATGACATCAAATTGCATCATCATGTAGAGGCGCACATACAGTGACCAAAGAGTAGAAAGATATTTAAAAAGCTAAAATTTTTGTTTCAAAGTTTGCCATCGTATAACTATTGACCAATGGCAATAGAGTTATAAAATATAAAGTAACATTGTTTCTCTACATCCAAAGAGCAGTTCTTTTATGCAACTCTAACATCAAAAATTTTAACTTGTGGGAGAAAAATCAAAAATATAAAAATAAAACTCCTATTCGTTTCAATCACATTTTTCTAATTTTTAACCTAAAGAACTTTAACTAATAATGATTAAGATTGTGGACCACAAGACTTTGCATTTTTATTGCCTATAGTGTTACTAATGCAATTTAATTAGCCATTTTGCCAGAAACAAAACCATATTTGAAACTTTTGTAACATTAACTCGGTTTCATTGATTTAAAATTTGTTGTACTTTTGCCCATATAAAAATTTATTTTATATGGGCAATTATAATTTAATTTAAGTATTAATATATTTATGAAACATTTAGCGCTTAACCAAAATTTCGGGTACAAAAAGCGCAAAAAGTGAATTTTCGCAAAATTTTAAACATGTAAAATTCTCTACAGATACTTTTTGATAATCTAAAGTCATATCTCGTATTAAAAAAATCCGGAACAGAATTTCAAAATTTGATGAAAATTTTAAAAAGTGCATAAAATTTAAAATCTATTAACGCTACTCATTTATTAAAAAATTCTGTTTACGCGATATTTTGGGCAATTTCTATAAAAGTGGTATTTGTCAGTTGTAAAAAACACACATTTTACAAATATTTATGACAATTATATGAAAGTGATGGCATAACATGCCTGATTTCCTGATATCAACGAGATATATCTCAAATTATAGAGAATTACATCGTCTTTAAAATTCTGTACTCTGAATCTCCTCTTCAATTTTTGGTTTAATTTTTTATCATCGTATAACTTTGCACCAGGTAGTAAAACGCTTATTTGTTCTACAACATATGAATTTCCAAAGTGTTGGCTTCCAACTGGTTAATAGTTTGAATCTAAAAGACCTAAATTGTCAATGCAAAACTAAAATAAATCAAAAACTTCTCTAAAGTTTCAACTCAATTTTTTATACTTTTTTAGGTTTAAATGGCTGTATTTCCTTGAGGTTTTAAGTAAATGATTTAAAATTTTAGATTTCTTTAGTTATTTTGTAAGGTCTACCATAATGCATCAAAAGTTTTCCTGTTTTTAAAACTCTTGATGCAAAGAAACATGCCGGCCGGTTCAAAGTCTCACACCGGATTAAAATCAGCCGCCGAAATCTTAAAATTTTTATTGAAATTCAATGCAGAAAGTGAATGTAGTGGCTCCATCTGTTATTGTTTTTAATAATTTATTTCATTATGCTCCGATGGCGCCGATTGAAAAGTTTCGCTCCTCGGCCGCCGAAAATTTTGCCTCCGCTTGTTTCTCTGATTCAAAATGTTTGGAAAATTTTTGAAATTTTTTAAATAGATAATTATAAGTATCAAATGTCACCGAGCTATTTGGAAAATTAAAACCTGTACTTTGATAGAAAATTCAAAGCAAGTTATTTAATTATTCCTAACAAATTATTTTATAATTTATAAAAAGTAATTATGTATCGTTCCTGAGCTGACAGAATTACCTATGTAATTTTCAATAACTTTTTAGGAAAGCTAAAAAAAAAAACAGTTTAATTTCGTCGTTTTTTCGTTATGTAGCAAAATGTTACAACATTTTTCCGTTTATGAATAGACTTACTAATGCAATTAATGTGTGTTATGAATAAGAACGAAATTTTTGACACGTTTTGGAGAAAATCAACCAAACTTTACAAGGGAAATTTTATAGAGCTATTTTTATTAAGATATGTTTGTGTTTTTCTCTTTGTAAGTTCATAAGTTTACTAAAATACTAGTTTGAACTATCGATGGAGATATTATTTTTATTATCTTGGTCAAATTTTAGCTTCCTACGATGTTTAATCATCTCGAAGAAATCTTTAAACACATTGTTCCCGCTAATATTAGTGTTACATAGTGTTAATAATTTAGCACTTTTAGTGCTAGATCTAAGACTTTTTAAACTTATTTTGGCACGAAGAAAATAAATCTAGCACCTGTCACTTTTTCTAGCACTTTTCGAATTACTGACAAATGGTAGGGGTCAGTGAACGGGAAGGGTTCAAACTACCGGGGAAAGTTATATCGGTAAAAAAGAAGTTATACCCGGCGTTTCGCTGGGTCACGTCTAGGAATCGAGATATATCGACTTGAAGTTAGTAACTATCATATAGGGGAAATTGTGACCTTTGGTGGTCCTTTTTTGACATAAATCGAGAACCACCAGTCCGATTTTGCAGAAACAAATTTAAAAAAATTAGGAATTACAATTCCTTTAATCTATTCACACAACGTTTCGCTACATAAGCAACAGTTTCGCAGTTATAAATAAATGTATGAAGAAAAAAACTATTTTTTGCCTAAAAAATTGAATTTTTTTATTTCTAATTCATAAAAAATCCAAAACGGTAAAAAAAGTGTCAAGTCCTATTACTTTCACGTAAAGTCACATAACCTTATACAAAATGAGACATGAAAATCGATGGACGCGTTTCGCTTTTATTCACAATTAAGTGAAGGTATCTCATTTTGACAAGAATATTGATTTTATGTTTCAATGAATTTGGATAATATTTATTATATATTATTTATTATAATTATTAACACGAAAATTAAAAATTATTACAGGTAATTATTAGGTTATTACATAGATACATAGGTTATAAAAATCGATGAACGCAAAACTTATTTTCGTCTTCGATATCCGGTGACTTTGACATTAGGCTCCAAATTGTTGCCTTCTTTCAAAAGCAAGTTTTTCTGCTTTACGTTGAGAAAGGTTTAATTCTGCAACAATCTTGTCCATTCTTGCTTGTGATATTGGAATTATTTTGTTCGATGGGCCGGCTTCTGGTGTTGGTTTATAGGTGAAATCCGATTGATCCATTGTTTCAATAGAAAAAGAAGTTTCTCTGTCAGGACTTGGAAGCGGTGGAATTGGTATTTCATCCGAATGCAGTAGAGGTATTTGTGCACTTTTAACAGATATGTAAACTCTTCGTTTAAGGCCTTTACGATTTACTCCACATATTTTGTTTGCGCAAGCGTAACAGTTGTCGGAATTGTGCTCTCCTGGATCAGTCCAAATCATTGGTACACCAAAACGAAGTGAACCGCGTTTCTCTTGGATCCACATGTTAAGACCATTGTAGCACGTTTTACAATTTTTGTCTGGAACCCACGAAACGCCGCGAATTATTTCGCAATTAAAATAAAGTTTAAAAGCGCGCTCCACTTGCTCAGTGAGTAATGCAGCATTTGTTGAAAAAGCTCTTTTGCCACAAACGTAACAAAATAAATTGATATTTTCTGGACAATTTGCACTCATTTCGGTTTTATACTTTTATTACTTTTTCGTCACTTTAAAAAAAACCGTACTTTACGTGTTCGGAGACACTTGTTGAATGACAAAAATCGATCAGTGAACACCTATAAATACTACGTGAGTTTCAATATTTTACTGAGAGGTACATATAAATTCACGCAGCTTTTAAGGATAGCTATAAACCTGATTCGTGTGCGTTTTAAATTTTTCGAAACGTTCTAAAACATGACCACTCATAAATGTGGGTGCAATTTGTGTAAAAAAATCATGCAGGTAGCCAACGGAAAAAACCCAAATAATTAAAAAAGTGCACTTTCCTTTTTTCCTTTTAATTGTCCACGCACATTTATGACCGTTTTTTAGTTTGTTACCGCTACCATAAAAATCAAATAACCTTTTGTTTATTACTTTTTTTTAAATTCTGACAATCATAAAAAAGTCATCAATGTTTTTTCCAAGGAATTTTGAGCATATCTCGAGCAAATTTTTGAAATTCATACCTTCACTTAATTGCGAATAAAAGCGAAACGCGTCCATCGATTTTCATGATCTATGTCTCATTTTGTTTAAAGGTTATGTGACTTTACGTGAAAGTAATAGGACTTGACACTTTTTTTTACCGTTTTGGATTTTTTATGAATTAAAAATAAAAAAATTCAATTTTTTAGGCAAAAAATATTTTTTTTTTTTTCATACATTTATTTATAACTGCGAAACTGTTGCTTATGTAGCGAAACGTTGTATGAACAGATTAAAGGAATTGTAATTCCTAATTTTTTTTAAATTTGGACCACCAAAGGTCACAATTTCTCTTATATGATAGTTACTAACTTCAAATCGATATATCTCGATTACTAGACGTGACTCAGCGAAAAGCCGGGACACGTATAACTTCTTTTTTACCGATATAACATTTCCCGTTGGTTTCATCCCATCCCGATTTTGGCTGTCGCATAGTGTTATTATGTTTGATCCAACATTGCTTCTTGAACTTTAAAGAATTATAAATCACCAGCAAATCAAGCAAAACACACTAACAGTTCAATTGTTATGTATAAGAGGTTTTAATGTTTGTCTATTAAAATAAATAAAAAGATTTAAAATAACCCATTAGTTTCGTATTAAAATAATGAACCTTAATTGTCATTTAATTGTCTTATTTTCCTTGGTCAAAACTTGTCCGACAACTATGCCCTTCTTATTATTTTAATTGTAAGCTTGTTTATTATGATTATATTTCGTTGTAACCTGTGAATATTTAATAATTCTTAAGCATTTTTTTCTGGTTATGCAAATTTTTTTTCTAATACATATATATATATATTTCTTAAGAATGTCAAATATTTATCATCTTCATGAATTGTTTTAAAGAAATATATATAAAATGAGTCTATAACTACAGAAATAGTTTTCTTCGGGTGAGAGAATAACAAAGTAGTGATGAAGTTAGGGGTTTTATATATAAAAGATCATGGTAGGGAAGGGTAAAGAAAGGCTACGAGTTCCGTTGACACCTGGAGACCCTTTTATGAGATGTATTTGGTAACTATAGTATATTTATTTTATTGTGTTCCTATAGAATCAAAAGGGATTTTTTTCAAACTCTTTAACGTAAAGTCCTATTGTTTATTTGAATATTTTCATTTACTAAACGGGAGTCTGTAATAAAGTTTTATGTAACTTAGGTATGCATATCACATTTGAGCTCAAGTGGACCTCACTATGTAACATAGCGTCTACATTAGACAATTTTTTATCAAGACAAACGGCAAACTTAACACGAATTTGTGGAAGGTGGCAACAGTTGCACAAAAACAACAAAATGGCGTATTCATCATTGTTTCTTATATATGCAGTTTGACAACTGTAACAACCAAAATAATTATCAGCTGTTTAACTAAGGTTACCTTGTATATATTCGCAATAATTTTGACGTTTGTTTTGATAAAAATTTGCCTAGTGTAGACACTAGGTTATCACTGGTCTACAACTGAGATTAACGCTGATATAATATGTGAGATAACGCCGGCAGAAGACAGTAATCATTTTGTTTACATTATGTTAAATCTTAAATAAGGGGTGCACCTATTGCAATAAATCGTAAAAGATATCAGTAAACATGTCCACTTTATTTAAGAAATTTTTATAATAATGTTTTTTTTTTTTTTTTAATGCAAAGCAAATTTTAAAAGGGAACTATTTTACAAAAAATATTGTTTCTTCAGAAATTTCCAAAATATACATGCACACACACAAAACAAACTTTCGTATATGTGTATTTTTTGACAGTTCATCTTATAAAATAGTTGTGCAGAGAAATCTCATCACAACATAATACTTCTTATAATACTAATATTTGAATCTACACGAAAGATATTTCTCTCAGAGAGCGGCGTTATCTCACATATATCATCATTAATCTTAGTTGTGTACTTGAGGTAAATAGTTTATTCTAGCGTTTTTCTCGTGTTAAAATGTTGACTGCACTGAAAACTGCAGAAAATAGAAAAATAAATAATGCAAAAAAACAGAAACAAGGCAAATGTATAAAGGTAGCGGCAGTGGCGAATTCATTAATTTTTTATATAAGGATTTTGGTATTTTAAACAGTTTTTCTTTATTTTTGTATATATGTAATTTGATATTCCAAATATACTAAAAATAATTTGCCGTTTAAGTGATATCACCTTCTATATATTAAGGTTGAAATTAACAAAGCAAATACAAACAAGTAATTGTAATTAATATACAGAGAACGCGCATCAAACGAACAAAAGCATCTTACACGATAACAACAAAAGCGCATAAGCTAGAAAAAGTGAAATTGTTAATCGATTATACTCAAAAGTAATAAATTTGATGAACAAAGGCATTTATTATTAAGTGTTCAAGTTACAAAAATGGCTACACAATCTGAAGATCAAGTTGGAACATTTGTAGAACGTTCTACAAACACTGATGATATCACTGATGCATTTGGTTCTCTGGGATCTTCTTCAAATAGTGCTTCCACCAGCTACTATGCCAGCAGTTCGTCATCAAATCATCATCAACAACAGGGGGCAATAGCCCAGCTGGCAAACAGATCGTACAATACATCATCCAGCAATTACACAGCAATAATGCCAACAGACCGTCATGCTGTCGAATACAACATGCGTCATAAAAATCGTGGTTTGGCGCTGATTTTCAATCATGAACATTTTATGGTACCCACTTTAAAATCACGTTCAGGCACAAATGTAGACTGTGACAATTTAGCTCGATGCCTAAAGCAATTAGATTTCGATGTTAGGGTATACAAAGACTATACTTATCATGAAATAAAACACCAAATCGAATGGGCTGCTAGCCAAGATCACACGAACAATGATTGCATATTAGTAGCTATACTTTCACATGGTGAAATGGGTTTCATTTATGCCAAAGATACGCAATATAAATTGGATAGTATATGGAGTTATTTCACCGCCCAACATTGTCGTTCGTTAGCCGGTAAACCCAAACTATTCTTCATTCAAGCTTGTCAAGGTGACCGTCTGGATCCTGGTGTAACAATGAAACGTATGGTTACACAAACTGATGGTGACTCATCAATGAGCTACAAAATACCGGTTCATGCCGATTTTCTAATTGCCTACTCAACCATACCAGGATTTTATTCATGGCGCAATACTACTCGTGGTTCCTGGTTTATGCAGTCATTATGCGCTGAAATGGCTGCCAATGGCAAACGTTACGACATATTAACACTACTGACATTCGTTTGCCAACGTGTAGCAGTTGATTTTGAATCCTGTACACCTGACACTCCAGAGATGCATCAACAGAAGCAAATACCTTGTGTTACTACTATGCTTACACGTATCTTGCGTTTTCACGATAAAAATTCAATTGCACCAGCTGGTAGAGTGTAAAATCAAAAAGGTATTGGACAATTTTTGGGGGGGTGAGTTTTTTTTTATAGAATAAGGGAGCAATAAAAGAATGTGATAATTATAAAAGAAAACATTTGTAGATAAACAATACAAATTTTAAAGTAATTTTCCTAAATTAAATTAAGTACAAAAATTTCAAATCTATTATCTGCATATATTTTAGGTGAGTCATAAACTAATTTCATAACATACATTTGATATAAAATTAGTTCCCATTTTTTTAAGATTTTGCTTTATGCAATTGTAATTACTTTACCTTTTTATTTTTATAAATTTATTTTCTATAAATTTATTTACAACTTTACTTATATTGCCATATTTTTACTATCAATAGTTTATTTAAAAAATCAGAACTTCGAATGAATTAATTATATATAAAATTAATTAGACTTAAAACAGTTTAATGTATCATTCCCAATGTAAAAAAAACAGAGGCCTAACTTGTAAAATTAAAATCAAATTCAATGTTAGTTTCGCAGGACTGTACTTTTTTTTAACTACATTTGTTTCGAATATTTGGGTAGAACACAACCATGACAGAATATTCACATTTGAAACGAAAATTTGTTTCATTTATATGAATTGCTTTGTTTTATAAAATCGGGTCCTAAAAATAGTAATGAAATATTTTAATCTTATTGATTAAAAAGAGGTTAAAAACTATTTGATGGCAATCAATTTAATGATATGTATAGTAAATATATCAATTTAATTTTATAGTTCGAATTGAAACAAAATTTATTCATTCAAAAGAATTTCTTATTCAATATGCAATTTTTTTCCATATTAATTTTCACTGTATCGAAAGCTTCAGAAATTAATTTACAGGATTATTTTGAATTGAGTTTATATTTTTATAATATTTCATATGTACATTAAATTGCATCACGAAAAAAGTTGCAACTGTATCCTCTAGAAATGGAGATTAGTATGTTCATTTCGATTGCCAAAATATTTCATCTAAATGTTTACGTGAGCTGGACGTAATCAATCAGCATTATCAAAATTTTTGATCCCAAAATATTTTGTTACTAAAGGGTTAAATGAATACATACTTCAATAGTATTAATTAAGACCCTTCCAATGATGCCTTAAAATTTAAAATCGAAATATTTAAACTTTAATAAAATAGTCTTTAAAAAATTCGTAGAAAATTTTACTAAAATCTTAATTTCACGAGAATGGAAACTATATTAAAAATGGTACAGCTCACGAAAGCAAAATAATTATAACATATCAATCTTTAATTTGAAGTGGTACATATGCATATTTTATTATCTCATATAAATCAAGTCACTTCAATATACTTAATTTGAATTAAGAAATTGAATCATTTGAATCTTTGATTAGAAATTTACTTGTAGGTTAAACATAGACATTTTAAAATTGAATGTTTTAAAGATTTATTTGATTTGATTAATAAACAAGGCAGTTGTATGAATCATATACTTCAGCCATAATTTAAATATGTGTAATAGCATATTCAAAAATCCATAATGGGTTTTAAAATTAACCTGTCCCATCATAATGTGCGACTACAGGCCATTTAATTCTATTAACATATGTATTTTTTAACATACTGAAGTATGTATATATTCCAGGTATAAAAATAAATTTACATTGCGGTTAAAAATGTCAGAACATGGCAAGTTCAACAGTTATTTATAATTAAAGAAAGTATTTTTAACGATCTATCTCAGTCCATGTCGACTGAAAGTGAAATTAAAATTAACTTTTTCGGATATAAATCAATTTATGTTATCAAAGTAGATTATTGTCTGTATTTTTAATACTTTATGTTTTGCAATCCAAAAACTTCAAACCAAGAAAAGAAAAATTTTAAATTACTCAAAATTAAAAGTAATGTGGAAATCGTAAAACAAAAACCATAGAAATGATAAACTGCCAATGATTTACAAAAAATATATATAAAAAGTTAAGCAAAAATGTTTAAAATTAATTATGGAAATTTAAAGAAACTATTAAAGTTAAACAAATGTACATATCGTTAATTTGCAACAACGTGGTATTAAATCGAAAAACATAGGAGTAATAAAGAGTCGGTTTTCAGTTACACAATCCAAAAAATGTAAATTTTGAATTATGAGCTTATTCTCGCAAGTTAACGATATATTTTACTTGATTTTAAGATTTGTATGTAAAAAATTTAAATTGTAATGTCAATTTTTATTTTATCCTCATTAAGAACCATATGAAATTATATATATACTTATGAACAAAAAAAAAAAAAAAAAAAAAAAAAGAAATATATATATATTTGGTTTCTAATAAAAACTACTGCCATATACATACTTATTGGTATATACAAAAATACTATTTAAAAAATATTGTTATATTTTAATTGCTCCCTTAACTTTAACTACATTAGATTCATTATATAATAAGTTTTATATATTATCAAGTTTTTTTAATCAAAAATAATTTTTATACAACTTTTTTATATATTTAATTATAAAAATTTTTGAAAACATTTTATGATAATAACAAATTATGTATGTATGTATTTATCGAGTTCACAAACTACTTTATAAAATATAAATAAAAATGTAATAAAATTTTGCAATTAATTGAAGTTTCATTTCTAAATCTGTTGAACACTCATCAGAAAAAAATTTACGAATTCATAAAAAACATCTTAATTTTGACCTTGCTATACCTTTTTAGTTATGAACCAGTATTTTTTTTATTTTATTGTTAAGCGAGATTTTCTAAATTGTTTTAAAAAGGAGTAATTAAATAGAATAGTATTTTTCTTTTTATATAATGTTACTTTGTGTGTACAAAAATATCTAATGAACATTTCAAATTCAAGTGTACACAGTTTTATTTTGGTCTTAAATGTAGTTTAAGCCATAAATAGAAATAAAAAAATTACAAGGAAGGTGTAATGTAAATGATTATTAAAAATAAATATATATATATAAATATTTTGATTTAAAACAAAGTTAAAGTTTTTTATTTTTAAAAACATGTCCACATCCCATCTTTAATCTGGTCATTAATGGACAAAACTGCAAATTATGAAAATTTTGATATTGGTATAACACTGAATTATATTGGTGTGCCAACTTGGGACATTAATAGCCTGATAGTAATGTTCATTTAAAGGTTTCTGACTGAAAGTGTCATTATCTACCTCTATTAGATCTGGTGACGACAAGCCTTCTACCTCGAAAAAGGCGAAGGTGTCGACAAAGCCGGCGTATCTTCAAGCGGCTGTCATAGACCGAGCTGACCCAGATGGTAGTATTAGCACGGTTCTATGGAGGTCGATTGAAGCCTCATCGATGAGATCGCCTTAATGAAGGAAAGACCGAATGAAGTGTCCTTCAAGGGCGCGGACATTTGAATTTTTCAAGGCCACAATTGCCAAGTGCGGCAACCTTTGTCCGGAGGCGAAACTGGATGTGATATTCGCATCTGTGCTGCCCCTGTGGCCGGCAGTGACAGTATGGATTCCACCACCCATAAGACCGGTGGAAATTATACTGACAGTACTGATCAATCAGAACGAGGGTCTGGATACAAGTCAGTGGAAGTTGTTAACTTCTCTGACTAGTAAAGAGAACCTCGGAAGGGACTTCAGATTTGCTATAGACCAGGAGTCTTTCAGGAAATTGGAGTCGATGGGGGAATTGCTAATTTCGGTCTGGGCACTATCAGGTTCCGGTATCCGAAATCTGACAGTACCAACAAGGCTGCAAGTGGTGCAAATCAACTTGCATCACTGTGTAGCAGCCTCAATCGAATTAGCAATGATCCTTACTGACTCCAAAGTGGATGTGGCCTTAATCCAAGAGCCCTGGATCAACAACACAGAGGGTCAAAGGGTATACACTTTTCGTACCATCCACTGAGGATAAGGTAAGAACGTGTATACTGCCTAGGAATGAGTTGAATTTTACAAATTTTCATTCTTTCAGCAATGGAGACCTAACGGTCGTACAAAGAGAGAATAGAGACGGGAGAAAACTCGCACTCGCCTCCGTATGTATGCCCTATGATGCGGCCAACCCACCGGGCGATATGGTGAAGAAATTAAAGGAATACGCAAAGAGAAGAGGCGTACATCTGGTACTCTGTTGCGATGCTAACGCACACCACTGCAAGTGGGGCAGCGCTGATATTGATGAGAGAGGCGAGTCAGTTTTTAATTTTATAACTACTAACAATATTTCTATCTGTAACAAGGGCATATGAACACATTCAGAACTAAGGATAGAGAGGCAGTTATAGATATAACACTGACAAACTTTAGGAGCGTTACGTTACAAAACTGGAAGGTAGATAGTGAATGTTGCTTTTCGGATCATAATAGGATATCCTTCAGTTTAAATTTCGCGGGGTCAAAATGAGAACCATATAGGAACTACAGACGAACCGACTGGAACTCCTTTAGGGCCATTATGAATAGAGAACTAAACGCCGCTCCAGGATGGCAATTGTCATCAGAGGGAGTTGAGAGTTTAGTGGAGGATTTCACAGAGAAAGTTAGGAATAGTTATGAAGTAACTTGTCCGGTAATATTTCCGGGAAAGAGGAAACAGCCTAAATGGTGGACCAATGAACTTAAGAACCAAAAGAAGCTGTTCAATAGAGCAAAACTAACACGTAAGTGTGAGGATTGGAACAGCTACAGGGAAAGTTTTAATAGGTATAAGGCAGACATAAAGAGAGCAAAGAGGGACTCATGGTGGAACTACTGTGAGTGCATCGACTCTGTAAATGAGTTATCCAGATTCAGGTGAATTTTATCCAAGGATCCAAGTGCTCTTGGAGTCTCTGATTTTACTTATGGAAACTCATTTTCCAGGCTGTAGGAACTTAGAAGCAGATACACAGGCAGAACGAATCTTTAGATTCTCGGGATGTATATCTGATACGGAAATTAATGAAGTAGTCGGTGACATAGTCTCGATGGATAAGATAGTTTGGGCGGTGAACACCTTTGAACCATACAAGTCACCTGGTCCAGACGGTGTTTTTCCAGCCATGCTACAGAACATCAACGACACGGCACTAACACTTCTTACGGAGCTTTTTAGTGTATGTCTTATTAGGAGATATATTCCAAGGAGGTGGAGAAAGGTAATCTTTATACCTAAGGCAGGCAAGGCGAGCCACTCGAAACTTAAAGATTTCAGACCGATCAGTCTATCGTCTTTTCTATTGAAGACATTAGAGAGATTGATCGATCTTTATCTGAGGATGACAAATGACAACCATATCATCAGTGGAGCTCAGCATGCTTATCTAAAGGGTTAATCTATTGAGAGTGCGCTGCATGATGTGGTGAGTTACATTGAACATGGCCTACAGTATAGGGAGTATACCTTGGCAGCATTTCTTGATATAGAAGGAGTTTTTAATAATATTAAGACTGAGGCTATTAGAGAATCACTAGAATCATTACACGTTTAAAACTTCCTAAACGAAAGGATTATCATGATTCTGAATAGCAGAATAATTAATTCGAACTTGGGAGATCCATGTATAAGGAAGCCCTTACTATAGCTCTTAGCTGTCAATGTCATTCTAAGACAAGTTGGCACAAGAGGGCGAAAAATCGTTGATAATGCTGATGACGTTATTATATTGATCACAGGGAAGTTTCTTTCCATGATCAGCGACGTCATGTAGTCTGATCTTAACGAACTGTCCTCATGGGCTACTAGTAAAGGTTTGGGAGTTAACCCGGAGAAAACGGAGCTAGTTCTTTTCACAAGAAGGTACAAGATTGAGCAGTTTAGGCTAACGGTACTAGGGGGAATTGAACTTAAACTGGCAAAAGAAGCAAAATATCTTGGAGTGTTTATTGATAATAAACTATCTTGGAAGAGGAATACACAGGAAAAGCTTAAAAGAGGTCTCAACGCCTACTACACATGCAGGAACTCCATAGGTAAGAATTGGGGCCTCAAACCGATGGTAGTAAATCGGTAGTGAGACCAATTCTGACGTATGGATGTCTAGTCTGGTGGGAGGCAATAAGAATAGGAAGGCGTAGGAATCTTTTGTCTAAGGCCCAGAGATGTGCTTTGATTGGTATCATAGGTGCCACCTCAGGCGGCACTTGGCGTCATTCTGCATCTCCTACCCATTGAGGAGTTCGTGATGGGAATGGCTGCAAGGAGCCTGCTTAGACTTAGTGAACTAGGACTTATAGGTTCGATCAGAATAGGACATACCAAACTTCTAAACGAAATCAACCTCGGTAGACATGCCCTGGCTCCCTCTGGGTCCACGGATTACATATGCACGGAATTTGATTTCGGGGAAATTACTACACTGATTATCCCAAATAGGGACCAATGGTCAGGTAAGAAGAAACTATTCAGTGGAACATCGGTATTTACTGACAGGTCTAAAATGGATATAGGCACTGGTGCAGGTGTTTATCTGTTTGAGGAGAACGTCAGGGAATTGTATAGGCTCTCGGATAGCTGCAGTGTGTTTCAGACAGAAATTCTAAGTATTCTTAGGGCTACGGAATGGATAGCAAGGAACATTGAAGAGAATACAGAGGTAACTCTGTATGTAGATAGCCAGGAGGCGCTAAAGGCTCTGATAGGACAATTTGTCAAGTCTAGGCTAGTTAGTGACTGCAAGAAGGCTCTGAGGAGATTGATGAGCAATTATCATATTAGACTCTGCTGGGTACCGGGTCATTGCGAGATAACTAGCAATGTTGAATTAGCTAGGAACGGCTCAGCTTTGAATAGTGCTGTAAGTGAAAGTGGTGTAAGACCACCACTTTTCCTTCAGGTTGATTAGAGAGTGTATTCGGGATAGAACCAATCATGCATGGAATCGTAGAACGGACTGCAGATTATTAAGGGTCCTATGGCCTAAACTTGATATAGCAGATACAAATCTACTATTATGCATGAAAAGTGGAAACCTGAAAACTAGGATAGGTGTTCTAAGGGGTCATTGTCCCATAGGGGGAATGACTAGGAATTGGGAGATAGGTTCCTCCGGTCTTTGCAGGATGTGCGAAGATTATGAGGAGATAGAGACGGTG
The DNA here is from genome assembly GCA_932274085.1 of Protocalliphora azurea. Lineage (NCBI taxonomy): Eukaryota > Metazoa > Arthropoda > Insecta > Diptera > Calliphoridae > Protocalliphora > Protocalliphora azurea. The sequence goes on along the minus strand of OW026519.1, from coordinate 116,037,245 downwards.
GAGCATATTATATGTCACTGTCCATGTCTACAACTAAGTAGGCAGAAATGGCTAGGCAGTCGATTCGTTGACGAATTAGGTAGCATATCAAGGATCGATCTGGGTAGCTTGAGAGGATTCGTCATGGGAATAGGCTGGCTAAGAGGGCATCGTTGGCCTAGAGCGAACGAAATAAGGCGGTAGTATTTTTCCTTCTATCCAAGTCTTTTCTATTCTTTTCTTGGTCTCAGCTTTCTAATCTTTTTCCTTCTTAAATCACTCTAACACTACTACCACTTTTTTTACTTTTTCTAAAAATTTTATGAAAGGACTCACAATGGACCTCTAGGTCTCCGAGTGGATGCACAGGAACTCTTCCGAGTACTGTGCAACCCTTCTCTGCCTATCTACCTACCTACTACCTACCTCTAGTATAGTTCCATCTCTAATCTAGTCATTAATAGATAAAACTGCAAATTATGCAAATTTTGATCTTGGTATAACACTGAATTAGATGCTTTCAAAGATGTTTCTTATATTAGAATCGTTTCATTTCATGTTAGGTAAAGTCGAATTATTCTCCGCAACACCTATAAGATAACAGAAGCAAATTCGGATATGGAGTCGCCATAGAATAGAACAAAAACCAAAATGACCATAATATAGTCCAATAAACGAAAGTTTAATAAGAAGAATAAATACAAATATATAAAAAAACTGTGTCCCACTCATTTGCGAAAAAAAGTACTTACAATTCAAATCAATATTTCTTAAAAATAGGTAAGTTAACAACTGGCATTAGGGACAAACATAATAAATTATAACGGCAGTAGCGCTACATTACATTTCATTCTGCTAGTGTCTAATAGGGCTTCTAAAATGCTCTTACTTCACGACCCAAAAACGTTATAACTTGAGAACAAAAACATTATAACTTGAGAACTACCTCCGCAAAATTGGATTAAAATATTAAATAAATCCCAACAAATTTAAACGTTAGATAATTTTAACGTGTTTCTCAAAACATGTTTGAAAACAGTTCGTTGAATTTCAAGTTTGAATTGCTTGGATAGTATTCGCCTGAAACTTGGCAGCTCATTTACAGTGTCGATGGACTCACAGTAGTTTCTCCATGAGTTCCCCTTTATCCTCTTTAATGTCGCCCTTATATCTATTGAATCCTTCCCTATAGCTATCCCAATCTTCATTCGTGCGTGTCAGTTTGGTCTTATTGAACAGCTTCCTAACAGCTGACCGTTCCTTCCTAAGTTGCTTAGCCCACCATCTTGGCTGTTCTCTCCTACTCAGAAAGATTTGAATGTGAATTTTTCCTTTAAATTCTCCACTCCCTCTGATGACTATTGCTTTTAAGCAGTAATTTTTAACTACTTATCCATATCCCAATCTGTTTTCCTTGAGTTCCTATATGGTTTTCTCTTAGATCCCGCGAAACTCTAACTAAAGGATATCCTGTTATGGTCTGAAAAACAACCATTCCTTAGATACCCTTCATTTTCCACAAGATCACTCCTAAAATTCGTCATTGTTATATATATAACTATTTCCTTGTCTTTAGTTCTGAATGCTGTCATATTGCCCTTATTACAGATGAAAAGATTGTTAATAGTTATATAATATAATAGTGACTCACCTCTTTCGTTAGTATCAGTGCTGCCCCATTGACGAGTACCAGTTGCTTGATGGGTTAGCCGTTGTGTGGAAATAAAATTGATTGTATTTTAAACAAATTTCTGAAAATAAGAACTTTGAACCATGACAGAATCTAAAATATAATTAACATTTTATGATAAGCATTAAATTTTTTAATTAAATATATATAAAATTTATCGAAATCGGTATTGGTGAGGGATTTGGTATATTTTTTATTTTTTTATTTTTTCACTTCCATGTCAAAGAATTTAGTTCAGTACAGTTACAAAATACCTCGAGAGCCTATATTCAAAAACCCCTATCTCGAAAAAATCAGAAGAGACCAAAAGCTGTTTCTCTTATTTTTCAAGTATTTAGAAGTGTTTTACTTACAATGTTGATTAAAAATTACGACGCAGAGTGGCTTCAAAATGCTTTTTTTTCGAAATAATTATGTAACTTGTGAACCGTTGGAAATGTCTCAATAAAATTTCACTTGGCCAGAGACAAGGTGTCTTTGAGTTTATTTGAAGGAGCACAGATTCCTAGCGGATCAGAGGGGGAGTGGGTAGATTTCCAGAGTTGGTCATCTCGGGTATGCAGGTTAGGTTAGGTTAAAAAGGGCGGCGTCTTCACGCCTCCACCCAGAGACCATTCGGTCCATTGTGATCCCTTTATAGATAATAGAGAAAGCTGATAAGTGAAGAAAGAGAAAAATCCTAGTAGAATATAGCAAAAGATTGAAAAGAAAGATAGCTAAATATAAGAAAAATAAGAATGGTGGGGAACCTAAGACCCATCAAATCAACACTGACTACTTCTAAGCCACTTCACCCGCAACCTACTCTAGTTCGTGCAGAATATGGCTCCTATACCACCTCAGTCTACTTCGCTGAAGCCCTACACAGTGACAGTATATGCTCCTCTGTCTCTAGCTCCTACACATCATCGCACGTCCTTCAAAAATCCTACATACTGGTCATATTTCCTATTGCGAAGAGACTAGTAATCATGCCAACAATGATCCTTAGATTCACACGACTAATGCCCAGAATATGCTTCGAATCTGCTGGTTTAAGACTAGACCATAATGCTCTAGATACTCTGCAGTCCGATCTACTCCCCCAAGCATCATTCGTTCTACCTATAGTCCATTCTCTTATGTCCATGAAATATGACAAAATCGGAATCCTAGCTTATCGGCTATTTCATTGCCGAGAATATCGCAGTGACCAAGAACCCAACAAAGTCTTATTCTGTAGGCATCCATTATCCTCCTAAATTCCTTCCTACACTCCAGCACTAACGTGGACCTGACACAGCAACTTGTCATTGCCATCAGTGCTGCCTGACTATCCACATATATAGTTAACTCAGTGTCCCTCTCAACATTCTCTTCCAGTAATCCTAGGGCCTTGTAAATGCTTAGAATTTCTGCTTGGAAAACAACAGAAATCTAAAAGATCGTTTGATATCTGTTCCCATGAAGTAAACACCCGCCCATGTGCCTACTTCCATCTTCGAGCCATCAGTGAAGATAGTACACCCTCCGTGGAGCTTCTCTGCTCCAATCCAGTGGTCCCTACTAGGGATTTCAATAACGGGAGTAGCATCGAAGTCAATTATAGTACCTACATAGTCCGTTTGGGCGGCCGAGGATAATGTTTGACCATTCAACTTGACTTCATTAAGTATGGTAGCATGCCCTGCTGTGAAGCTCCCTATTAATCTCAATTCCTTCTGTCTAAATAAGTCCCGCACAGCCATACCTCTCACGAATTCCTCAGTTGGAAGAAGGTGGAGAATGACGTCCAGTGCTGTCTGAGGTGTATTTCTTGTGGCATCCATAATGCCAATTGAAGCACATCTCTGCACTTTAGAAAGAAGGTTCCTATACGTTCCTTTCCTCAACGCCTCCCACCATACCGAACATCCATAAGTGAGTATAGATCGCACAACTGATGTGTATATCCAATATACAATTACTGGTTTTAGAACCAAGTTCTTCCCTATAGAGTTCTTGCATGTGTAGTAAGCATTAAGCCCCTACCTGGCTCTTTTCTAAGTATTTCTCTCCAAGACAATTTGCTGTCCAAGTAAACGCCCAGGTATTTGATCCCTCCTCGACAAACATCCCATTCAGAACTGGCAGACTAAATGTCTCAACCTTATATCTCCTGGTAAAAAGAACTAGTTCAGTATTTTCAGGGTTGACTCCTAATCCATTACTATTTGCCCATTGGGAAAGTTCTCGCAACCTAGATTGCATGACCTCGCTGATAGTGGGTAGAAATTTACCCGAGACCAATAATACCACATCGTCAGCGTCCCCTTGCTTCTTTATGCAAGTGTCTCCTATGCTCGAGTTGATAACCCTGCTGCTTACAATCAGGGTGATCCACTCGATTAGAAATACACCAATACCTAACGAAGCGAATGATTCCTTAATCGCCACTATTCTACTGTTGTTAAAGGCCCCTTCTCTGACAAGGTGTATACCTTATGCAACAAACCTCGTTCAATAAAACTCACCTCATCATGCAGAGCACTTTCAAAAGACTTACCATTAAGATAAGCGTGTTGAGCGTCGCTGATTCCCCGAGTTCCCATACTCCTACTCAGATACAGATCGATCAGTCTTTCTATTGTCTTGAGTAGAAAAGACGATAGGCTGATAGGGCTTCGAGTGAGTTGTCCTACCCGCTTTGGGTATGAAAATGACCCTTACCTCTCTCCACCCCCTGGGAATATATCTCATTTAAAGACATTCCCTAAATATCTTCACGAGCAGTGAGATGACTCTATCATTGACGTTCTGTAACATAGCCGGAAAAATGCCATTGGGTACTTGTCTCCAGTGATCATCTCCTCTATCGCATCTATATCACCCTCCTCTGATCCGGACTGTATTTTATCACTCACACTACCTGTCCTCCCATCAGATTCTACATTCTTACAGCCAGGGAAGTGAGTCTCCATCAGTAAGCTGAGGGACTCCGAGCTAGACTCCGTTCACGAGTTGTCCGCCCGTTGAATATATCCAGGTGCCACCGGGTCCTTAGATAATATCCGTCTAAATATAGTCAACTCGTTAACCGAGTCCACGAATTCACAGAAATTCATCTATGATGTCCGTTTCGCAGGTCTTATGTCCTTCTTATATTTAATAAAGCTTTTCCTATAGCTGTCCTAGTCAGTCGTTAGCTGAACAGCCTTCTAATTGTAGACCGTTGGACCCTAAGTTCACTGGTCCACCATTTCGGCTGCCTCCTTTTGCCAGGATAAATCACCGGGCGATTGAGCTCGAAGCTACTCTTAAGTACATCCGTGAAATTATTCACGACTTCCTCGATACCCTCACCTGAATTTCTCCAGCCCTCAGTATCCCTTAAATAGCTATTAACTAACTCACAGAAGGACTTCCAATCTGTCCTTCTGGAGTTCCTATAAAGCCTTCTCCTCGGTTTCACAAAGTCAAGACTGAAGGATATGACGTTATGATTCAAAAAGGAATAATCCGTAGCTACCCTCCAGTCCTTGACAAATTCACCCCCCTGGTTCGTAGTGTCACATCTTTCGTTCTGAATGTGGGATCATTACCCCTATTAAAAATTCAAATACTAACTCACTCCTCTTGTTGATATCACTGCTTGCCCATTGGTAGTGGTGAGCATTCACATCCAAGAACCATGTATATTCCTCTCCTCCTGCAGTATTCCGCCAAATGCTGCATCGCGATGCCCGGTGGATCGACCGCCTCGTATAAGCCTTCTGCCTCCAGCTGTAAGGTCCCCGTTGTTAAAAGAATGAAGAAGATTAATATTCAGATCATTCCTTGCTAATATACATGTTCGAACCTTCTCCAATGTGGACGGTATGAACACGTTATATCCCGCGGATCTTAAACCACATACCCTGGTGTTGTTAATCCAGGGTCCCTGGATAAGGGAATCAAAGAGGAGCTTTGTCAATTCTGTTGAGGCTACTTCGCAGTGTTGCAAATTAATTTGCATCATTTACAGCCACTTTGGGCTTACTCGGTCTAGCATATTTATATCTAATAACCCCAAAGCCAAAATTGACAACTCCTCCCAGTGACTCCAGCTTCTTCAGAGACTCCTGGTCCACAGCGAATCTGAAGTCTCTGCCTTGGTTCTGTGGTCATCCACAGATCTGGCCCTTTTAGTGACTCTCTTTTGGGGACCCTTAGAAGAGCCCTTATGGTTTCCACTGGTTGAGCTGGTCGACCTCTTGCCTACTGCCTTCTTGCTTGTAGATGGCTGATCATATCGAGGCCTAGCATCCCTGACAATCTTTTGTGAGTTGCCAGTTTTGCTGATCGGTGCATGAGCCTCTCTTAGCTATCTTATGTAGATAAGGGAAGCTTTTGCGACACTTCGAGCCTTCACCTCCTTAGTTCGACTTGTGACATCGTTTAACGCTTCTTGCATTACCGAGTCCTGCCGAACTAAGTTGCCGCGATCCGCATGACCTCCTGAGACAGTCGAAATATAACCTCGCTCAGACCCCGCCTCGGCGCTCCGGTTCCTCTCTTGACTTTGAGCGCGAGGTTTGATCACAGCGATCTCGTGCTCATCTTCAGATCCAAGAGAAAGATTCAACAGATTTCTTACAAAATTCTAAATAATATTGCTTTGCTGCAAGAATCATATAAATAAATGAATCCGATAAAAAGTTATATTAACCTGAAATTGGAACTTTAAAAAGTTCACATTTTTGGGGTTTTATCCATAAAGGTGGCAATATTTCTTTACTTACAAAAATTACTTTTGTTTTGGTTCATATAATTATAACCCAGACCACCATAGGTGGTTGGGTATTATGCCTTTGTGCACAGAAAAAAGATCCCCACACCCACCTTAAAGTATACCAATCACTTTTTGAGTCGATCTAACGATGTCCGTCCGTCCGTCTGACTGGCTGGACGGCTGGCTGGCTGTCCATGTAAACTTTGTGCACAAAGGGCAGGTCGCAATTTTGAAGATAATTTAATGAAATTGGCACGTAGGACTTTCATGACACAAGGACGAAGCTTACTGAAATTTTCTATGATGTGTCCATTATTTCACCTAGCCCCCATACAAATGTTCTCTCGGAATAGGGGTTTAATGATCATAAATGCCTTAAATATAGCAATATTTTAATGAAATTCGGTGTAAGAAAGTTTTGTATAAGTTTCAATCTTTGTGCTAAATTTCTTGAAGATGGGTCGAAAATCACTTTAACGTACATAAATCACATACAGATTTTAGTATCAGGTTTATATTCGACACAAATAAGTATATAAGTAGAAATCACAGCGACAAATTTTATGAGGATCGCTCCATAATTTATCATATCTCCCATATAATTCCACTTTCGGGAATCACCATAAACTGCGTAAATTCATATAAATGTCTCCCCACAAGCCCTATCAAAACTTTTTCAATTTTTTAAAATTTGTTTTAAATTTGTTCGTAAAATTCTCAAATCGTAAAAATTAACAAAGTTTGGGTCGGGAGACCGTTGCCCCAAGCGCCTTCGAGTTTTTTTTTCCACGCATCTACATTAAGATTACTTTTGAAAACATTAAAAAAAAATATGGGCCAGAACAAAGGACAAATTTAAAAATAAAAAATATATTTACCTTTTTTGAAAAAAAAGAACAAAAAATATGATTTTTTTTTAAAGTTCCAATATTAAGCCCGCCAAGTAAAAAGAAACTAAAAACGAAGCTAAAAATGAATGAAAAAACTATTTCGATCTAAATATCTCTTAAACTAAAAGAGATATCCTACACATGTGGGCTTACTTTTTGTAGGGATTTACAAAGACTACATACTACATTGGAAGAATTTATGACAGCAGTGAGAAGTTCAGCTTTAAATCAATGACGTAACTACCCCTGTTTTGAGCAGGAATGATACAACTATAAATGTTTACGCGCCAGGAAAAAAGTATTTAGTTTGCTTAAAATATATATAGACAAATAAAGAGGCACAGAAAAGCTACAAGACTATATGTGAAAAAAGAAAATTTGAATATTGATATAAAATTAATTTAGTACAAAACCCAAAAACTTGGTGGAAAATAGCAAATGAAGTTAGAGGAAAGGCTCTACAAATCGGTTCGGGAATTTCTGCGGAACTACTCAAAAAATATTTAAAATTGAGAAACTATATAATTGACAAATTACTGAATCATGTGAAATTTCCAATATGATTCAATTATGCCGCTATGTAGAACATAGATGACGAAGCTGAAAGAGCTGGTAATAACCAGTAATGAAATTAGCAATGTACTGAACAAAATGAAATAAATAAATAATTAAATGAATAAATAAAGCATCTGGTGAGGATAGAGTCTTATATGAGTTTTTACAACAGAATTTATTGAAAGACTAGTCATTGATAGGAGCAAAGTAACCAGTACCTTCTCTAAAAGCATAATTTTAAAAAGGAGACCCCAACTTACCCAGCAACTATTGTGTATTGCATTTATGAAAGTTTTTATGGGAATAATAAATGAATGAATATTTGACTGGGTGGAGAAAAATCATTTTTTAAATGAATACCAAGCGGGATTCAAGTAGCAGTATTCGATGGATGTAGATTCATAGCAGCTTTTGACAAAGTGTACAGGCAAAAACTATTTTTTAAGCTACATTCGATGGGATTGTTAATGTAATAGGAAATATTTACAGAAACACACATTATATTTACACCTTAATTATCTATCTAGAGCTCTTTACTCCTACAGTGCAGTAAGTCTTACTTAAACTTACAAAAATTTTTATAAAAAATATTTTTCGGTCTCAAGAATTAAATTAACTAGGTGCAGAATATAGTATATATATATATATATGTTAATACATATATATGATATGAACGAAATCTCAGCTATAAAGTACGATGTGACACATTGCCACTTAAAGCAAATGCATATATTAATCATGGAAGTAGTGTCTGTAGCTTGTGTAACAACGGACAAGACAAAAGTTTAATGCATTTCATGGAAACTTGCCCAATGCTTAGAGAAATGAGATATAGATATACTGGTAAATATAATTTTAACGAACAGTACTTAATAAATGTGCTGAACGGAGTATTGGGATATTGTACGTGGAAAAAATTAGCAAAATATGTAATAGATGCACTTGAATATATACAATTTAACTACTGATTACATATGTATTTAAAACTATATTTTAATTTTGTTAGTAAACAATTTATATATAAAATATAAGGCTGACGACGTAATGCCTTCATACAAACTTTATATTTAAATACAATAAAGTTTACTCTATTCTATTTTGATCGGAATTTTGGGCAATATTGTACATATATAACATCATGGTGAATAATGATCAATGTACATCAGAAGTTATAAAGCAAAAATTTTAAGGCACTAATTTATTCATGCGCGCTTAATAGTTAGATTTATTTCAAATGAGAAAACTGTCCAATTTAAATAAGCCATCTGTCTTTTTATAGCAACTTCTAAATTATATGAAACTTAAATTTTTAGCCTTGTAGTTTTTAATTTTTTTTACTCTTTTTCTAAGCAAAATCACATAATAGTTAAATTTTAAAAACCTGGGTTCGAATAAAACCGAAACCGACTTGTAATAAATCGGTTTTTGATACTCTAATCTGGGATTAAATTTTTCACCAACAGGACGTCGAACATTGACTCCATCTGATCCCCAGAGGTTGAATATGGACTTATCTGACTATAAGACATTTTTCGATTATGACGTCCAATTTAAGTGGTCTAGAGCAAAGTTAAGGTGTGCCTTTCTGTTTTTCTCACACATACAGTTTTTTATGCATCTGCAACTTTTGAGCACTTCCTTTGATGGTTGAAAGATTTACATCTAAAGGGATTTAGGAACAAATCAAGATTACCGTCACAGTTGATTTTTTAACAAATTTTATTTTCGACAAAAGCACTATTTTTGGTTAAAAAAAGTTACATAAAAATTTTTCTCCGCTCTCTCTTAGTTTTCGAGTTATGGGTACTTGAAGTTATAATATAAAAATTCAATTTTCTCCTTCCTCCTGTAATGAAAATGAACAATATGGGTATCATTGGAAAGGTCTTGAGAAGACCTTTCAATTGATATATAAAACGTTATACAACATTAACCAATTGCGAGCCAAAATGATATTTTATTATTTTATGTACTGACTTTTTTTACAAAAGTACCGTTATCTCAAAAATATATCGATATAACGGTACTTTTCTATACATCAAATCATTTAGAGAACATTTCAAGCTTTCATATGATCCCCATATTATACTCCTAGCCCATTAAATAACAAAAATATAGCACCTTAAAAATTAATATTCAGAGAAATGAATCGATTTTTACTCATAATATATTTGTTAATACCATAATTTATGACTACATATGTAATATGGATATCATTAGAAAGGTCTTGAAAAAACCTATAGTCATATGGAACAAATCAAGGTTACCAGCACAGTTGGAATTAAAATGTATTTTTTTAATGTTAATAAAGGTTTTTCTGCGTAGCCGGCCTTCGGCCAGGCTAAAGGACTTTCTCCGCTATGTATGTCGAACACCGGCTTCGCTGAATAAACTTTTTTTTGAAAATCAAACAATTTTTGTAAGTACCGGTATTCTTTTTAAATAATTTTTAATTTTTAACAAAGACTTATTATATATTTTTAAATTATGATATTAACAAATATATTACTAGCAAAAATCGATTAATTTTTCTAAATATTAATTTTTAAAGTGCTATACTTTTGTTATTTAATGGGCTAGGAGTGTGACATGGGGATCATATGAAAGCTTGAAATGTTCTCTAAATGATTTGATGTATAGGAGAGTACCGTTATATCGATATATTTTTGAGATAACGGTACTTTTGTAAAAAAAGTCAGTACATAAAATAATAAAATATCATTTTGGCTCGCAATGGGTTAATGTTATATAACGTTTTATATATCAATCGAAAGATCTTCTCAAGACCTTTCCAATGATACCCATATTGTTCATATTCATTACAGGAGGAAGAAGAAAATTGCATTTTTATATTATAACTTCAAGTACCCATAACTGGTAAACTAAGAGCGAGCGGGCAAAATTTTTTACATTGCTTTAATCACAAATAAAAATGCTACTGAATCATTATCAAAATTATTTAAAAATCAAGTGTGATGGTAATCTTGATTTACGCCGGGATTTAAGTTTTAGCTTCTCTGGGAACTGCTTTCGACTATACGACAAATAGTTATTTTTGAAATCTAATATTTTTCGAAACATCCTTTAAAATTTTTGATTTCATTTTAGAATTGTACTTGTTTCAGGCATTTCTTCGCAAAAAAGGCTTAAATTGAGCTTTGATTCACTTCCTTTTTTTTAATTTTTCATCAATGATAGTACTTTTAGCGCTGAAAATATTGATGTAATTTTTGAGTGCCATTGAAAAGTTTGGAAGTAAAAGGCTTTTAAAAAACGTATTTCCCTAAATAGCTCATTTTAACAATCAAAATCAAAATGACTGGTACTCTTACAACAGCTGTTTTCTAAATACACCAACAGTACGCAGTAACTTACCTAGTGCCTACATTAGGCAAATTTATATCAAAACAAACGTCAAAATCAGTGCGAATATATACAAGGTAACCTTAGTTAAACAGTTGATTATTATTTTGGTTATTACAGTTGTAGGTAATACAGTGTATATAAATTGGACGTGAGAACACCATTGAGTGAGTTTAATTGGAAGCGTCGTTACGTAAAGACAAATTAATTGCCTTGGCTATATAATCTTGTACATTATTAAAGTGTGTTGTATAAAGTGTGTAATTTAAGTGTGTGTTTATTAATATAAATAGTCACTTGCGTTCTAATGAACGCATGCCCTTTAATAAAAATAACTTCTATTATTTACCACACCATACAGTTCTGAAAACAGACAGTGCTACGACGAAGTTACTTGTGGTCTTTAATGCATCAAGCCCCTCATCAACTGGAAATAGTCTCAATAAAAGTCTCAAAAAGGCGTAAATTGCTCCTCATCTGGCGATACGAACCCTGCTCGAATTAGCTCAGTTTCATAGATAGTCAAACCGCACAATTTCCGACATTTTTCGAAATTACATGACGACGTTTTGGGCGGTTCCCCAACTTTGTCTTCAGCATTGAAAGCCAGAGATGAACTTATTGCAATTTTTAAGTCCGCTGATTTGTCTCTTCGAAAATGGACAGCAAACAATGAGTACTTACTCAAAGATCTATCTAGTGAGGACTTGTTAGATACAGAGTTTCTCCTGTACTACGAAAAACCTATGTCTATTGTATAATGCAGAAGGCGATAATTTTTATTTTCGGCTGAAAAATCACCCTGATTGGAACTCAATTAGTATTATCAGAAATCACCAAACTATTTCACCCCGCCAGTTGGTTTGTTTTCAAAATAATCGTGGCAAAAATGATTATGCAATAGATCTGGAAGGATGAAACAAACTGGGCATGCTTTTCTAGATGATTATGTTAATATCGAGATTATTAGGATTCCCCGACTTGTAGATTTTGATCCGTCATATTCTATTAGATTACATGGCTTCTGAAAAAGTATATGCCGCAACACTGTATTCACGAGCAGAAAATTTAGGTTCAGTCTCATCTCATCTGTTAGTCGAAAAAAAGTCGCCCCAGTTAAGTTCGTTTCATTAGCTCGAAAAGAATTGTGTGAATTCTTCATTGATGGAATCTATCCAGTCGCAACACAACCTTCGAAATCATAAATTATTTCAGTGGAAAAACTCAACAATAGTATTGGCTTGGCTACAGAAACCCCTAATAAATGGAAAACTTTCATAGAAAATAGAGTTTCCTCAATTATTGAGAAAACTGGGAGCCAATCTTGGTTTCATGTTGACTTGAAAAGTAACCCCGCCGATTTGACATCTCGAAGACTCACATTACATCAAATAATGTCCAGTAACTTATGGTGGTATGGATCTTCGTAACTAAGATATTCCAAGAGTGAATGGGCCCAGAGCATTACAAACTTTATTACTGAAGAAGAATTAACGCAAGATGAATTGATTGATGCAAGGTCTCGTATGGTATTCGCTTGCCAAAAGTTATATTTCGCTAATGAATATAATTTGCCACAAATTCTTCAAATATATCATAAAAGTCCCCTCTTAAATTTCAATCCATTCTTAGACTCTACAGGCGTAATGAGAATCAACGGGCGATTCCCATACTCTTGCCATATCATGGATGTTACCCCCGGCTATACTATCTTCATAAATACTAAAATACTTCATGGTCAGAATGCTCTTCTATACCGGCTAATGAGGTTCTACTATTATGATTATGATTAAAAGTATTGATTAAATGCATTATATCTCAGTGTTATGCATGCGTAATAGAAAAACGTCAAAAAAGTCTGCAGATAATGGCGGCTTTACCCCTCGAGAGGACTATACTTTTACGCTCATTTATTAACACTAGAATAGACTTTGCCGGTCCCTTCGACGTCAAATCTTATATAAGTAGTGGATGTTAATTCACCAAAGTTTTTGTTTGCTTTACAAACTTGATGCCACCACTGAAATTTTGACAGAAGCATTTTTAGCTGCGTTAGCACGGTTTTTTTTTCTCTGCGATGGACCCTTAGTGCTTTATATTCCTACAATGGACATGTATTTTTTGGTGTTTCGCATATTTGGACTCTGATGAATCTTCATTCTGGACACTTGTTGGATGAAAACTGCTTGATCAACATAGCTTCGCTCGAATGGCATTTTATCCCGCTAAGTGCGCCACACATGGGATGATTCTGGGAAGCAGGAGTTAAAAGATTCAAGATCCATCTCAACTGAATCTCTCATAGTCATAATTTTACACTCAAAGAATTTTCTACGGTATTAGCATGAATAGAATCTTGTTTGAACTCGCGCCCTCTAAGATCAATGAGCGATCTATACGCACTTACACCCAGTCATTTTCTTATAGGAAACTTATTATTATTAGTCGCTGACGAAAACTAAATATTACATCACAAAACCCCCCTTTCCACAAAAGTGGAAAGGGGAGTATCATAAAGAGTTCCACAAGCGAATTAAGTGGAAATACCCCCAGCGTGATTACATAATCTTATCATCATAAGGCAAGATAATTTATTTCCAAACCAATGGCGACTTGGCCGCTTTGAAAACGTCATTTGTGGCAATAACAGTAGGGTTAGAGTTCCCGAAGTACAAATTCCATGGAATCGTTACTAGGCCTATCGTGCAATTAATCTTACTCCCCAGTACCGAATAGCATTAATTTGTACTTTTTATTTATTTACGGCAATTGCCATGCCACGTCTACCAATGCAATTTTAGCCACCAAAAACAATCTGGCTGTCGTTTGTGCAACAGATACCACTGTCTCCAGTTTAAGCAGATGAATGTCTCGGAAAAGTTGAAGGTAGACAGGCAATACAGATATTGCGAAAACTGTTTAGCCAATTCTCACCTCAACAACCGTTGCCGCAACTTAGATCGTTGCAGCCAATGTTGGATCCATCATCACACCCTCTTGCATCGACGTGAACGTCTTTGTTCCACTAAGCGCACCGATGCGTTAACCGATGAAGATTACTGGTGACTTACTCCGATATCTACCCGCGCCTAGTCAATTCCGGTATTCAACCCGAATCCATAGGGTCTCCAATGGCCCAAGATACTGGACCATCATTGGTAAATTTGGGGTATAGATGGCTATTTGCTACTACTTTTCCTGTTCCTTCTCACCAACTGCAAATTTTTTATTTAATACTACACATTTTAATTTATAAATTATATAAATTAAAATGTGTATAAATTATTTTATGAATATTTATTATTTAGTTTATACATAGTTCTTATTTGCAAATAAAGTTTTTTGTAAATACTTAATTTACAGTTTATACGCATATAGCAGGTTGTGAAATAATAATATGGTAGCATTTTGATTTCCAATACAATTTTGTCAATACAATTTTTCTTTTCTCAATATAACTAAAAAATTAAAGAACATTTTTCAGTTCTCCTTTTTTCACAATATTTTTAATATTTTTTTATTTTTATGACATGTATATGTCATATATGTGGCAGAATTATACACCTTATTTGCAAATAGTGTCGTTATTTAGGAGCTGTTTTCGTAAGTTAGTAAGTTACAATTAAAAAATAATATGGTAACGTTTTACAGTTCTATTCGAAAATACCTATAAACTAAATATATTATAGTTAGTTGTTCTTTTAATGAATTTGAATTATACATATTTTTACCACTAGATTCCGGTTTCCCTTGTTGCAATATAACAAGGAAGCCGGGATGTTTTTAGGTGTAATACGCCCGTAACTAAATCAAACTAAGAGCAAAAGCTCTCACTTTTTACATCTCATAACTTTAACGTTTAAATGTGCTACACATTGTTTGTTAACATAACAAAAAGAAAAAGAGCAAGTTAGAGCGCTATATTCGGTTGTGCCTAATCTCTTATACCCTTCACCACTTTAACAACAAATGAAAAGAAATAGTATACCTTAATATCTTCATATTTATACTTAAAAAATAATACATACTGTTACGAAATTGTACTTGAATTCAAATATAACGGTTTTAACGGCTGGTTAACATATCTGTAGAAATTATTAACATAGTTGTAAACATACAACATTGAATAAAAAGCTTTCACCATTGTTTGTAAGTATGGCAACACTAAATGTTAAAACTGCTAACATTAACATTAAAAGCTCTAGTTTGTCCGTTAAGAACATTGTAGAAAGAAATGGAGCTTTCAAGAAGCATATAGTAGGTAATACAGTGTATATAAATTGGCAGTGAGAACACCATGGAGTAAGTCTAATTGGAAGCGTCGTTAAGTAAAGACAAATTAATTGCCTTGGCTGTATAAACCTGTACATTATTAAAGTGTGTTGTATAAAGTGTGTAATTTAAGTGTGTGTTTATATTAGAACACAAGTGACTATTTAAATTGTTATTGTTGTACATTTTTAAATAAAATAAAGAGTCATTACAACTTTTAAACTACTAAACTGCTGTTATTTGCAATCAAAGTACAGGTTTATTTAAAGGAAATAAACGACCGTTTTTAAAAGGTAAAAACGTAACAATACATTTGTTCCACAAGCAACACTAGTTAAAAAAAAACACAACAACGTATTTGCGTTTATACATTTATTATATGTACAAACAATCTGCTGCAAACTATAAAAAAAAACAATAACGCTAATAATCATTAGAATACTGTCAACTAAAGTGCTTGCTTATACAAAAAACAATAACCCTATTAGTCTTTGTAATACTTAACATAAATGTTTGTATGTGTATATTATTAACAGATTTTTTCAGTTTTTGGCCCATATCCAGGTTGTTTATGAACCAATTTGGTTGATTAAAAATAAAAAAAACATTTATGACCGATCTATGTAAAAACGAAATCCGTAGCTTAAACAAGAAATTTAAGTCTTTTGTCCGATATCTCGGTTATTATTGGACCGATTTAGTTCATTTCTTCAGCATGAAAATTCAGAAAAAAAATTTCCGAATCTTATTTGAAAAAACGAAGTCTTACGAAGCTTATATAGAGGCTTCAGAAAATGAAAAGCCGGTTTTTTTGACATATCTCTGCCATTTATGAACTGACCTTGCTGAATTTAAATAAGAAAATTCTCGAAAGGATTTCCCATCGTTTGATATAAATATTATATATGACAGTTATCGGTGGACTTCATAAATGCCATTTCAACCGATAAACGAACGGACGGGTCCTATCGACATCATTTCTTACAAGGCTCCAGAAAATATAAACTTTTTTGATCTCCTACGAAAATTATGGAAATTACAAACGGAATGACAAACTTATATATACGCATTACACCTGTAGTGATGGGTATAAAAAGAGTGGAGGAAAATTTATGGGCCAATTTGTCTGATTTAAAATGCATAAATTAAAAAAATTTGTGATAGATTTATGCAAGAATGATGCCCATAGCTTATATAGGAGATTCAAAAATTATATTAGCGCGTTTTAGCCTATAACTAAGTAATACTTTATCTACTTACTTCACCAAAATTCTTAAAAAAAACTTCCGATATTTCTGTGAAAGAACGAAGACTAGCTTACATAAGTGCTTCAAAAAGTTGAAAAAAACCAAATATTTCTTAGTTTATTGTTGTTGTTCTTCTTCAGCATCCACAAAAACAATAACTATAAGGTAAGCAGACATTAAATAAACAGGTTTGCAAATAACTCGGTTGTTTATGAACCGATTTGGTTGATTAAAAAAAACGAAATTCCAGAAAATTATTTATGATCGATCTATATAAGAACCACTCGTGTGGAGTTGACAGATCTCCCATCGAGCGCGTCCACAAGGGGCAGATGGGGAGCTTTTTCATTATTGAGGTTTGACATAATATATTGTCAGACCTATGTAATGACGTGAGCTCTGGCTGTGTCTAGTCACTGCCCGCGGACCAAAACTGTCACCACTTGTAAGGTTAAGGTGGCTGGTAGCTGTGCCGAGAACCTGAATGGCTAGTTAGTGGTTAAAAAAACTAGTCGCTAACAACTCCCCTCCCATGCCAGGGCACGGGTCGGTTGTAAATATTGAGTAGCCTAGTCCAGTACGCCTTTAATGCATGGATGGTCCAACCCATTACGAGCACACCAGTGGGATAAAAATTCAATGAAAAAGAAAAATAAACAAAATGAACATATAAAAAACTATGAGGAAGACGGAAAGCAAACAGCAGGAGGTGGCAATCCCACCAAATGCGCAAAACCGACTTCTGGAAGCAGAAGCAGCGAGGTGTCTCTGAGTTTCGAACCAAGCACCTCAAAAGCTGCTCTGGCCCACGCTGGCATAAAACCGGCGGAACCCCCTGCTTCGGGGACTGCATGCCCGAAACAAACTCGGGCGGCAGCAACCCCAGTGCCTACTGAAACCAAAGGAGTTGCGAACAAGTTTTAGAGCTCCCAAACATTACCTCCCCTGCCAGTGAAAGAAATGCGAACCAGCTTTCGGTTTCTGGAACTGAGCCTCCTGCCCGAAAGGGCAATAATTCGTCCCAAATGCACATTGCTCCCGCCAGAAGGCCTTTTTAAGATGGCAGGCCGCCGAAAGATTTATGGACCGGTTGGGTAAAAAGCCTGCCGAGTCCATTACTCCCGAGGAACTTGTTTCCTTCAACTAGGCCAAATCACTGTTCGCCGAATTGCAGCGTACGGCCACGTCAAAGGACGGGCCTAATCGGCAACGTTCGGAGGAGGAGACTCAGTCTTAAAACCAACAGTCCGGTATCAAGCTTCCAAAGCCCTATAATCTGATGAACAGGTCGTATAGTGAAATTGCCAAAGGCCATTTTAAAGGAGCTGTCATCGATAGGAACGATCCAGATTGCACTATATCCCACACAAACTGGGATATAGTGCGCAAGAAGCTGGTGGGAGCCTTCTGGAAAGTTCTGAAAAAGAACCCCGGACCCACCCCCCAGTGTGATGATGCGGGATGGTACCGCAACCGTGTCAAGATAATGGCCTGCTCAAACGAGCTATCGGCACTGCTCCTGAAGCAAGCGATCGCTCTTTTGGATGGCCTATGGGAAGGCGATAAACTGGACGTGATTTCCATTGAAGAGATCTCACGTTGGACTAGGGCAATGGCGGAGATTATGGAACTCATTCGGGTCGGAAACTCCGGAGATCCCTACAGGAGGAATTTTATTTCCACTCCTCTGGAATATCACCGTTAACTCATTGCTCAGGGAACTTGATTCACTGTTAAACTGTTAAAACTGTTGCTTATGCGAACGATGTTGCGGTGGCTGTATCTGGGAAATATCTGGATACTATATCTCACTGCGAACTGCTATGGGACTAATTTGTACATGGAGTACAGTTAGTGGCCTCAGCGTAAATTCAGGAAAAACGGAACTTGTCCTCTTTTCTAGAAGATACAAGATTTCATCTTTCTCACTTCCACGCCTAAACGGTGTTGAATTAAAGGTGTCAGATAGTGTATTACCTAGGGATTATAATGGACTCCAAACTATCCTATCTCCAAAATAAACGGGCAAGAGCCTCAAAAGCCGGTATTGTCCTATATATGAGTAGGAAGGCCACCGGTAAATCCTGGGTAATAAATCCCAGGAATACGTAATGACTCTACGACACGATGATCCCTCAAGGTTTCATAACGGGACCAAATTAGGCGTAAGTGGGCTGTCTCTTATTGTCTAGAGAGCTGCCCTAAGAACCCATCCTAACCTAAATATATAAGAACCAAGAACCGTAACTTATTTAGAACTTGTGTATAGGTTAAAAATGCGTTTTGACCGATATATCTGCAACTAATGGTCTGACGGAGTTCATGTACATGTGTATATATATTTATATATATATATGTATATATATATATATATACATATGTACGTTCCGGGAGGACGTACATAACCAATCATATCCAATTTCAATAGGCTTTGTCCAAAATTCATTGAATTATCTTCAAAATTGCGACCTGTACTTTGTGCACAAAGTTTACATTGACAGTCAGCCAGACGGATGCTCGGACATCTTTAGATGGACTCAAAAAGTGATTCTGAGTCGATTGGTATACTTTAAGGTGGGTGCTGGATGATTTTTTCTGTGCGTTACAAACATCAGCACTAACGCATAATAACCTAACCACCTATGGTGATGTGGGGTATACAAATTAGGGATTAGTGGGAGTTTAAAATTATAGAATATAACTCGTATGTATTTATACATGTAAATATAATGTACCTACATATGTAAGTATATACACTATAGAAAAAATTAGCCTCATGTCCCCAAACCCGAAGCTAAAAATCCCCATTTTAAAATGTAAATCCCTAATTTTGTTTCCAAAATGCTTCAATATAATATAAAGTATACTTTTTTTGAATTGAAAATGTATTGAAGATTTTCTATATGTAGTTAATAATCATTATAAAGAGAAATTTAACTAAAAAAAATATCTAATATATAATATAAAAGGAAAATTTATCATCTTAGAATACAACTAGAAGTTTACGTGAGAATCACTTCGTTTTTTTTCTATCACGTAAATCTATTTATTTTATCACTATTCATAATAAAAAATATCAATAATTTCATATAAAAAGGAAATTTATCAAAAATTCATAAAAAAGGACATTTAATGAAATTTTTCTATAATAAAAATTAAAAATTTCCTAAAAATTTTCCTAAAAAAAGAACATTTTCCAAAACATTTTTCCATAAAAGAAAATCTATCAAAAATTTCGTATAAAAAGAAAAAATTTCTATAAATTGAAAATTTACCGAATGCTTAATGTTATGAAATGAAAAACAGACTGTTTTATAGGTAATTACTTTTATTTGATTCTCGTAAAAATTAATTGAAAATTGTGTTTTGATTTGTAAGGAAAAACCAATGAAATTAATGTAGTTATTTTTTATTAAACGGAATAAAAACAACAAATAATTAAATATTTTCTGTATATATAAATCAATCCAATATTTCACTAAATAAAAAAAAAATCGAGAAAGAAAATTCATTAAAAATTTCTTTTAAAAAGAAAATTAGAAACAAATTTTTATAAATATAATATTTAACGAAATATCTTTACATATTAAATTCACCGCAATTATCTGCAAAATTTAAAAATTATCGAAGTTTTTCTTTAAAAATTATAAATTATCGAAAATGGAATAAACGTATTATTTAATAAAGAATCCCCAAATCCCTCACCACGAAAATCTGTACCTAAATGAAAGTTTAAAAACCAATTTGATTTGTTTTCACATTCTTGCTATTTTTATTTTATTTATCCAACTGTTCAACTCTTTTGTTTCTTCGATGTATATTTAATGAAATCTTTTGAGAAGACCTTTCCAATTACATCTGTATTATATATATATATATATATACAGGCTTTTTCAAGACCTTTCTAATGATATCCATATTACAAATACTTTTCGAACTTCCTTCCTAGTTATATGAAATGCAACACTATTCTTGTACTTGTACAGCAAGTGTCGTCATTTACTTTGCGTAAAAAAAAGAATTTTTCGAGATCCTTAAAATAGGCACTTGTTTGGTCAATAATTTCATTAGGTTTGGAAATAGGAAGTAGTCACTAGAGGCTAAATTTGAAGAATATGGCGGATGAGGTACCAATTCGTAGCCCAATTCATAGTCTTGCCATTGAGACTGCACAAGTATGCATCCGTGCATTATCTTGATGAAAAAGAACTTTTTTCTTGGCCATATGCAGTCGTTTTCTTTTTAAATCCTCATTAAATCGGTCTAATAAGTTGGCATAATATTGGCCGTTTTTTGTTTTTCCCTTTTAAAGGTAATCGATGTGGATTATCCCGCGTGCATCTCAAAAAATTGTTGACAGCACCTTATTGGCCGACAAACTTACCTTGATCTTCTTCGGAGCAGGTTCACCCGTTTAGACTGCTGCTTGGTCTGCGGAGTAAAGTAATGGATCCATGTTTCATCCACAGTTACAAAACGCAAAAACTCATTCGGATTCGGATACCATATCGTGGATTTATTCGACATTTTCGGGTGTACTGACCTCAATTGGCCGTCCAGAACGTTCAGCCTCATTTTTTTTACCATTGAAATCGATGGTATAGAGTCCCCATAGTATATATCGAGCTTTTCTTTGGTTTAATTGAGGGTTTTTTTTTGCAAAAAATAATGTTTAATGAGCACTAGAAATTCACACAAACAAAAAAACAAAAAAAAAAAAAAACAAAATACAACAAAAAAAAAACGTAAACTAAAATATCAAGATCACCTAACACAGCATAACAACCGATGGTATGAAATTGGTGTTAGTCAAATTAGCTGCCCTCCCAACCTAGTCGCGAAAATGTCCAATTTCCTTCAGCGACCCCAAATCCCATCTGACCTTTCCTTCACTTACCGGACTACCATCACCTTTATCTTAAATAATTAAGCCAACATTTTTTTCTTTTATAAATACAATTCAAATATAAACCATAATTAATTAACAACTAATAATTTTTTTTATACTAATTTCCTTTTTAACTTGATAATCTAATAATTTATTTTTTATATTGTTTTTAAATTTTTTCTTTTTCTTTTACAGCCGTTAATTTTTTGTTATAACTTTTATTATATATAATTTTTTTTCCTACTTATTTGAATTTATATATGTATCTTTTTACTAAAAAAAACTATAGTTTCGTTAAAATATTATCTCTTTCCTTTTAGAGCTCAAATCAACAACCTATATTATAATATAGGATATTAGTTTCAACTTCACACTTAAAGGAGCTCCCTGAAGCTGACTATTATCTTCTTCAACTACTGATAATTTTCGCGCCAAATTTGAGCACTAAATTTGTAAGCATCTCAATATCCTTTTTCTATATATATATATATATATATATATATATATATATATATATATATGTATATATTACATATATATATATATATATATATTGTTACGTTTTTACCTTTTAAAAACGGTCGTTTATTTCCTTTAAATAAACTTGTACTTTGATTGCAAAAATAACAGCAGTTTAGTAGTTTAAAAATTGTAACGACTCTTTATTTTATTTAAAAAAAATGTACAACAATACAGTTGATAAGTCACTTTGTGTTTTAATACACACACACACTTAAATTACACGCTTTATACAGCACACTTTTAATAATGTACAAGATTATACTGCCAAGGCAGCTAATATGTCTTTACTTAACGACGCTTCCAACCAGACTGACTCAATGGTGTTCTCACGGCCAATTTATATACACTGTATTGCCTACTAGATGTTTCTTGAAAGCTCTATTTCTTTCTACAATGTTAACGGACAATCTAGAGCTTTTGTAGGTAATGCCATTAGCATAAACACTTAGTGCTGCCAAACTAGAGCTTTTGATGATAATGCCAGCAGCATAAACACTTAATGCTGCCACACTTAAAAACAATGGTGAAAGCTTTTTATTCAATGTTGTATGTTTAGAACTATGTTAATAATTTTTACAGCTATGTTAAATGCTGTTAACATAAACGGAAATGTCTGGAAGCATTGAGAAAGATTTAAACCGGCCGTTAAAACCGTTATATTTGAATTCGAGTACAATTTCGTAACAATATATATATATATATATATATATATATATATATATATATATATATATATATATATATATATTGTTACGTTTTTACCTTTTAAAAACGGTTGTTTATTTCCTTTAAATAAACTTGTACGACTCTTTATTTTATTTAAAAATGTGCAACAATACAGTTTAAATAGTCACTTTGTGTTTTAATACACACACACACTTAAATTCCACGCTTTATACAGCACACTTTAATAATGTACAAGATTATACAGCCAAGGCAGTTAATATGTCTTTACTTAATGACGCTTCCAATTAGACTGATTCAATGGTGTTCTCACGGCCAATTTATATACACTGCATTACCTACTAGATGTTTCTTGAAAGCTCTATTTCTTTCTACAATGTTCTTAACGGACAAACTAGAGCTTTTGATGTTAATGTTAGCAGCTTTAACATTTAGTGTTGCCATACTTAAAAACAATGGTGAAAGCTTTTTATTCAATGTTGTACGTTTAGAACTATGTTAATAATTTTTACAGCTATGTTAACTGCTGTTAACATAAATGGAAATGCCTAGAAGCATTGAGAAAGATTTAAACCAGCCGTTAAAACCGTTATATTTGAATTTAAGTACAATTTCGTAACACTGCCCTCCGCTTAAGCCTGTTCGTCCCGAATAGGCACAGAATCACTTCTCCCATAGGTAGCTAGTCCTTTATTTTAAATCTCGGCCTCTTTTCTTTGCGTATTCTGTACACCACGTCGTTTAATTCATTAATCACCTTGTATGGTCCAACCCAATGGGTTTGTAGTTTGAGGAACAGTTTTTTCTTACGTTGTGGGTTATACAACAGTACAAGCTGGCCTTCGTTAAATCCTTCAGAATTCGCTGCTCGATCGTATCTGGTTTTTATTTTGTCGCTGGTCATTTTCATTCGTCTCCATACGAATTCATGAAGTTCGTTTAGGTCATCTTGCTCTTGGGAAGTGTTTTCATTATTTGTTGATGAGGGCCTAACGAAGGTTTTTGCTGTTACAAGATCACTTGTTATTTCTGCTGATTCTACCACCCACAAACTGTTGTCCTCACAATCTCCATCCATACGAGCCCATACTAAAGTTTCTGATGGAGGTGGTAGCTTCTGATGCTCGACGGTAACTAGCTTTCTTACTTGAGTTCTATTTTCATATCCGACGTCAAGGGATATCTCCATATTTCGCCAAATCATAACTTTTCGTCCCATATCTAAAGTAATGCCATGTCTAATCATAATGATGACTTCGTCCACAATGTCGGCAACAATGAATACATGATTGACGGTAACGTTGGCGATGGTTAATTTCACATTTACTTTACCATAGACCGTGGCCGGCTCCCCAGTAGCTGTGCGCAGGCTTACCCCACATAATGGTTCAATTGTTTTCTTGACTAAATCTGGCCTGACGATAGACTGTGATGCCCCGGTGTCTACAGTAAAAACGTTGACCGTTGATGTACCCCGAAGCAGTAAGATTGCTATTTTTCTGCTGTATTACGGATATGAAGATTGTGGGACCCTCAGATGTGGGATCTAGCTCTTGCTCCATAGTGCTAGCTCGTTTTAGTTTTAAAGGTGATTCCTGTGATGATTGATGATTCGACTGCTGGTTACTTCTTTGAGGCGAGGCATATCTGGTTTGTTTTCTTGGTGCTTTGCAGTTTCGCTGAATATGACCCGATTTACCACAGTTATAACATCTTACTCTGACTTTACTTTGCTTATCATTAAACGCCTCAGAAACTTTTTTTAATTCGTCGACTATATTTCTCTCATTATCAGCAACAACTTCAACATTTCGCACATTACATATTTGGGGCTTTGAAATTATTTTCGATGTTTCTTGCGCCAGTGAGAATGAGGCGGTTTCAGTAAATGATGGTTTAGGTGTGGCACATACCGCGTGTTTTATTTCAGGATCGCGAATGCCATTAACAAATGCCTCTATCTTGAAATGGTCCAAAAACGGGCAGTTTTACCTTGGATAAGAAAGCTGCAGCAAACGTTCGATTTCCAACGCAAAGTCTTGTAGCGTCTCATTGGGCTTTTACACTGTTGTAGCGCCTCCATTATATCATCATAACTGTTTCTGTTACATGCTGGCACGCTTTCAAGAACTACTGCTGCATTTCCTTTTAAGGCCAATGTCAACTCTATAGCTTTTCCTTCGTCGTTCCACATGTTTCTAATGGCAATTGTATCAAACTGGAACTTGAACACATTAAATGGTGTGGTGCCATCAAAACTAGGGGCCTTTATTCTACTAGAGGATTCTGGAATAATTCGCACCTGTCCATCTTGGCATTGAAGATTATTCATCTTTATTTCTAGATCATGTAGTTTTTTATCAACACCTTTGGATATTTCATTTTCTAAATCGGACAGGCAGCTCTCTAAGTCGGACAGCTTTTTATCAACTTTTTCAACGACTTTGGCTTGTATATCTAGACAGCTCTCTAAGTCGGTCAGCTTTTTATCAACGACGTTGGCTTGTATATCTAGACAGCTCTCTAAGTCGGACACCTTTTTATCAATGCCATCCAATCTGCTGTTTATAACTTCCGAAATTTGTTGAAGTTTCTCGTCTGTCGCTCTAGAAGTTTCTTTAACTTCAGCAAGAAGTTTCTCGTTATTTACTTTAGAAGTTTCTTGAAATTTAATTTCCATTATTTTATTTTCTTCTTTAACTTCAACAAGAAGTTTCTCGTTATTTACTTTAGAAGTTTCTTTAACTTCAGAAAGTAGTTTCTCGTTGGCTTCTTTAAATTGCTCCATCATAGTAGCAAACATTGTGGATAAATCCGGGCTCCTTGTTGTTGCACGGGTAGAAACTTCCAATTCTTCTTTATACTCGAATTCGTAAGTTCCGATGTCAATATTACGCCGCTTGAATTCATCTATCAGCCTCTTTTGTAATTCTGCTTTATTACCAACTGTAGGTAACTCCAACTTATTCAGTTCTCTCTTAAGTTGCTCCACTTTCAGCTCTTCAAACTTCATGACTGCTTATTATTTTGCAATCCCACTTCTGACACCAATTGTTACGTTTTTACCTTTTAAAAACGGTTGTTTATTTCCCTTAAATAAACTTGTACTTTGATTGCAAATAACAGCAGTTTAGTAGTTTAAAAATTGTAACGACTCTTTATTTTATTTAAAAATGTACAACAGTTTAAATAGTCACTTTGTGTTTTAATACACACACACACTTAAATTACACGCTTTATACAGCACACTTTAATAATGTGCAAGATTATACAGCCAAGGCAGTTAATATGTCTTTACTTACATAGCGTCTACATTAGAAATTTTTTTATCAAGACAAACGTCAAACTTAACACGAATTTGTGGAAGGTGGCAACAGTTGCACAAAAACAACAATATGGCGTATTCATTATTGTTTTTTATATATGCAGTTTGAGAACTGTAACAACCAAAATAATAATCAACTGTTTAACTAAGGTTACCTTGTATATATTCGCACTGATTTTGACGTTTGTTTTGATATAAATTTGCCTAATGTAGACACTAGGTTAACGACGCTTCCAATTAGACTGACTCAATGGTGTTCTCACGGCCAATTTATATACACTGTATTACCTACTAGATGTTTCTTGAAAGCTCTATTTCTTTCTACAATGTTCTTAACGGACAAACTAGAGCTTTTGATGTTAATGTTAGCAGCTTTAACATTTAGTGTTGCCATACTTAAAAACAATGGTGAAAGCTTTTTATTCAATGTTGTACGTTTAGAACTATGTTAATAATTTTTACAGATATGTTAACTGCTGTTAACATAAATGGAAATGCCTAGAAGCATTGAGAAAAATTTAAACCAGCCGTTAAAACCGTTATATTTGAATTTAAGTACAATTTCGTAACAATATATATATATATATACAAATTATTATTTTTTTTGTTTTTTTCAGGCTGTTTTTTATTTTCTTATTAAAAAAAACTAACACATACACATCGATACAAACAATCACGTAGGACACAATTTTTTCACAAATCTATTCATAAATTAACTTATATTATCTACGTATATATATATATTTTTTTTATTTTTACTTTAATTAACTATTATAATATTTGTTATTTTGATTCGCTATCATTACTTTTTTTAAGATTTAGCTTTAAAGGAATATTTAATATTTTTTATCTATTATATGAATTAATTTACTTTTATGTTTAAGCTTGTATTTATTTCTCCTGTATAACTGAATTAATAATATTGTATAAAAATCTAAGCTAATAAATAGCCTTAACCAATTATGCGTTATTTTCCTTAGATTTTAAATCTTTAATAAATTTACAATATTTAATTGCCTTTTCTTTTTTTTATATAAGAACTTAGTACTGGTTTGTATATGACGAATATTAGCTGCCAAATTAATTAAACATCAGTTTTCTTGACTGAGTTTTGTACCGATCCTTTTTGGTCACGGAATTTATTATAACTATAACAAGAAAGGGTTATCTAGCTATGTCTAATTGTTTTTTCTTTCCTCTCCAGACTTTGTTTATGGGGAATTTTCTTCCTGTTGGATACGACAATAGCCAGCTATGGCAAAAGCACAAACAAGAAAAAAAAAACGACAAAACCACAACGATATCAATTACGCTATTAAACTTTAAACCTTTTAAAAGAACTTTAACCATGATTATTTTATTTAAATTAATAAAAAAAAAATGAAAATAGATTTAAAAAAAACTGATTTTTTCCACTCAGATTCTTTCTTTGTAACTTTTTTATTTTTTAAATTTTCAAAGCTAAGTTTTTACACTTTACTTCACTGCACCAAATAAAATTTGTTAATGTTCATCATATTAATTTCGTCTCCTTTTATATTACTATCTATAAACCCCAACTGATTTTCGCCGACTAAATTTTCCGCCTAAGTTTCCCCATTCACATAATATACTAATTTTCCTGCTGCGATCCCATTTATCAAAATATATACGTATGTACATATGTAAATTTATTTTCCCGCTAGATTTTCATATATATGGACATCATGTCGTCGGGTATTGCTCAAATTATTACCAAATGTGGTAATGACACATTTAAATAACTTTTACATAATTATTTCATAATATATAAAAAAAGTTAAATTTTGGCAGACTTTCATTACTATAGCTAGCCTCTATCATCATTGAGAAAGATATTGTTTTGCTATTTTCCCTATGCTAACTTAGCCCTTCTATCAGGCTGTCAGCAATTTCAGCAACATAATTTTATTTCATTCATTGTTGCTATCTTTATTCGACTTTAAAATTTTCAATATTTTTTCAATGAAAATACAACCCTGTGCCTTTTTAGTACTATCTACTAAACATAGCTTTTACACATCTACATACATGCACAGCTGTTTACTACCCAATTAATGCACGAGTGGTTGGTAAGTATTTATTTAATAAACTTTCTTTTCTTTTATTATCAGGTTTCTGGAAAAAAATACAACTGGGAAGGAGCAAAACTATGTAAAATAGGGTAAGTAATTTATCGCTCATCTTTTACTTTTTCCATATAATAACTTTACCTTTTCAGGTCTTCTAAAAATTTTTAGTAAGGGATGAAATGATAGGTGTTTAATACATTTTCCTTTACTTTCTCTTCAGGTTTTTGGGATGACTCTGATTTACAAAGAACACCAAACAAAAAGACAATAAGCTAAGTAATTTGTCATTTAACTATTTTGTTTCAATATAATGACATTTTTTTCTTTCAGATCTTGACAAGATTAGTATTTGGTTTGTATATATCGTTCCGATACTGTTGTTTTTATAAAATAATAAAATTTCTGTTTCTTCTTTTTCAGGCAAAATCCACTGGGATTGAGCAGGAGTGGTGGCTCCGAACGAATTAGCCCCTCCCCAACGTTTTTCATTTTAAAACCACATGGAGACTCGGGCAGGGAGTTGTGTCTTAAAAATGAAACCAATGCGCAGGAGTGGTGGCTCCACCATATTAGGCCCCTCCCTGCTATATTTTTTTTAGAAAACCACCGGGATTGGGCTCGAGTGGTGGCTGCGGGACATGTAGACCCCCCCCCCCCATCCAAAAAAAAATATATAATGTGGGTCAAAGGAAACGCGACTTTCATTCTCGTCCCAAGCGATATCCTGGAACCCCCACTCAAAATTTTTTTATGGCCAGAGGCGCTGCCCAGGGGTCTATAAGCTTAACCCTCGCTCCAGTGGCGAAAAGGGGTTTATTCTTTTTCTTTTCAACCGCAACAGATATGGGAATCATATGAAAGCTTGAAATCTTCTCTAAATGATTCAATGTATACAAGTACCGTTATATCGATATATTTTTGAGATAACGGTACTTTTGTAAAAAAGCCGAAATAAAAGGTAACAAAATTTCATATTGTCTCACCATGGGTTAATGATTTGGCACATTTTAATATATCAATCGAAAAGCCTTCTCAAGACCTCATTAAATAAGGAAGGAAAAAATTGCATTCTTACATCATAACTTAAAGCATCTATATCTCGAAAACTAAGAGCGAGTGGGTAAATTTTTTTACATTACTACAATGCTACTGAATCGTTATCAAAATTATTTAAAAATAAAGTGTGCTGGAAATTTTGATTTAAGCCAATTTTAATTTTATATAATATTAAAAATTGTTCCAAAAATACATTTTGTCCATAATAAAAATGCCGAATTCAGAAATTTGTCAATGTATACATAAATGGAAATATAAAATCCAATATTACATTTTTGCGATCGTTAAAAAAACGCATTGAAATTTTACGGCAAAGTATGACCAATATGTTAATATTTAAATTTAATTTAGTTAAAATTAATGTCAACCAATTAGTTAGAAATGTTTTTAATATTGCACAATATATTAAAAACATTACAATTTTTTTTATCACAATTATACACAAACATTTTATTTCAATATTGTTTAAGTTAAAAATAGTTCAACAAAAAATTCCTTTAAGATTTTGAAAACTGTTTTCGGTGCGGAAGGTTTTTGTCCCAAAATGACATTAAAAAATAGTATGGAAAATAAATAAAAAAATTACGTTTATTCAAAGGTTTGTTGGGTAAAATTTTCGTTTTCAAAGTGGACATTTTACCAGATATTTATGTGGATGTATAATAAACAGGGCAACCAAAAATATGCAAAATCATATTTTTTCCTGGGCTTCAAATGAATCAAATAGTTATTTATCCATTTCAAACAATTTTAAGAATTTTGGCAACAATTTGTTACTTTGATCATAGTCGAATATTTTTGCATTTTATTTAGCATATTTTTCACTTATCATAATTTTACATATTTTACACTTAAGAGAAAAATTTTGCATACGTATTTTGAACCCAAATAAATTTTTTTACATAATTTTCTATTAGTGAACTTTTTTACTGTCACATACGTTTTTCATATAAGATTGCCTAACAATTTTCATTTTATCAGTTGATAGAAATTTTGTAATTGCAATTGCTAATAAAACTCTAGTTATTTTTTGGAATATTTCAAGAGCATATTTTCTAATTTTAATGGCAAATATTTTCCCTGATAATAAATATCGATGTAAGCCATGTATTAAGCATACATAAAAAGCGTATCTCGACATTTTGTAATTTCACAGGAGAAAGCAAAAATATAATAATATATAATATATATAATATAATAATATATAATAATATAATATAATAATATATAATAATATAATAATATATAATATAATATATATAATAATATAATTTAGATACAAAAAAAAAACCAACATTAAGAAGTTAAATAGGGCTTTTTGTTATTGAAAATTTGAAAATAAATAAAATAAATTTTTCATTAATTTAAAATTGGAATAAACTAATGCTATAATTGATGTTTTATTTAACAAAAATTAATGTTTCAATAGACTACTGCGAAAAACTACACAAATTATATTTTATAAGGTAAATTTTAAAATTTCCTGCAGGATTATTTTTAGATATTGCAAATCGTCCCATTTTTTAGATAATGCTATTTTGTATAAAAATAAAATCAGGGGAGATATAATCAATAGTAGCTTTCGATCTTTGGTGGAGTAATTAGTATTCATTAGTTTTTTTTTTTTTTTTTTTTTTTTTTTTTTTTTTGAAATAAATTATTCCTGATGACGTATATCCCAAGGCTAGAAGCGTGTTTACTATGGCATCTCCGGTGCTTCTGCCTGAAATTTGAGATAATGTTTTTGATGAATGATGACCATGATTTCCCTATTTGCCTGAAAGGTTTGTTATAGTGATTGGTAAATCGATTTCGATTATGGTCGAAAATCGATTCTCTTTGTCAAAAAACGATTATTTTGTAGTCGATTCTTACCAGCCAACTTTATACTGAAATCGACTTTTAAGCTTCGATTAATCGGAAAATTAACCCTGCACAGTGAAATACTTTTTTGTAAAAATAAATTGCAAAGCAAAATTTTAAACTTTCTGCAAAATCAATATTGGGACAATTTTTAAAAGATAAAAAATCAATAAAAATACAATTCAAGAAATAATTGTTAATTGCAATTTGAGTATTAATTATATAAAATCTACATTCCTTCCCGCAGTGCCGGACATTCACATGAATGTTCTAATCCTTAATGAAACAAGTCATCCTTTTTTCAAGCCCCTATTTGACAATTCGACCAGAGGAATATGATTATACGTCTGTGTTACATCCGTAGACGACCAATTTCTTTAGCATTCATTCGCCATTTCGATCCCACGAATAAGACATTTAGTTACGTTATTAGAGTGGTCTGCGGAAGTAGGTTAATAATAAATATTTCGATTCTACTCTCTGGTTTAGTTTTAAACATATCGACATACAATATATACATATTTAAAGGTCTAAAGGTCCTTTAAAACATAAGCAAATTTAATTTTAATTCAGTTTTTACTAATTTTAATTCGATGAATCGACTATAAAAATCGAAATTTAAATGGTTGATGAAAAATCGAAAATCGATTATTAACTTTTCATACCACTCACTAGTATGTTACAAAGACCAGTTTTGGAAATACATACTGCTCACCTTCCATTCGCTTTTTTATTTTCATTTTGCTTCCATTCGGCTTTGTTTTGAATATTTTTTCTCTTTTGAACATTATTTGAGTCACAATTTTCTTTTCCACAATTCCTTTTATTAAAAATATCAATATAAGAACTCCCTAACACAAAAACAAAAAATATTTTGATATGCGAATGTTTCTCAATAATTATTTTCATTAAAAATTCTAGGAAATTTCTTAAAAAAACATGAAAATAATAAATTAAACTTTAAATGAGTTATTAATTGTTTGCAGTCACAGCGCACTCAATTTTTTTAAGACGCCTGATACGCGTTTTTCATATTAAGCCAACGATAATTGTGACTGAATAATAATTATTTCAACTTTTAAAAGCCCGTACATTTTTGTCATCAGAACTACAGGGTTGGTATAGAAATCACCAATGAAACAACAAATACTCAAGCACCTCAATCACCACGATGTGTCGCAAATAAAAAATTATTTAGAAAAATGTACAATTTACAATTGAATTTTATTAATCAATTACATAAAATCAATAAAAAAAAATAAGATTTGCTTATGACATAATGGTTTTTTCTATAATAAAGCCAATGATATAAACAGAATAAGGAATCTTTACTACATACATACATAATAGTGGAGGGGAGTAGTTTTTAGAACTTATGTAAATGCACATTTTTCAAATTCATCTCTGTTCAATAGAACATAAAATATTATTTAACAATGGCCACCTTCCTTGAGCTTGCTGACCAATGTGTCAACATCGGGTACGACAGCACCAGCCTTGCGCACTGGAGGATCTTCAACGGAAATGACTTCAATGCGTGGAGTAGTATCAACACCCAAGTCCTTAGCAGATACCTTCTTCAAGGGCTTCTTCTTAGCCTTCATGATATTAGGTAGAGTGGCATAACGTGGTGTGTTCAAACGCAAGTCAGCACTTAGGACAGCGGGAGTTTTAGTTTTAATAGTCTCAAGACCACCATCAATTTCACGAACAATGGTCAAACCATCTCCAGTCTTTTCAATTTTATTGCAGAATGTACCCTGAGGCCAGTCAAGATTAGCAGCAGTCATTTGAGCAGTTTGATTGCAATCATCATCAATAGCCTGTTTGCCCAAAATGACTAAATCAGCTTTTTCGTCTAAAGCCAATTTTGCCAAAATCTTGGAAACGTGGATAGGCTGTAATAAATCGTATTCCTTGCCAGAAATTTCTACATGAATACCACGATCGGCACCCATGGCTAAGGCAGTACGAATGACTTCTTGTGATTGAGTAGGTCCAATTGAAACGGCAACCACTTCATTGGCCAACTTCTTCTCCTTCATCTTTACAGCCTCCTCCACAGCGATTTCATCGAAAGGATTCATGGAGTGTTTAACACCTTGGGTGACAACGCCAGTTTTCTCGGGATTGACGCGCACCTAAATAAACAAAAAAAAAAAAAATCATTTTCTTGTTCTAAAACGGTCAACGCATCACATCATATCAGAGCGATTATGCAAAAATGTGATAAGAAACAAAAACACTGGTTGGCTATATTTATTATCACAATATGAAAACTTTACGACAAAGAAATCTATGATAAAAATGTCCACTTACCTTCACGGCATAATCAACAACACGTTTAACACCAACCAACACGCGAGACATTTTCTAAGTTATTTTCCTGGGAGGCACCTGCATAAGTAATATATCAATTTATTTTAATTAACTAAATAAATAATGGAAAAAAGAGCACACAAATACCAACCCGTCACAAAGAGTGTTGAAAAACTTGACAAAAAAATAAAAATGATAAATATAAATTTGACAAGTCCAAAGGTTAAAAAAGAAAAAGAATGATCATAATAAACCGCATTACCAGCTGGTAAGGTTGCCAGAAATATTTATTGTAAAAACGATGCAACAATTTGTTTAATTTATCGATATAAAAGCTTAATCATTAAACCTTATCGTCAAAAATTCGCCTTGGTGTATTCCCCATACCCAAAATCATAATCGTGTATCCCCTTTGCTTGTTTACTCCCATCGGATGCAACCCCAGGTGGCGAATATGGGGGACTGTACATGAGGCATTGGATATATTCTTGTTTGGTGCCGCAGTCTTCTTCAATTGCCAATATGAATATATCCATTACCATAACGTTCGTTCTTAGCAACTTTTAGGCTGGTGGCCTAGAAGCGATGCACTTGATATATTCTATATAGAGACGGTTTATTGCTCCTTGCCAACATTAATATATTTTTTGACATCGCGCCTGGTCTCTGAGATTTTCAGTTTCTAGCGGACCAAATACACAGCAACTTTTAAAATAAAGGTGATAGGAAGCAGTACCGAAGATTTGGATAGTTATTTAGTGCTAAAATAAACTAATCACGAACAACTCCACTCTGACGCCGATGACAACGGTCATTTGTAATTTAAAATTTTTTCAAAAGTAAAAAACAAAAATATAAACATTTTTACAATAAATCAATATTTCGTACATGCTGCTTCATAAAATATTAACAAAAATTTTCCAGTTCTTATAATACATTTTCATTCCAACAATTTTTTTTGTTGAAGACAGTTTTTCAGAAAATAAATTTCTTTAAAATCTGTTGATACCATTTTAAAAATTGGGACTGAACGTAGATTAACATAAAAAAAGAATTGAAAAAAATTACTCAAAAAAGCACATGTACTAGAATTGTTTTTGTTTACAATAAAAATTTTTAATAACACATACTTAGACTTAGGTTTTTTTACAAGCGACTTAGGTTTTTGATAACGGAGCTTCATATCTGTATAAATCTATGGACTGAATTTTTAATGATGTTTGAAAAAATATTTTAATTCAAGAAAAGAATAAAAAAACAAAAACGAAGCAAGGTTAATATCACCCCACTAAAAAATTACGATCGTAATAGGCAAAAACTTTTGCCATATATGGAAAAAAGTAAAAAAGAGTTAACATAGTGTCTACATTAGATAATTTTTTATCAAGACAAACGTCAAACATAACGCGAATTTGTGGAAGGTGGCAACAGTTGCACAAAAACAACAATATCATCTGGCATATCTGCCTCAAGAAAAAAACATCGTGTTAATTTTTGCTTGAAAAATTAATTGAATTTTTTAATTAAAAAGTGTAAAAAAAACTACTTAAATTTGCTTTAACTTTCTTTTATTTGGCAATGTGTGTTCAAAAAAGAAGAAAGCATTGGGGCAATAGCCCTAAATTCAAGATGTCAAAAACTATAGACGGTCCCAGCACTAGTTCTAACAGGTTTCAGCTTCTGTCTGAAAATGAAGAAACAGTTGCTATCAAAGAAAAGATTCTACCAATAATTGTGGACTCTACCCACAGTTTTTCAACTGTGATCGGATTAATTGGGGATAAGTATACTTACAAACGGATGTCTGTTGGTACAAAAATTGTATTAAACTCGTTATCGCTGTACAATGAAGCTTTCAGTGTTCTCAAAGACAAAAAATTCCAGTATTATACGCATGAATTGAGGGATGCAAAAACTTTTAAATTGGTTTTATTTGGACTGCCACAACTGGACACAAAGATAATTGGCGAAGAATTTGTAAGCTCGCTCAACATAAACCCGGTAAGCATTAAGGAATTAGCAACAAAAAGATCCAGTGTAGATGACGCACTCTATCTCATTGAGTTTGATCGTCAACATGTTTCAAAAAGAGAGGTTATGAAAATAATATATTTTTGTAATATATCTGTTATAACGTGGTTTTGTCGTCGGCTGAGGTAACTTAGTGGCCTAAAGAGTCTACTTACGGATCCACAAACCTTAAGTAATAAGATGTTTGTTTTACCCTTTCTGGGGAGTTAAAATAATAATAGTTTATTGAATACGTTAAGAATATTTCAAGTACAAAATATAAAGATATTACGAGAGAATAATTTCTATAACTCCAATTCGGATACCACCGGCTTAATAAATGTTTCTGCATTTCCTTCTTCAACAAGGCTTATTTCGGCTCTAAGGCGTATGTTGATATCGGTACGGTTGATCGGCTTAGATTATGTTTGTTTCGGTTAATTGGCTTGTAATAGGCTCGGCTCAGGTATTCGACTTTGAACTTTCGGCTTCGACACTCCTAACTTCGATTTTAAACTTTCGGCTTCGACACACTCAGTTGTCAAACTTGTTCGGGTTAACGGCGGGATCGGTTTCTGGTACAGGTGGCAGCTTCGGGGATCGAAGATTCTGGGTTTAGGAGTAGAATTAAGGTCGGCGTCGTAAGTTCGGCTTCGACACTCTTAGCTTCGACTTTGAACTTTTGGCTTTGATACACTCAGCTGTCAAACTGGTTCGGGTTTACGGCGGTATCGGTTTCTGGTACAGGTGGCAGCTTCGGGGATCGAAGATTCTGGGTTCAAGAGTAGAATTAAGGTCGGCGTCGTATGTTCGGCTTCTACACTCTCAGCTGTCAATCGGGTTCGGGTATTCGGCTGGATCGGTTTCTGGTACAGGTGTCCAGAACCGAAGTCACTCGTGAGAACGAACAACCGAAGTCACTCGTGAGAACGAACAACCGAAGTCACTCGTGAGAACGAACCGCCCGATGTATGAGGTACTGCATATGTTATTAGTAATAGGTAATTACTAATTATTAGTAATAGGTAATTACATTGAGCGCCCCTACTGTAAATACTACATACACACCCACACAAATGTGTAACAACTGCTTTAGTTGTGCAGTTGATATTGCTTAATATGTAATTATATTAATAATATAATTCTCAGTTAGTTGATACATGACTAAGTATAAGTAAACAAAGTTTGATTACAGTCGGGGCGATTCAAACAAGACAAGAATCCGCCATATAAGTCTCAAAGATTATTTTATATAATCGGAGAGCCGACTAGATTTTGCGAAAGTAAAATTTAGTCGTATTTTGCACGCTCAACTTCGTTTGGGTCCCTTAAATAAATTTTATACGCGTGACTTCGTTCTCACGAGTGACTTCGGTTGTTCGCGCTCACGAGTAGAATATTAACCCGTAGAATTGCATGGTAATAGTAGTATAGAAGTAGCTAGCCAAGAGCGTTAAGAAACCATTGTACGTATTGTAGAAAAGGATACGATCTTCGATTCCCGAAGCTGCCACCTGTACCAGAAACCGATCCAGCCGAATACCCGAACCCGATTGACAGCTGAGAGTGTCGAAGCCGAACGTACGACGCCGACCTTAATTCTACTCCTGAACCCAGAATCTTCGATCCCCGAAGCTGCCACCTGTACCAGAAACCGATACCGCCGTAAACCCGAACCAGTTTGACAGCTGAGTGTATCAAAGCCAAAAGTTCAAAGTCGAAGCTAAGAGTGTCGAAGCCGAACTTACGATGTTGATCTTAATTCTACTACCGAGCCTAGAATCTTCGGACCTGACGCTGCCACCTGAACCAGAAACCGATCCTGCCGTAAAACCGAATCAGTTTGACAGCCGAGAGTGTCGAAGCCGAAAGCTCAAAGCCAATTCTACTACCGAACCGATCCTAATATAAGCCGAACGTACGACGGCGATCTTAATTCTACTCCTGAACCCAGAATCTTCGATCCCCGAAGCTGCCACCTGTACCAGAAACCGATACCGCCGTAAACCCGAACCAGTTTGACAGCTGAGTGTGTCGAAGCCGAAAGTTCAAAGTCGAAGCTAAGAGTGTCGAGCCGAACATACGATGTTGATCTTAATTCTACTACCGAGCCAAGAATCTTCTGACTCGATGCTGCCACCTGAACCAGAAACCGATCCTGCCGTAAACCCGAATCAGTTTGACAGCCGAGAGTGTCGAAGCCGAAAGCTCAGAGCCAATTCTACTACCGAACCGATCCTAATATAAGCCGAAGAGTGTGTCGAAGCCGAGAGTTCAAAGTCGAAGTTAGGAGTGTCGAAGCCGAAAGTTCAAAGTCGAATACCTGAGCCGAGCCGAATAATCTAAGCCGATCAACCGTACCGATATCAACATACGCCTTAGAGCCGAAATAAGCCTTGCTGAAGAAGGAAATGCAGAAACATTTATTAAGCCGGTGGTATCCGAATTGGAGTTATAGAAATTATTCTCTCGTAATATCTTTATATTTTGTACTTGAAATATTCTTGACGTATTCAATAAAGAAACTATTATTATTTTAATACCCCAGAAAGGGTAAAACAAACGTCTTATTACTTAATGTTTGTGGATCCGTAAGTAGAATCTGGAAGCCACTAAGTTACCTCAATAAAGGTCCCACACAATGCTCCAAGTGCGCTATGCATGGACATGGTGCTAAAAATTGTACCCGTAGCGTAGTGTGTTCAGCCTGCGCTGGAAACCATGAGTATGCAGTTTGTTCACTCAATAAAGGTAATAGTGATGGTAGTATAATTTATAAGTGCTACAACTGCATAAAGAAGAACTTAAAAAACGTTAACCTTAGAGCTGATGACCCAAAGTGCCCAAGTCGTCAAGAATATTTATAAATCCGTCATCGAGTAACATCTAAATCTAGAGCGACCAGCAGAAGAACTAACGTAACATATTTTAAAGAAGACGATCATGATTTTCCTCAATTGCCAAGGTAAGAACCCCATAATAACACAGGTAATTTCCGCGATTTTGGAAATTCTTATTTTGAGGTAGCTAAAGGCAAGAGCTACGACAATAATAATTATGATGACATTTCCAATGAAAGACTTCTGGAAATATTTTTTGATGCTGTCGATGCTTTGCAAAGATATCAAAATAAGTACGACGAGTTTTGGGTATGATGCTTAAACATGCCATATAATTCAACCGGTAGACACAATGTTCATGTTATGCATTGGAATGCCCAACGTATATCAACTGAGTCAGCAGCTGCCCAGCTGTAATACTTTTTACACAAAAGGAAAATCGATATTCTCCTTTTAAATGAGACTTTTTTGAAACCGTACCACAAATTTCAACTTGGTGGTTATAAAATTTATAGAGAGGATCGATCTACTCATGGCGGAGGAGTTCTAATTGCAATTAAAGGTAACATTAGGCATACGTTGTTACCAAAAATAAAAACAATTATTTTATAAAGGTTTCAATAAAGTCAATAATAACAAAAAAACAAAAACAACAATATGGAGTATTCATTATTCTTTTTTGAATATGCAGTTTGACAACTGTAACAACTAAAATAATAATCAGCTGTTTGGCTTAGGTTACCTCGCTCTGATTTTGACTTTTGTTTTGATAAAAATTTGCCTAATATAGACACTAGGTTTGCGCGTTTTTTAGATTCGAGCTAAAAGATATTTTTCACGTTTCGGACTACTAAAAATGAACTAAATCTAGCCCGAAAAGGGCTAAGTTGGCATTACTGCAGTTAACACAGGAGCAGCGTTGCCACAAAGAAAATATTTTTCCTACCAAAATATTCTTCAAAATATACCAAATCCTACCAAAATGTACCAACAGAATTAATTTAAATAATTTTTAAATAAAATTTTGGCGAGAAGACTAAAATTGGTTTCACTTTCTAATTTTCGAAAGTTTTCAAATAAGTTTGTAGTTTATTTATTTAGTAGCTTTTATTAACCATGTAAGATCTCATTGGCCTCGGTTATATAAATGAAGAATTAATAAAAAAAACAAGGGTTCCGACTTGAATCATGATATTGTAAAATATTACTACCCAGTAAAAATTACCTTTTCGTAATAGAACTAACTGAAAAAAATAAATAAAATAAATAAAAATAAATAAATAAAATAAAACGAACGAAAAATTCGTTTTGACAAATTGTATGAAAAACAACAAATAAATTTGAAATTTATTTGTTGTTCTCCATATAAATTGACGAAACGAAATTCTTGTTCGTTTTATAAAAACATTGGGTAAAATAAACATTTTCTTAGTGAAAAGAAAATTAAAAAATAAAATGTTTAGTTCCGTTATTGTTGATAAATACTAATTGTTTTTGAAATTTTCAAAAACCATTCTTCTCTTTTTCTACCATATAAAGACTTCAAGGTTTATAAATTTTAACTTTATTTTGCTACTTTAATTACTGTAAAAGAAATTTAATTTTAAAATGATGCTATATTCATAAAATAAATACAATTTATGTTTTTTTTTACTTATTGGAACTTTATGAAAATGTATTCTATGTAAATTTTTTATTTAATTGAAACTTATTATGTAATGTACGACCAAAAACACAAATAACTGAAGCAAACCAATCAAAACTACCAAACCTAGAAAGTGTAAAAAAAGTCTACAAATTTTGGTTTAATCGGACCGAAACAGCAACACTGCACAGGAGATCACTGGTCATATATGAGCAAATAACACGGCAGCGTTTGGACAAACCTCCATGCACATTTGATTTATGTGTTAAAGCAGGTGTGGAGCGTGTATGGAGGATAGTGTCATAAATACTAATAACGTCGCTGCTGCGAAAGCCAGTAGAATATGTTAAATCAGAAAATACAATTCTGTTAGAAAACAAACAAAAACTTAAACGTTTCAGGAAAATTGTGAATTAGCAACAGAAATGGATAGGAATGCAAAAATAAAAATTAAATAAACAAACTCGAGCTATTTTTAGAAAGTATATAGTATATATAGATTTAAAAAGTAAGAGTTCACTTTAAGAATAAATACCGAAACTAAAAAAGTTAAGTTAGAATTAAATTTTTGTTGAGTGTAAATTTCAATAGTATCTAGTTACTAAGTGGCTAAGGACTCACTTTCATCAGTTAACTGATCCTATAGAACACTGAAAGAAGATAATAAAAATGTTTCACTGACTCATTTAAATCAGTAAAATGATTATGTGTGCAAAAATATTCCACTTGGTGTTCGTGGAATGAACAGTACTTTTTTTAACAGAATCTTAAAAGTTAACAATGATGAGTGACGTTAATTAATAAGAAGCCTTAATGCCTCCGAAAAAGCATCTAATAATATTACTACAATCTGCCACTCCAATGAACAATTGCTGGAATTGTTAGTGAAGTGGAAAATGCTAGATTTTGTTTTTAAAACCTTGCTAGCAGTTTATCCATCGTGGAGAGAAATAAACATGATATGTGTGCATAGGTAAAATAATTTAATTAGGCTAATATTAAATGTGTTTACATTTGTCTTAGCCCTTTTAGACACTAGCTTTAAGAACGTTTTAAGTTTAATAACTATTCATTTTGAAATAAAGTTATTTTATTAAGTTAAAACAGAACTTTTATGATTTTATGAGACTAACATTTTTATAAAAATATTGCCATAATTGTGCGTTTTGGGCCCAACTTAACAACGCAAGGTATATTGTTTATTTTGTGAAGCATTTTATTCCACCCATAAAAAACATTTTTAATTTTCTTAAATAACAAAATAGTGAATATTGTTGTATCTCTTATTTTGGAAACATAATCTGTTCTTTCGAAGGATTGCAAAAGTTCTCACTTTACATCAGGATCTGGAGGTACTTAGTCATTATCTTTCCAATTTCAATTAAAAAGTTTTGGCACTCATTGAGCTTCCTGTTTATCCGATTACAAACATTTAGGTAAAGCTCTTGAATGCGCATTTATAAAAAAAAAATAATTTGTTTATATTTTATATAATATATATATATATATATATATATATATATTGTTACATTTTTACCTTTTAAAAACTGTTGTTTATTTCCTTTAAATAAACTTGTACTTTGATTGCAAATAACAGCAGTTTAGTAGTTTAAAAATTGTAACGACTCTTTATTTTATTTAAAAATGTACAACAATACAGGTTAAATAGTCACTTTGTGTTTTAATACACACACACACTTAAATTACACACTTTATACAGCACACTTTAATAATGTACAAGCCAAGGTAGTTAATATGTCTTTACTTAACGACGCTTCCAACTAGACTGACTCAATGGTGTTCTCACGGCCAATTTATATACACTGTATTACCTACTAGATGTTTCTTGAAAGTTCTATTTCTTTCTACAATGTTCTTAACGGACAAACTAGAGCTTTTGATGTTAATGTTAGCAGCTTAAACATTTAGTGTTGCCATACTTAAAAACAATGGTGAAAGCTTTTTATTCAATGTTGTACGTTTAGAACTATGTTAATAATTTTTACAGCTATGTTAACTGCTGTTAACATAAACGGAAATGTCTGGAAGCATTGAGAAAGATTTAAACCGGCCGTTAAAACCGTTATATTTGAATTTAAGTACAATTTCGTAACAATATTATATAAAATATAAAAAAAATTATTATATAAATTATATAACTGAACGTACTACAGTTCACTTACTAATTTTTCCTTTATAACCAATTTTTTAATAAGACCATTTTTTAATATGAGTTTCTCAGGAAAGTTCGTTTTGCAATGGCCTTTAACTTCGAAACTATTCACTTGAACTCAAAAATTCTTACATCTTTTTCAGCGTTAAAAGTACTATTAATGATGAAAAAAATTGGTGCTGAGTCAGAACAATCAATTTAAGCCAAAGTTTGAATA
Source organism: Protocalliphora azurea (assembly GCA_932274085.1). Lineage (NCBI taxonomy): Eukaryota > Metazoa > Arthropoda > Insecta > Diptera > Calliphoridae > Protocalliphora > Protocalliphora azurea. The sequence continues at coordinate 115,994,888 of OW026519.1, read as the reverse complement.
TTCTTATATTACTATTGTTGTGAAGAATTCGTCAAAAAGTTTGTGAATGCCAACCGATATAGATCGATAGTCCATGACCAAATACACTACTTGGAGAATTTCCAACTTCTTGAAAAAGTTTTTTAGACTTTTAGTTCCACGGAGTAAGACTTCGATTTTATAAATTTTCTAGCGGGATATCGGCCAGTAAATGATGTGATTTATTAGTCAGTTGAGTAGTATGTAATTTCTGTAGCTAATAAAATATTGTTACGAAATTATACTTGAACTCAAATATAACGGTTTAACGGCTGGTTTAAATTTCTCAATGCTTTTCGACCTTTCTGTTTATGTTAACAACAGTTAACATATATGTAGAAATTATTAACATATTTGTAAACATACAACATTGAATAAAAAGCTTTCACCATTGTTTGTAAGTATGGCAACACTAAATGTTTAGCTGCTAACATTAACATCGAAAACTCTAGTTTGTCCGTTACATAGTGTCGACATTAGACAATTTTTTATCAAGACATACGTCAAACTTAACGCGAATTTGTGTTAGGTGGCAGCAGTTACACAAAAACAACAAAATGGCGTATTCATTATTGTTTTTTATATATGCAGTTTGCCAACTGTAACAACTAAAATAGTAATCAGCTGCTAATTAAAGTTTACCTTGTATATATTCGCACTGATGATGTAATTAGTAGCGCTGAACTACGCAGAACATTGTTGAAGATTCTGCAGAATGTGGATTTTTCCATCGCTTTCTACCATACTATCGCTCTGTACATAAGTATAGGCTTGATCGTCATATCGAAGAGCTATTTTGTATCCTTAGGATTTAATTATATATCCTTGAAAAAAGAATTAGTTCCGTACACTAAGCCCACTACTTCTACTCCATTTACTAAGTAGGCCTAAAGCATTTTGAAGGCGGTGAGATATGGTATCTAAATATTTTCCAGATACAGCCACCGCAACATCGTCCGCATACGGGACGGTTTTAAACCTCAGGGAGTAAAGTTCCCTGAGAATTGTGTTAACGGTAATATTCCAAAGAAGTGGTGATAGAACTCTCCCCTGAGGAGTGCCTCTATTTGCTACTCTATATATGGTAGCTGCACACATAATGGAGAATATAACCCTGTTGGTTAGAAGTCTCCATATGATGCCAATAATCGACTATGTATATTCAGTCTTTTCATAGCCATTTTAATAGCATCCGGGGTCACATTACTAAAGGCTATTTCAATATCAAGAAAGGCAACTAATGGATATTCCTTGTGCTCGAGAGCATTTTATATATATCCTACAAGCGAATGCAACACTGTCTCAACTGATTTGCCTTTCATGTAGGCTTGTTGGGACACTGACAATAGGTTAGGGTTGATTGTTTTGCGAAGGTGCAGATCAATCAGTCTTTTTAATGTTTTCAAGAGGAAGGACGATAGACTAATAGGTCTGAAGTCCTTCGATCTCATATGGGAGGTCTTACCCCCTTTTGGGATAAAGAACACTTTACATCTAGTCGATGAGTCGGGAATATAAGAGCATGATAAACAAGCCGAGTATATCTGAAGCAACCATGGAACTATAATATCAGCATTATGCTGTAAGTCTGCAGGTATGATGCCATATGGGCCCATCTTAGTTCATCAGAGCCAATCTTAGTTCATTTTCTGTTATTTGAATCTAAACGTCATTTAGGTCTGAAACTGTCGCAATAATCTCCATTATAGGGAGGCTGCCAAGAAAAAAGCGCATCCAAGGTCTCATGGCCGCTTGTTGTCCAGCTGCCACAAGGTTTCTGAATGTAACTTGGGACAGAAGGTGGGGAAGCCAGGATTTTACGTAAGCGACTAGTCTCGGAATGACCTTCCACACCGCTGCAGAGTAAGTCATCTTTAATTACTACAAGCTGACCAGTGATATTTTCTTCAGAATTTTGCCATTTATATCTTTTTTGGAGTTCCTTAAGGTATTCATCTTTCTATCGTTGAGCAAATTGGTGATGTAGAAATTTTAGTCTTTCGCAATGATCTCGCGGGTAATTCGGGTGAAGTTATCATAGGAGCACCGCGAAGGAAATGACCTAGAGTGAGAGCGAGCAATTCCTTGGGATCATCTGACATAGGGAACAAGGGTCTTGAGTTGAGAATTGATTCAATTCGGACTAAAAGCGTATTGCACTGTTCAAAAGTGTATTTAGTACTTTGAGAGACTTTTTTAAAGTGCATTTTAAATGACTTAACACAATCCTCCCACATGCGGTGTATTTGGGGTATAAAATGCCATTGAAATCCATAAAATGAATACTTTTCTATTAGATCTTGGGACGCAGTGTTTATAAATTCTTCATATTCGAGACGAAGAGCTCTCTGTGCACCTACAAAGTTTGTCCCATTATCAGACATGACCTTCTTGGGTAAACCACGTCCACCTATGAACCTAGTGAAGGTTGCTCGGAAAGCGCTAGTTGTCAGGTCTGAACATAGTTCGAGATGTATGGCTAGTGTTGTAAAACAAACGAATACACATACGTTTCCTTTGTGATAGGATGCATTTCTTAAAATGGAAGTTTTAATAGAGAACGGCCCCGCAAAATCTAAATCAGTGATGGTAAAAGGTAGGGAAAATGAACTTCGTTCTAGTGGGAGAGATCCCATTAGTTGAAATTTTACCTTTTGTTTGTAGCGAGTGCATGTGACACACGAATGGCTGATCTAAGTCGCGAGGAAAAATACTATCCTCTTATCGCTCTTGGCATTAAATTAATTTCGGCGTGCATAAGAAGGTTATGCGAGAAGTTAATAAATAATTTACAAAAAATTAAGTTGACAGGAAAGATAATTGGATGTCGATCATTATAAGACAGAGCTGAATTTGAAATTCTACCGTTAATTCTTATAATATCATTTATATCTAAATACGGGTTTAAGGGGTATAAAGGACTTTTTTTACTTACATTCTTATATTTTTGTAAGGAATTATATTCTTTATGGTAATGAAGTTGTTGGGTAACTGATTTACAGTTTATTCTTAATTTTAGAAACTCTTGATGATTAATACGTGGTATTTTTTTACTATTGATGATATTGATTCAGTAGGAGATATTTGTTGAGTATGCGAAGGAAGACTTAGAGTCGTTTTTGAATGATTTTGAATCCTTTTCTTAGCCACATCGATAAATCGAAACACATATACTGTAATAGCATTATTCCATTTTGAGAAGCGAGTTAGTAGATCTTCGTCTATATCTTTCCTAACTTCATTATTAATGAACAAGTGGAGAACTTCAATCTTGCGTTTTGCTTCAGGAGAACTTTCACTTATTATTATAGGCTTTGGCCATTCTTCGGGGGACTTTTGAAGCCAGACTGATCCATTCCACAATAAGGGGTTGTTTAATAGTTAATAATCAGTATTGCAACCATGAGTACCTTAAATCAGCGGGATTGTCGGAAGACCGAACTGGCCATAGGTCACTGGTTCATATCCGTTTCGAAGGACCATGTATACTTTTGCAATTTAGTTTGCAAATTAAAAACTATATATTTTATTTAATTATGCATTTAGGGATGCACATTAAAAATGAACATTTTGTTGAGAGTAATTAGTTGAAATAATTAATATTGTTACGAAATTGTAATTGAATTCAAATATAACGGTTTTAACGGCCGGTTTAAATCTTTCTCAATGCTTCCAGACATTTCCGTTTATGTTAACTGCAGTTAACATAGCTGTAAAATTATTAACATAGTTCTAAACATACAACATTGAATAAAAAGCTTTCACCATTGTTTTTAAGTGTGGCAGCACTAAGTGCTTATGCTGCTGGCACTATCATCAAAAGCTAGCTTGGCAGCACTAAGTGTTTATGTGCTGGCACTTTCATCAAAAGCTAGTTTGGCAGCACTAAGTGTTTATGCTAATGGCATTACCTACAAAAACTCTAGATTGTCCGTTAACATTGTAGAAAGAAATAGAGCTCTCAAGAAACATCTAGTAGGCAATACAGTGTATATAAATTGGCCGTGAGAACACCATTGAGTCAGTCTGGTTGGAAGCGTCGTTAAGTAAAGACATATTAACTGCCTTGGCTGTATAATCTTGTACATTATTAAAGTGTGCTGTTTAAAGCGTGTAATTTAAGTGTGTGTGTGTGTATTAAAACACAAAGTGACTTATAAACTGTATTGTTGTACATTTTTAAATAAAATAAAGTGTCGTTACAATTTTTAAACTACTGAACTGCTGTTATTTTTGTAATCAAAGTACAAGTTTATTTAAAGGAAATAAACGACCGTTTTTAAAAGGTAAAAACGTAACAATATTATTATTATATATGTGGAAATTTGGATTTATACGAATTATTGAATATTATTAATTAAAAGGAGTATTTGGGGAGCACAAGGGAATTTATGTTAACTAAAATGAAGGGCAGGAAGGGTTACTTGAACGAATGGGATTAGAAATAAATAAGACCACTTAGTTTTGAATTTTAACTTACATATTGTTACGTTTTTACCTTTTAAAAACGGTTGTTTATTTCCTTTAAATAAACTTGTACTTTGATTGCAAATAACAGCAGTTTAGTAGTTTAAAAATTGTAACGACTCTTTATTTATTTAAAAATGTACAGCAATAACAGTTTAAATAATCACTTGCGTTCTAATATAAACACACACTTAAATTACACACTTTAAACAACACACTTTAATAATGTACAAAATTATACAGCCAAGGCAGTTAATTTGTCTTTACTTAACGACGCTTCCAATTAGACTGACTCAATGGTGTTCTCACGGCCAATTTATATACACTGTATTACCTACTAGATGCTTCTTGAAAACTCTATTTCTTTCTACAATGTTCTTAACGGACAAACTACAGCTTTTGATGTTAATGTTAGCAGCTTAAACATTTAGTGTTGCCATACTTAAAAACAATGGTGAAAGCTTTTTATTCAATGTTGTATGTATAGAACTATGTTAATAATTTTTACAGCTATGTTAACTGCTGTTAACATAAACGGAAATGTCTGGAAGCATTGAGAAAGATTTAAACCGGCCGTTAAAAAAGTTATATTTGAATTCAAGTACAATTTCGTAACACTGCCCCCCGCTTAAGCCTGTTCGTCCCGAATAGGCACGAATTCACTTTTCCCATAGGCAGCTAGTCGTTCTAGATGTACGACCTTCATTTTAGATCTCGGGCTCTTTTCTTTCTGTATTCTGTACACCACATCGTTTAATTTCTTAATCACTTTGTATGATCCATCCCAATGGGTTTGTAGTAGCTGGCCTTCGTTAAATAATTCAGAATTCGCTGCTCGATCGTATTTGGCTCTCATTTTATCGCTGGTCTTTTTTATTCGTCTGCGTACGAATTCATGTAGTTCGTTCAGGTCATCTTGCTCTTAGGAAGTGTTTTCCTTATTTATTGATGGGGCTTAATACCGAATTCTAAATCACCAGGCAACTTGAGTTCTGTCCCGAAGACAATTTTTGCAGGTGTTCGAGAGGTTGAGTCATGAACAGCTGATCTGTATGCCAATAGAAATTTCGGTATGTGTTCATCCCAGTCCTTCTGATGTGCACTGACCACTTTTCTTAAATATTCCTCCAGAGTGCGATTGAATCTTTCGACCATGCCATCAGATTGAGGATGCAGTGGCGTTGTTCTGGTTTTTCTTATTCCGTATAAATCGCACATTTCCTTGAATACGACAGATTCAAAATTTCTATCCTGATCAGAATGCAACTCCAGTGGAACACCATAGCGGCACACCCAGTTGTTCACAAATGCACTTATAACCGTTTTAGCTTCTTGATCAGGTATGGCATATACCTCTGGCCATTTGCTGAAATAATCCATAACCACTAGAACGTAACGATTTCCGGCATCACTGACGGGGAAAGGGCCCGCTACATCCATTGCAATCCGCTCGAATGGCGCGCCTGAGTTATACTGCTGAAGTTGTCCACGACTTTTTCTTACTGGGCCCCTCGCTGCTATGCATTGTGAACAATTGGCTACCCAATCGGCTACTGCTTGCTGACAACCCACCCAATAAAAACGTTGTTTGAACTTTTCTAAGGTTTTTGTCACACCAAGATAACCACCACTGGGACCGTCATGGAACTCTTTCATTACTTCGTTTATTTTAGAGGATGGTACTACAATTAGATTTGTCACTGTTTTACCGTCAGCACTTTCCCATATGCGGTATAAGCAGCCATTTATCAACTGTAGACTATTTCATAGGGCCCAATATGATTTCATCTGTGGACTTTCGGCGGATATTTCATTGCGGGCTGGTCATTTCTTTGTGCTACAGACCAATCTTCACTGGACTCTATATGCATTAGTCGAACATCGATGATACATTCCTTTTCCTCGGCTTTTGTACAATGCTTACATTCCACGTTGCAGGGCTGTCTTGACAGCGTGTCCGCATTACCGTGTTTCAAACCCTTCCGGCGCTCGATGCTAAAATCATAGCTCTGAAGCCGCTCTATCCAACGAGCCAGTTGTCCTTCAGGTTGTTTAAATTGAAGCAACCACCTGAGGGCAGAATGATCGGTTCTCAGTCGAAAGTGTTGGCCATACAGATATTTGTGGTAATGCTTCACACACTCTAATACTGCCAAAAGTTCTCGTCGCGTTACGCAGTAGTTTCTTTCAGGCTTCGAAAGCGTTCGGCTGAAGTATCCAATGACCCTTTCAGTGCCACCGACTACTTGTGAAAGTACACCGCCTATTCCGTATCCGCTCGCATCGCTATCTACCACAAATGTTTCTCCAGGTATAGGATATGACAAAATTGGTGCCGTACATAATAGATCCTTGAGCTTCTGGAATGCTAATTCTTGTGCTTCACACCATTGGAATGATTGTGACTTATTGGTCAGCTCATGTAAGCTTGCGGCTACATTGGCGAAATTCGGGACAAATCGTCTGTAGTATGTGCAAAGACCAAGAAAACTACGCAATTCGTGGAGATTTCTCAGACGTGGCCAGTTCTTTACAGCAATTATCTTATCCTCATCTGTTGATATTCCGTCTGCTGTTACGCGATGTTCCAAATATTTGACTTCTTTCTGGAACAACGCACACTTCTTTACACTGAGTTTGAGTTCAGCCGCTGATATTCGTTTAAGAACTTCTTCAAGGTTATTCAGATGTTCATCAAAAGTCTTACCCATGACAATTATGTCATCGATGTACACCAAGCATGTCTTCCCGTGAAGTCCTTTCAATACCTGTTCCATTAAACGCTCGAATGTGGCTGGAGCATTGCAGAGTCCAAATGGCATCACATTAAACTGCCATAACCCATCACTCGCGCTAAAGGCGGTTTTTTCCTTGTCTTTTTCTGAAATCTCTACCTGCCAATAACCACTTTGCAAGTCCAATGTGGAGAACCATTGTGTTCCAGCTAGTGTATCCAGGGCGTCATCAATTCTTGGTAGCGGGTAGCTGTCTTTCTTGGTGACGTCATTCAGTTTTCTATAATTGACGCAAAATCTAGTGCTGCCGTCTTTCTTCTTAACTAAAACAACAGGCGAGCTCCAAGGACTTGAAGATGGTTCGATTATACCGTTCCGCTCCATATCATTGACCAACTCCTTCACTTCACTTCGTTTTGCTAGAGGAACACTTCTGGGCACCTGCTTTATTGGCCTCGCTTCGCCAGTATTTATTTGATGCTTTACAATTGCCGTTCTACCATGGCTTTGACTTTTTAAGGCGAAGACGGAGCTATATTTCTTCAGAATCTGTTTGGCCTTATTTCTGTCTGGCGGCGATAATCCTTCTACCCATTTCCCCACATATTCCGCTAGTAGCTCGTGTTCTTTGGTGGATTTATTGGCAGGTTGCGTGTTTTTCTCGCAATTGATTACTGCTTCTGCTGAAGTGCATTGACCTATTTCTTACAGGAACTATTTTGTTGTTGCAGGGTTTAACGAGGGCTTTTGCTGTTAAAAGATCACTAGTTATTTCTGCTGGTTCTACCACCCACAAACTGTTGTCCTCACAATCTCCCTCCATACGAGCCCATACTAAAGTTTCTGACTGTGGTGGTAGCTTCTGATGCTCGACGGCAACTAGCTTTCTTACTTGAGTCCTACTTTCATATCCGACGTCAAGGGGTATCTCCACATTTCGCCAAATCATAACTTTTTGTCCCATATCCAAAGTAATGCCATGGCTAATCATGAAATCAGCACCAATGATAACTTCGTCCACAATGTCGGCAACAATGAATACATGATTGACGGTAACGTTGGCAATGGTTAATTTCACATTTACTTTACCATAGACCGTGGCCGGCTCCCCAGTAACTGTGCGCAGGCTTACCCCACATAATGGTTCAATTGTTTTCTTGACTAAATCTGGCCTGACGATAGACTGTGATGCCCCGGTGTCTACAGTAAAAACGTGCTTCTGACCGTTGATGTACCCCGAAGCAGTAAGATTGCTATTTTTCTGCTGTATTACGGATATGGAGATGGTGAGGCCCTCAGATGTGGGAGCTAGCTCTTGCCCCATAGTGCCAGCTCGTTTTAGTTTAAAGGTGATTCTTGTGATGATTGATGATTTGACTGGCGGTTATTTCTTTCAGGCGAGGCAGATCTGGTTCGTTTTTTTGGTGCTTTTCAGTTTCGCTGAATATGACCCGATTTACCACAGTTATAACATTTTCCTCTGGCTTTATTTTGCTTCTCATTAAACGCCTCCAAAACCTTTTTTAATTCGTCGACTATATTTCTCTCATTATCAGAAACAACTTCAACATTTCGCACCTTGCATATTTGCGGCTTTGAAATTATTTTCGCCGTTTCTTGTGCCAGTGCGAATGAGACGGTTTCACTAAATGATGGTTTAGGTGTGGCACAAACCGCGTGTTTTATTTCAGGATCGCGAATGCCATTAACAAATGCCTCTATCTTGAAATGGTCCAAAAACGGACTGTTTTCCCCTGGATAAGTAAGCTGCAGCAAACGTTCGATTTCCAACGCAAAGTCTTGTAGCGTCTCATTGGGCTTCTGCACTCTACCACGCAATTCCATTCGGTATAGTTCCTTTTTATGTTCACCAGCGTACTTACGTTGTAGCGCCTCCATTATATCATCATAACTGTTTCTGTTACATGCTGGCACGCTTTCAAGAACTACTGCTGCATTTCCTTTTAAGGCCAATATCAACTCTATACCTTATTCTTCGTCGTTCCACATGTTTCTAATGGCAATTGTATCAAACTGGAACTTAAACACATTAAATGGTGTGGTACCATCAAAACTAGGGGCCTTTATTCTACTAGAGGATTCTGGAATAATTCGCACCTGTCCATCTTGGCATTGAAGATTACTCATCTTTATTTCTAGATCATGTAGTTTTTTATCACCTTTGGCTATTTCATTCTCTAAATCGAACAGCCTTTTATCAACGACTTTGGCTTGTAAATCTAGACAGTTCTCTAAGTCGGTCAGCTTTTTATCAACGACGTTGGCTTGTATATCTAGGCAGCTCTCTAAGTCGGACACCTTTTTATCAATGCCATCCACTCTGCTGTTTATAACTTCCGAAATTTGTTGCAGTTTCTCGTCTGTCGCTCTAGAAGTTTCTTTAACTTCAGCAAGAAGTTTCTCGTTATTTACTTTAGAAGTTTCTTGAAATTTCATTTCCATTATTTTATTTTCTTCTTTAACTTCAGCAAGAAGTTTCTCGTTATTTGTTTTAGAAGTTTCTTGAACTTCAGCAAGAAGTTTCTCGTTATTAGCTTTAGAAGTTTCTTGAACTTCTTTAAATTGCTCCATCAAAGCAGCAAACATTGTGGATAAATCCATGCTTGTTGTTGCACGGGTAGAAACTTCCATTTCTACTTTATACTCGAATTCGTAAGCTGCGATGTCAATATTATGCCGCTTGAATTCAACTATCAGCCTGTTTTGTAATTCTGCTTTATTACCAGCTGTAGGTAACTCCAACTTATTCAATTCCACTCCAACTTATTGCTCCACTTTCAGCTCTTCAAACTTCATGACTGCTTATTATTTTGCAATCCCACTTCTGACACCAATTGTTACGTTTTTACCTTTTAAAAACGGTTGTTTATTTCCTTTAAATAAACTTGTACTTTGATTGCAAATAACAGCAGTTTAGTAGTTTAAAAATTGTAACGACTCTTTATTTATTTAAAAATGTACAGCAATAACAGTTTAAATAATCACTTGCGTTCTAATATATTGTAGGTGCTTATATACTAATTTACAAAATTAATCGCAGCTTTTCTAACTTATTCTATTTTATTAAAATACTACATCTGTCTCGTTGGGTATCATGGAGTTGGCAATGATATCAAGTAACTTTCGTTCCTTGACCAATCACAACATTTCCTATTTGAAGTGCACTCAATTATAAATGTGTCACCCAATTATGTATATCATTAGTCTGCATTAAGTATAGAACAATGTATGTAGTAATTTGATATCTATTTAAATGTTATTTGCTTTATGCATTGTTCATACATGCAGACTTGTGTGGTACACTGTGTGTTCATATGTGGAGTACACTACACCTCTTTCAGCCATCCGAAGCACCAACGCAGCCAAATCTGTTTTAGAGTGATGAAGATTAACTTGCGTTATATTCACCATTGTCATTTATGATGGTGATTGTGACGTTGACGTCATCTTGGTCCGAGTCTAAGAGGGCATCTTCGTCAACTACTTTGTTCACCCGTTCAAAAAACTCACCAACGAATTCAGAGTTTGAGTGAGTCTTGAGCGATAGAACTAGTAGTCTCCTCACATGATATTTCTTCCAGAGTGAGATCGTTATCATCCTGAATCGATCTGTCTCTGTCGTCTCCTCGATAGACCTGCAGAAAGATAAACTTGAAGCCGTTGATAATCTGTCATTCTCCAATTATTTAGGGTTACCGAACTGAAAGAGTTCCAGAATCTCCTCTGGTTTGGACGGGTCATCCGGTATGCGGACTATGGCTCTAGGCCGACATAAAATCCCGTCAATAGAGACCACGTCTAGTCTAGCGCCTTCCCATAGACCTTCCAAAAGAGCGACCCCTTGCTTCAGGAGCAAGGCCGATCGCTCCTGAAGCAAGAAGAGCCATTAACTTGACACGGCTACGATACCATCTAGAATCATCGCATTGGGGAAAAGGTCTAGAGTTCTCCTTAAGATCTTTCCAGAATATTACCATCAGCTTTTTTCGCACTAAATCCCAATTTGCGTCATCATTCCTATCGATGATAGCTCGTACGAGATGACCTTTGGCCACTGCACTGAACGATTGTAGGGTTTCGGACGTTTGAGTTCTTCTGGGGTTAAGGATTCGGCTGGCTTTTTACCAAGCATTTGCATTGACGGCGTACATGTACTAGGCTACTCAACATTTACAATCGACCCGTGTCTTGGCGTCGGAGGGGTGTTGTTAGCAACTAGTTTTATTTAACCACTAACTAGCCATTCTGGTGTTCGGCGCGGCTTCCAACTACTTTAACCTTAAAAGTGGTGACAATTTTGGTTCGCGGGTAGTGACTAGACACGGCCTAAGCTACCCCTATCCGCCACCTGGGGACGAGGTCGATGGGAGATCTGTCAACTCTACACGAGTTAAATAATTCAAAAATAAAATTTTAGTTATAAGAGATGTATAAATGCATTTGAATTTTTTAAGTACATTTTTAGTAAAATTAATTCAACAAAAAATTTTTTTAAAGATAATTTATTAAAATTTGACAATTTTATTAAATTTATTTGGATACATATTTTCTAAATTTGTTATAAATAAAGCAAAAAATTATTTTATATTAAAATTGTGATTTAGATTTTATTATTTTTTCAAATCAAAACTATTTTAAACAATGAAAAAAAGTTACAAGTTAAATAAAAAATTATTTTACAATTCTGAAAACATAATATCTCAAAGTATATTATTAACAAAATTACAATTATAGTTTATAAAATGAGCAAGTGAAAAAACAAACAGTATATTTTTAACACTACTCCTCAATTGTGAATGTCTTAATATTAGCCCTGCATCTTAAAGTTTCCAGTTTTGAGTTTTGTAGAGTCTTTGTTAACATGTCAGCAATAATTTCTTCTGAAGGACAATACTTTTATTCAATGATTTTCTTATCAACATAATATTTAACAAAATGAAATTTAATGTCGATATGTTTAGACCTGTTGCTAAGTTTTTCTTCTTTATAAGATTTAAGCAGCTTCTGTTGTCTTCAAAAATGAATGTTGGATGTTCTTGTTTACAATTTAGTTCATTTAAAATATTCCTTATCCGGATAGCGTCCTTTCCAGCTTCAGATAACGCGAAAAATTCCGCTTCAGTTGTTGATAGTGAAACAGTTTGCTTTTTACAGGCCCAAACTAACTGCACTGTTGTTATATAAAAAAATGTATCCGGAATTTGATTTTCTGTCAATTATGCACTCAGCATAGTTAACATTAGCGTGAACAATGAGCCAATTTGGATTGAGAGTCTTTTCACTCAAATTTAAAAACACATTTTTTGTACCTTTTGGATTTTTTTGATATTTTGTATTGACTGAAATGTATAACAACGAACCCAATAAACTTTGATGTTCATCATTCCGCAACAAAAGTTTTCTCATAAGATAGTTCAAGTGGGTATTTGGATGGTTTTGCATCTTGCAAACCAAATTTAATAAGAACTTTCTCAATGTACTGCATCTGTCGTATTTTAAATTGGTGTTCATTTGATTTAACTACTTCTAGTCCGAGGTAATAGGAAATTTCACCAAATTTGCTGTTAAGTAGTTTAATTAACTTTTTGCTTGTAGTAGCAACTACTAAGTCATCAACGTAAATTAAAATATAAATATCTTCCCCATTGATGGCTTTGGAGTATAAACATAGATCTGCTTTACTTTGTTCAAATTTACCATCTATAAGAAAATTATTTAAAGCTTTATTCCATAAGTTTGCTGGGTGCTTAAGACCATATAAGCAACGTTTTAGTCTACATACTTGACGTCCATCGCCTTCGATAAATCCCGGTGGTTGTTTCATGAATATTGTTTCTATAAGATATGCATTTAAGAAAGCAGACTTTACATCCATACGTTCCACATGCAATTGTCTAACACTGGCAATTGATAGAAGTAAGCGAAATGTAGCTTGACGTGTCACAGAAGCAAACACCATACTTTTGATTAAAACCTTGACCGACTAAACGAGCTTTAAACCGTTGAATTTTACCATCAGCCCCCTTTTTGCCTTGAAAGTCCATTTACAACCAACTATATTAGCATCAGGTAGAGCTTGCACTAAATCCCATGTCTAATTCTTTCTTAATGATTCCATCTCTTCCTTCATTGCAGATTCCCACTCATGTTTTTCTTTTGAAGTCTAAGCTTGCTTGTAGGTTTTTGGTTCAATTATATCATCAGTTTCTGCCAAATGAAGAGAGTATTTCACTGGAGGTATACCTTTGATTATTCTTGATGACCTCCAAAGAGGTGGTCCAGGAGCATTAGTTTCAATTGCAGATGGATTACTAGTGGCTTTATAATTTATAAAATATTCAAGGTCGCTTGTAATACCGCAATAAGAATCGACATCAGATTCATCATCTGTAGGAACATCACTATTATCATTAGATTTAGTTGAAGTAGTTACTTCCAACTGTTTATCAGTATCCGAAACCCTTTCATTATTTTTGGACAAAACTTTTGAAGAAACAAATTTGAAATCTCTACTAATAGTTACTTTATTAGTACTAGTATCTACAAACCGTAAACCTTTTCTGTCTTTATCGCAACCCATGAATGTTAATAATCTTGATTTGTTATCAAATTTCTTTCTATTCACTTCAGGAACAACAACATAAGCTTTTGAACCAAATATATGAAGATTTTCTATGTTCGGTTTTCACTTCCCATCTTTCGTATGGAGTATAGGGAACAGAACTTGTAACAAGTCTATTTTGAAGGTAGTTAGAGTACATAATGGCTTCCCCCCCCCCCCCTGTAAACTTTCGGCAAATTGGCTTCTTCTAAAAAACAACGAGCCATCATATTGAATATTCTTAAAATATGTTACGCTTGTCAACTCGTGCTTTGGAATTTGAGAAAATATGGTCTAAAAATAAACTTTCATATAAAATGGGTCGAATTCGGGAGGTTGTGTACCATGATCAATTGAGTTATTGGGCTTGTTTTTTATCTTCATCCCTGTGAAGTTACCTTTCATAAAAGTGCAAAATTATTATATGTTGTTAAAAGAAATTTTAGTTTAGGTAAAAAAAGAGTGTAGATACTTGTTCGGCTAAAAAAACACAAAAAGTCATCTTTTTGCAATTTTCAAATTAAAAATAGTTTATTTTGGGACTCGGTAAAGATATCGACTTCAATTTTTTTTATTCAATAGAATAAATTTTGTTCTTTAACTAGTTAAGAAAAAAACTAATAAAATCGGTCGGAAATATTAGGATATATATGAAAAAAAAAACTGAACCAAGAACATGCAAAATTATGGTGCTTAAAAATTCAAACGCAAATGACATGAAAACTGTAAGTGATAAGTAGGACCTGTAAGCATGTCTTTTATAGGTCTTATCAGGGCCTACAACAGTATATAAAACTACTTGAAATATTAAATTTCATGAAAATCCAACCAGCCGATCAGAAGTTACAGATTTATTTCTAAAAAATTTCGATTCTTCCCCACTGTGTTGTGGACAATACGGATCACTGAATTGAGATAAAATAGTATGGTTCCTTCAAAATTCGGCCATCTTTTTGGATTTGTATTTAAATCCATCTAAAACATCTGGGAATCTTTCCAAATTTATTTTTTACCATTTCTACATACATTTTCATTTTGTCAAAAACTCCAGATTTTTCATTCATTAAATATGCAATAGCGGCTATAATCATCAATAAATGTTATAAAATACGTATTTTTTCCAGGAGTTATAGTTTGCATTGGTCCACAAACATCTGTGTGAATTAATTAAAGAATTGATTTTGACTTAGATTCTCTTTTCTTAGGAAATGAATTCTTAATTAGTTTACATTTAGCTCAAACATCGCATGTTGTTCGAACACCAGTCTATGATTTTAAACTCTTCATTTAGCTTACCAGATTGCATGGCCTTGACAGAATTAATGTCTTTGTGTCCAAAAAGTTTATGATAGTAATGTTGACATTTACTCAGATTGCGCATACAACTTTTCTCATTTCATGAAGAGGCAAATTTTTCAGTTGATATAAATTATTAACACATTCAGTAACCCCGACTTCAACGTTTACTTCATTAAGTATTTTGCATTTAGTATCCAAAAATAAAACCTTAAAACTTTTCAACGACAACTTTTTTACAGACAGTAAATTTCCTTTGAAAGACGGGATGTATAGTACATCACTGACAGTAATTACTTTTTCAACACCTTGTTGATTACACATTTTAATTTTGCAGTCTCCTTTTCCATTTGAATAAACTCTATCGCCATTTGCAACCGTTACTTTTTCACGCCAGGACTTATCTATGTTTAAAAATTCATTTTCATTGCTACAAATATGACAAGTAGCACCAGAATCGACTACCCATACACCTTCTTCACCATTAAGAACAAAACACTGATTATTTTCTTTATTTTCTGCAACTTTGGCTTTTTGATGTTTTTCGTTTTTGAATTTTCAGCAATCTTTCCCTGTATGACCAACACTACGACAATAGTAACATACAATATTTTTGTTGTTATTCTTTTTGTATTTATTTGTAGTTTTTAAAATTGTATCTTCGGCAGACATTCTTTTTTTGTGTTTTTCAAATTCTTCAATAATTGTCATAGTTAGATCCATTTCATCTCTTACTTCTAGTCCTGTTGTTAGAGAATCATAAATACTGGGCAAACTACTAAGTAGCATCGAAATTAGGCAAGACTCCGAAATTTGTTCACCAAGTGATTGCAATTTATAAAACACTAATTTCATTTACGTAATATGGCTGTAGTTTAAGTTCACAAATTGATCTCATCAACTTAACTGTGTTACTAAGGCTTGATTTTTCATGATATGCTTTAAGAACATTCCATGCATCTTTATTAACTTCCGTTTCGTCATCAGCCAAATCGATCAATATTGTTGCTTCATTGTCAAGTTCTTTCCATTTAGTGTTGGGATTTTCAGGGATTTCATTTTCAAATACCTCTCATACCTTTTCCTTCTTAAGCAAGAGTTTCATTCGATACTTCCATATTTGATAATTTTCGCGATTGAGTTTTGTTATTAAAAATGTCGAATCAGATATCAGCGAATTCAGTGATGAAACAGTAACCACAATATGTTACACAGTGGGAATTCAGGCAATATTTCTAAATATTGTTACGTTTTTACCTTTTAAAAACGGTCGTTTATTTCCTTTAAATAAACCGGTAAATTGATTGCAAATAACAGCAGTTTAAAAGTTGTAACGACTCTTTATTTTATTTAAAAATGTACAACAATAACAGTTTAAATAGTCACTTGCGTTCTAATATAAACACACACTTAAATTACACACTTTACACAACACACTTTAATAATGTACAAGATTATACAGCCAAGGCAGTTAATTTGTCTTTACTTAACGACGCTTCCAATTAGACTGACTCAATGGTGTTCTCACGGCCAATTTATATACACCTACTAGTTGTTTCTTGAAAGCTCTATTTCTTTCTACAATGTTCTTAACGGACAAACTAGAGCTTTTGATGTTAATGTTAGCAGCTTAAACATTTAGTGCTGCCATACTTAAAAACAATGGTGAAAGCTTTTTATTCAATGTTGTACGTTTAGAACTATGTTAATAATTTTTACAGATATGTTAACTGCCTAGAAGCATTGAAATACCTAGAAGCATTGAGAAAGATTTAAACCAGCCGTTAAAACCGTTATATTTGAATTCAAGTACAATTTCGTAACAATATTATTAAACTCGCGAATCACACACAATCTTATATGTAAAGGCCCATAACCCATTAGAATTGTGATTTAGATTTTATTATTTCCTGAAATCAAAATAGTTTTGACAACAATGAAAAAAAAAAATACAAGTTTAATAAAAAATTATTATTTTTAATTTAGTCAAAAATATAAAAACATTTAAATAAATGAGCTCTCGTAATAAAAAAAAAACAACAACTTGAATTGAATTGTTTAGTTAATTTATCAAGTTTTACGTTTACTTAAGAAAATAAAAATTGAAGGGGGAGAAAGTTTTCAAAAATGCATCCAAAAAATTAATTTGCATTATACATGTATTTTTAAAAAAAAATTATTACTATTATTTTTTAATTATGATATTGAAAGAATTAATTTTTTTAATTTAATTTTTTTTTTTTTAATTTAAAAAAATGAAAATAGATTAACAAAGCATACAAGTGCCAAATATGAACCAAATCTGAGACCTAATGTATTTCTCATATGTGATGTCTCATTGAATTTATGATATAAGAAATTATAATTAAAAAATTGGAGAGTATTTTGTAATGAAAAACAGTCGTTTTCATTGAAATGTATATGGATATTGAAAACGAAAAATACGACTATTACAATTTTCGGTACCGTGAGTGCATTATTCATTGTTAAATTTATCGAAAAACGTTCTTAAGGTTTCTATTAAATAAAATTGTTTTAAACAACATAAAAGTATCAGAACTTCGTTATTGTGTTATTTGTTAAAGTATTGTTACGTTTTTACCTTTTAAAAACGGTCTTTTATTTCCTTTAAATAAACCTGTACTTTGATTGCAAATAACAGCAGTTTAGTAGTTTAAAAATTGTAACGACTCTTTATTTTATTTAAAAATGTACAGCAATAACAGTTTAAATAGTCACTTGCGTTCTAATATAAACACACACTTAAATTACACACTTTAAACAACACACTTTAATAATGTACAAAATTATACAGCCAAGGCAGTTAATTTGTCTTTACTTAACGACGCTTCCAATTAAACTCACTCAATGGTGTTCTCACGGCCAATTTATATACACTGTATTACCTACTAGCTGCTTCTTGAAAGCTCTATTTCTTTCTACAATGTTCTTAACGGACAAACTAGAGCTTTTGATGTTAATGTTAGCAGCTTAAACATTTAGTGTTGCCATACTTAAGAACAATGGTGAAAGCTTTTTATTCAATGTTGTACGTTTAGAACTATGTTAATAATTTTTACAGCTATGTTAACTGCTGTTAACATAAACGGAAATGCCTAGAAGCATTGAGAAAGATTTAAACCAGCCGTTAAAACCGTTATATTTGAATTCAAGTACAATTTCGTAACACTGCCCCCCGCTTAAGCCTGTTCGTCACGAATAGGCACAGAATCACTTCTCCCATAGGTAGCTAGTTCTTCATTTTAAATCTCGGCCTCTTTTCTTTCCGTATTCTGTACACCACGTCGTTTAATTTATTAATCACCTCGTATGGCGTATCCCAATGGGTTTGTAGTTTGGGGAACAGTTCTTTCTTACGTTGTGGTTATACAACAGTACAAGCTGGCCTTCGTTAAATATTTCAGAATTCGCTGCTCGATCGTATCTGGCTTTTATTTTGTCGCTGGTCATTTTAATTCGTCTCCATACGAATTCATGAAGTTCGTTTAGGTCATCTTGCTCTTGGGATGTGTTTTCATTATTTGTTGATGAGGGCCTAACGAAGGTTTTTGCTGTTACAAGATCACTTGTTATTTTTGATGGTTCTATCACTCACAAACTGTTGTCCTCACAATCTCCCTCCATACGAGCCCATACTAAAATTTCTGATGCTCGACGGTAACTAGCTTTCTTACTTGAGTTCTATTTTCATATCCGACGTCAAGGGGTATCTCCACATTTCGCCAAATCATAACTTTTCGTCCCATATCCAAAGTAATGCCATGGCTAATCATGAAATCAGTACCAATGATGACTTCGTCCACAATGTCGGCAACAATGAATACATGATTGACGGTACCGTCTTCAAAACCTTTTTTAATTCGTCGATTATATTTCTCTGACTGTCAGCTACAACTTCGACATTTCGCACATTACATATTTGGGGCTTTGAAATTATTTTCGCTGTTTCTTGTGCCAGTGCGAATGAGACGGTTTCAGTAAATGATGGTTTAGGTGTGGCACAAACCGCGTGTTTTATTTCAGGATAGCGAATGCCATTAACAAATGCCTCTATCTTGAAATGGTCCAAAAACGGACTGTTTTCCCCTGGATAAGTAAGCTGCAGCAAACGTTCGATTTCCAACGCAAAGTCTTGTAGCGTCTCATTGGGCTTCTGCAATCTACCAGACAATTCCATTCGGTATAGTTCCTTTTTATATTCACCACCGTACTTACGTTGTAACGCCTCCATTATATCATCATAACTGTTTCTGTTACATGCTGGCACGCTTTCAAGAACTACTGCTGCATTTTCTTTTAAGGCCAATATCAACTCTATAGCTTTTTCTTCGTCGTTCCGCATGTTTCTAATGGCATTTGTATCAAACTGGAACTTAAACACATTAAATGGTGTGGTGCCATCAAAACTTTATTCTACTAGAGGATTCTGGAATAATTCGCACCTGTCCATCTTGGCATTGAAGATTATTAATCTTTATTTCTAGATCTTGTAGTTTTTTATCAACACCTTTGGCTATTTCATTCTCTAAATCGAACAGCTTTTTATCAACGACTTTGGCTTGTAAATCTAGACAGCTCTCTAAGTCGGACACTTTTGTCTCAATGCTATCCACTCTGCTGTTTATAACTTCCGAAATTTGCTGAAGTTTTTCGTTTGTCGCTCTAGAAGTTTCTTGAAATTTCATTTCCATTATTTTATTTTCTTCTTTAACCTCAGCAAGAAGTTTCTCGTTATTTGCTTTAGAAGTTTCTTGAACTTCAGCCAGAAGTTTCTCGTTATTATCTTTAGAAGTTTTTTGAACTTCAGCAAGAAGTTTCTCGTTATTAGTTTTAGAAGTTTCGTTAGCTTCTTTAAATTGTTCCATCATAGCAGCAAACATTGTGGATAAATCCATGCTGCTTGTTGTTGCACGGGTAGAAACTTCCAGTTCTTCTTTATACTCGAATCCGTAAGCTCCGATGTCAATATTACGCCGCTTGAATTCATCTATCAGCCTCTTTTGTAATTCTGCTTTATTACCAGCTGTAGGCAACTCCAACTTATTCAATTCCCTCTTGAGTTGCTCCACTTTTAGCTCTTCAAACTTCATGACTGCTTATTGTTTTGCAATCCCACTTCTGATGCCAATTGTTACGTTTTTACCTTTTAGAAACTGCCGTTTATTTCCTTTAAGTAAACCTGTAATTTGATTGCAAATAACAGCAGTTTAGTGGTTTAAAAATTGTAACGACTCTTTATTTTATTTAAAAATGTACAGCAAAAACAGTTTAAATAGTCACTTGCGTTCTAATATAAACACACACTTAAATTACACACTTTAATAAAGTACAAAATTATAAAGCCAAGGCAGTTAATTTGTCTTTACTTAACGACGCTTCCAATTAGACTCACTCAATGGTGTTCTCACGGCCAATTTATATACACTGTATTACCTACTAGCTGCTTCTTGAAAGCTCTATTTCTTTCTACAATGTTCTTAACGGACAAACTAGAGCTTTTGATGAGCTTAAACATTTAGTGTTGCCATACTTAAAAACTATGGTGAAAGCTTTTTATTCAAAGTTGTACGCTTAGTACTATGTTAATAATTTTTACAGCTATGTTAACTGCTATTAACATAAATGGAAATGCCTAGAAGCATTGAGAAAGATTTAAATCAGCCGTTAAAACCGTTATATTTGAATTCAAGTACAATTTCGTAACAGTATTATATAAAGATAAATCGGTGGATTATTGGTGAAAATTTGGATTTTTTGCATCTTTAGTTTTAGCAATAATGATGCAAGCATTGTGATATTTGAATTTTTTTAACTTTGTTGAAATTTTTTCCAACAAATATCTAAAAGTTTTTTGTTTTTTAATTTAAAGTAACTAACAAACCTTTAAGAAAACGGAATTTAAAAAATAATAATTTAAACACAAAAGATTTTCATGTTCGTAAGAATTTAACTCACGTAGTGTATAATATTTTCTTAATCTTAATATGAAAATAAAACCAAACTAAATATATTAATTAATTTTTTTATACAATGTGTATTTTTAAAAAATCGTGTTAAAAATAATTAAAAAAAAGACGGTTTTCATAACAGTCGTTTTTAATTATACAAAATTATTACAATAATGAATATTTTTGTATTTTTTAGGGCCGTTATTATAACTATCCATTAAATACTGGGCAAACTACTAAAGTTAGGATGTTATTGAATACATTAACTTTTTTGGTTATTATAAGTACATGTTACGCCAAAAGCACACTATGCATAGGTGAAAGTGACCGATAGGCTAACCTAGTGTCTGCATTAGGCAAATTTTTATCAAAATAAACCAGTGCGAATATATACAAGGTAACCTTAGTTGAGCAGCTGATTATTATTTTCGTTGTTACAGTTGTCAAACTGCATAAATAAAAAACAATAATGAATACACCATATTGCTGTTTTTTGCAACTGTTGCCACATCACACAAATTCGCGTTAAGTTTGACGTTTGTCTTGATAAAAAAATGTCTAATGTAGACACTATGTTACGTCTAGACTAACAGCCTGTCTGAAAATAAAAAATAAATATCAAAAATGTAAGTATGTAATTTTAAAAACGAAAACAATAACAAAGAATATGGAAACAAAGCAAGTGTCAAAAAATTGTTATTGTAAATAAAATGTAAAAAAACAAATGTCACACAACCAGTGGTTTTGTTGAAAAAAACTGTAAATTTGTTAAATTTATTAAAACATTAAATAAATTAATTCTTAAATATGACTCAACCTTTAGTGATGCGAATAATGGCTTTGTCCATTAATGCCGCAATACGTGCTGGTTCTATAATACGAGATGTCATGCAAAAGGGTAACTTGGGCATTGTTGAGAAGGTTAGTTGCCTTATCATTTCCACCTCCCTTATCTGATTAAGATTAAACATTCCTTTATGGATAAATTTTGTTGTAGGGAAAAAATGACTTACAAACTGAAGCAGATCGTTCGGCACAGCGTTGTATTATTGCATCTCTGAGTAAACAATTTCCTGCTGTTAAAATAATTGGCGAAGAAGGTGGTTCCGATTTAAATGTCTGCAATGAATGGTTGGTTTCAGAGTATGATCATGAATTCCTTAAACTAAACTGTCCCGAACTGTTTCGCGATGCTAAAGACGATGATTTTGTCATTTGGGTTGATCCACTTGATGGCACATCAGAGTATACCCAAGGCTTCTTGGATCATGTTACCGTTCTAATAGGAATTTCCATAAAAAACTCTGCTGTGGGTGGCGTAATACATCAACCTTACTACAAAAATGCCAATGGTGAATTGGGACGCACTATTTGGGGCTTAAAGGGTTTGGGAACTGGTGGACTAGAACCTACTGTAGCACCGGCAGATAAATTTATTATTACAACCACACGTTCACATTCCAATAATATAGTACAAGCCGCCCTAGATGCTCTCTCTCCTACAGATGTCATCAAAGTTGGTGGTGCTGGTTATAAAGTATTACAACTATTAGAGGGTAAAGCTCATGCTTATGTCTTTGCCAGTCCAGGTTGTAAAAAATGGGATACGTGTGCTCCCGAGGCCGTGTTAGAAGCTCAGGGTGGCAGTTTAACCGATATGCTTGGAGAACACTACTCTTATGCTAGTGACGTAGAACATCCCAATAACAGAGGTGTTTTAGCTACAATCGGTAAGGTAAAGCATAGTGATATTATTGCTAAATTGCCAGCTTGCGTTCTAGAGGCAATGCGCAAAAAATAGTTATTTGATCTATATATTATGTACATTTATGTCAAGCATAAGTCTTATGTAAATTAAATTTAGCTTATTATATAATATAAAAAGCTGATGAATAATAATAACAAAAAGTGCATATATATTTGTCTTTTTATAGACATATAATTTGTTACATAAAATAAATATTGTAATGCAAACAGAAAAAAGTTTGTGCATAAATATAAAAATTTATTTTCATTGACTATAGTTCATAACATTAAAGAATAATATCTTAAACAAATTGTTTAAATTTTCATTTATATTTTCAATTTGTAAATGCACGTTTGAAAGGGATTTATCGTTAATATTTTCACGTATAACAATTTTTATTTATTTGAATCAAATCTAATAAAACTAAATTAAAATTTTAGTAAAATTTTTGCAAAATGCGTAAAATTTTCATTAAGTACAATTTAATAATATCTATGAACAAAATTTTATTTTTTATGAAAAAAGTTGGGAAAAAAAAGTCAAGTTCGATTCATAATATCCATGAAAAAAAATTTTCAAATATGTAAATTTTTTTCTCTGTGCAAAAGATTGATTGCATTTGTGCCTGTATTAAAAATTATATTAAATATGATTAGAAATAACTTTCTGAATAAGAATTAAGTCAACAAATACAAATAATAATATAAAATCGCATAATATATTTTAAGTTTTACTTTCAATAAAGCAATTCAAAGCCAGATAGAACAAATCAGCATTAAATGAATATCTCAACAAAATATACAACTTGTTGCGATATTAACTATTCTATTCACCTAGGAGACATAACTATAAATCAAGAAATTTAAAAAGTTCCACATTCTCAAAAAAAAGTTGCCTATAATCACAAAATGTACAAAAATAAACTTTTAAAAATGTGTCATTAAGCCTATTTACAAAAACTACCAATTTTAAAAATATAAAAGATTTTACCAAAAAGAAAAAATTAAAAAGGAACCAGTTATCACACTGCCAGCAGGTGAGAAAAAAGAGTTAACCTCTTGAACTTTAAAAATGTCAGAAAAGGCTAATGACCCAAAAAAATAAGGTCAGGAAAAAGTAAAATTTTGTTTTTAATTTAAAAAGTTTATTTTTTTTTTCATGTAATTCTATTTTAAATTTAAAATATTTTGACTGCAGAAAGTATACCGATAAGGCTTCCTACCAAAAAAAAAAAAAAAAATATATATATATATATATATATATAAACTTGGAAATTCTTAAAAAGAAATTATAGCTCAAAAATTACAAAAAAATCATTTCAATTCATATGAAATATAACCTAAATTTTGTATGCTGATTTGGCCTACCTGGCTTTGTATTGCTTTATTGAAAATAAAATATATAATGCAATGTTATATTATTATTTGTATTTGTTGTTTTTTTTTTTACAATATAGTAATTCCATTTTAAATTAAAAAAATTTTTGCCTCTTGGTTACCAAGCATGTAAAATATATTTATTTTGACGTTTGTTTTGATAAAAAATTGCCTGATGTCGACACTAGGTAAGCTTTGAAAGAGATTAATATATTTTTAAATGTCCATAATTTTTGTTGTATAAATGATATCAAAATACTTTTTTTTGCAATAGATTTGCCAAAGATGTTATATACAAATTAAAGATGTCATATAAATTTAAATATATACACATATACATATTTATATATATATATATATATAAAATTATGGACATTTAAAAATATATTAATCTCTTTCAAAGCTTAAGAATGAACAAAATTTAATTTACATGCTTGTGCCCTTGCATCAAATTTTATTCAAATTGGTAACCAAGAAGCAAATTTTTTTTAATTTAAAAAAACAACAAATTCAAATAATAATATAACATTGCATTATATATTTTATGTTTTATTTTCAATAAAGCAATACAAAGCCAGATAAGCCAAATCCGCATACAAAATTTAGGTTATATTTCATATGAATTGAAATGATTTTTTGTAATTTTTGAGCTATAATTTCTTTTTAAGAATTTCAAAATTTTTAGGTGATTTTTCACCTAAATTTTTAGAATATTTTCAAATTTATATTCATAAGTAGTTTCTATTGCTAATAAATTATATTAAAACAAAGTAATAATAATTATAGTAATCGATTTATTAAGTCCATCAAATTAGTTGTAATTTTTGATTTTGCTAATGGAGCGCCGCACTCGAAAATTTTTGTTAAATATAAATAATCTTGATTTTTTGTGCGAATAAAGGGAAGATTCTGTAAAATAAAATAAGAAATCGTTGTTGAAATAACATTTTAGCCTTTTTAAGGCAATTTTAAGAATAAAAAAGGCTAGGAAAAAAGTTATAAGCTAAAACGAAAATTTTTAGGCTAAAAGCAAAGTAAAAAGTAAAAAGGCTAGATTTAACCTTAAAAAGGCTAAACTAGTAACAGTGGTAATATTCTTTAAAAAATTACTAATTTTTAAAATTCTTATGTAGAAAAAACTTATAAAATTATGTTAGGAGAAAAGTAGAACTATTAAAAAGAATGGTTTTTATAAAGATGAGGCAAGGGTATATAGTGTTCTTCGCAGACAATTATAGCAATCTTAAGAGTGTATAAGAACCAAAAGAGAGCTGACAGGGACTTGAAAGTTTCGAAGGATATAACTTTTTAAAAAAATGTATAAAATATTTACGTTTATTATATCAACCTAGTATGGATGTCAAATAAAAGCTAAGAATACTTACAATATTTTTTATTTAAATGTTGTGGCACAAAAACTTAACAAAATATCATTTTAAAAATGTTACCTTTTACTATCTATTTTCAAATATATATCAGCCTGCAACAATAATTCTAACCAGTGAAAAAAAAACGTTATATGAATAAAACTAGTGATCATCTATAGTAAAACTGCGTATGTAATTTTTTTTTCTAGGATGTCAATTTTTTTTCAAAAGGACTTCAAAGTTTCAAAAGATGTGTAATTGAATATTATAAAATATTTACGAAGATTATATCGATTATAACTGTGTACGTAATTTTATTATATATTGGCTCTAGTTTAATGCCTATATCAATTTTTTCATGTGTGAAAAAATTTTTGGAAAATTTTTACACGGTGTAATCTGTAGGTCGTAGTTTTAAAGGTAACTTTATGAAATTTGGTACTTGAGTCTGATTTGGGCCAACAACATAACACAATAAAATTAGTTAAAATGTAATCATATTTCATTCATTCCCATATTAAAATATTTCCGAAAATATGTCAAATGCTCATGAATATCTAAAATATATCCGTATTTAAATAAAATTCACCAATTATGAGCTTTGTCTAAGAAAAAATCATACAACCAAATTTCATGATGATCGGTCCAAAATTGGCCATACATCCCATACAGGAACCCCTCCCGGAATTACTTTTTCGTTCATAATTCCTTCATAAATGATCGCATACATATAATATTGAGTAAAAATAAATATCATTGAAATATTAATCTTACAGCTTAATTTCAAAAGGATCGGTCCATAAATGACCATAGCTTCTGTTATAAGTCCTTGCCACGTTAACGCAAATTCACAGTTACGTTTGCGCATTAAAGTGACTTAATATGTCAAAACTTGCTCTACTGTTACTTTTCTACTTTCCGATAGTTCAATATACATAGTTCTCTTCTTAAATAATGCAAAGAATTAAGTTAATATAATTTTTATTTTATATTCTTTTTATTTTAATTTTATTTAGATTTTGTTAAGAAAAAAAGCGTATTTACCTTGAATTTTTTTGATAATTTTTTTTCATCCAAATAGCAAAAACTCCGCATTTTTTTTTTTTTTTTGAATTTTTATGCTCGTATTAAGTAAAAATGCAACATTTTTAATTCGTCTAAAAACTTTTTAAATTTCTATATTAAAGTAAAAATACAAAAAGTAAAAAATTACCATTTTTAGACAAATATTTTATAAATGTAAAACAATATTAAAAAAGGGTATGGTTAAAAATTTATGGACCGATTTGACTGATTAAAAATTCGAAAAAAATATTTGTGATAGATTTATGCAAGAATGAGACCCATAGTTTATATAGGTGCTTTAAAAAATCTAATAACGCGTTTTAACCTGTAACTCGGTTAATACTGTATCCACTTAGTTCATTTTTCCAACACAAAAATTCTTAAAAAAATGTCCGATTTTTCTGTGAAAGAACGAAGACTCTAGCTTACATAGATGCTTCAAAAAGTTTAAAAAATCAAATATTCCTTAATTTATTGTTGTTGTTTTTCAGTACCCATGAAAACAACAGCTATAAGGGAAACAGACATTAAATTAATAAATAAATAAATAAAAAAGCATATTTGCAAATACCTCGGTTGTTTACAAACCGATTTGGTTGATTCAAAAAACCGAAGTTCAAGAAAAATATTTGTGATCGATCTTTATAAGAACCAAGTCCATAGCTTATTTAAGACTTGGATATCGGTCAAAAATACGTTTTGACCGATATCTCTGTAACTAATTTACCGAATAAGTTCATTCCTCCAGCGGAAAAATTCCAAAAATTTCCCGATATTGTTTTGTAAAAACGAAGTCCCTAGCTTATATAGGGGTTTCAGAAAATCGAAAACCGATTTTTTTAATTTCTCCGATATTTTCAAACCGGGTTTTTCCGAATTTTACTACAAAAGTAAAAAATTTTTGATCTTTTGATGTATATATATCATATATCTATGTTATCGAGAGGCTTCACAAACGCCATTTAAATCATTTTTAAGTAAAAAAACGGTTTTTTGTACATATCTCCACAATTTATGAACCGATCTTGCTGAATTTCAAAAGGTGGGCTTCATAAACGCCATTTCAACCGACGGTCCGACGGACATCGTCCTATCGACATCATTTCTTATAAGTATCCAGAAAATGTAAGCTTTTTTGCTCTCCGAAGAAAATTGCGAAAATTACAAACTTAATAACAAGCTTATATATACCCTTTACACCTGTGTTGAAGGGTGATGCTTTATTATCAAAATATTAATTTTCAATTAACTGCCATATTTCTCAGTGTGATATAAATGATCGAAAGCATGGATACGAAAACATTTTTACATTCTCAAATGTAAATATTTAAATACCTATAGGGTTATCAAAAAAATTTTACACTTTTATAAAACTAGATATTCTAAAGAATATAAATATGCTTATTGTTTTTGTTTAAAGTTATCAGTCAAAAAAAAAAAAAAAAAAAAAAAAAAATTTAAAAAAACTAATTTTACACACTTTTTCAACATCATCTTTTAAAAACTTTTGTAAATTTTTTATAACATATAATCAGGACAAGTTTTTTAAGCTTTGAAAAGTAAGTATAGTTTATTTGAAAAAGACAATGTACATAGTTTTTCTGATTTTTGGAATTAAAATAAAATTTTTGTAGAAATAGTTTTTTTAGAGAAACTATAAATATTTAATCTCTCATAAAATCCTTGTCTGTTAAGATATCTTAACGAAAATTTCAACGATTATGGACCCTATCATTTTAAATGGTAAAGTGTAGACGAATTTATATTTTTTTAAAATGAATCCATTCAATTCCCAAAAAACGACGAAAATCCCAAAATGGATTTTTTTTTTTAATTTTGCAGGTTTCGAAAAAGCAATTGGCAAACTCTTTGAAACACATAAAAGTTTTCGAAACTGCATTTGGTTTGCATAATCAGCTTTTGGAATTACAACAATTAACATTTAAATAATTAAATAAAGAAATTAGATAAATAATTAAATAAATAAGGAAAAAATAAATAATTAAATAAATAATGATAAGTTGTCTAAAAAACCTTGTACATTAAACTACCCATGAATACAAAATTTTTGATTTGCTTGCTCTAAAAAAATAAAAAATGAAAAGAAAAAAAAAATAAAAAAAATCAAATAATTAAATAAACTACTAATATCACAGCATTAAGGAAAGATTGTTTAAAAATCCTCGTACATTAGACTACCCATGAATACAAAATTTTTGATTTTGCTTGCTAAAACGGAAGTTTCTGGTATATGGGCATAAAAAGTAATATGTGTATAAGCTTCTTTAATCAGAATAAAAGGCAAACATTTTTGACATATAATTCTTTAGCCAGCTGACTTCTTGTGATGTTATAAGCAGCCAAATAAAAATTTATATATGAACTTTATTAAAAAAGTTTTTATTTTGTAGAGTAAGATTTGTAGTTTTAATAAATCAATATATTTTGCCACATATGCAAACTTTCCAGCACTGATAGACCAAATTAGACTTTTAGGTACCGATTTTTTTACTTGTTGCGCAACTACTGGCATAAAATTCAAGACTTTTTATTCTGAATAAAAAATCTTATATAATTAAAGATATATTAAAGAATTATAGCGCAATATAGATTTTAGTTACTATTAAGACCTTTTTTATAATAAAAGTCAAAGTCGACTGGCCGGTCTATCAGAAACTGCCGGTGGAGCAAGCAAAATCAAAACTTTTGTAAAAAAATTAATGTCGTATTAGCTGACCGCCAATTGCAGATAACGAGAAGAATCTGCCGCGAAAAACAAGAGTAGTTCCGGCTCAACTGAGGTTAAGATGGAGCAACGGCTTAATGCTTACTAGACCCTAACTTATGCCCAGCATGTGGTGAGGGCTCTTATGATACCCCTACATGTTAAACTGTCAGCTAACCTTACTTCTCTTTGCCCAACGGATTTGTAGACACAACCAGTGGAAGTAGCACAATTTTTTGAACTTGATCTCCATGCAGAACCAGAACTAAGGTTAAAATATTTTTGGACACATAAACTGTTTTTGGTCATTATAAGTTAAGCCAAAAGTGACCGATAAGCTAAAGGCAAGAACGTTTGACCTTTTATTTTTATCGTAAGGTTTACGCATTAAGAGCTGCCACATTTTCTGCTTTATAAAATAAATAAAAACATATTTATTCCAGTGCAGTTTTTGGTGATATTTATAATTTTCCTCCGTTGGCTTTTAATTTCTTTTAACTCATTTATTTTTAAATTTTCTTGTTTTTTATTTGTTTATATTGCCGTAACTGGCCATTATGTGCAAATTGTTCATGCTGCCGCTACGTTAACTGGCCAGAGTAATCCGTTTTAATTTAAACCAAGTTGTAATAACCAAAAGCAGATAAAGCTACCTTTATTGCTCACTTTAGTTTATCTTACCTTTATCTATCTGATATCTTATAGGAAGGTTATAATAAGGGCCCTTGTTTTACGAAATATTGGATTTCAATTATTATTAAAATTCTTATTTTTTAACGTACCCTGAACCTGAATATTTGTTTATTTTATTAACAACAATTAACAAAATCGTATAAAGGAAGAATTTTGAAAAAATATTTACTTTAAATGAAGTATATTTTTTCCTTTTTTTTTGCAAAAAAAAAGTGGTCACATTCTTTTTCTGGTTTATAAAATTTTTTAAGTAACATATATTTACATTTTTCTAAAATGTGGCTCTGTTATTGAAATAAACTAACAAAGGAAAAAAATTGCCAAAGTTCAATTCCTTAAAATCGAGCACTTTAGTTTTAGTTTTGTTACAATATAATTAATTATCTGATGTCTTTGAAATTCGGAACATTTTCGCTTCAATTTGATTTATAGCGCATAGAAACTTGTAGTTTTTAGTAATGATTGTATATATATTTTAGAGTTTAATTAAATGAATTAAATTTAATTAATGAATTAAAACTACAAGTCAAATATTTCTATAATGTAGTTTGTTTGCCCTATAAACTTAATTATGTGTCTAATTTTTTGGGAACTCGAAGAACCAGCATTTAATCAGAGATAGTGTTAATTATAATTTATTACTTCTAAATCAAATCAAAGGTGGTAAGAAAACATAGGTTTCTATTCGAAAATTATATATCTCCAAAATTTATTTTAATTTAAAAATGTTTAATTCGAATTGTGGAATATCAAGCAAATTGTTTGACAGTATCAAATAACTCGAGAGTGCTTCGGTGCTTTTGAATGTAAATATAATCAAAAAAAAAGTATTATAGTTTCAACTTTTCCATCCCTGGTCTTTGTTATATCCGGCATGCGAAAATTAATAATTTTTTTCTTGCGTTCTTTGTTATGTGTTTTTTTTTTTTTTTTCTTAACCATACGACGCAAACCCACCTCATTGAAAACCAAAATAAAACTAAATGATTTTTTGTTTTTTATTCGCTCTCAATTGTTTAACTTCGTTAACCTTCGTGTTGTGTATGTGAAAATGCAGAAACCACTCGGCTCCGGAGTGCTATTGGCGCCGGTGTTTGTCGTTTACAATTTTTTTTATGTACTTACCGCGTGGAGCTGATTATTATTTTCGATTATTACAGCTGTCAAACTGCATATATAAAAAACAATAATGAATTCGCACTATTATTGGTTTGAACAACTATTGCCATCTTTCATAAATTCGCGTTGAATTCAACGTTTGTATTGATAAAAATTTGTCTAATATAGACACGGCGTGAAATAGGGATTAACGACTATAAATGCAAAGTAATCTGATTAGAAAATTATTTTTATATAAAACTAGCTTTTCCAGGTGCGCTTCGCTTTCCCGTTAAGATAACTAATATTTACTACACCTCTTGGTCCTAACCGTAATCCTAAATTTTATAAGTTGATGAAAAAGTTATTCATACAAAATGTTAAGAGATTTTAATAGTTCTTAAGATATACGATATTTAATATTTTCGTTATATGGGGTACCATTTCCTCTGGTCTTATTCTTTCCATTTTCATCTCAATTATAAAGGATGATAAGAAAGTTATTTCCTAAAAATTTTAAGACTTTTAAGGGAATAGTTTTTAAGTTACAAAATAGTTAATATTTTCTTTGTATGAGAGTACCCACAACATTTGAGGGCTCTCACTGTAATAGTTCTTTATATATTCCATCAAGAAAATTTGCTTTGTGCGGCGGGTACTATTCTCACTGGTCTTATTCGTTACATTTTCATTCTAAGTTTGGAGGTTGAATTTTACAGTACTTAAGTTATCCGATAATTAGTATTTTCTTTGCATGGGGGATATATTCCTCCTTGTCCTATCCTTTCCATTTTCATCATCATCATGGCCGATAAGAACGTCATTTACTCAAAATTGTAGCACTGTTGCGCAAATAGTTCTTAAATTATGCGATAGTTAATATTTTCATTGTATGCGGGTACCACTCTCCCTGCTCCTATCGAAAAGTAAAATAGTCTATTTCAATCCTGGGGTATACAGAATAATAAGAATGTTATGTTTTAGATTAACGCACACCTTATGTACTCTTTACAGCTTCCGTGAAGAAAAAATCATTTGCTGTTAAAGAAATATCCTGATCAATGAATCAAGAAATATCCTGACAATGCAGATGCTTAATTTCTATTATTATTCATACATGTAATTACTTTAAATTGCTTTAAAAATTTTTGTGTTTAATTCACACATTACATTTATTTATGTACATATGTATATATGTACATAATATTTAAAGTAAGCAGTCAATACTTTTTTTTAAATTATTTTAGCAAAGGCTTGAAAATTATCAAACTATACCTTAAAAAAGCTCAAGTGCAGAAACAGAATAAAGAAAACATTGTAAGGCTAGATTTAAAAATAAAATGTATTTTAATTTCCGAAACTTTAACTTTGTCTCATTCTCTTACGTAAAACTGTATCACATTTCTTTAAAAAAAATATAAAGTTTTGTAAACAAAAAAAAAAAAAATATATAAATAAATAAATAAAATAAAAAAAAACAATAAAATAAGATTGTGTTTTTTTTTCCTGAGCCATTCAATTTTATGTTAACATTTTTTCGAATATACAAAAATAAAAAATACTACATTTAAAATTTAATTTCATTTGGAATTTAAAATAAATTTCAAATGAATAAATAATAAAAACATATTAAAAATGTTAGCGAAGAAAGTTAATTTATTTAAAACTATAAAAAATTGTTTCATTATCGTTTGACTTCTATATTTTCATCTTATAAAATATTCTAAAATGATATTTAACAAAAATAAATAAAATTATAATCCTTCATTAGTTTTTTTAATGCCTAAAAAGATAACAAAAGATATTTAATTCATTAAAGCTAAACAACTTAGGTTTTTCTTTTTAATAATATTTAATTTTAGTTATTATATTATTGTTAATTGTAACTTGAAAAGTAATGCTTTTAAGGATTATTAATAGTAAAGTTTGAAAATCTAATAAAATATTTATTTTATAGAACTAGTTTTTTAACATTTTTAAATGTACATTTTTAGGACCAAAAATAGGTTTTTACCTAAAAAAATAGCACAAAAATTGTTTAGTTGTAATTACAAAAAAGTATTTGTAATTTCTTTTATTTTTGATTGGTTTTGAAATTATAATTTGATCTTTAGCAACAAATAATCTTCATTTTATTTTTTTTATAGTAAACTATGTAAAAGTCATTAAATATCGACTAATTTAGCTTTTAATAAAAATTAGAAAATAAGATTCCTCAAGTCTTAATAATAAGTTAATCTGAAAGTGAGATTGTTCGTTTTTTGTGAGATCAAAAATATTATACATTTTGGAAATTACTTAGAGGGTCTTATCCAAAGGGGAGAGACCTAGAATCCATATTAAAGGAAAGAGAAAAAAAATCTTATGGTGGCCAGATTTAATGAGAAACAAATATCAATTGTGTAAATTTTATTTGATTTTCAAATTAAACACATTCATATGAAAGGAACACTCTAAAGAAAAAAGTCCATATTGAACATTTGAAAATCCTCTTATGTACGGTGTAAAGATAGTTAAATCTAATATTTAATATATATTCCATTATAAAAAGTCTTAAACACTTTACGGTTAAATTATATTTTAAAGTTGTAAATTTCATTTGGTCACCTAGGTATATTATATTTCTCTATACTTAAATTATTTCGTTCAAAAAAATGTAATTCACTCAAACTTCAAATTCAAAATATTCATTACACTTAATCACTCGTTCATATGCATTTTTCATCTACACAAATTCTAACCTATAACACTCAAAATGCTCATATAAATATTAATAACATTTATATTTACTCATTATGTTGATTGTATTACATAGTGTCTACATTAGAACATTTACAACAGTTGCACAAAAACAATAATATGGCGTATTCCTTATTGTTTCATATATGCAGTTTGACAACTGTAACAACAAAAATAATAATCTGCTGTTTATCTAAGGTTACCTTGTATATATTCGCACTGATTTTGACGTTTGTTTTGATAAAAATTTGCCTAATGTAGATACTAGGTAACATAGTGTCTACATTCGAGATTTTTTTATCAAGACAAACGTCAAACTTAACGCGAATTTGTGTAAGGTGGCAACAGTTGCACAAAAAGAACAATATGGCGTATTCATTATTGTTTTTTATATATGCAGTTTGACAACTGTAACAACCAAAATAATAATCAACTGTTTAACTAAGGTTACCTTGTACATATTCGCACTGATTTTGACGTTTGTTTTGATATAAATTTGCTTAATGTAGACACTAGGTAACATACAAGAAACATACTAAATTACCATACAGGGAAGAAATTTTTGGTATTTTTAGTACTTAGAAATTTGTTGAAAAAAAATTTGAAAAAATTGTCAGTTTAAAAACAAAAAAAATAAAAATTATGAAAGAAATTCATATTTGTTCATAAATGTTATATGTTTATTTTTTGAGTTAAAAAGTGTTTGTAACTGACTCAGAGAAGAGCCACCTTGTGTCACTCAATCTTAAATTTTATGTTTTGGGATGTCAAATATATTTTGCAATTCACTAAAATCCCCTTGCCGTTTTGAACTCTTAAAATATTTAAAATTATTTCATAGTAGCTGTTCTACTCCATCAGGAATATAATCCAATGATGACCTATTCATTAAATTTATAGAGTGGAACACGCAGCCGATGCGAAATAAATGTGGGAGTTTTTGTTTAAGTAGTGTAGCTACACCATTTTTCTCCACCATAGTTGACACATTCATTCCAATCGAAAGAAATTATCACAGGTCTTGCCTTTACCATTTATCGAATTGTCTTACTACCATAACGAAATATTTGTCTATAGAAATATCAGTAGTTTCATCAATTATTAAACTGAAATATTTTTCTTTCATATTTGCTACTATTCTAAGCAAGCCTTCTTTACCTAGGAACTGTGAAATTTCCTTTGATTTGGTGCGAGAACATGTCATCTGAAACAAAGTTTCAGGTTTAATTTAAATTTATTTAAAAATATTTGTTTTAAAATTTTATTTAAAAACTTGCATTTAACCCACTAATGTGATAACGGACTATTTAAAATTTGCTCTTATATTTAACAGCCTGTATTGCATTTTCTAGACACTTTTACCACCAAAAACCTCAAATCTCCAAATGTTGAGGTGGAGTGATATCTATAGTACAATTTCTTTAAGACATTGTGTCGTCAATAATAATATTAGACTCTAACTGCCTGTTTTTATAACACGAGCGCAAAAACGACTCGTCTAACTTACATTTAAAACAAAAACAAATTTTGAAATTTTGTTTTTGTTTTAAATGTAACTTAGACGAGTCGTTTTTGCGTTCGTGTTATAAAAACAGGGAGTAAAATATTAAAAAAATGCAATAAGTACCATTCGAAGAACGACAAAAGTACCAGAAAGTTCATCACTTGAACTCCTACCTACATAGGACCATGCATTTTTCATTTCAGGTTTCCACGATCAATAAAAAAAAAAAATTCGAAAAGTACCATTTGAAGAACGAAAAAATACCAAAAAGTCCCGCTCTTAAACTCTTATATACATAGGACCATGTTCAAAAAGTACCATCAGAAGTACAAAAAAGTACCACTAAGTTCTCCCTTGCGAATTCTTATCCACATAATAACATGTATCTTCAATTCCTTACTTCTAGGTTAATTATTACCAAAAAATTAAAAAATACAATTGAAGAACGAAAACTTAGTGGCGAAATCGTATTTAAGTTGTAAAAATTGATTTTTTTCTATCCCTTTCGGTTTTCCTAAGTATGTATATTTTCATATTTGTAGTTTGGCTTCTTCATCTTATCGTAACCATTTGCAGTTCAGCTCCCACTCTTTACTATATTTTCTTATAATCCATATTAAGCTTTTTTTTCTTTGCGGAGACGAGTTCCCACCAGAAGAAAGAACACATTCACCACTCTCAGAACAGCTTTCTTCAGCTGAACTTTGCTCCTAGTGACTATTTATCGTCCCTCTTTTTGATTTTGTCATAAACCTAATAGTATTGTATAAAAAAGTTAATTATAGGCTTTAAAAAACTATTTTTTCGAGCATGTATATTAAATAAATATTTTTTCACTTTTTAGGACTTTAAATCAAGTGAAGTGCGCAGTCACTTTAAGCAACTTCACCATACATCAACTTTTTTTTTTTTTAATTCAATGACGATCATAAACATTTACAACACGGGCATAGGTAGATATATGTATGTATGTTGTTCTTTTTTTTAATTCAGATGAAAAATAAAGTGTATTAATGTATCAACAAGCTGATTTCTCTGCAAACATAAGCAGATTGCCCTAAAATCTAATATTATTATTATATAAAAAACTATATAATATTAAAATAAATAAAGAGAAAAGTAGTTAATTTTTAAAAAGGGAAAAAGTGACAGTGTAAAAAAGGGGGACAAAAGTGGCAGTTAGTTTTAAAAAGGGGACAATAGTCGCCCAAAACACGAAAAAATAGTTTATTTAAAAAAATGGTAATAAAAAGTGGCAAGGGAATTGAAAAAGTGTCAATTTACGACTAAAGTTACAAAACAGTAACGCTGATCCTGATAATTTTAAAAAATTTCATTGAACAACCCAAAAATGTATTCACTGGTCTGCAATAAAATCCATCTATAATAAATAAAATACATATGAGGAATAGAGTGATTTCGATTTGTTGAATAAGAATCGGGTTTCATTTGTTTATATCACGCACAAACTTTATTTTATAGATTTTTTTCAAATATTTGCATATAATGAATACACAAATTAGTATTAAAAAAAAGAACTATTTTTATTGGAGTTTTATTAAATGATTTGAATAAATTATTTTGTAAGTTTATTGATATACATATGTTTTTTGTAGTATATCTAGATAAACTCTGAATAACTCTAAAACTACTGAAAACTACAAAATTAGATTAAAATAGCTTGAAGGTTATTTAAAATAAAGCATTTTTAGTGTTTTATTTATAAAAATTGGACAAACCGTTCTGGAGTTGTATAAAAACTTATAAGTATGTGGGAATATTGTAAAAATACCCTCATTCTTATAAATTGATATATAAATGTTTTAATTATAATGGAATTATTTATTTTATTATTTATAAAGCAGTGCAAATAAAAATTTCTTAATTAATATCTGTTATAAGGTAACGTACAAAATTAGTTTCAGAAATAAAAATTATAAAGAACGTAAAAAATATATTTCAACAATAATGTAAGCAACGTAAAAATAAAATTTGAAAAATAAAAGTTATTGAGAAACAAAAACTTTTTTTTGTAGAAATAACTATTAAAAATTAAAATCAAAAATAACAAATAATAATAATAATAATAATAATAATAATAATAATAATAAAAATTATAAGCAATAAAAAATTTTTTATGAATTATGACTATTATAGGACAACGAAAATTTATATTCATTGAAAATAACCCTTACTTAAAGATAGGATTGAAAATTATGCAGTAACTATTTTTTTAATATTAGTTTTTAAAAGAAATGAAATTTTAAATATGAGAATTTATTAAACTGTATCTTAAGTTGAACTGAAAATATCTTACAAATATAAAATATTTCAAACTACGTTTAGTTTAATAAATATAATAATTTTAATAATACAATACAGAAAATTTTACTACCACAGAGATGAAAATTTACAATTTATGAGAAATTACTTTTTTTTTACAAAAAATTTTAAACTAAAAGAAGATAAAAATTTATTAAAAATGAAACTAAAATTTTGTGCGGTCAAAAAAAACATATTTTAGTATTTTATATATTTTTCGAAATCAATTAACTAAAATGGCACCAAACTAATGTTAATATGAAATATTTTTTAAACTAAATACAGATTGATGTAAATTATATCGTGATATGGCAATGTTGTAGTCAATTATTTTAATTATTTAATTATTAATTATTTAATTTACTTTAATTATTTCAAATAATTTTATTTATATTGTAAAATATTATAGAACATTGCCTTTGGCAGCATACAATTATTTTTTGTATTTTTAAATTTTACAATTTTATATTATAAGTCGGGGTGGATAAATTTTTAGATTACGATGAAATTTCGTATTTTTTTTTGTGAAATTCGGAATTTTTTTTTTGTAAAATTTGAAATTTTTGGTGAAATTTGGGATTTTTTGTGAGATTTTGGTAAAATTTCGAATTTTTGGCGAAATTTCAGCTTTTTGGTGAAATTTTGTATTTTTGGAGAATTCCGAGTTTTTAGTGAAATTTCGAATTTTTGATAAAAATTCGGTTTTTTATGAAATTTGTAATTTTTGGTGAAATTTCGGATTTTTGATGAGCTGTAAAATTTCGAGTTTTAGGCAAAATTAGGATGTTTTGGTGATTTTTGGATTTTTGATGAAATTTCTAATTTTTGGTAAATCTTCGTATTTTTTTGTGAAATTTTGGATTTTGAATCTTTTATAATCTGATGAATCATTAATTATATAGCACTAAATATTAAAAATAAATTCTTCTCGACAAAAATGTTTGAGTTTGCTGTTAATAAAGTGCAGAATGTTAATCCTACTATTTAATTTTTATTAATTTGACTATTTAATTTTAGGGTAAAACATTTTTTTTTTTTTTTAAATTTAAGAGCAATTTTTATTAATTTTTTTTCAGAACAGAACATAATAGAAGGCAAAGAGCAGAATAAAGTCAGCCATTTTAGCCATAAAAAAGAAAACGCCATTAGTTAAAAAAATCCATGTATGATGTTTTATACTGATTTGTTTTTCGGCCACAAGTTCAGTTAAATTTGGTTTCTTGGCTATAATTTCATTTTTTGATTTTGGCAGCAAAAAAATTTTATTTCCTTTTTTTTAAAATATGAAATTAAATTTTGTTAATTTTTTTTTTTTTTTTTTGTAAATTTGTCATAAAATTTTATTTTAATTTTTTTAGTAAGAAAAATTTCATTTTTTTATAAATTTCTAGTTTTAAGTTTTCATTTGTTTTCAATTTTCATTTCTTGTCAGTTTTTTTTTTTTAAATTGTGAACAATTATAATTTAAATATGTGAAAAAAAATACAAAAATTTAAATTTTGTGATAAAAAAATTGTCTTATTAAAATTATTATATTCTGTTTGCTAAAAGCGTATATGAAAAAACAAAAAGTTTGATATTTTAAATTTGTGTCGTGTGCACCCCGTGGGCGCTAAGTAATAGTTGGCAACGTCTAAATGTAAGTTGCCAATTGTAAACAAAGAAAAACAAATGGTGAAAGAGGGAAAGATAAGGAAAATTTTTTTTTCACATAGAAGGAAAATTGCTGAAAAATTTTTTGATGGCGAACCGGGAAGACATCTTGCAGCGTCTGCTAGGTGTCGTAATGGGTTTAAGGGAAAAATGGAATTCTTTTCCGATTTGATCTCTAAGGTGTTGCAAGTGAAACCAACAACGAGTTAAAAAAAAGGAATTTTATTGAGAGTGCTAACTTAAAAGACAATATTTAAAACAAGATATCACCGTACAAAAAAAGGGTTTAAAACTTAGAAATATTTAAATTGAAGCAAAACTTTACAAAAAAAAAAAAAAATTAAATTGTTAATACTTAAAAACTATCTTAAATTGTGCTACAGTGAACAAAACAGAAGAAAAAATTAAAAACTAAATAAAAGTAACAACAAAAAAAAAAAAGTTAAAACTTAGAAGCTATTTAAAATAATATAAAAGTTTACAAAAAAAAAAAAAAAAAAAGTGAAACTTAAAAACTATATGCATTCTATAAAGAATTAAGTTTAAACTAAAAGAAACAAAAAAAAAACATTTAAATAAAAAAAAATATACCAAAAATTAAAACTAAAATTTTAAAATATATAAAAGAAATAAAAACCCCAAAGGTTGCAAGTAGAGAACACAAGCTGCAAGAAAAACCAAGGTCATCTTCACCTCTGCCACATCCAGCGTGGGATAGCACCAACTACATCCCAAGGTCTTTAGGTATCGCCAGACTCGGACGGTAAATTGACGGACGAAACTAGAGAAAAAAAACACACATATAAATTTTATTAATAAATAGATTATAAAAAAAATATAAATATATAAAAAAATGCCATATCTATGCTTCCTATAAATAAAAAGGGTTAAGCATAAAAAAAAATAAAAAAAAAAACACAAAATAAATAAAATAATAATAATATATGTGATTTTTTTTTTAAACAAAATAATTTACGTACCCGTACAATCCGTGAGGGCGAAATAAGATGGCTGCCGTAAACGTTCGAAGACAACGTCATTAGAAGCTGCTCCATTTTGAGCAATTAGTAAATTCCCTAAATAAAAAAAAAGTTAAAAGATTTTTTTTTAATTTTTCATTTTTTATAAAGTATCTATGTATATTTACATTTTATATGCTTTTTGTTAAATTTTATAAATTTTCGGTTATTTGATTAAATTTTTTTTAATTTATATTGTAATATAAAATTTTTTATTTAGTTGTTTTTAAATAAAAAGAAAAAGATTTTTATAACGTTTTACAAAAATAAGTGGTGTTCATATTTTTAAGTATGTGGTAAAAGGATTTTAAGGTAAGTGATTGGAATGAGTAGTGGTTGATGAGATAGCGTAGCTCTGATAGGGCTAGCCAAATTAGGAGCCAGCTACCATGGATAGGGTACTTTGATACACTTGTGGGAGGGACAATTTACCCCGGCATAACAGCTGCCGGCTAGAAGTGAAGAGAATCCTGCAACTTTCAAGTGATTTATTAAAGCTAGGCAAGAATGTGACCGTAGCTCACTTCGGGTCCCCATTTGAAATTTTACTTTTTATTCATTTTTTTGATCATTTTAGCTGGTATATTTTTTTTTTTTTTTTTTTTTGTATACCCGGCCATTGGCCACCAGGTGAGCAAGAACTCCACCCCATCCGGCGAGTTATAGCCCGGCATCCGCCAGATACCAGCGCCGCTCAATCTGGTAGCCCAAACAGATGTTCAAATATTTGACAAAGCCGGTTAGTACACTACATTTGAATATTATTAGAATGATTATATTTGAAAAAATTTCTAAGATTTAATTTATAATTATGAAACAGAAATTTCGCTACTAATTTAGTAATTTTTTAAACCCTGCTTAAAAGCGTAAAAGATTTCTTCTTTTTTCATTTCTTAAAAAAATTTTTAAAATCTTATAACAGATATGACCAGGGATTGAAAATGAAAATATTATTCGGTATCAAAAATACCGAGTAAATTTGGATTGAGCGGAAGGCAACATTTTTGGTGCGAGATAAATTGAAGACCGCACGGTGTATGCAGGACCACTCCATCCCGAAGTTAGGTTAGGTTAGGTAAAAAGGCTGGCTAGCCATAGCGAGTATACTCGGATACCATACCATTGTGATACCCTAGATAGAGGAATTATATATTCCCCTCCTAATATCAACGATTAGTACTGGTTCATACTGGAACCAGCCCGTGCTTCTAACAAACCTAATCAGGTTAGTCAGTGGCGTATCGTTAAGACAATTCAGATCGTTGTATCGAGATTCTATCAAAGAATATAGTGCCCTAGTCCCATTTCATAACCGTTGGGACCATAGTGTCCTTGTACTTTACAAGTGGTGATTGAATACCACCTGAGTGTTATTTCGCTAATTGTCCATTCATCCAGAGTATCAGATGAGGAAACGAAGGGGATGAGAATGTCACCGCAAGCTGCGCTATAGTCCAAGGACGATGCATTT
This sequence comes from Protocalliphora azurea, assembly GCA_932274085.1. Taxonomy (NCBI): domain Eukaryota; kingdom Metazoa; phylum Arthropoda; class Insecta; order Diptera; family Calliphoridae; genus Protocalliphora; species Protocalliphora azurea. Next base: position 115,953,002 of record OW026519.1, on the reverse strand, counting down.
ACTGCACATTCGTCGGCCTTTTCGTTGCCCTGAATACCGGAGTGGCCCGGAACCCATACCAGCTCGACCCTATAATGTCTGAGCATTACTAATGAGCGTATATAATCGTTTAAGCATTTGGACTTTATCGTATGGGAATTTAGAGCCTTGATTGCAGCAAGACTATCTACATATGTGCCAATGTTCGAAGCATAGAAGTGAAATTCTCTAATCTGCCTACATCCCACATTAATGGTGATATGTGCTCCGATGATTTGTTGTCCAAATCATAGGAGCACATACCTGAAAAAGTGCATATGCCTATCTTCTTTAAAATAGTGTCATGACCAACCAGGTTACGCTTAAGTTCGACTGATTCCCTAAGACGTAGTGCGGACTTAGCGGAGATTTTTCTGATGAAAATATCAAGGGGAGTGCATGGGGTGATCATCTTGAGTCTTCAGACACTATGCAGGGGCTTACGCATCCTTAGGATGCACACAAAGCATCAACCATCCCATACTCTACGACGTCTGTTCTTTAGGTTCAGAGCTATCTGGGGAGTAAATGATCCCCTTTAGATCATTTTCTGTGGTCATGACTCCACTCAGTAGCGTCTGTCACCTATGTTAAGGTCGTCTACTGAGTATTCCCCGTCCGAACAAATAATCTGTCCGGGACTGTGGCAACGGTTCTACTAGATCTGATCCCGTCTGTCTGTAAGGCAAGGTCCAGGATGCGTATGTTCCCATTTTGGGCTCCCGGTCTGCTCCAGAGAAAACGGCAGCATTTCACTTCACATCTAGCAAGGTTTAAAACTGCTAAACGAATAGCGATGTTGACTCTACCGACAATCTCGAAGGTCTCAAGGGGCTAAATCTCTACGATACCGACAAGGATTACCTTCGCATGGTATCCACCAAAAATCTTCACTCTGACGGACAAAATTCGGAGGACCATGACCCTTTAAGGGTGACATAGGACGAAATTACAAGCAACACTACGAACGTAAAATGTTGGCAGGCTGCAAGAGATCTCTGCGGTACGTCAGGTCGCTGGACACTCGCGATCCCGCGACCTTGACGCGCTTGAGGTGTAAACATACCTACCACATACAGACTTCTGTCAGGTCAGGTCAGGCCAACGCAGGCGGCCTAAAACTGTGCACCATGCTAACTCCGTGCGCGATCACTAGCTCGGTGACACTTGATGCACGACCATCCACTTCTAAGGAAGCCGTCAACCCGAGGGTAAAATGACTACGGACAGATGGCTGCTATTGAAGGAAAAGTTAACAAACTTGGGATCAGTGATGATGACTCCTTCCTTCACTGCGTTCGATGATGCCAAATGATTAAAGGGTGTCAAGATCATCGGATATGGTAATGAGAAATCTTTAGATTTTCTCAAAAACTGCATCCGAGGACTTGGCGAACTCTGGCCCAAAGCAAGGATCGACATTGTCTCCTTGGATCAAGTACAATCAGGGAACAGCTCATTGATATTACTTTGGTAGATAACACTGATTCGTTTAAAAGTTTTGACGGGAGAATATTTACGGAATGCTCCTTCTCCAACCATATGCGAATTTTCTTCACGATTGAACTTCGAGCAGGACAAAACCTGTTCGACCACTGGCAACGGAAGGGTTGGCTGGCACACAGGATCTGGATTTAACTAGGGCACTGAAAGGTGCTTACTATGCTTCATGTAGGTAGGATGGAACTCCAGCAACTGAGTGGTGTCCTAGACTTAGGCAGTTAAGAAATAAATGTTGGCACTTTTCAACAAGACGAAAAGAGAAACTATTCGACAAAATGGGACAACTATCGTCGCAGTTTCAATACTTTCATAAGGGAGATCCGAAAGGCGAAAAAGGATTCTTGGTAATATTTCTGTGGAGACTTGGAGAATATCACGGACGCATCTATGCTACGTAAGATATTATCCAAAGATCCTGTCACGCCCGGATTTCTCATGACGGACGGCACTTTTACGAAAAGTAGTAAGGGGCTCTGGAATTACTCTTTTTGGATTGCAAAGGCGATGAAAATGAGGAGTCCGAATCAGAAAGCCTTCCAGTGTCACCAAACCACATCAGTAGACTTGTAACTTCCATTGTAAATGAGGAGAAAATAGTGTGGGCAGTATCATCTTATGAACCCAATAAATCACCGGTGCTATTACAGAGAGCCTTATCAGTCATTATGCCCTGGTTGATTCTGATTTTTAGAAGTAGTCTTGAATTAGGGTATATATAGGGAATGGAGGGAGGTTGCAGTGGTATTTATTCCTAAAGCGAGACAAATGAACCACAGTACCGCAAAGAATTATAAATCAATTAGTCTGTCATCGTTTTTGCTGAAAACTCTGGATAAACCAGTTGATGTCTATGTCAGAAGAATAATCTCACTGAGAAATTGATGTAGGGCACAACATGCCTATCTGAAAGGTAGGATGGTGGAAACGATACTGCATGATTTGGGCGATATTAGTGAGGATACACTATACAGGAAAGAATGTATGATGGCATCCTTTCTAGATATAGAAAGCGTTTTCAACAATGTGAATATATCATCGATTCTTGGGGCCTTAGGAGACCTAAGAGTCGATGGGCGGATAATTAACTGGACAGGGAACATATGGAACATTGTAGTGAACTAAGCGATAAGGGCACCAAAATATTTGCATACGCTGATGAGGTTGTGCTCCTCATCAGGGGAAAATTTCTCTCCGCGATAAGTGAACTTATGAAATCAGCTTTAAATACTAACATGGTCCAAGGTCAACTGTTTGAGTGTAAACCCCACAAAGATCAAACTAGTACTCTTTACTAGGAAATATAAAGTTCCAGTTTTTAAGTTACCCCGTCTTGATGGTATCACCCTGGAACTTTCGGGAAAAGCCAAGTATTTTTTCGTAAACTTTCGGTAAAAGATGGGATCTAAAACCGTATGTCGTACATTGGATGTGCACTGCGGTTATCAGATTAATTCTTACCAAAAGCTTACATCTCTACTCTAGCTTGTCTCTCTATCACTGGTGCAATGCGCTCTACTCCTAAAGCCAGTCTGGAGACAGTGTTAGATATTTTCCCCTTGATCCTGAACTTAGTTTTGTTAGAACTACTTTTGTTTTACATGACAGGTTTTTCTCGTTGATTGTTCATAAGTTGTAAATGACTTGAAAATAGTTTGAGAGTATCAAATTAATCTCGAAAGTACTATCGTACTATTTTATTACAAATTCAAATTAAATTTAAATTTTAATTAACCAAATTGATTCATAAACAACCTAGTTATGGGCAAAAAAAATCTGTTAATAATATCAACATTCAAACTTTTATATTGAGTATTGCAGTGACTATTAGTGTTGTTGTTTTTTGTATAAGCAAGCGGTTTAGTTGACAACAGCAATATTATGATGATATCAGTACTGCTGTTTGTCAATTTGTATATACATACAAAAATTTATGTATATAAATGTATGTATGTGGAGTTTTCTTTTAAAGTTTTTTAAATAGTTTATTAATTTAAGTAAATGTTTAAAAAAGAAAGAATATAAAGTAAGTGTTAGAAATTTAATACAAAACAAAAATCACGCAAGCGTCTTTATTTCTTCACGGATGCAATCAGACTAACTTCACATACAACATCGTTTGCTCTCTTGATCTGTAAAAACTTTCACACACATTTTGGCCATTCTGCGCCGAATTAGCCTCAAATTCTTCATCATCTAGGCTTGAAAACCACGGCTTCATATATTCGGCACAAGTTGCCGTATTTCGTGGACCATCTGACGGACTAATCTTAGTTACATCATAAGTGTCGTTCTTCTTGAAATTCGTCACTTCATACGGACCCAGATACATCGCTTTTAATTTAAGTCCAGAACCAAATTGGGTACGTTTGATAGCAGTTAAATCTTAGGTTTTACTATTTACAACTTGAACCTTCGCTATTTGCTTCTTGGCTCATGTAGCAATTCGTTTCGGTCGTCATCAAAGTTTGCAACAATAAGTTTTGCTATTTCTAGATCCTGTTTCGTAAGCATCTTTATACCAATCAATAACTCAAACGGGTTTTATTTATACTACGGAAGTATGTTGAATTTATAACACAGTTGGTTATAAACACTTAAAACTGGACTTTTACTTAATATTCTCTTCAGTTCGTTAAAAGCTCCGATTTGTTGGCCACTCATCTTAAACTTCATACTGGATTTTGTTAAATCATTTAATGGTTTAGCAATTAGTGAAAACTGCGATATAAATTTTCTAAAGTAACCTGCTAGTCCCAAAAAACTTTGAAGCTGTTTCAAATTACACGGTACCGGAAATTTCATTATGGCATCAACCTTTGACTCAAGACCATAGTCCTTACACACGTTCATTATTTCTTTTACATTTTTCACAGCATCTGCTCCATCTTTACCGGGTATAATAACATCATCGACGTACGGCAGTGCAATATCTCTTCTGGTCGTATCTCGGAAAATCGTGTTTATAAATCTTTGGAAATTTGCGGATGAGTTTGCAAGTCCGAACGGTACTCAATAAAATTGGTACTGGCCGTTATGGGTCACGAACGACCAATATTTACGACTAGCCGCTGTTACATCAACCTGAAAAAATCTGTTCTTCTAGTCCATTGTACTAAATATTTTTGTACCTTAGAGATTATCTAGTTAATCCTCGATCAGGGGTAGCGGGTAAAGATCTGTTGTTAGGACCTTGTTGACTCTTCTATAGTCGACGTATAACCTTAATGATTCATCTCGCTTCACATATTTACATTCAGTCTTGGTAGTTTTCGTGGTCTGAAGAATATAAACTTATCGTTCTTCAAGATTATGCTCATCAAAACATTTGTGGATTTACACTTCTGCAGCGTGTAGTTGTTTACTAAGTCGAGAACTTCTCATTTTGCATCACCACTTGCGTTTTCATCAATGTAGATAACATTGGTTACACTCGTCTCAGTAACATCTATAAGCATCATACTGTGTACTTCTAAGTCATTGTTTTTCTTTATTTTCTCAAACTTCAAATTATCCGGCGTAATTAAAACACGAACATGCACACAAAACTCTTTTCCAAGTATAACATCTACATCGACAGAAATATGCAATTAGACGTGAAAAGCGCACCAGTCTTTACTTCTTCTCGGCTGCAATCAGACTGACTTCACCTAGAACATCGTTTGCTCTCTTGAACTGCTGGAACTCTCATCCCACATGTATGCTTATGTTTTTGTTGCGTTTATCTTTTTTTTTTTAAGCAACTGTTTAGTGTTGCCACGTTAACAATTTTTTCCAACCAAAATTTTGGAAAAAATAACTTAACTAGGAAAAAAATAATCAAATTTTGAAGTTAATTATATATAAAAATTAATATAATCTTAATATATGTATTCAAATTTTAAATACTTTGCATTTTAATACTAAACTTTACTTAGTCTTTAGGGAAAAAAAGCATTTAAACTGTAACTGTTTAGAACAATGTTTGTCAAAATATAGTCCGTGATCCAATTTTGTATGATGTCGAAAGCAAACCAGATTGTAATAAATTTAGAATTGAAAAACAACTGAGTCGAGCAGAAACAATAAAAGTTGACTTTTACAGTTATGTTTTACAGGAAAAGAATGCACATAAAAGTTATTTTTATATGGACTTAGCCAATCTCATTTGATAATACGAATTCCATTTTTTAGAATCGTTGAAATCGAAAGATTTAAGTAAAAGATATTTAATTGGAAGGTTTGACGAAAATATTCTATGCCAATCATTCATGCACCAAAGCACTTACATATATTAAATTTAATTTAAGCCTACGGTACATGGGAACCTTTTTTGACTTTAAAATGTGTATCTTTAAAAATTAAGACATAGTCGCGAAATTTCAAGTCGTTGCGATTAAGGTGTTTTAAAGTTTAGAAACTGAAGAAACCTCAATTTTGTTAACTTGGTCTATATATATAAAATGACCTTAAAGTTGACACTGGAATCAATACCCAGGGTACTCGGGTACAACCGTATAATTTTTATGTGTTTTGCACTACAATTAACTTTTCTTTCTAGTAATTATTATTTTTATATTCATTGAAAGTTAAAATTAAAAATTGTTTTTGTTTAAACTAGTGAATAAGCCATGTCAGGCAAAAGTGTCATTGTATAAAATCTATGTCCATTACGATTAAAAGGAAAATTATTTCCATAAGCAAATTTTAAACTTTCTAGCATGTTTAGGAGCTTCAGAAAGAGAAGTAAAAGATAATATATGATAACATTCAAATATTTTTATTATCACTATTTTGCGACAGTATTCATAATTATTTTTTCATCCTTCAAGCCATTTTGACATCCATCAATATTTTCTGTGGTTTTATGAATTCTTTTTAGTTTTTTTTTTCTCTTTTTTTATGTCATGTAAAAATGTCAAATATATTTTTCTAAAATATCATGCAAAAGGTCAAGATGTTGTTTTTATTGTAGCACTGTGTTTTATTTTAGACCAAGTCTTGTAAAGTTTATAATTACAATTTATACTTTATCTTACATATACAAAAAATATAGTATCCTAGCAAAAACTTTGCTGTCCTCGTAAGCTAGAAGGTATAATTGGAAACAAAAATAAAGCACTTATTTTTTTTTTACATGAATAACAATTTTTTTTTTTTTTGTTCGAGTTGTCCACAAATTCATGTAGTTATTTTTAGACTCTAGAGGTACTCAAAAATATGTACCTAAACGAAAATAAAAACAAAAAAAAAAATTTTTTGCCGTCAGTGAGATTTGAACTTGGAAACAAATTAATCATTCAGTACGACATCTCGCACTTAATTTTTATAAGTGACAAAAACTTTTTTAGTATAAAATATCTTTTTAGACATTTTGTTATAAAAAACTAACAGCATCAGAATAGGGTTGAACCAATAACCTTTTGGTTGTTAATTCAGCGCTCTAGCCAACTCATCCACATGATTGTAATATTACTGTGTTATTACACTATTGACTACTTATTTATGAAATACAGAGTAGGTAAACAATAATGACGCTTCATTACCAAGAAACTACTTTAATCATTTATGCACTTTATAATGATTTTCGGAAGTGGGCCTTATATGGGAGTTATGGATTTTTGAGAAGCGAACCTCATAAAAATTTGCTACTGCGCTTTTTACGTTTATAAAAGTGATTTTATAAAATTAAATGCGATTTTTAACGTATATCAAACTTTTATATGTACTGAATTATGTAACATTCACAAAATTTATGAGCGTCGAAACCATATACTAGGAGAAAATTTGTATGGGGGCTAGATTTTAATAAATAACTGTTGTCAACTAATTTGAACAGAGTTCGTTGCTACATCATATAAGCCAAATTTCATCCAGTTATCTTAAAACTTGCGGCTTGCATCTTCATTAAAAGTTTAATATGAACGATTATACGGAAGAATGGACGGATATCGTGAAGATACTCAAACAAGTCTTTTCTACGTATATTTACCAGTTTGCTTTTAGGTTTATAACTAGTTAAGTAATCCTAATTAATAATTATCATAAAAAGGTACTAAATAAAGGTATCCGGATACCCCGGGTATTGACCACAGTTAATTTTTTTTTGAGTATGTACCGTAGGGTTAAAATTTGTGTAAAAAATTGTGGTCTAACTGATTATTCATAGGGACTTATAGAATACATTTATTGCATTTATTTGTAAAATAATGTGGCGCCATTTTAAATTATTATTATCATTATTGAATTATGTTGCCCTGCACAGTTTTAATAACTAAAAAAGTACATTTTTTTTATTGGGGAATCCCCTAAAGTATACCAATCGACTCAGAATCTCGAAATTGGTTTATTATTTCATCTAGTCCCCAAATAAATGTTCTCTTGGAATAATATTTCAAATATATTAAGTTCAAATATCTGAAATATATATAAGCATATTCAGTATATGCACAAATAAAACATTTTTAATTCTAAAACATTATATAAACAAATTTTGTATGTACTTACATAAAATATGGCATTCAGTTTCAAAAGGATCGCTTTAAAATTAATTGTAGCTCCTATATCTTAGTGTCTACATTAGGCAAATTTTTATCAAAACAAACGTCAAAATCAGTGCGAATATATAACAGGTAACCTTAGTTATACAGCTGATTATTATTTTAATTGTTACAGTTGTCAAACTGCATAAATAAAAAACAATAATGAATACGCCATATTATTGTTTTATGCAACTGTTACCACCTCACATAAATTCACGTTAAGTTTGACGTTTGCCATGATAAAAAAATCTCTAATATAGACACTATGTATAGGGTGCTCTCCCAAAAATCAGTTAAAAGTACTTAAATCTCACATAAATGTTAGTATGCTAACAAAATTTGGCTCAAATAATGTTAACCATAGCACCCATATAATGCTCTCTCAAGTTTGTATTACTTTAAGCCACATACTCAACAGTGTAGCATATTATATAGTCAGTCTTCACCGAATATACATTTCTTTTTTAATAGTAATTTATTTTGTAATTACAAGTATTTAAGTTGTTTTTTACATCGTTAGAACTTTCTGGCAAAAATCTCCCAATCCATTTCACTTTTTGGTTAAATATTAGAAAATCTTTATATTTTCTATTGATTTAAATTGTTTTCTTCATTTTCAGTTAAAATTGGAATGAGAAGTTATAGGAGCCTTTAGTTTTTAAATGTATGATGAATTTTTACTGTTTTTTATTTTTGACAATATTAACAGAGTAAATAGTGTTTTTAAAATTAATAAAAATAAAATTTTTGTTTAAGAAAAAAAAAAAAAAATAACCAAAATTAAAAAAGGTCATCATCTTCACATTGGAAAATAAAATAACCAATTTTGGTTAAAAAATAACCAAAACGGCAACACTGCAACAGTTGCTTGTGAAACAAATGTATGTATTATTTTTTGAAGTATAAATGTAAAAATATTAAAGCATACCATTTCTTTTTATTTGCTGACAAAAGTGGTGAAGGGTATAAAAGATTCAGAACAGCCTAATATAGAGCTCTAACTTATTTAAATTACTTTTAAATTATAATTATTATCAGATAAACGTAAAATACATGTTAACGTGTTGGTAACACAAGAAATTTGATTCTTTTGAAGCTTCTCTGAAATATCAGAAAACAAATGGCAACACTTTGGGAAACAAAAGCAAATAATATCAATATGTCATAACATTTACCATTGTCTTCCAGTTCAGCACATAACGACTGTATAAAATAAGAAACATTTTCTAGATGCCGCCATAACTCAAATCCGGATATGGTGGGCTGGGCAATTAGAAAATCAGCATAAACTGGTATTTTGTAACTGAATAGGGTTGGCTTGTCCTTTCGAAAATCAGCATGGACTGTTATTTTGACACCCATTGATGAGTTGCCTTTCCTTTGAATTACATCGCATTTCATTCTTTTACCTGAATCCAAATTTGTTTCTTCACAAGCCTGAACACAAAAAAGTTTTGGTTTACCAGTCAAGTTTGGGCAGTAAAAAGGGTCTATGGTATCCAATTTATATGGTGATAGTATGGCTATTACTGTGAAATCGTTAATGGTATGATCTTGACTAGCAGTCCACTTGAATTTGCGAATTATTCTATCAAAGTTTAACATCGAACTCGACCTATGTATTTCATACAGCACGCTTAATCATCATAGTCTTCATTAGGGCATGTTCGTGTTTCTGAATTTGCGAATTATTCTATCAAAGTTTAACATCGAATATAGTTTTGTATGCCAATTGGACATTTGCTTCTTGCTGGGTTGGAAATCAAAGGCTTTATTATAGAAAGGACAGACAATAGGATAAAGGAGTAGAGAATGGACTACTAAGTAGAATGTTTGAAGGTATTTATAATGGATTCATGTGGAAGTAATATGTACATCTCCATGTGGATGTCATATATACATCTATATATATATATATACTTGATGTGCAAAATCAACAAAATCAACAGCTTGTGAAATATGTTGTTTCAAGTCCGACAAAAATAAGAAAAAAATTTTGAGAATTAAATTATGTGCATGTTCATGTCATGCAATCTGGGCTGTATACTATTTCCCAATGGGCAAATAGTAATGGATTTGAAATCAACCCTGAGAATACTGAACTAGTTCTGTTTATCAGGAGATATAAGGTTGAAACATTTTGTCAACCAATTTTTAATTGGACGGAAGTTAGTTTGTCGAAGGAAGCCAAGTACCTGAGCATTTACTTGGACAGCAAACTGTTTTGGAGGTGAAATACTCAGGAAATTGGATATACACATCGGTTGTGAGACCCATACTCATTCGAGTATGGTGGTAGGCGTTGAGAAAAGGGGCGTATAGGAACCTTCTTTCTAAAGTTTAGAGGTGTGCTTCAGTTGGCATTACGGGTGCCACGAGAAGTAAACCTCAGGCAGCACTGGACATCATTCTCCACCTTCTTCTAATTGAGGAATTTGTGAGAGGTATAGCAGTGCGGAGCTTATTTAGAATGAAGGAATTGAGATTAATAGGGAGCTTCACAGCGGAGCATGCTAGCATACTTAATGAAGTCAAGTTGAATGGTCAAACATTATCCTCGGCAGCCCAAACGGACTATGTAGGTACCATAATTAACTTCGAGGCTACTCCCGTTGTTGAAATCCCTAGTAGAGACCTCTGCGCTGCGGCGGAAAAGCTCCATGGAGAATGCGCTATCTTCACAGATGCCTCGAAAATGGAAGTAAGCACGGGGGCGGGTGTTTACTTCAGGGGAACAGATATCAGACGATCTTTTAGATTGCCTGATAGTTGCAGCGTTTTCCAGACGGAAATTCTAAGTACTTACAAGTCCCTAAGATTACTGGAGGAGAATGTTTAGAGGGACACTGAGGTGGCTATCTATGTGGATAGTCAGGAAGCACTAATGGCAATGACAAGTTATTATGTCAGGTCCAGATTGGTGTTTGAGTGTTGCAGGGAATTTAGAAGGCTAATGGATACCTACAGAATAAGACTCTGTTGGGTTCCTGGTTATTGCGATATTCCCGGCAATGACATAGCCGATGACCTAACTAGTAAGGGCTCAGAACTGGACAGGTCTTTTGTGGAGCGTTATGGCCTAGTCTTACACCAGCAGATTCATTTCATCTTTTGGGCATGAGTCGTGGGAATCTAAGGGTCATTGTTGGTATGATTACCGGTCACCTCGATATAGGGAATACGACCAGTAAGTGGTACACCGGCACGTCAGACTTTTGTAAGATGTGCGATGATATGGAGGAGTTACAGACAGTGGAACATATACTCTGTTATTGCGTAGGGTTTCAGCGTAGTAGGCTGAAGTGGTTTGGAATCCATATTCTACACTAACTGTAGAACAACCTTATAGGGTTCGTGATTGATGGGTCTTGAGTTCCACACCTTTCTTTTCTTATATTTCTTTTCATTTCTTTCTACTCTTGTGCCCTATACTAGTAGGGATCTTCTCTTTCTTCGTTTTATTAACTTTCTCTGGTATTTATAAAGGGACCACAATGGACCGGATGGTCTCTGGGTGGAGGCGTGAATACGCCGCCCTTTTTAACCTGACCTAATCAATATGAATTTTCTGTTTTGGAAACCATAGTATCGTTTAGAAAATTTGCATAAAAAATTCTCATAAATATTTTAAAAATATAGTATTGTCCTTAATTTGCTGGTTTATTAAACGATTTAATATAAAAATATATATGTATAATATTAAACGTAAAATCTAAAGAAACTTTATTTAAAATGTTTTAAAACACTTTTAATTATGTGTAATTAAAAATAATTACTATTCATAATCAAACGTTAAACCACTACCTCGTGAATTCTTTACGATCCATTCATCAAAACGTTCGGACATTTCAGCAGATATGTAATTTTTCCAATCTCCAATCTGGCCTTTACGTATAAATTTACACTCTTCTTTACTTGTTATTTCATCATTTTTACCATTTGCTTCAATTTGACTTAACATTGGCTCTAAATTTACAGCTGGATTTGATTGCATTTTGTCGAATTTCAAATGATTACAAATTCGTTTCATATCTTCATCGTTTATCTGGTAATCGACTTTTAAGAAATTTGCACATTTACGCACAACCGCTGGCAAATCTCTTTTCATATCTTCATATTTTAAAAACAGGAAGTTTGAGTCTGTTGAATATTTCCAGAAAGGTAAAACATGTTTCCAGTATGATCCAATTGGAGCCTGTTCGTTGATAAATAGGTCAAGAAACTCTTCAAATGGAGCTTGTAGACCGTGAACAAGTTTGCAATAGTGATAAAATGAAACACAAAGATCTTTAGGATTACGTGCCGTATAAATTATCTGTAATTAAGAATATATGTTTTTTAAAAAGTCTTGAGTAATATGATAAAAATTTGTTTACCTTCGGTTTAGTTGTTTCAAGATCCTTGGGCAATAAATGCCATGGCAAATGGGATCTTGAAAAACGTGGACGTGGCATATTCTTAACAGTATCAACTGTATGTCCCAATGAATTACTATATTACAAAATATGCAAATTATTTAAATTTAAAAACATAAATTTGTGTAAATAAAAATTAATATTAAGCCTGTTTATGAAATTTTCAACGGAATTGGATTGGAAAGGAAATTCCAATCCAATTACAACTTGAAATGGGTTTATAAAAACGTATTATCAATTACAGGATTTCATAAAAAGAATACATAAACCAAATTTATTGGTTTTGTTGAGATAATATTGTAAAATCAATCCATGTTGGATTCTCTATATATAAACAGGCTGATTGTTTGCATTATAGTGTTTAGATTACAATAACCGAAATAAATAAAAATAAAAATTATGCATTTTATGGAACCGCATGATATAAGTATTATGCATTTGTCTAAATTATAATGCACTTTAAAATATTAGAAATTCGAATTTAGAAAACTCTTCTGTGTACTTAAACTATAATTTTAAATATTGATTCAAATATAAAATATTTTTTTAGTTTTGGTCCACACATTTTTGATTCAGAAGGGTTTAAGTCTTGAATGCAAATTCTATACACAAATTTAGATAAGAAATTAAAAAAAAAAAATCGTTGAACAAATTGTTTCTATTTTCCATTTCAGGGTGTAATTACGGCATTCGATATCGATAGAAATATCAATGGAATTTAAATGGGAATTTTTATTGATATAGAATGCTGCAATTATACCCAGCTCTAATGCACATACACTGAGAAATGAAAGTTCCTAATTAAATAAACTCTGAAAGTGATTTTCAGTCGATTGTGTTATTTAAAGACGGTTATTAGACGGAAACATTTTTTTAGAATTGTAAACATCAGCATATTTTGGTGTAGGGTATATTTCTTTCAAATATAAACAAAATCAGAAAAATCAAGAAAATAGTGACTCAGTTTACCAAGGAAAAATCTCTAAATAAACCTGATATTCAAGATACCAAAAATACTTGTTAAATAATCAGTTGATTTCTTTCTTTTCATTTTATCTGAATATTTTTCAAATACTTACATAAAACATGTTTTTTTTATAATAAACACTTACGTTACCCATTCATGATGATCTTCACTAAACAAGGCAGACAACTCAATCAAAGGCGACCTCAATTGTTGCATTTGTTTGGCACCTTCAAAATCCAGTTGATTACCCAACAGCCATATCATTTCCTGGGCCCATGTTGAACCAGTCCTCGGATATGATACCAACCACACATCATCCGCATAGGTTTTGAGCTCTCTAATGGAATCGCCAATTTCTTTAAATTTTCGTGGTAATATAACGTTTCCTGGCAATACCTCTATAAAACAATTCTTTTTAGGAAATAAAGAATCAATTTTTACGGCAATTTCTTTATCCAGTTCTTTAAACGTTAACTCCATGGTGTAGCTGTAGTTTTTTTTTTAACTTAGTTTACTTTAACTGTAATTTATATGCTCCAATTCACGCAATGCTAGTCTGTGGATGTTGTAGGAATGTATGTTGGAAAAAGTTAAACTAAAAATTCCAGAGCAAAAAGTATCCGTTTGGCTGAACGTTCATTGAAAGACTGCACAAAAATATTTGCAGTTTAGTTAAAAATACAAGTTAAAAACATGTTAAGTTCCACCACATTTTCTCTCTGGTTTGTAGTCTTAGTATGTGGTGAAAATGATGCTTTTGATCTCAGCGAAAGTAAAAGTATTTTTCCTTCATTGGGGAACAGAAAACTGGTATTTTTCACTCATACTTATGTATTTATTTAGTATAAATGAATATACAAGTTCAATATATTGGCATACATATTTTATTGGTCTATTCCCTGCCAGCAATTAGGTGATAGTTTTATCCACTATCAGAAAAATGACTCTTTCTAGTATTCTCAAGATGTTATTTTACTGTTAGTAAAAAAATTTTACAAAAACAAATAACATTAATTTTGATTTCTGATCTACTTATTCCATTTTCTTACTGACTAAAATGTCGAAAAAGTCACTTAAAAGTTAGTTTTTGGATAAATATAAAGTTACCAAAAACTGTCTCCCATTAGTGTTCTCAAGATGTTATTTTCCTGATAGTAAAAAATTTTACAAAAACAAATAACATTAATTTCGATTTTCGACCTTCTGAAATTAAAAAATTGTTTTTAAATTAAAAACAAAAAATGTGAAGAAGACAATGGTACTTAGTTGGTGTGTTACTTTCAAAGGCAAGCAATCAAATCTGCCGTAAAAATTCTGCTTCTCCACCACGTATTGACACAATTCTTTTTTCGATTTTTTTTTGGAAAAAATTTTTTTTTTTTTTTGGAAAAATTTTTTTCTTTTGATCGCTTGGCTGGATGGGGGCTCCATATGCCCCCATATGAGCATATGGGGCATATAGGGCTAAAAATAGGTTACCTCTGACATAAAAAATATTTCATCGCTTGTCAATTTTTTGTTTCCTATCCGATATCAAATATTTTACATTTTATTAAACTTTAAAGTAGATATTGACTTAAATTTTTATCTACATAATGAAGAATTATGTTAGCTAAGTAATGTAATTTATTTGGGAAAAAACATGGTTTTTGAAGAAAATATAAATATTATATCTGTAATAAAATCTTTGTTAGTTAGGATATCTTAACGAAATTTTCGTTGATTGTTTAAAATGAGAAATTGTAAACAACTTTAAGATTTTTGTAGAAGAAATCCCACATTTCACAAAACAAAACAAAAAAAAAAATAAACTGAAAATCCCAAAAATAGGATTTTTCACATTTTCGCCTTTAAATTAAAATTTTTCTGGAGATTATGATTCAAAACCCTTAAAAACATATTATGGATTCTTATATTGCAAGAAGGCCTATCACGTATGCTATGTCATTTCTCTAGTAATTTTTCATTGTAGCAGAGTGTATTATTTCCTAAATATGAACATTTTAAGTATAGGTTTGTTGTGGTAAATTTCTTATACCACTCCTACCCCCGTGGATTCGCACCTGATTTCAATACTTATATTTTTATCAGCAATTTTGTGTAATTTTATATTTAAAAATTCCTTTCTTAAATTGAATATTTAAAGCCAGATTTTCCTAAGCACAACAAAACCGATTTTGAATAACCCTAAGTGACTCTAATTCGTCACAAAAAAAAAAAAACACTTAATAGTGTAATTAAAAAGTATCAAAACTACGATACAGTTTTGCCCGAGCAATGACTCTTCTTCGATAGGAAAATAACTTCTTTTTCTTTTACTATTTTAAAATAAATATGGATACTATTTAGTCAAAGTTTGGATAGTAATGTTGATAGTATTAAGTAAGAATTTCGACAGAAATAGCGACTTTTTCTGTTCCTCAAAATGACTCCAATTTGACACTAAAAAAGCACTTAATAGTGTCATTTCTTCCCGCATGGTGACTCTTCTTGGATAAGAAAATGATATCATATTCGACTGTTAATATCAACTTGAGGTTACTCTTTAGTGCAAATTTGGATAGAAAATGTTGGCAGGGTTGATTATACTATACATATGTATGTATGTATGTTGTATATGATCGTATCAAAGATCTTGTTTTAATTGAATGTATGTATACATTACTAGGATGCACACAAATTAAGTTAATTTATAGTTATAGAAGTTTAGGTTGTTTTAGTTTTGGGGTCATCCTAATGTAAATAATGATGTACTTGATAAAAAAAACATAAATGGATGATATTTAAAAAAAACTTTGGAGCAAGAAATTTAAAGCGTTTAAAAAAAAGTTTTTTTTTTTAATTCCACTATGGAACAGTGCACAGAGGGAAATCATCAAAATATTATGGAAAAGAATGTAAAATTTATATTTTATTTTGGCAAGCGTTAAATTATGTGTTAGAGGACACCCCAAAGCGCCGCTTCTGAGGTGCATAAATAACCATAAATGGACAAACACCCATCGATTTTCCAAGCGACATTTACCTCAGCAGAAGAGAGTTTATATTATGTTTAATCTTAAATACGGGGTACACGTACTCTAATAAATCCTATAAGATATCATTATTTTCAATCAGTCTCAGAATAAGCATGTACTTTTTATTAAAAAAAACGCACATTTTTAACACAATTTTTATAAAAATATTTTTTTTAATGTAAAACAATCATTAAAAGAAAATAATTGTACAAAAAACATTGTTTTTTTTTAGTAATTTCCAAAATATATAAGCACACACACATACAAACTTCCGTGTGTGTGTAGAGAAATCTCATCACAACATCTTATAATACTAATATTTGAATCTACACGTGAAACAATTCTCTCAGAGAGCGAATTTGACACTATCCGACAGAAAAATCTTACATGTTATGTTACGTCTAGACGGGCTGTTACGCCATCTTCATTTGGGTTAGAGAATGTTTCAGTGATCGAAAAGCTATTTTTTATCGCAAGGTTTACGTATTTAGAGCTGTCATATTGTCTGCTTTTTAAAAGATATATATAAAAAAATATTTATTCCGTTCTTGGTTTTAGTAATTTTTCTGTCTATCCGGCGCACATTGGGGTTAAAAGTGGTCGAAAATGCTGCATACTTTAGGGAAGTGATATCAAAATTTTATTGTCTACATTTTGTTTTTATATTTATCAATAAGTAAAAAATAAATTTATGGAATTTTAAGATTTTTTGATAGAGTTATGATGTCCATCCGTCTATTTATTAATTTTTGCAATTTTTAAATTCAAAATCACTTATTTTTGAACTCAATAAAAATATCGAATTCATATTTTCTTTATTCGATAAATAATTTTGAAAATATTGGACTTCGTAACCTCTTATGAGTTTTTTATTAAATAACAACTACCAATTAAAAAGTTGGATTTCATAAAATTTGCAACTATTTTTTTTTTTTTTTTTGATTGGAAAAAAGTTATTTAAAATTTGCAACTATTTTTTTTTTTTTTTTGATTGGAAAAGAGCTATTTAAAATTTGTTCTTACGTTTCACAATCTAGAAGATGTATAAAATTCCTTTTCTAGACGTTTTTACCCCCAAGACTCCAAATTTCTAAAAAGGTTGGGCGAGAGATATCTACAGTTCAGTTTCTACAGGACATTATGTTGGTATTAACAACAATAAGTTTTTAAATATTTTTGAAATAAATAATAGGATTTTCAAAAAGTAGCAACGACACGTTTGATATGTTTGTGATAAAGAAAGAATACTATTTAAAATTTATTTCTATGTTTTTGGTTTAGAGTATAAAGTAGTATAAAGTTTTTTTTTTTAAATCCTAAACGTTCGAAGGTTCAAAAACTACCATTTATTTTATATTATTTTTTTAGTAGATAATAATGTGACTAATAGGGCCATACATCTTTAATTTCATGTTTCTGTGTTCATTATTAATATATATATATATATATATATATATATACCCAAAAATCCCTTCATATAGGAACTTATTCACTCAGAACTGTTTATATTTAATTCCATGCTTCTACGTTGAATGAAAATCCAATAATACCATCAGAAGAACGAAAGAGTATCACAAAGTCTCCCTTCTTAAATTCTTGCCCATATAGGACCATATATCTTTACTTTCATGCTTTTGGGTTCAATATTAAAGAAAATTCAACAAGTGAGAGTGTTATATTCGGCTTGGCCGAACCTAGATAACCAACAACTGCAACTTTTTAAAAGTTCACCTTATATGAGAAGAGGGCGATAAAGCGGGCGGGTTAAGCCCATTCTTTGTTTCGTCGATGTTTCATTTTATATGGGTGTTCAATAAAGTGGGCGAATTACCCCTATTTTTGGTTTGCGAGTTTATATCGATCCTCGAACTATCTGTACAAAATTTCGTTGTTGTACATGCTTTTGTCCGTTGTAAATTCATAACTTTTTTGGCTATTAACCGATTTTGCCCTTTTTCAATACCAAATAAAAATTATATATAATAAAAATTATTAAGTTCATATTTATAGGTTTAAATTAAAAAAATTTTATCACTGAATTTGAATTTAGCAATTCCAGTGAATTGTTAAATTGTAGTGTGATCCCATATTAAAATACTCATATGAAAATGTCAATAAATAGAATAAAATTCGGAAAAAAAAGTATCAAAAATTGGTACGAATTTTCAAAAAGTGCCAAATAATACAATATAAGTCAACCGATTACAAGTTACTTACTTGCTCAGTTATGTGTCGCGATTGTAATTTTACTCTGCAGCCCCATTGAAAATTATACATTTGCAGACACCCCAACTTGGACAACAGAAAATAAGTGAATATATTTAGAAGATGGTTCGTATAATTATCCTTACAATTTGATTATATCGTCCTCTAATATAGAGCATATTAAAAAAACATGAAATCTAATATAAAATGCGCTTTAACTCCAAAAATAATGATGGCGCGTAAAAATGTACTTCAGCAAAATGTTTAGAAATTTTATATTCTAAAAATGTTTAAATAAATAAACGTGATTATCGTTAACTCTTAGCAATATGTATAAGATGTCCAGACGATGCTTTGTCCAACAATTCCGATGTTAAACCATTTCATATGATTTGCCTAGAGTACCAACTAAGCATGTAAAATATAATTATATATCCTACTTTATTATATTATTTGCAATTGATTGCTTAAGCAAGCAAGTTAATGAAATTATTAAAATGATTAGCAATACTGCATTAGCGGAATTTATTAAAACTTCTCATATATATATATATATATATATATATACCGGCTTCGTACTAAGACTTTCCTTCTTAAATTGACAAAAAATGTTTACGGTCGCCTTCTAGGGAATTTGTCGCACCTATATAGGATAGCTTCTTCGCGAAAAAAAGCGGGAAAATGCAGCCAGCCAGGAATATGTCACTGGTTGCCTCTAAATGAATTACCATTGTGGCAAAGCAAACAAATACAAGGTCATAACCCTTAGTGATTCGACAACCCCTACCAATGTAAGACTTACTGTCGAACGGACTAGCGAAATCTAAGCCGGTATGAGTTCACGGTCTCAAAAAAAAAAAAAAAAAACGCTCGTTCAGGGGATAATGCGGCCATTATCTGCTGGCCGGACTTTTTTCTATAAATTGTACATTCCTAACAATTATGAATCACAGTAAGATTAAAATTTTTTTAATTTCGGCACCTAAAACTCACTTCTAATTAATCGGAGCATTACAAAATGTTCGCTATGAGCTGAACATTTGTGGACATGTTCCACATATAAACGTCGAATAAGGTAATCGGGTATCGCTCATTATAAGTTAAACCAAATGGTCTGACCAATCGACCATTGATTCTTACGAAACCATTTGAATCGATAAAAGGGTTCAGTGTGAGAAAATTACTTTTTGTCGGTAGGGGGATACCTTTTGAAAGAGTATTATATTCCAGGATGAAATTCTGTTGACATACGAGCACTAATCGATCACGGGTAAACTTCATTTCTTTTTGGGTTAAATCTTAGGTGTTATGCAAATATTTTTTATTTTCAAAATGTTCGATTTTGCCCCACTGTGCCTAATCTTTTATACCCTTCACAACTTTACCAAAAAAATAATATAAAATAGTATGTTTTAATATTTTCATATTTATACATATATTTGTTCAACAAGCAACGCTTGCTTAAAAAAAAACATAACTTATAAGCATACATAAATTTTATATAATTTTTATAAATTTTTGTATGTATATACACTGGTGCATACTCCTATAAACGCACATTAATTTTTTTAATCAACTTATCAACAATGGTATAGTTAGGGTGCTAAGAATTAATTTTTTAAATTATTTATTAACTTCACCTTAAAAATTAATAACAAAAAAAAAAACTTAAAATGTACATTAATTTTTTTCATTGTAATTTTAGTAGTTTAATGTCATTTTTATGGTATTTTCCTATATATGGTATTTCGCTATATACGTACGTCTGGATGAACCTTTGTTTTGGATGACTTCAAAAATTCGTCTGGTCTGGCATTGATTCGACTAATTTTTGAAGGAAAACACTGTCAATTTCTTCCCAGGCTTGCTTAATTTTTAGTTTTAGCTCCGTTATTGTCATTATGGTTTCATTCTGTGCATTTCTTGCGTAAACTTTACGGACCATGTACCCCCACAGATTCTCCATTGGATTTAAATCCGGATTGCAAGCCTGCCAGTCCAATAGGAATACAATGTTTATTAAACCACGAATTTAGTTGGTTCGGGACATAGATTGCAGCGTTATCATGTTGGAATACGCGATCTTTATCAATTTTTTTATCTATAGATGAGAAAAGAGCATCTTCCAATAGTTCATTATAAATTGCACTGTTCATTTTAGTTGGAACAAAATATATTTTTGACTTTTCTGCAGCACAAAAGGTTGCCCAAACCGTAACACTGCCTCCACCGAAATTGCGTTTCGACATTCGAATTTGAATATGAATCGGGATCGTACAAATTGAATTACTTTTCATCAGAAAAGATTACTTTACAAATTTTAAACGATTTTCCTTATGATGCAGTTTTAAAATTGACTTACATTTTTCTTTCATTTCTTTCATTTTATGTTACCATCTGTTCGCAAAATGTGTGCAACATGTTTGGAAGTGACAGGAAGGTCAAGTTTATTTTAATTGTTGTGTAGCATTTAATTTATAGCGGGTGGCTTCTTCTTTTATTTTATTAATTTGAGTTTTTGTTAATTCTTGATTACCTTTTGTTGGATTCCGCACTCCGTATTACTACCTTTTCTTAAGAAAGCCTCGAATAACTCCTTCCGAATGGTTAATTTTTCATCCAATTTCTCTGTTAGAAAAAATTGAATTTGAATTTTTTCCTGCTCTGTAAGAAAAGTTCCTTTGGGTGTCCTTTAAGCTGATGAAAATTCCCAATTAAAACAAAAATATTTCCAGAAACTTACCTTAAGTGAAACAAACAACTAAAACTGTTAGAATCTTTTAATATTTTTTTGTGATAACTTTTTAGACAAATTTTTCTCGACAGCGTTTATAGGAATATTCCATTGAAATGATCACCAATATGTTCTTATTGCTAAATTAAAGAAAACAACAAAAGCAAGAAACAAATATTTCTTACATAAAAAGTACCGTTATATTGCGAGATATTGTAACAATATAGCAATGTTCTTGGTTAAGAGAAACGAATATATTTCAAAGAAAAACAAACATTTTAAATGCGTTTATTGGAATATGCACCAGTGTACAAACAAACTAATTGCTTATACAAAAACAACACCAATAATCATTATAATACTTCTGTTGTCAACTAAACTGCTTGCTTATACAAAAAACAACAACACTAATAGTCAATGCAATGCTTCGTATAAATGAAATTTGTGTGTATGTACAAGCTACAGCCACTGCTTGCTTATACAAAAAATTACTACTATATATATATATATATATATATATATATATATATATATATATATGTTTGTATGAACAACATTGAGTCATTGCAATGCTTGTATTTCCAACTAAAAACCAACAATCACTGTTTACTTGTACAAAAAACAACAACACTGAAAGTCATTGCAATGCTTTTTATATATATTTGTGTGTGTATTTTTTTAATAATTTTTTTCTATAACTCGGTTGTTTACGGACTGATATTTTTAATTTGAAAAAACACGTAATTTTATAAAAATATGTATGACCGATCTATATAAAAATTAAATCCGTAGCTTGAACAAAAGTCCAAAATGCGTATTGACCGATATCTAGTTCATAGCATAAAAATTCAGAAAGAAATTTCAAAATCTTCTTTGCAAAAACGAAGTCCCTAGCTGATATAGAGGCTTTAGAAAATTTAAAACCCCTTTTTTTTTGACATATCTCCGCTATTTATGAATCGATCTTGCTGAATTTCAATATAAAAATTCTCGGAAGGATTTCCGATCGTTTGATATATTATATATGGTAGTTATCGGTGGGCTTCGTAAACGCCATTTCCACCGACAAACGGACGGACGGACGTCATCTTCGTCGACTTTATTTCTTACAAGGATCCAGATAATATTAACTTTTTTGCTCTGCAATGAAAACTGTGGAAATTAAAAACGGAATGACAAATTTATATGTATTCTTCTCTTTACACCTGTGGTGAAGGGTATAAAAAAAGATGTACATTTCAGAAAAATATGAGAACAAACAACCTGTAACATTTTAAGATCCATTCCATTTTAGAACAAATTTCAAAAAAAAAAAAATAATAATAATAATAATAATAATAAAAATAATATTTGGAAATAACAATATTTCTAAATTCTTGGAGAAAAATACACTAAAAAATTTAAAGTTGATGGTTCCTTTTTAAAATTTTGCTTTAAGAAACTTACCTCAAGTTCATGAAATTTGATTAATTTTTTTTCTAATATCTAAAAAATTGTTAACTGTGACACCTCAGTCCAAAAAAAACCCATTCTAGATCAATGATTTTTATTGCTTTTGATACATAATTTTGTTTATTTTTATTCCATATCCATTTTTATTACGAAAAGATAATTTCCAAAATTAAACTAATCGCCACTTTTTACGCATTTTACACCAACGTGCGGCGTTGATATTTATTGTTATTGGCCGTTGCGTTCAAATTGTTAATATTGGCACTACGTTAAAAAAAATTGCAAATTAAAATTTAATATTTTCATTTGCAATTAATGACCTCTTGATAAAACTATACAAATTCCAGTTGATTTTTGAAGAAGCTTTTTTAAATCTATTATTATTCATGGGAATAGTATGCTGCTATAGTAAGCTTGTCTTTATTAATCTCAATTATATCACTTAGCACTAAAACATTCTCTTTCTTTGATATGGAGTTTTCGATTGTTGTCTATAATGATATAATTGTAAACAAATTCATATATTTATATCAAATAACATATTTTTGAAAATTATAAAACTGAAACATTTTGTATTCCATTTATAGAAATTTTCCCAAAAACCTGTAAGGCTATCTGCTTAAAATCGTTCAATGTATCTTTTGTTGGTGAGCCTCCTCTAGTAATTTTTTTTAGTCAGCCATACATTTACGTGCCCGGCTTTTGATTTGGTTTTTCCAATGCATTATACTTTGAAATATGTACATATATATAAACATAAAATATTCTAAAAAATTAACATATTCCTATCTCTTTTCACTGTTAGGGTGTTTTTGTGGGCATAGTACCACATCTCCACCCAGAGACCGATCCCGGTCCATTGTGAGTCCCTTCAACAGAATAGCTGCGAAATAAGAGTATAGAATACAGAAAATAGAAAATACAGAGTACAGAAAAAGTAGAGTGAAAGATAAAAAGGAATAGAAATGCAACGAATCATAAAGGGGGACCAGCAATGCTACCAATCCCCCTAGGGTTATACCCCTGATTCTCCCTCAAGCAGCCGATTCCCATGACGAAGCCTATGATGTCAACAAGATCTGCGTCCCGAACGTCACTTAGCCCGTCGAGGAACTGGCTACCCAGCCACTTCATCCTACGATGCTGTAATCGTGGACAATGGCACACAATGTGCTCAATAGACTCGGTCTCGTCGACGTCTCCACACAGTCTACAAAAATCGGAACTGTTAGCGTCCAATCTAGACCTCATCTTCCCTATAAAACAGTGACCCGTTATGGCCCCTATCATGACCCTCAAGCTCTTCCTATTCATGCCCAGGAGAGTGCTAGTGCCTGCCTTGTCCAATACCGGCCATATCGCCCTCGACACTCTGCAGTCCTCTCTACTCTCCCAAGCCGAATTGGTTCTGACCAAGATCCAATCATTAATCTTCCCATAGAAGAAACTTAGTGGTGGTTTCACATATGTCTCTCTCCCCGAGACGTTCCCTGCCGCACCTTGCCTTGCCAGTTCATCAGCCAATTCATTGCCTGAAATATTGCAGTGGCCAGGCACCCAGCAGAGTCTCACCATGTAGTTCTCCATCAGCTCTCTCAGTGTCTTCCTACAGGCAGCTACTAGCCTGGATCTCACCAAATGTGTCCCCAAGGCCTTCAGAGCCGCCTGACTGTCCACTTAGAGAGTGACCTCGGTACCTCTCGCAATGTTTTGCCTGATCATTTCTGCGGCCTTCAGGATGCCGAGAATCTCAGCCTGAAAAACACTGCACTCATCAGGGAGTCTAAAAGAGCCCTTCAAATCCGTGCCCATAATATAGACCCCCGCCCCGGTACCTTCGTCCAACTTTGATCCGTCCGTGAACACTGCACAACCTCCATATAGTCTCTCAGTGCCGGACCAGATCTCCCTATCAGGTATCACCACGACAGGATTTACTCCAAAGTCCGATTCAGCGGCCATGTAATTTGATGCCCCCGTAGAGTTCAGATTAACCTCATCGTAACTGATCCCGTAAATGACCCTGGAGTGACCTGCTCCTGATGAGCCTAATAGTCCCAATTCCTTAAGTCTCAGTAGACTCTTTGCTGCCATACCCCTCACAAACTCTTCAATGGGTAAGAGATGAAGTATGACATCCAGAGCCGCTTGTGGTGTGCTTCTCATTGCACCTGTAATGCCAATCGAAGCACACCTTTGTGCTTATGACAAAAAGCTCCTATTACTCTTACGTTCCAGTGCCTGCCACCAGACAGAACAACCATAAGAAAGGATTGGTCTCAAACTTTTGGTTTGAGCCCCCAACTCTTACCTATGGAGTTTCTACAGGTGTAGTAGGCATTGAGGCCACGCTTGAGTCTTTCCTGAACATTCCTCTTCCAGGTCAGTTTACTATCAAGGAACACCCCCAGATATTTCTCTGAGTCTGAAAGCCTCAGTTCAGTTCCACATAGTACCGGTAGTCTGAAATTCTCTACCTTGTACCTCCTAGTAAACAGAACCAACTCTGTCTTTTCCGGGTTCACTCCCAACCAACAGTTATCAGCGGCCCACGAGGACAGTTCCCCCAGCGCTGACTGCATGATCTCACTGATTGTGGGAAGAAATTTTCCCTTTACCAGTATGACCACATCATCAGCATAAGCCACGATCTTCCGCCCTCTGCTGTCGAATTGACGCAAACTCACATCGACAGCTATTAGCCACAGCAGGGGTGAGAGCACTCCCCCTTGCGGAGTCCCCCTAGTCACTAGTTTTCTTAAGCATACTTCACCCAAGCTTGAATTGACAATCCTGTTACTCAGCATGAGGATTATCCATTCGATCAAGAAGTCATGTACCTTAAGATCCACCAGCGCCTGCTTGATAGCGTCAATCTTAATATTGTTGAACGCTCCCTCAATATCCAAGAACGCGGCCATGGTGTACTCCTTATACCAAAGTCCTTGTTCTATATAACCCACCACATCACTCAGCGCACTCTCCACAGATTTACCCTTCAGGTAAGCATGTTGAGCACTACTCATGATGCTGGAGCTACCAGACGATCTTAAATATAGATCTATCAGTCTCTCTAAAGTCTTCAAAAGGAAAGACGATAGGCTGATAGGTCTATAATCCTTGAGTTTCGAGTGACAGGTCCTTCCACCTTTCGGTATGAATATGACCCTTACCTCTCTCCACCCCCTTGGAATATGTCCATGTATTAGACACCCCCTAAAAATCCCAACCAGTAGTAGACGGACCACCAACGGTGCATTCTGCAACATGGCCGGAAAAATACCATCCGGGCCTGGTGACTTATAAGGCTCGAATGAATTCACCGCCCATGTGACCTTCTCCACCGTTGTTAGGTCTCTTACCACTGTTCCAATCATCCCACTGGTGGACTCCGTGAAGAAGTGCTCTTCCTCACCTGATTCCTCCACCAATGGATCCCTGCAACCCGGAAAATGGGTTTCCAAAAGTACATTAAGTGACTCAGAACTAGACTTCGTCCATGAACCATCTGATCTCTGGATACTCCCAGGAACCCTAGGGTCCTTTGACAGTATCTTCCTGAATCTAGAAAGTTCATTGACCGAGTCAATGGCCTCGCTAAACTTAATCCACGAGGCTCTTTTAGCTCTTCTAATGTCCTTTTTGTACTTATTGGAACACACTCTATAGGTGCCCCAGTCTTCGTCCCTACCAGACCTATGAGCCTTGTTGTACAGCCTGCCAACTGTGGTCCGTTGAGCCTTTAACTCCTCCGACCACCAGACCGGCTGTTTCCTTTTACCCGGATAGCTCACCGGGCAGTTAAGCTCATAGCTTCTGTTGATGGACCCTGTTACCTTCTCTACCATTTCGTCAAGATTTTCCTTCGACAAGACCTCCATCGGAGTTCCAGTCAATCTTGACCCCAGATCCCGCTCGAAGGCGTCCCAATCCGTCCTCCTAGGATTCCTAAAAGGTTTCCCCTCAGAACCTAGGAAGTTCAGACTAAAGGTTATCCTACCATGGTCAGAGAAAGTACACCCCATGGCCACCCTCCAGTCTTCAACTAGGTCTTTTGAGTTAGTCAGTGTGATGTCTATTACTGAATCCCTGTCCTTCGTTCTGAACGTAGGAGTATTACCCCTATTACAGATTAAAAGATCATTCGCAATAATAAAATCAAATGTTGACTCACCTCTCTTATTGGTATCCCTGCTACCCCATTGACTGTGGTGTGCATTGGCATCGCAACCGAGCAATAGACGTACTCTATTCCGTCTTGCGTACTCGGTTGAGGCCCACACCCTGTCATCTGGTGGTTCCAGCTCCTCATAGGGCATGTACACCGAGGCCAAGGCCAGTTTACCGCCTCCCAATGCCTCTCCTTGAACGACCGTTAGATCACCATAACTGAAAGAGTTAAGAAGAATTACTTGAAGATCATTCTTCACCAGAATACAAGTCCTCACCTTATCCTCAGTGGACGGCTTGAACAATTTGTATCCTTTGGCCCTTAAACCACAGACCTGGTTATTATTTAGCCAAAGCTCCTGGATTAGGGCCACGTCCACATTGGTCTCACTGAGGTAGGTTATTAATTCGGTCGAGGCCACTTCACAATGATGCAGATTTATCTGCACCATCCGCAACCTCTTTGGCTTTATCATTTTTCGTGTAGCGAAATTTGATGTAGCCAAGCCCGAACGTAACAACCCCCCCCCCCCAATGAGTCCAATTTCCTAATAGATTCCCGATCCACTGCGAATCGGAAATCTTTTCCCTGGTTCTCTTTACAAGTCAATGAAGAGACAAGTTTCCATTGACTTGTATTGATCCCCCTATTTTGTCCTTCCAATATTCCCAGTATGACTTCCACCGGCTTAATGGGTGGTGGAATCCATACCGTGACTATTGGCCGCAGAGGCAATTCCGACGCTGGTATAACCTCCAGTTGCGCATCTGGACAGAGGTTGCCACATCTGTTAATCGCGGCTTTCAGGAATTCGAAAGTACCCTTGTTACCGCAACCAACAGTCTTGACGCCCCTTGTCCAGTCTGCACCCATGAAGGCTATTTCACCCGGCCTGTGCCTTGCCTGGAAGATTTCGTCCATAAGTTTGTCCTCAATCAGCCGCCACATTTCCGTACTGATTCTCCCATCTGGATCAGCACGGTCAATGACTGCTGCTTGAAGAATGTCCGACTTGGACGAATCCTTCCCCTTTTTGGACGATGAAGGTTGTACGTCACCAGCTACTACCCGCTTCACTACTCCCTTATGAGAGTTTTTAAGCGGTCCACTTGGTGCATTACCAACCTTCTTCGCAGACGGAATCTGCTGGTCATCCCCCGACCTTACTCTTTTTATGGTCCCCTTAGGAAGACCTTTAAAAGAGTCATGCGGAATATGACCTGCTTTCTTGGAGGTAGAGGGTATCTCATCTCCAGGCAGAGCTCCCCTAATTGACCTCATTTGAGATCCTTTAGCGGGGCTCGCAAGAGCTTGGTTTACCCTCTCTACTCTCTTCTCAGTGGGTTTTTTCTCACTACCAATCCTTGCTGACCTGTCACTTCCCTTGAGAGAACCTACAGGACTGCTGGATGGCTTGCGAACACCACAAAGTGTACCAGCGTCGACTTTTGGTTCCAAAGTGTTGGTAGACACGGACTCTTTACCCTTGCGAGCAATTTGCGGACCTTCCTCTCCTCCACTTTAAAACCATCGGGATAAGACAATCCCAGGATGTCACCGGTGGAGCCATAGGTCCGTTCAAACCTGTAGATGCTCTTTCGGTATTTCCTGCGAACATGCCTATCCCGCCCGTCTAACAGCGATGGGTCCTTTCTAGCCAACTTATTTAGTGCAGCTATAGAGGCCCTAACACCATTTTTCGCCTTTTCAAAATTCGTTCGACTGTCGGTTGCGGCTTGCTCATCCATTGGATATGCTACCGCTACCTGCCGATCAATAGGTTTGGCCGTAGGCCCTGGCGTTCCTGATGCCTCCGTCGAGCTCACCTGCTTCCTACCCGGAGTTGACGCAGTGACTGCAGTTCCGATTTCCATGCCCCGATCAAGATCAGAGACAACTGTTGTCTCATGGTCTTCATCGGATAAAAGAGACAGGTCCTCCAGTCCCTCCGTCGCTCCAGATCCTACAGGGTCCTCCGCCGAGTCCAGCAGGCTGTCCTCCTCCGTTAGTTGGGTCATTAGTTGTCCGTGTTGTATGAGGATGTCCGTATGCAGTCTTATTAAGTCCATGTCATCGTCCCCATCCTCATTTTTCCCCCCTTTCCCGACGTCGTCCTTGTTTTCCCCTACCTCGACCCTATCCCTAACTCTTATGTCAGCGTCCGTCCCTTCTACTTCCCTAATGCAGTCTTCTTTGTCCGTTGTCCCTTTGTCCCGTTCATCACGTAACCTACTTGTATCCATTTTTATATTCCTATTTGGTTCCACGAGTATGCTCGTAAAAAATAGACCATCTCGCGCAGTGACGGCGTACGCGGACTAGGCTGTAATACAACTGACCCTTGCCATCAGCATCAGAGGGGAGCCGTTCACTATTAGTTTCTTTTAGCACTAACTAATCATTCAGATCCTCGGCACTGCTACCAACCACCTTGATCTTAAAAGTGCATAATACCCATTTATTTGGTCCACGGAAAACGTATGGCACCAAGACCGTACCCAGTGCCAGAGATGTATTCATTTCGGAGGAAACACCAAATAGAATACATCAATGCATCGCATCCAGTCCAGCAAGCCTTCCGTTTTCAGGACTGGGTGTGATACAAAGGATGCATTAATGTCGGCAAGGGACGAGGGCTCCAGCACCGTACATTAGTACATCCAGTGTCTCTCGCCCAATACCCCCTATCCGCCACCTGGGGACGCGTCCGATGGAAGTAAACAGGTAAAGACTTCACACGGAGGGCATTGAGTTTAAAGAATTTGAAACCTCCTTACATAGCTCGTTGTTTATGTTGAGGAATTTTAGATGAAATTTGTTAGAGAACAAGTTGGGATTATTTTCACAATAGTTTAAAAAAAATCTAACTGCTCGTTGGAAGTACGTTTTCTTGTGGCTAAAAAATGTATAAAATAAATTAGTGTTTGTTATTATACTACAATTATTTAACAACTTTTAATTGGGAAAGAGGTCCCAATTATTTAAAAATCTTTTAGATAATTTATTTTTTAATATTTGTACAATTTCAAATTCAAAATATCTATTATTTTTAATTTCGAACATCAAAATTTTATTACTTTCAAACAGAAAAGTCGCAATTTTTATTTAGCATAGAATGTTAAGCATGTCTTGTGACTATGTTAACAGAATGATTAGAGAGATCTAACCGGATTTATTCGACCGATTTTAACCGGTTTTTTAAAAATTTTACGGTTGGTTTTTTAAAATGTTAACTTTTCGAATATCAAATAAACCGTATTTTTTTGCGTCGAATACTCGATTTTTATTATCTTTAGAAAATTTTCTTAAAAAATTTATTTATTTGCAAAATTTTCTTTAAGTTTATAAATTCAATCAAATTCAATTCTTGTCTAAAGATTAGTTTAAACGGTATGTTGAATCAACATGTTGAAACTCTATATGTTAGGTTTTTAGACTATATGCTAAAAATGCTGAAAATACCAAATTTTTGTATCAACATTTGTCAACAAATAAAATTTCAACATAAATGTTAGCATACGAATTGTGAGTTTAGACGATATGTTGAATTTTTTATATGCTGCTATTTATGCTGAGTGGCATAAACATTTGTTTATTACTTTGTTATGTAAAGATACCTGAGTTCAAATCTCAAAGTGGGCAGCACTTTTTTATTTTATTATTTCTTACACATACGGGCTTCTCGAGAAATAAAAAATATATGAAATGTTCTAGCGACATTTAATATCTTATAAGGGAAAAAAGAAAACTTAGGCTCCAATGGCGGGAGTTCAGATCTCCGGGCCTAAAAATACATTTTGGTCAGTGCCGAAGAAGATTACCAGTTGCTTTGATGAACCAAAAGGATTCTGAATTTAAGAACTACTTACAAAACTTAGACCCTACTTAGAAAACTGTTTACAGTTTAAGGAAAGCGCACTATGTACTTTTTTGGGATGTGAGTGATCAAAAATAAGTTAAACCATAAAAATCAATATTCGAATAATTTTAATTTTAACATTGATCTTAATGTAAAACGTGCTCAATTTTCTTAATCTGTTTTTGATTTTATTGTATCTTTTTCTAGTTACAAAGATATTTTATTTTGAAATCAGCTAAATTTAATCAAAATAAAAAAAATAATAATTAGTAGGGACATTTTTAATATTTTTGGGAGCATAATTTATGAGTACCGCTAGAGTCTAAAAATAACTACATGAATTTGTGGACAACTCGAACAAAAATAACTAGTTATTCAAGGAAAAAATAAATACTTTATTTTTGTTTAGAATTACACCTGCTAGCTTACCAGGAAAGCAAAGTCAATGCTGGGATTTTGCTAAAACCAGCAAAAAATTCTGCTTATACTGGCATATAGAAAGAAATCATTAACATTCCATAAAAATTACATAAAATAAAAAATAACCAAAACATTAATATGTCCATTAGGGTATAACTTTTTCTTATTAAAAAAATGCAGGGTACCACGTCATAACCCATATTGATACTGATGCTAAAAACCGTTTTCAAAATTTATTTCGATGAAAAAACCTTCCGCACCGAAATCAATTTCTAAAAGCATTTGAGATTTTTTTAATTAAATTATTTTTTATAGAAACCAAGATGTATATTTTTTCCATACCGGTAATAACAATTGGCACTATACTAAATATTCTGCTCAGTACCAAAGGGTTCTTAATTATTTCCTTAAAGGTCACTATAAAATAAAATCATAAAGTCATACGGTCACAATTTTTACAACTTTTGTTTAAGGTTTATAAAAATCAGAATTTTTAACCTCCAAATATAATGGAAAATTAATTTAAAATGCATTTTAATATTAATTTTTACTAAAACATTTATTTAACATTATATTTAACGAATAAAAGGTTTAAAAATTATAATAACAAATATTATGAATTTTTGCAAAAAAAAAAAAAAAAATGTTATCGCTTTTTTATGAAAAAATTATTTTATTGAACACAATGCCAATAGTGAGACAATATAATACTTTTGACAAAAATAATTCATTATATGAACAAATTTTAAAAAATCTTAAATTCAAAACTTCAACGCGTTTGGTGTGGAAAGTTATTTAACGATCACGAAAATTTAACATCGCTTTTTTTAATATTTTTTCATGCTCTATAACTAGAGAATTATAACTAGAGAATGCATCCCGGTATTCCCTGGAAATTTGCAATTTTTCATGTTCCGCTTTCCCGGGAATTTTGTCAGGATGCCGGGAATTCTAAAAGCATTTAAATGAAAGAAAACTATATAAATTTACACAAAATCATATATTTTAGTAATTTTTTAAAGAAATTAAACTAAAAATCAAGCTGGAAACTATATCAGCAACAAATTCAATTTATGTAGTAAGATTTTATGTGCATTATACGATTTACACATATGGGGTGACTTTATGGCATGAATTGAATTAAGCATCTTAATAAAATGTCAGCTCTAAAAACTAGCAAGTGAAAAAGTATAACTGATTGTCCGTAGTATAAACAACATGCAGAATTTTTCTCATAGAAAACGTTAAGAAAGTTAAGGGAAAAAGTTAGCAGGAAGTCCCACAAATCATTAATTATTCATATAATTCTCAACTGGAAAGCTACAGAAAATATTCTCTGTTATGTCGAAGAACGTCTGATCGGATCTATAACATGAAAGCTAGTGTTTTATAACGGTTATTGTAGGAATAGATTACAGACAATATTATTTTTTCTTCACCAATATTAATGATATATAAATTAAAGAAAAATTAATATTCCCATATTTTATAATTTAATTTTAATAATAAAAATTTTGTTTCATCTACATTATTATTTTTTTGAAAATTTTCATTTCATAAAAATATCAACAATGTAAATGACAGTGTAACATTCTATTCCAATCATCGTAGGAATTTGAAATTTGGCCTTTCATAACTTTAAGTACGTTTAAATGTGCGAATCCTTTCGGTTATTTTCATACAATGTTGAACCACCCTCTTGAATCTACAAATAGTTTAATATCGCTTGAACTCGTTTGAATCACCTCAATGAGTTTTAGAAAAAGCGATAATCAGCCACTACTTTTACAACTATTAAATTAAATTTTTAAAGAGACTTGCTTAAAGTGGTTTGAATAATAAGAATGTCTGTGAGTAAATATTTTGTTATTTAATTTCTCTTTTTTTCTGCCTCAAATACATAAAGATATGAACCGTACATATCTTTAAAATAGGAATAACAATATTGATTGCTTAATATTATGTCGATATCCACAAAACTCGTTTACAATATATGTTAGTATTAGTAGTAGATTAAGCAACTAATCAAATTTCCTTTTCCCAATACATTTTCAATCCTGTGTTAAATCTGCTAATGCAAAAACTCATATCATATTTGGATCTAAGTTTTCCAGCTAATTGATAATTATAGTTTTTAATCCGGGATCACGTGAAGTCGAAAAATTTTTCACGCTGTCCCGGGAAATTAAAAAGTTCGGAAAATTGCAATTCGTACCTATAACGCAAAATCCTGTGAATTTTGACATTTTCAAAAATTGCAAAGGATATACCCCTAATGTCCATTAAAGAGCCTCACAAATAAAAGTTGCAAATGTACCCATCTTGAAATGAAGATTGGTCTGTTCATATATTTCATCTAAATGTTTAAATTTACGTGAGCTGGACCATATTTTAAACACCTCTAAAAATTCGTATTTCTATCAATATAATTATCAACATTTTTGTTAAAAGAAAATTAACTTCAAACTTCAATAGAGGCATACTAAGTCATAAAATATTGATTTAAATAATTGTTATGTCTCTTTTTTTGTCATATTTTCTTTATTCAAACACATAATTTTATATATTTCGGACATTTTTCAACATAATAATACCATATACCAGGATATACCATTAAAATGGTATATCCTGATGCTATTGAAGTTTATACGTAATTAACCCGTTAACAGCAGGAGGGTCAATTTTATGCATTTAGATACCAAAAGGTTATTTTTTTTTTTTTTGCAAATAAGTTACATGGATGTATTTATTATACTCAAATATAGATGAATTTACGAAAAATATATTAAGTTCCTTTAAAATCACGACAATAATCGTGATTTTTGAAATTTATACACTATTTTACACGAATTTATAATTTTTATGTATGCTTTTGGTGACATTTATTTTCTTAAATAACCATTTATTTCACATAAAAATTAACTTAACCAATCCCAAATTATTACTTGTGAAACTAAAGGGTTAAATGAAAACATTTGTCAATAGTATTAAATGAGACCTTTCCAATGATGCAAATAAAGGGTTAAATGAATACATTTGTCAATAGTAATGAATGATGACTTAAAATATTTTGCAAGAATGAAAACTAATTTTAAAAATGTTTTTACTCATTATGTATTAACTTTATTTGTCCATCTTATATTGTAATTTTTTTGACAAAAAGTTAAAAGTTTTGTACACTGTTGATCGAAAACTATATTTTTGGATGTGTATGAAAATAAATATGCCGACATATTTAACTAATCCTGACTTTGGTGGTCCATGAAGGATTTTGATCATATTTGGCCACATCCTTATTTGTCACTCATATGGATCACATGGAATATAAAGACAAGGATTTCCTCTATTAAACCATATAACTCCCATTCCTCAATTGTATTTGGATGATTTTTAAATATTTTCTTCCTTGTCACTCACATGGACCATGTGGAAAATGAACACAAGGATTGCCTCTATTAAACTATATAACTTTCATTCCTCAATTTTTATTTGGGAGATTAAAAAAAAAAATGAAAATTACACTTAATAGTTTCTGGTGGTCTCTGAAGGTTTTTTGCCACCTCCTTTCTTGTCACTCACAAGGACCATATGGAAAATGAATACAATAATCACCTCTATTAAACTTGTTCTAATTTCCAAAATATTTTAATTTTTGTACGTTTTTGCATAAGAGATTTTTTTACGGAGGTTTATTTATATTTGGTACGCATATAACCTACGTTTACGTTTAGTCTTTCTCATTATTATTTTTGATAAATTCAAAAAAGTCGCGAATTTATTTACGATTTTAATTTTTAAAAATTAAAATGTTAATATCTGTTTACGATATGGAGGGATTTTAATGATTCAGAGCTCTGATTAAAGCTAACTGAGATTTCCTTTAAGGTAATAATAAAAAAGTAAATTGTCTGTTTAAAAATGCACTCATCATGTAATTGCAGTTTTACAATGCATTTTTAAAAAATTGCAACCCCTTGGATTTTAATGTTCTTTTAATATGTTTAAAAGCAATATCCTTATTATAAAATTCAATAATAATTGTTCGGGGTTAAGGTGATCTATTATTTTTTTCATACAAAATTTTTATTTAACTATACGTCGGATTTTACTGTAAGAAACTAATAAAGTTTATTACAATAATATTGTAAAATTCAAAAATATCACTTTTGCTAAATATGCACACACAACAAGAATGCAATTTTCAGATCAGTTATTGAATATTATTAATTTTTTTAGCAATAACAATTACATTTTGTCTTAAACAAGGAACAGGATGATATAAATTCAATATATTTTACATGACATTTTACGACGTGCGCCAAGATAGCAACGAAAGTTAACAAGGACTTTAAAAATTGCACAATGGCAACACCTTTTTGCATATTTTTTTGACAATTTTGCATTCCATTATATCTCGCGATCTGGTCAGTTCCACGAGACTATATGTACCGAAAAGGAAGAATACACTTTGGCCATAGATTCTATCATATCCTGGGACACAGCCAGTGCCAAGAGATCAGACATATGGGAAAGTACACCACTAAAGACGGTTTGTATAAAACCGTGCAAAAAATTGATCGATCCATTTCCAAGAAATCCAAGCTCCTCCACTTTTCCTACTAAATACAAAATAATATTTAAAGTGAATTCTCTACAAATAACATAAGAAAAATAGGCAACTGATTTCAAATTGTCAGCCAGTTAGCTGACCGGTTAAAAATCGCGTGATTTCAATATTTTTTTTTTTGTGCACAGAACACATTTTACGTGATTTGAAATCACTTTGACAAAAAGTTGTTTTCAGAACACCTCTGATAAATTCATAAAAAATAAAAAACGCTGAAATTGTAAGAAAATTTATTTTTGTATGAAAAATTCTATAGGAATATTTTAACATTTTTTTTAAATAGCTTACTATTTTGTCCCAGAACAATTTATTTTGCAATTTTTAGTAAATATAATTTTTTTAATATCAGAGGATTGAAAGTGTAGAAATTTTTTCAAAAATGCATTTGAATTATGAATAAATTTTTAATTTATTATGTTTATGTGTTTCATCTTATATATCATCATTAAAATCCTTTTACAGCTAATAGGGATATGGGTATTTAAAGTTGCAAAATAACCGTTTATTTTTTTATTCTTAAAAAAATAATATTGCGAAAAAAATTGTAAGTTTTTCAAAATTCAAAAAATAAAAATGGAAATATTCAAATAGCTCCATAGGGTTTTTATTTGTTAATTTATAATGTTAAAAAATTAGCCGCAAATGATAATTATACTATTTTGAAGTTATAATTTATAATTTAGATATTTTTTAACATTGTTAACTTTTATGAAAATTTTGTCATTTTCTATTCAATATTTCTTTAAACAATTTAATATTAGGGCCTTGAAGTTTTAAAATTGCTAGTTCTAATTTCTGTAAGATTCGAATTTGAAAGAGTTCTAGTTTGTGAGATTTTATTTATATCACAGTAAGTTAGTGTTATTATTATTATTGTTACTATTATTATACAACTGTGATTCTATTTTTATTTTGATATTAGCTGAAGTATGCATGGATTCCAAAATGAATTTGTCAGCTAAAAACGATATCAATGAATAATTATTCAATAAAATTGAAAGCACCATTTTCATCAACATAATTGAGCAGTTATTTTTGAGAGGGAAAAGAAAGCCTAAATAGGAATCATTCTATATTAGAATTTGAAGCGCCGTCGCCAAAGAAAATAAATTTGACAGACATAAACACTGACGTCACAGTAGAGGAGTATGCCGTCATTCGGAAAAAAAATTTTATTTGAAACAAAACCAAATCAAAATGTTTTATTAAAAATGTTAAAAAGCCGAATATTAATGCAAAAGGATACTCATATTTTGATTCCAAATTCAAATTCAAAGACAAACAAGTATTTTATTATTATTTTTTTTAAGAACATTTTATGACGGTGATATTAGAAATAAATCTGGAAAATTTGCTGAAGATTTAGTCCGGGAAAATTTTAATTTGTTAATAATGTTTGTCCAATTAACATAAACAGTTACGCATACACAAAAAACAATAAAACTATGGGAATATATGCAAAATGTATATATGATTCAGATGGGTGTAGAAAGTATAAATTTTGTATAAATCTTTCACGTCAAAGTTTATACTAATTTGTCAAGCATTTCTCACCCAATGGAAACCAAAATACAACAAATTCACGGCGTTAATAGAATTGTAGCCAAAAAGGAACTAAGACACCAGCTGCGTTCAAATTATAGGAACAAGATGCTTTTATTTCAGTCACAAAATTTACGTGAACTTGGCAAAATGCAATTATTACCATCGCAAGATGTTGCACGGAAACTGAAAAGTGACACTGATATTGTATTCGATATTTTGCTAACATAGTGTCTACATTAGATAATCTTTTATCAAGACAAACGTTAAACTTAACCCGAATTTGTGAAGGTGGCAACAGCTGCACAAAAACAACAATATGTCGTATTCATTATTGTTTTTTAAATATATGCAGTTTGACAACTGTAACAACAAAAATAATACCCAGCTGTTTAACTAAGGTTATCTTGTATATATACGCACTGATTTTGACGTTTGTTTTGATAAAAATTTGCCTAATGTAGACACTAGGTAATGCAGCGTAATAAAAAACGGAACCATTTTAGTCAAAAAATTTCAATTACGTAGAAAATATATTTATATATTATTAAATATATTTATTGATCAAAAATTTGACTATAGCTCTTAAAAGAGTATTTCTTTACAACACAGTAATGCATATTACAGAACATAATAAAAAAAGGTAGCAGAGGCATTACTTGCTAGCCATTTTGAAGAAGACATTAAGAAATTCCTAATGGACATAAAAGTTTTTTGCGCAAAAAAAAAAAAATAAAAATAAAATGACCGTTATCTAATAGGATTTGTGTAGATTGGAGCTGGGCAGTAATTAATGCTTTAGTAAAAATTATAAATGATATGGATTCTATCTCAGCATACCTTTTTGTAATTATACAGCAAATTTGTTGTGGGCATTTTTCAAAAGCCTGCTTGAAAGATATAGAAGAGTGCGCCAAAAATTATAATCAATTTAATTTATACAAAAGGACAAAAAGGCAATGTAGAAGACTTTTGGGCTTGGTTTAAACACATCACAATTTTATTATTATCAAAATATGCTAACGCCGGTGTAAAAGAAACTGTTGAAAATTTACCATTTTCAGAAGTGGGAGCAAAACAATCCAACATAAGCGTTAAATTAGAAAAAAAAACGTTACACATAATATTCCCCAATTAAAAAAAAAAAAAAATTATAAAAAGGTTTACCAAATTTATAATAATCAGTATGTAAATCAGGAAGGAACTGGAACCGAAAATATCTTTAAGAATGCAAAATACTACAATCTAATATTAAAAAAGTACGTTTCCTATATCGTGTTTTGGACAAATATAATGGGGATGCAAATAGACAAAAGTGACAAAACCCGTATTTCTAACGCACCGGTGGAGAGCTTCATTAACATAACTAAAAACGTCTCTAGAAAATCAAAACAATATATAGAAGCAAAAATTAAGGATATTGAAAATATAAAAGACTTAGAAAAAGGATTGGAAACTATAGCAAATAAGAGGATGAGCAATATATTAAAAATGAAGAATTTAAAATAGAAAAATGGAGTCAGAAAAAACTTCCAAATAGTCATATTTTTATTAGTCTAAAATAGAACATTCCCGACTTTTCCAAATCATTATGTTTTCATAATTTCCAACCTCTGAATCTTAGAAAAGAAATTTAGATTACTGCTATAGACTTATATTATAATATTTTATTTTTTAAATATAGTATAGTAGGAGCTGAATGCAATGGAATGAAATCAGTATGTCAACTTTTAATAAAAAATTTGTTATAAAAATTGAATGACATTGAAAATTTTGAAATATCAACGATTGTTATTATTCCAATACACAAAAAAACCATTTCACATTTATTTATGCGAACTTTTATAGACCCCATGGTTGCTAATGAACAGGAGTCAAAACTCAAATTTTATATTTTTTTTAATTTTTAGATAAGAAACAGGAGGACTTGAAAATAAAATTTGTAGAACACTACAAACAAAAGGATTCATATAATTGCGGGGTCCTGTGTCCCCAAATGATGGAGGCTTTACTAACAAATAAATCACTAAAAGATTTAATAAATCCTTATAAATACAGAGTGATAATAAAGCAGGATTTAATTAAATATAGCGATGGTAATGTTAAATTTAAGAATTGCGAGGGGGAGAGGGGTATGTTGCAGATTATTGTTAAATTCATAAAATGTAATAAGGACATTGATAAAGGATGTTTAAACTGTATGTATAGGAGGGAGCAAATAAAATCATTATCATGCATACTTTTGCAAAACATAAAGGAATTCGAAGCTATATGGATCTTTTTGCTTATTTTTATTTTATTAAATTCATGCACAACTAGATACAAACAGTTTAAAACTGAATTAAAGATTGCACTTGTATAGATTTAAGGTACAGAATATAATATTGCTTATTGTAGATATCTAGTCATTGTATGTATTTGCTATGAATTGAAAAAATAAACGAATTGCCTATATTAAAATAAAGCTGATTTGTTGCAACTTTATTAACCTTTTCAGTGCCAAGTGTGGGGTAATCATTGCAATAATTTGATTATTAACATAGTTTGGGGAAAAATCATACCATATCCCAAAATACAATTGAAGAATAGGAGTTATATGCTTTAATAGAACGAATTCTTTTGTTCCTTTTCTATATGGTCCATATGAATGATAAAGAAGGAGATAGCCGAATATGACCAAAATCGCGCAGAGACCACCAGAAACCATTAAGTGTAATTAAAAAAAAAAAAAATAAATCTCCCAAATACAATTGAGAAATGGGAGTTATATGGTTTAATAGAAGGGGGTTATTGTGTTCATTTTCCATATGGTCCATTTGAGTGACAAGGAAGGAGGTGTCCAAATATGACCAAAATACCTCAAAGACCACTAGAACACAGTAAGCGTAATTTTCAAAAATTGTTGAAAAATCTCCCAAATACAATTGACGAATGGAAGTTATGTGGTTTAATAGAGGGAATCCTTCATTTTCCATGTGGTCCATATAAGTGACAAGTAAGGATCAATATGATCAAAATTCTGCAGTGCCTTCAGAGTCGAAATTAATTAAATATGTTTTAATTTACTGACATACATATGTAAATATAAAACATATTTTTTGACGCTTCGGCATATTTAAAAATAAACATAATTTAAAAGTTAAATATGTTTCTACGTAAGTCGTTACGTCAAAATATATTTAACTCGGCATATTTATCTTCACATACATTATTTTTGGAGGTATTTTAATAATGGTCCAGCTCACGTGAACGAAATAATTAAACAAAAATATTTTGGAGATTAGTTTAAAACATATCAACATTTAATTTTTAGGAGGGTACATTTGCAACATTTTTGTCTCCATACAAATCAATGTTCATGTGTTAAAGTTGCGGTTAATATGAATTTTCTGATGAAACACCTCATTGCACATAATGGTAGACATTTCATATAAATAAAATATTTAATTTTATTTGAATAAAAATATGACACTTACATATATAACGATCTTCTTTTGTTTATAATTCAGGAACATATTAAGAAAATATTATGAAAATTAATAGACGTATGGAGGACATGATAGCGAATAATATTTAGTTACTTCTTGCGTCATTTAATATCTATATGATGTTTTAAATATGTTCGTCGGGGTGTTCATCTGAAGTTTACATATTTTACCTCAATACGCGTTCCGTTAGCATTACCGGTATTGGTAGAAATTTTGAGTGTATAAGTCACAGACGTAGTGCTTCAATTTTCTGACCTACATATTGTATTCTTCAAAAACCTTGAATCTCTTTTACCGAAATAATACATAATTTGATGTAATTTTACAAGACAAATATGTAAATTTGTAATGATTATTGTATTGTGTGATAGCTAATTTTGTACACAATAATCCTTAAAAATAACTGCTGTATACCTAGCAATCTATTTGGTTTTAGAATAAAATTTGACATTATCTGGAACGATGATTAAATTCATAAATTCAATACATTACTGCCAGAGACCCTCCATAGCAGATATGCCTACGAGCTCAATGACTGATACATAAAATTTTACTCATGATACTGCTTTTGTTAGTGTATACAAAAATCCTGAGATGCATCAAATCCAATACCATATAAACGAGTTTTAAAAATTGCTGCACAAATGGAAAATTAAAGTGAATGTTTCAAAATATGTTCACATCACGTTCACTTTACGAATGGATAATTGTTCTCCTGTTCAAGTTAATAAAGTCAAAATTCCAGTACAGAACAAAGTAAAGTATCTTGGTATTCACCTTGACCGCATATGGGGACATCATGTGGATTTAAAGGTTGCACAAATAACATAAAAATCTGCTCAAATGTAGCTTCTATACATGACTTAATTCCCACAATTATGAAAGCTCAAATTTCTACTTCCTACTATAAATGAAGCAGGATATTACATTGTCATTTATATTGTTGATATTTAAAATTGTAAAAATTGTAACGACTCTTTATTTTATTTAAAAATGTACAACAATACAGTTTAAATAGTCACTTTGTGTTTTAATACACACACACACACACTTAAATTACACGCTTTATACAGCACACTTTAATAATGTACAAGATTATACAGCCAAGGCAGTTAATAAGTCTTTACTTAACGACGCTACCAATTAGACTGACTCAATGGTGTTCTCACGGCCAATTTATATACACTGTATTACCTACTAGATGCTTCTTGAAAGCTCTATTTCTTTCTACAATGTTCTTAACGGACAAACTAGAGCTTTTGATGTTAATGTTAGCAGCTTAAACATTTAGTGTTGCCATACTTAAGAACAATGGTGAAAGCTTTTTATTCAATGTTGTACGTTTAGAACTATGTTAATAATTTTTACAGCTATGTTAACTGCTGTTAACATAAACGGAAATTTCTGGAAGCATTGATAAAGATTTAAACCGGCCGTTAAAACCGTTATATTTGAATTCAAGTACAATTTCGTAACACTGCCCCCCGCTTAAGCCTGTTCGTCCCGAATAGGCACGAATTCATTTTTCCCATAGGTAGCTAGTCCTTCATTTTAAATCTCGGCCTCTTTTCTTTCCGTATTCTGTACACCACGTCGTTTAATTTATTAATCACCTTGTATGGTCTATCCCACTGGGTTTGTAGTTTGGGGAACAGTTCTTTCTTACGTTGTGGGTTATACAACAGTACAAGCTGGCCTTCGTTAAATATTTCAGAATTCGCTGCTCGATCGTATCTGGCTTTTATTTTGTCGCTGGTCATTCTAATTCGTCTGCATACGAATTCATGAAGTTCGTTTAGGTCATCTTGCTCTTGGGAAGTGTTTTCATTATTTGTTGATGAAGGCCTAACGAAGGTTTTTGCTGTTACAAGATCACTTGTTATTTCTGATGGTTCTGTCACCCACAAACTGTTGTCCTTACAATCTCCCTCCATACGAGCCCATACTAAAGTTTCTGATTGTGGTGGTAGCTTCTGATGCTCGACAGTAACTAGCTTTCTTACTTGAGTTCTGTTTTCATATCCGACGTCCACATTTCGCCAAATCATAACTTTTCGTCCCATATCCAAAGTAATGCCATGGCTAATCATGAAATCAGCACCAATGATAACTTTGTCCACAATATCGGCAACAATGAATAGATGATTGACGGTAACGTTGGCAATGGTTAATTTCACATTTACTTTAACATAGACAGTGACCGGCTCCCCAGTAGCTGTGCGCAGACTTACCTCACATAATGGTTCAATTGTGTTCTTGACTAAATCTGGCCTGACGATAGATTGTGATGCCCGGTGTCTACAGTAAAAACGTGCTTCTGACCGTTGATGTACCCCGAAGCAGTAAGATTGCTATTTTTCTGTTGCATTACGGATATGAAGATTGTGGAACTCTCAGATGTGGGATCTAGCTCTTGCCCCATAGTGCCAGCTCGTTTTAGTTTTAAATGTGATTCTTGAGATGATTGATGATTCGACTGCTGGTTACTTCTTTGAGGCGAGGCAGATCTGGTTCGTTTTATTGGTACTTTGCAGTTTCGCTGAATATGACCAGATTTACCGCAGTTATAACATTTTACTCTGACTTTACTTTGTTTCTCAATAAGCGTCTTCAAAACCTTTTTTAATTCGTCGATTTAATTCGTCGCACATTACATATTTGGGGCTTTGAAATTATTTTCGCTGTTTCTTGTGCCAGTGCGAATGAGACGGTTTCACTAAATGATGGTTTAGGTGTGGCACAAACCGCGTGTTTTATTTCAGAATCGCGAATGCCATTAACAAATGCCTCTATCTTGAAATGGTCCAAAAACGGGCTGTTTTCCCTTGGATAAGTAAGCTGCAGCAAACGTTCGATTTCCAACGCAAAGTCTTGTAGCGTCTCATTTGGCTTCTGCACTCTACCACGCAATTCCATTCGGTATAGTTCCTTTTTATGTTCACCAGCGTACTTACGTTGTAGCGCCTCCATTATATCATCATAACTGTTTCTGTTACATGCTGGCACGCTTTCAAGAACCACTGCTGCATTTCCTTTTAAGGCCAATATCAACTCTATAGCTTTTTCTTCGTCGTTCCACATGGGGCCTTTATTCTACTAGAGGATTCTGGAATAATTCGTACCTGTCCATCTTGGCATTGAAGATTATTAATCTTTATTTCTAGATCTTGTAGTTTTTTATCAACACCTTTGGCTATTTCATTCTCTAAATCGGACAGCTTTTTATCAACGACTTTGGCTTGTAAATCTAGACAGCTCTCTAAGTCGGACACCTTTGTCTCTATGCTATCCACTCTGCTGTTTATAACTTCCGAAATTTGCTGAAGTTTTTCGTCTGTCGCTCTAGAAGTTTCTTGAAATTTCATTTCCATTATTTTATTTTCTTCTTTAACCTCAGCAAGAAGTTTCCCGTTATTTGCTTTAGAAGTTTCTTGAACTTCAGCTAGAAGTTTCTCGTTCATAGCAGCAAACATTTTGGATAAATCCATGCTGCTTGTTGTTGCACGGGTAGAAACTTCCAATTCTTCTTTATACTCGAATTCGTAAGCTCCGATGTCAATATTACGCCGCTTGAATTCATATATCAGCTTCTTTTGTAATTCTGCTTTATTACCAGCTGTAGGTAACTCCAACTTATTCAATTCCCTCTTGAGTTGCTCCACTTTTAGCTCTTCAAACTTCATGACTGCTTATTATTTTGCAATCCCACTTCTGACACCAATTGTTACGTTTTTACCTTTTAAAAACGGTTGTTTATTTCCTTTAAATAAACTTGTACTTTGATTGCAAATAACAGCAGTTTAGTAGTTTAAAAATTGTAACGACTCTTTATTTTATTTAAAAATGTACAACAATACAGTTTAAATAGTCACTTTGTGTTTTAATACACACACACACACACTTAAATTACGCGCTT
Organism: Protocalliphora azurea; assembly: GCA_932274085.1. Lineage (NCBI taxonomy): Eukaryota > Metazoa > Arthropoda > Insecta > Diptera > Calliphoridae > Protocalliphora > Protocalliphora azurea. The sequence goes on along the minus strand of OW026519.1, from coordinate 115,908,150 downwards.
TATACAACACACTTTAATAATGTACAAGATTATACAGCCAAGGCAGTTAATATGTCTTTACTTAACGACGCTTCCAATTAGACTGACTCAATGGTGTTCTCACGGCCAATTTATATACACTGTATTACCTACTAGATGTTTCTTGAAAGCTCTATTTCTTTCTACAATGTTCTTAACGGACAAACTAGAGCTTTCGATGTTAATGTTAGCAGCTTAAACATTTAGTGTTGCCATACTTAAGAACAATGGTGAAAGCTTTTTATTCAATGTTGTATGTTTAGAACTATGTTAATAATTTTTACAGATATGTTAACTGCTGTTAACATAAACGGAAATGTCTGGAAGCATTGAGAAAGATTTAAACCGGCCGTTAAAACCGTTATATTTGAATTCAAGTACAATTTCGTAACAGTATATAAAACTTTAGCTGAATAAAAATAAATAAACTAATATTTCGTAAAGTTTATGTGGACGAAAAAATTTTATTACTAAAATTCAATGATAGAATTTGGGTATATTAATTTTTCTTTAGCTGTCGCTTAATTTACATATAAATCACTAACATTGGTGGGAAAAAAATGAGATTTGCTTTCGGATTATCAAAATAAATGGCCGAGTAGCATCCTGTTACAATTATCGTAAGAGTTCGGATTTTTTAGAACAAGTTGGACTTCTTATAGATATGGTCATTCCATGGGTTTTCAGACGGTCTTGAATGAACATGATTGTCAAGATATTTTAGAAGTTGTCAAGTTCAAATGGAATTTGTCAAGCTGAAAACAATTTGTAGCGTTGATGAAAAATATTTTTTTGATAGTAATAAGCCCGAAGCATGTTTTTATATTTTATAGAATACAATCATGTTGGTTCGAATCGAACCAACCTGATGCACGAATAAAAGATCTGATCCGTCTGACATCAATTGCGGAAAGATCAAATAATCCATGCATATGTGGACTCCCAAAATTCAGCAGTCCTTCTATTCGCAATAGTAGGAAAGTGACAAAGAAAATGTTCTACTGTTTTTCCCTCCTTCTCGTTAAAGCAGCATCTATAATAGTCGTTAAAAGGGAGTCCTAGTTCCTAGCGTGTGCACCAGCAATCCAGTATCCGGAAATAATGGCTACAAGAGTTCGTATCTGAAGTGTTTGCAATCCCTGAATAAAACTCGAGCGTTTTTGATCGTACTGGGGCCATATCACAAATGAAAAAGTCATGAGATCCTTCTGTCAGATGTCTGAAAAAAAAGTAATTGATGGATGAAAGTAATGGATATATAATTGGGAGGTTTGTCGAAAAATTAATATTACCAAATGGAATTGAATAACCTCCTCTAAAAAATAACTCTTATTTGTATTCTTTTTCTGTAAACACAAACATTGTAAAAGTCAACCTTATTTTCTATTACTGCCTAAATTTATTTCAATTTGGTTTGTTTTCGATATAGCAAAATAATTACATTTTTACTATTAAATTTTATATCCCGACCCCCTACAAAATTGGATCAGGGACCACGTTTTGATAAACTGTATTCTGAACGGTTAAACTTAACTTATTTTTGTCTCCTAATGACTAACTAAAGTTTATGATTTTGGTTAGAAAAAAATTTTTGCCGTGCTGCTTGCTTACTCGTAGTTATTCGGCAAACAACAGTTAAATATACTTCACTACTTGTGTTCTCAGAGAAAGAAAGAACGAGTAGTAAATATATTCGATGTCTGTCTTCACATGTGCAGCGAATACTTATTCGTTGCAGACCTCATAGTATATATGTATGTAAACGATATTTCTAAATATTGTATAAAATGTATTAGTAATACATAAGCGAATTTACTTTCACCAAAATTTAGTAGAATTAAATTAAATAGGGTCGTTAAATTTAATAAAAATTCTTCAATGTGAATAAAAAATTTTATTAATTTGAGTAAAGGCATGTAAAATCGAAGATTTTTTTAATTAACTATTTTATTTTAGAAAAATTTTAAATTCTTCAAATTAAAATAAGGCATGTAGAATTGAAGAAATTTCGTTAAAATTGACCAATTTATTTTAGTCAAATTGAATAAAATTCTTGAATTTGACTAAATATCTTCAAATTGACTAAAAGAATGTAGAATTGAAGAAATTTCGGTAAAATTAACTAATTTATTTTGGTCAAATTGAAGAATGATATGAAGAGTTAAAGAAAATTATTTAATATAGAAAATACTTATTAAAGATCAGTTGAACGACTAATAAAGCGTGTAGCAGTGTGTTTTGGTGTGTATAATATATACATTATCTATTTGGTGCTTAAAAAATCAGTATTCGAAAATACTCAATAATAAGTTAATTATGAAAAATATGTGTGAATTTTGTGTTGTATCAACAATAAACGAGTAAGCGTCTATGAATAATATTCATGCAGAAAATGTTAATTTATGTGCAAGCACCTGGATGACACAAATTGCAATCAGAAAACAGAAGCAACTATTAGACGTATAGAAATTTGGAAGCCTTTTTTCTATTTTTCTTTGTAATGTTAAAAATTATAATTATTTACATACATATGTATTTTACATGTACATATGTATTTTATAATTCATTTCCATAGCAGCTATAAATATTTTTTATCAAATCAACTACAAGTGACCACAAACGATTTTTACTGGTAAACATTATTTTATATACTTTATATATGCACAAATTCGTTTTTTTTTCACATTTTTTATACGTTGCTATAGATCAGGGGTTTCCACATCCTCAAATAGTAACAAAGATGTAAAAATGTATTTATTTTAAATAAAATTAGAAAAATCAGTCATTTCATTTCACTGCAGGAAATCAATTCATTTTTTCAGAGTTATTTGACAGATTATATAACATTATATCCCCAACGACATCAAAACAAGGCTCAATTCAAAATTCACCAATTGTGTGTGGTTTCTTTGATTTTGTTATTAGCATTGATATATTGTACGAAACTTCAATAGACATTTCCCCATCCAAATGAAAGGCACCTGTAGAATTCAACATTGGCGTAATTATATATGCCGAAAAATACAAAAAAAATATATCATGTATAATAATTCCATACATATTACGATCTCTCTCAGGGCCCCTGGAACGAAATAAACGCTGAAAATAGTATTGATGCAATATTCAGCGATAACTCCACATGAACAGAAATTGAAAGCCATTGGTCGGCAACAAAAAATTATCGTTTAAATGAATTTTAATATGCTAAATGCACATAAATCAAAAAATGGTCGCAGTACAAAAACAGTTTTTTTTTTTTATTTTTTAAATACTTCTTCTATTCAAATACTTCAGATAATGATCGTTTACTTGCTTTATTTTACCTCATTCATATCGTATTAGTGCTTTCGTCATATAATCATTCATAAACAAAATCTCCCCTACTCAAGCTTTCTAGATGTTTAAACTAAGTTTAATTAAAATATAAATTTTTAGTGTTCTATTCTAATTATTTAAATATAAAATATTTAATATATTTTTACTTTCTATAAGAACTGGCGTTTTTATTATGCATATATTAATTTATATGTTATTTCTTTTACAAAAAGAATTTCTTATTGTTATATATATATATATATATATATATATATATAAATATATATAGCTTGTATAAATAATTTATACAAGCTATATTTTGTATTAGTTGAATAAAATAATGCAATAATATATAAACTTAATTTTTCCTCTCGGGTTTTAAAAGCTTTTTAAAATTTTCAAAATTTTGTCAAATAAAATAAAATTCAATAGTTAGTCTTCAATTTGAAGAAAAATTAACTTAATTTGAATAAATTGCTTATTCAGTTCAACTAAAATTTAGTAGAATTAAATAAACTAGTGTAGTTAAATTGATTAAAAATTCTTCAATATGAAGAAAAAAATTAATTAATTTGAATAATATTTTATTCACTTAGACTAAAAATTTGTCAAATTAATTACCCTATAATTAACTAATTTAATTAGTCATTTTAACGATTTTTTATCAATTTAATTAATTTACGAAAAATCAACCAAAATTACTGTTGAATTGACTAATGATTTTCTCATTGTGTAATAGACAAATAATACATTATTCTATAGATTATTTTATTACACAAGAAATTAAGGAAAGGGTCGAATAAATTTATAACAGACTAATGATTTTGTTGGTTGATATTTAACCTACTTTTCTTCAATTCTACACCCCTTCTTACCGTATTTACTATTTTTTTTTTTTTTTTTTTTGTTAAAATTATTGAGATAAAATAATAAATTATAAGTTAATTACACGTATTAGAAATTTATTTTATGACCTTCATATTAAAAATTACTCTAAATTTCCAAGAATCCAAACTTAAATTAATATTCCGCATATTAAAATACTTAATACTTTTTTGGCCCATCCTATTTGTTTCTTTTCAAAATTAATTTATTTTTCTAAAAATCAATTTGGAATTTCTCAATTTAAACTTAAAATGGCGTAGTGCTAAGGATGTTATAGTATATTTTTAACTGCTTATAAATTCTAAAACTTACGATTTTATAACTTTAAAAGACTAAACTGTATATTAACCCAGTTTAGAAGTCTTTTAAAGTTATCATATTTGTATTTGTTTTATACAATTATTCTTTGTGTAATTAATGACTTATAATTCTCTCCGTATAATACATACCAACCCAAACATTTAACAAGAAAAGAAGATTTGTTTACATATTTAATGCCCGATTTTATAATGAGATCTTAAAAAGAAAGTAGGTAGATTACGACGACATAAAAGAGCCAACAAAAACTTTATTGACGTGTACCTAAATGATGAGAGAGAGAGGGGCTAAGAGTAGATAGTGTCGTTAAACGAATAATTTCGTCAAGAAGACCATGCGCAACAGCTGTTCAGTTTACCTTGATTTTTAATATTACATTTCAGGCAAAAAAATTATTCTTGCAACAAGTTAGATGTTGGATATTAACGTACGTTCATACTTACATTCTACAGGTAAAATAAAAAGATCAAACTTGGTTGAGGTAAGAAATAGAATTGAAAACAAAAGAAATATAAAATTGTATACATAAGCTAAGCTTAAGACGAATTACAATAATTTCAACCCAAACAGACGAAAGAAAGTTTTCACTTAAGTTGGACGTACTAAGCGGTGTAGTTCATCTGTAATTTTTAAACTATTTCGAAAGCAATAAAGAAAAATAAACAAAAAAAGAAAAATCTAGAGCAAATTTAAAATTAGTCACAACTAAAAAAACTGTAACTATATGAATATTAACGAATACAAAAATATAGTATATAATAAAAGTGAAGTTCCGCAAGAGAATTTGGAAAAAATCATAAACCGTAAAATTATAATTTTGTTCAAACAAATTTAATTGATTGTGAAAGTTCCTTAAAATTTATTTAATTTGCTACAACAAATTGTTTAAAAAATGTTAATGAAAAAGTTCGTATTTCTATTGGCACTGTTATGTGTCAACATATCATTTGGTCACACTACGCAGCGTCCTTCCCAATCAGTGGACGGAGATGATGATGGAAATCCTTTACTGGATATGGCTTCTTTGTTTATACAAGAAGCCCTAAATAATCAAAATAATAATGATGGTCGTGGAGGTGGTGGTGGGGGAGGTTCAGCTAGTCTGGCTGGCATAGCCTCAATTGTGGGTTCTTTTATGCAAGCCAGTAGCGGTGGTCAGGGTAAAAGTGCTAGCAGTTCCGGAGCTATGCAAATCCTTTCTGGCATTGGTAGTTTTTTAGCTAGTACTGGCAACAATAATGGAGCTCGGGGAGTTAGCGGTGCAGGTTTTGATCCTTCCATTATTGGAAATGTTATAGAAATGTTCACCCAAGGTGATGACAATGAGGATAATGGTAATGATGGACATCATCAGCATCATCATAAAAAACGTGAATCAAATTCTGGTATTGATTTGGGTTCTATTTTGCAAATCGCGTCAGCTTTCATGGGACAAAACAATGATGCTCCATCTCATCATCATGAGCAAAAACGTTCAGTCAATACAAATTCCGCCACTCCACAGCCTCAAGAGGACAATGGCCTAATGAGTTTGTTGCCTTTAGTAATGCAAGCTGTCAGTTCTTTTGCTGGTCCTGAAGGTCAACATACCCAAGAAAAGCATAGAGATCACGCCTGGGTCTTGCCTCCTTTCTTGGAACATTTACATGTTTTGTGGGATCATTTTTCGAATTCTGAATTAGCAGATGCCCTATACGAAAAGTCTGGGGTGAATAAAATAATGAAGGTAAATATTAATTTAGTTGATAATAAAAGAAATATACAAAATTCTTGCAGTTATGGAACACATCTATTATTTTTTTTTTTTTTTATTAAAATATGTTTTTTTACAGGGGTTTAAGGGCCGTGATGGCAAATTAGATTATGACAAATTATTTGAATCCTTAAATAACCAATCATTCCGTAGACGTTGGATTAAATCAGCTACCCTCTATTTAGCCGACTGGGCAAATTATTTGGCTAATCCTGATGTGTATTTAAAGTAAGTATAGTTTTGTGATTTCTGTATTATTAAATATTTCAACAGGTGTTATAAATTAGGTAGAAATTAGGTTTAAAACCAGGCACTTAAGTTGTAATAAATATCTTGATATTATGGCTTATTTACAGAAATATTTTCAATCACTTTCTTAGTAAATTATAATTAATATAATAATGATATTTTTAGCAGTGATCTGTTCTAACATACACACATTTGCCTAACTTGACCGTACATTTGGTTCGAAAATCCATATATATGCAATTTTGTATACTTAAGATATGAAAATATTCTTACGTTTGCTAATAAGTTTCCGGAAATTGTTTGATATTAAATCAAATAATCACATAACTCAATAGGTTTATTTTATTTATTTATTGAGTATAGTAATACAAAGCCTTCAAGGCCAAAATATAAATATGTATTACACAGTAATAATCCTGAGTCTTAGATATAGATATTATAAAACTTAAAAATGATACAACATAAAAGTGTTTAATTATATAAAAAAAAAAAATATATTTGGCTCCCTAGCCATAAAAATTCAAATTATATGTATTATTAGTAACCAAAAAAAAAAAAATAAATAAATAAATAACAATATATGTCCAGCAGCAGTAATAAAATATATAAAGCGGGATAATCAAATGGATCACATTATTGGACTGAGAAAAAATTAGAAGCTCATAAGGCAGACAATTCCAACAGCGGGCAATCCTAACAACAAACGATCTTTCAAAGCTTAGTTTAAAAATTCTCGGAATAGAAATTTGTGGAAGAACTTAAAAAAATTAATTTATTACACAATTGAGATGGAAAACCATTTCTAATTATATTATAAAACATGACCAAACTACGATATTTTATAAAATTGTTGAAAGAACATCCAAGAAATATATGAACATAAACCGAAATTTGATGCCAACATTTTATATTATAAACAAATCTTACAATAGTGTTTACAGTAGATTTCAATCTAATAATAGAGATGACAGAACAGCCATGAGGCATTAAGAGCACATGCGCTAGTCTTCGCCTAACACGAAAAGGTAGATACATACATATTTGTTGAGTATATTTTTCTTAATGCCCCCCAAACTTTCCCAGATATGGAATCAATATGACACCCAAAAAAAAAATCACTATCTAGAATCACCCCTAAGCATTTATGCTGAGAAACAAATTCAATTACAACATTATTTAAACAAAAATTATAGTCATTATTTTCCGTAATTAAATATTTTTAATTGAAATCATTCAATTTCTAAAAACACTTGTCTAAGAAAAGCTTTACTCATGGCACAAAGCAAGAGAGCCAGATAGGCAGAGTCATTAGAGAAACTTTCTTTTGTCTGTCGGAGTTGCATGGCTGGGTAATTGACTATAATATGTACAGTATGTTGAGAAATTAGCTTTACATTGAAACATGATTCAGCTAAAGTAATATTCTAACTAATATATTTATTGTTATATAACACAAAGAAAAATAACATAAAGATTTACAGCCATATGCAAAAAAAATCTTAATTTTGCTTTCAAGTACACATTATTACACACTTTGAGGCTAACAAACCTTTGTTAAGAAAACGTATGCAAAAACACTACTTTGACATGCAACGTTTTTTTTTTTTAATTTTGATAACGGCAGCACTCCTGTTTTATTTTTCTTTTTATAGTTAATACTGTATATTAGCGAATATTAATTAATTAATTTATTCATTTTTATTATTTAAGCATAAATTAATTTTTTTTAATGTTGTTTCTATTATTATTACCATAGGTGTTACTTGTGAATAAAATAAAAAATTAAAATACTTTTTATTTTATTTCCATTTGTATTTCGAATTTAAAATATTTGTTAATCAATCTATTAAATTTTAAATAAAAAATTAAGAATTTCTATTTATACTAAATCAAATGAATTTTGATCTGATTGAACAAAATTAATTAAAAAAAGAAAATATTTTATTTAATCAAAAGAGAAACATATATTTTTTCACAAAAAGGTAACCATATTCTTTTTAATACAAAAAAGTTAAAAAAGTTTTTAGGATTTTTATATGAAAGCAATATATTCAAAAATAAAAATTTCAAATAAATATTTTGAATTTTTATTAAAAAAAAAAAATAAAACAAAAGAAACAAAATTATTCTTCCACAAGAGATTTGAATAGAAAATGGTATATGATCATTTTCAATTATTTAAGTTAAAAAAAATAACGCAGCGATTGTTTCAGAAGTTTTTTTCAGCAAATAATGTTCCATGTGGTTTCTCTGACTGCTTAAAAAATCTGTACAGGAGAATCTAATGGCTAGAGTAGATCGCGATCAATAGTCATCGAAATAAACTTATTTAAAATAATTGCAGTATTAAAAAAAATATTACTTATTTTACTTTTTCCAAACAAATTTAAAATTATTCAAATAATATAAGAATAGTTAAATATTTAAAATCAGATTTTATTTTATTTTTAATGTACTTTAATGTATATATTTTCTAAACATTTCGGGATTTGCAACTGTCATGTATACCTGCTTGGAAAATCTTTTTATCAAATCCATATTAATATTATAAAAACAAGTGTGTTTGTTTGCTTATTTGTTTGTTTGTGACGCAATTATGCCTAAACCGCTGAGTCGATAGTAATGACATTTTAAATATAGCTAAATTTTAAGGTGGAAGGAACTATAGAATAAAAATTAATTGCATGTTGAAAATGGCGAAAATATTGCGGTTATTTCACTTTATTTTTTTATTAATATTTCGATAAAAATAAAGTTTTAGTAGAAGAAGCACTACGGGAAACATTGATTTTTGAAAATAACTGGACAAAGCTGTACCTTTACATTTTTTATTAAACTTTTAGATTACATGCAACGTATTGGCATTCAGCTAGTAAATTAATATGGGAACAAATTTAATGTGAAATTTAAGTATGAGGACTCTTTGCTAGTATATTCAATACTTTTTGCAATTAAATAATAACTGCATTATTATTCTTTGCCCTTATGTGCTTGGAGTCATTATTTCAACATAACTTTAATAAACTCAGATTTATTACCACTTTTTATTAAACGAGTTTTCAAGGCCTGCAAATATTGTTGCACATCAATTCTATTTTATAAAAATACCGCCTTTCCAACTACTTTGTATAAAATACATACGTTTGTAAGTGTCAGTATTTAAGAATTTCTTTTATATATGAAGGTATGATTATTTCTTTTTTTAAATCTAAAGGCTTTTGAAGGTTTCCGCCATACTCTGTCTGGATTTAATTATACAACAACATAATTTTAGAAATCCCACAAAATATAAATTCGCCTCAGACATTTTTAGGCTTATCAGCACGAGTCATAGCGAATGACAATCATTTTTCTACACTTTGCGCCAATAACAGCATTTTCTTCCTCGTAGCTTTCGACCTGTATTTGTATTTGTTCAGTGTTTTTCTTATTGTTTCTGGAAAGATAAACATGACTTACTCTTACTGGAATCGTTTAACAAGAGCCCTGGTGGATACTTGCGTTGTTTTCTTAACTTTTCTACGTTCTACTTTGCCGGATATTTTATGCAGACGCCTGCTACTAGACTTAATAGCGTATTAAATCGCTCCAAAAAGGAGCCTTAATAAGGAATGCATTTATGGAACATAATCCCCAAAAGCGTTCATTCTTTGCAATTCTTTGACAAAACATACTTAATATATATAATATAATATATAATTTGAGAATCACTGAAAATATTTTATTACGGGATTATAAGTACACTGAAGCCTGGTTGACGATAAATACATTCCAAAATTCCAAGAATTGTTTCAAACAGCAACAAAAACAATTTCTTGACAGGTAAATTAAAGGGTATGTTGTTATACATTCGTAATTACAATCATAATGATTTTTTATTTACATAAAACATAATGTAACAAAAAATTTTAAATTTTATAAAACATTTGGGAATTTTGTAAAATAAAGTTGAAATAATCATTTTTTATTTATTGTAATAATAATTGCCTGACATACTGTATGTACGTACATACATATATTTTTTAAGATTTATACATAAAACCGGTAACAAAAATAATAGGGCTGCCAGATATTGGGTTTTAACCCCGAATTGAAGAATATTTGTTGCAGAAAAGGATAAAAAGTTTGGTTTGGGAATTTGAGAAATTATGTAAATTGTATCTTTTGTTTAGTTAATAAAATTGGAATTTTCAATAAAAGTATGTAATTTTACATTTACATGTCTTATAAAGAACTTGCTCAAGCAGTCCTTAATATGCTAACGATTCCTGCAATCAATGCATGTATATAATGCATATCTTTAATTATAAGTTTATCAAAAACCAAACTTCAGCTGAATTATCGGCTGTTTTGGGGGATATTAATGATAAATATCAGAAACTTGATTGTGATTTTTCAATTTTTCAAGAAAAAACAAAACGGGTCATTTGGCAATTTCTTAAGGTTTCGTGTTTATCAAAGTTCGTTTTGAATTTGACTTTTTTGATAATATGGTGCTTTATTTATAAAATATATAATGTATAAATATCTTCTAATTTTTACAAAAAAAAAAAAAAAAAAAAAAATCGTCCTAGAAGATCTCATAATACTGCTCCCAATTAAATAAACTTCTCATAAAATATATACATATTTTCAAGAATTTTTAATTTTTATATACCAAGTACATATAAACAATAGTAAAACAAATGTTTTGCACAAATATCCAATAACCAATGTTGGTAGTGAATTTTATTGAAATCGGAGATGTCAAATCCAATTGCTGTCGTTGGTGAATCTAAAGTTTAATATCTATATCAGGTACTTAATTTTGAAATGCATATGTAGTTATGTAAAAATATTCATCCAAAAGCATCTGCGTTTATGAAGAGAAAGCATAAATACTCATTAAAAGCAAACAAAAGGAATTATTTTGAATGATAAAACGTCTTTTTGTTGAGTGGGGATTATTAGGGGAAATTCTTTCAAAATTTTGGGGTTAGAAAAAAAGAGTATCTGGCAGCCCTGAAAAAAAAAATAACTAAACTGAAGAAGAACAGTGTCGTGCCGAAGAAGGAACTTACGTGACACACTTTTTACTTTACAACCAGCACACATTCATTACATATGTATGTACATATGCATTTTTTATATTTTATATAAATGTTTAGGTGGGTTTGTTGGTTGTTTGTATATTTGGCCGCAATTTAATCATTAACTTGATCGTATCCAGGTGTTGGATTTGTTTAAGCTTTTAGCCGGTTGTATATAAAATGTTACAGTTATTCATTTTTTACTGTTGTTGACATATATACATACAATGTTTTCGTTATTCGTGCCTGCTAATATTTATTTATCTTCTTTTCCCCATTCCTATATACATATACATATCGAAACCTAAAATGCAAAAGACCATAACCACTGAAAAATCAAATGTTGGTTTTTGATGGATTATAATACTCGTATACTGCCCCAAACTACATCTACATAAAAAATTTCATAATCATATCTTCAAAGATGACAATATTACAAAAGTCAAAAGGCCGTAACACAAACGAAATAGTAGTTAAATTTGTTCCATTTGAGAAAAATTTGGTTTGAAGAGTGTGTTATGCTTTATCTGTTTTTGCTTTAAGTGAACAATTAAAAAATGTTACTTTATTGCTTAATTTTAAAGTAAAAATTCTGGTTACGGTCTTTTGCATTTTAGGTGACGATATATATTTATATTGTTATTAGAAAAGAATCTAGGTAAAGTGCTAAGTGATTTTTTTATTAGCATGAGTCAGAATAAGTTTTTCTGTATACAGTTTACGAATAACAAAAACGCACATTTAAATTGGCATTTTTCAGTTTTGGAGAATATATTTTTAAATATTGAATTCGAAAGTCTCGCACACAATAAAAAAAACTTTGACATTCATATAATGAAATTTTAGGTCAATCATAAATTAACGCGCTTTTTTAGCTTTTGTTAAGGAATTTTTGATTTATTTTCTTAATAATTTTTGTTTTTGTTAAATAAATTTTTTTTTTTTTTGAGACAATTTTTATGTTGTGATTATAATTTAATTAAATGTATTTGTGAGTTTTTTTATTTGTTCATAAATTATTTAGAAAATTTTCACTTATAAATTTCACTTTAGTATTTAGACCATTAATAATTATGATCAAACTTACATACAGTGTGTTAGATTTTTTTAATTACATACTATATACATTAAAATTTACTTTGTCAGCGTGAAAATTACATACATATGTACATTAGGGTGGCCCCGTTTGTATGAAGAGAAAATATAATATAAAAATGCTCATATATTAATGCTAAATTCATTTAATTTTTCCTGATATAAAAATATTTGTATATGAATAAAAATATGTTTTGAAAAAAATCGAATAAAATTCAAACAAGGTCGAATTAAAAAAAAAAAACGAAAAAAACCGTTTCGGTAAAACTGCTAGAGGATTATATTGTATTGTTGGGTTTTATTTTTAAAATTTTTATGTGTAAAAAAGTCAAATATCCAAATTTTTGTGAAAATTTGTAAAATTTCAAATTCATTTGGACCTTTCTTATGATATAAAATTTTCATATTGTTCCTTTGGCAAACATATGAAAAAAATCCGAAACACCCGAAAAAAGGACTTTTCTAATTTTCATCTAAATCACAAAATGATAACGTTATGATGACAATTTTGAGAAACGGTATCTTGGAATAAATTATATTTTCATTTGAGCTGGGAATATCGTTACTTTTTATTTTGGGGCACTCTAATATACATAGTTCAATATTAAGAATATTGTAATAGGCAACCAAAGATTTTCAGTTCTTCCCGCTTCGAAAATCGTTAATAATCTAAACTACATACATATGTATATAATAAATATAAATGAAAATTTTTCAGTTTTTGAGAATATATTTTTTTAAATATTCAATTTGAAAGTCTCGCATACAATAAAAAAAATTAGACGTTCATATAATGAAATTTTAGGTCAATCATAAATTAACGCGTTTTTTTTTTGTTAAGGAATTTTTGATTTATTTTCTTAATAATTTTTCTCTTAATTTTTATTTTTGTTAAAAGAATAATTTTTTTTTAGACAAATGTTTTTATTATAATTTTTTGAGTCTTCCTTATTTGTTCATAATAATATAATATTTGTTCATAATAATGTAATATTTTTCATAATAATATAATATTTTCACCTTTATAAATTTTACTTTTAGTGATTTTTTCCGGTTAACCTTAATCTGTTTTAAGTTGTTTAGACCATTTTTTGTAATTTTACTCAGAAAAAAAGCCCAAAAAGGGAAAATAATACTAAAAATTACATGACTAAAAATGGAAGTTTCATGTAACTTGCTAAATGCAATAAAAATTACAGATAGGTGATTTAACTTGACAATTCTCTTTAAATAATTGAAATAAAACGAACTATTGGGTGCTCTAATTAATGCCATAAAATTTTTGTTTTATAAATTGATGTAAGGTGAAAATGAAATACATTCATCATTATTAAAAATGATAAAATGATAAAAAAAAATGATAAAAAAAATGATAAAAGGCATTGGTCCTTATTCAACAAATATTTAAAGATACTCAAAGCTTAAAGATACTAAAAGTACAAACGTTCCAGCAGTAAAAGTAGACAGTTAAAGTTTTGCAGAAAATTTTACAAATTTTACTAAAACCCAATAAGAAATAAATTATTATTTCAAATTTAATAAAAAACATAAACCATCTATTAGTATAATTTTTATAACCAGAATTTTATGCACTAGTTTTTTCGTGTTCACTTCTAGTATTTCAGTCATAATTTTTGTTGTGTGTTCTGTGTTTTGTATGCCTTTCATACAAAAAATAATTTTTTTTGCTCTCCTGAAAAATTGTTCTAAAACACATAATAAAGGTTAATTCAAGTAGAGATACTTTTTTCAATTGCCTTTTTTTGACAGATCACGTGCGAGTCGTGTCATGCTGTCATGTTATTTTTGTTTAGTATTGTTTGGCATTTCATAATGGAAAGACTTACACTTGAACAACCTTTACAAATCGTTCAACTTTATTATGAAAATTCACGTGAGGAATGTGTTTCGTGCACTTCGCTCAACTTATGGTCAACATAATCGGCCTACTGAGCGTACATCACCCATTTTGAGACCCAGCATTCATTATTGGATAACATTCGACCGAATAGACCACGTCCAGCACGCTGTGAAGAAAATATAACGTGGAGAGTTGATTCGGCGCCGTTCGCAGCAACTCTGACGCATGGAACGACTTGGCGCATTTTACGTCAAGATCTTAAATTGAAAGCATACAAAATACAGCTTGTGCAACAACTGAAGCCGCTCGACCTTCCCAAGCGACATCGCTTCACTCTATGGGCTCTTGAAAAGTTCCAAGAAGATCAGACGTTTTCGAGGCAAATTTTGTTCAGCGATGAGGCCCATTTCTGGCTCATCATGGGTATGTAAACAAACAAAATTGACGCATTTGGGACGAAGAGCAACCTGAAGAGATTCAAGAACTGCCACTTCATTCATTTGGAATCATCGGTCCATATTTCTTTAAAAATGATGCCAGTGCGAACGTAATCGTCAATGGCGACCGTTATCGTGCCATGATAACCGACTATTTGATGCCTGAAATTGAAGCTCGTGATCTCGGCGACATTTGGTTTCAGCAAGACGACGCCACTTCATACACATCGCATCAATCAATGGATTTATTGAGAGAACACTTCGGAGAGCACATAATTTCACGTTTTGGGCCGGTCGATTGGCCACCAAGATCGTGTGATATCACACCGTTAGACTTTTTCCTGTGAGGATATGTAAAGTCTAAAGTTTATGCGGACAAACCCGCTTCGATTTAGGCCTTGGAGGAAAACATCACGCTGTCATTCGCCAGTTACCAGTCGAAATGCTCAAACGAGTCATCGAAAATCATCTGCGACGTAGCAACGGCCAACATTTGATAGACATAATCTTCAAAAAATAAATGCCAAATGTTCTTTCAAATGATAATAAACATTCCCCATTAAATTTGAATTTTCTGTGTTTTTTTTTTTTTTTTTTCTTTAAAAAAGTAGGGAACCTTGAAATGGATCACCCTTTACTTTTCCTCAGCGTACCGATGATACGTAAAATTCTTACTCACATCGCATTTCTTGCTAATTTTCATTATATATTACAGTCTATTTGCGAATTAGTCAATTTCTATATTTATATGTTTTATTAAAGTTTGAATATTTCGGACATAGCAAAAGTAATATTTTTGGATCATCGGTCCGTAATAGGTTAAGTTTATTCTTATTGAAAATAAATAGTTAGTTAGAAAAATAAATGTAACCAAAAGCATAAATTTATCATGATAACTATTGATTCGTGTAGAATAGCGAATATATTACAAAGATTATCTTTAATTCGATTATTACCGTGATTTCAAATTGATTTACTACATTTTTCATAAATTAGTTGATTTTTAATTATAATAAATACTTTCATACAACTTATTTGTAAAATTAACCTTTTTGGAACCAAATGTATAAAATTTACCAATAATCTAATAGTAAGTGCGTTCGTTTACCCAAAAATTTGTACCGTCCAGTAAAAAATTTTATTGGATTTGCGTACCCAAAACGCAGTAAAGTAAGAAAAAAATTGAGAGAGAAAAATGACAGTTAATAAACTGGATATTAACAAATTTTACTTGATTTATTTTTGCTTGAAAATTCAGTAAATCATATGGTTGCAAAAAGTAAACAGTGGAAAAAGTAAACAATGAAAGGAAAATGTTCGAAAAATGAAAAAAATACATATTTTTGCATTAAAATTTTACTAAAAGTACATTAAAAACAATAAATATATTTATAACAAAATTATTTCTATAAAAACTCTGTTGTTTTTTGTTGGTGTTTTATGTTTATTTCTTTGTAGTTGTTATTTCACTGGATTTTACAAAATTTCCGTCTGCGTACTTTTTTGTTTACAAGTTTTTTTGAGAGTAAAATTTTTAATTTATTCAGTAAATACTCAGTTTACCGGTTGATGTTTTCGAAATTCTGAAAGAACCGGTTAACAGGGTTTTTTTTGAAGAAATAAATATTTCCATTAAAACCATATATCTCTAAAAAAACTCAAGGCATCTTATAATATTCAAGTTAAAAGTTGTGAAATATAATTATTTTATGAAACAAATCTTAATTAAGGTAAGAAAACAATCACCAAAAATTAAATTAAGTTTTATATAATAATCACAGAAACTGTGACTTAATATGGAAAAAGCGAGTCTCAATTTCTTCGAAATAAATTTTAAAGGTAGGCTTCTTTCAAATACTACATCTTAAAAATTTCAATTGAAAAAACTAATTCCATTGATAAGCGTACTTCAATATATTTATTGCTTTAATAGTTATTTAATTTAACGATTTTTCTAAAAGATAATTCAGAACTATTTTCTATATATCTGTCTTTAAAAGTAAATTAGTATATAAATATTAACAATTACGATAAAAATCTTCTTAAATTTGTCAATTTAAATGGTTCATTTATAGAAGAAATTTAAGAAAATCAATATAATATTATATTCCATTCAATTATGTACACTTTTACTATATAATCCAATTAAACACTTCACAAAAGGCCAAAAACCTTTGGTATTTATTTTAAATTGTGTAGTGCTGTTCTAAAACGATTATAGATTTTACATATATTTGCCATTATAACTTATTTAATTTTTTAAGGGGCATGTATTTGAATGAAAACTACCAAGAAACAAAACTTCAAAAAAATCGAGATACGCCTTTTATATATTAAGCCAACGATATTTAGAAGTAATTTTTGCTGTGTAATAAAAGCAAGCTGAATCCTGTCGTGCAAATTTCTCAACTTTTAGAATAGCCAGCAAAGAAGAACTGAAAAAGAGCTGATAAAATCATGATTTTAACATTGTATTGTCATTGGAAGGACATTCTTTTATACCCTTCAGGTGTAAAGGGAATATATTTTTTTATCATTCCGTTTGTATTTTCTCAATATTCATCTAAGACGCTAAAATGTATACATATATTTTCTGAATCCTTATTGATAGGGAAGTTGATATAACTATGTCCGTTTGTCTGTTGAAATCACTTTTTAGAAATCCCCATTTATCGGATACATCAAATTATAGGGAATATTACTTAGTAATGGCCGAGATATCGACAAGAAACCATAAAGACCTCTAAAAACGTGTTTGCTAGTGACTTCGTTTTTGCGCAGAATGTTTTTTGGAATATTTTAGAGGAAGAAATGAACAAAAACGGTTCATTAGTAACTGAGATATCGGTCAAAACGCATTTTTCGACTTTATAAAGCTTCTGTATAAACTTCGGAATTAGTTTTTGTAAAAATCTGTTGTAAATTTTTTTCTAAAATTTCAGTTTTTTTAATTTTTTTTTTTTTAATTAACCACATCGGTGCAACCAAATTATAGGCAAAAATCTGAAAAATTTATTAAATATATACACACAGTTGGAAATAGAAGCATTGCAATGAATCAGTGTAGTTTTTTTTTAACATATGTATATAAATTTAGTAGTCATCAGCAGTATTGCCAGTTTAGAATTTTTAAGGCTAAATGTAGCCTTTTTATTTTGCTTTTAGCCTCAAAATTTTTGATTTAGGTTTTAGCTCTTTTTATCCTTTTTTGATTCTTAAAATCGCCTTAAAAAGGCTGAAATGTTAATACTTCAACAAAAAAGAAGAAAATAATTTCTTATTTGCTTTCATATTTTATTTCCACAGAGTCATGTATTTACGCATTTTTGTATATTAATTCACACAAAATTCGAGATTAATTATATTAAACTAAAACTTTCGCCTGCGACGCTTCAATCTCAAAATAAAATATAAGTTAATTTTATGGACTTATTTAACCAATTATTATTAGTGATTATTTTTTAATAAACTTCATTAATCGCAGAAAATATATATGAATATAATTTAAAAACAATTCCAATAAGCGAAAAATCAACCAAAAATTTGTAAATGATAAATCAAAAAGGAATTATCATTCAAAAAGGACGAAAAATCATGTCAAAACATTGAGTAATATTTTATATAACCTAAATTTGCATGGAAATTTTGTATTGGATTTATTACTGGATCATTTTGCAGTCATTCTGTTTTATTTACAAATTTATTATTTATTATAATAAAAAAAAATATCAAAAAGTAATTCGAAAAATATATATAAGTTTTTAAATAAAAAATAGCTTTTTCTAGCTTTTTTGTTAAGGCATTTAGTCTTTTCGGACCTTTTTAAAGTTCAATTTAGACTCTTTTTTTCCACCTCCTGGCACCACTGGTCATCAGGAACTATCAGCTTTTTTAAGGAAGCAACGCTCGCTATGATAGTTTAATTTTGTGTTTACATTTTTATAGTTTGGAAAAAATGTAGATTATTTTTGTAAGTATAAACGTGAAAATACTAAAGCATACTTTCAGGCGTAAACTTTATTATTTGTCGGTAATAAAAGGGCATAAAAGATTCGGCACAGCAGAATATAGCATTCTAACTTGCTTTAACCCATGGTTGTCATTGGTAGGATGTTTTTTTATGCTTCTTGTTTATTGCTTTTAAAGTGCTTTTCTATCTTTATAAAATTTTTTAATAAAAATATGGTTTTAGCCATGATATAAATATGAGTAAATACTTCCACTTCCACAATAAACAAAAAAGCGTTTAAATAGTTTAAATAAATAAAATAAAAAATGCTGAAATTGTAGTTTTTCACTAAAATAGAAATTTCTAATAATTAATGATTGTTTATCCAAAGAAAGCCGTTTTTATTTTAATAACTCATTGAATTTTAATTCATATCTTAACTGATGTCACCCGATCTTCATTATTTTCCTGGTAAAAAGTAATAAAATATGAATTTTTTTATATATACGGCCGATCTTAAAATCAATTTTTAAAAGAATAATTTTCATATATCAATTCCTTAAAAGCGATTCCTTAGTTTTGTTAAAAATAAATACTACCTCATCAGATAACTTCGGAGCATTTTCAACTTGTAGTTTATAGAAGTGATTATTTTATAGCAATTCGCGTTTATTTATTATTTAATTTATTTATTCTAAATTAATTCATAGGTATGCACCAAATTGTTTTTTAATATTAAGTTTATTTTCCTTATAAATTTATTCACTTCAAGCATTTAAGATACATATTTTGAAATAATTTAATTTATTTTAATAGTTTTATCAAAGGTCAGCATTCATACAATTCATAATTACTTTGGAATATCAAGTGTAAATTAGAATTGAAGATTAGTGAAAAAAAGTTAAATAGAATACAATTATAAGTATAGATATACGAAAAATAAGTAATTGAAATTTTACCTATCTTAAAATTGAATTGTAGAATAACCAACTATAAGTTGGAGAGTATCAAATTATTCGCGGGGCTACTACGGTACTTTTAAATATTAAATAGTATCAAAAAAGCACGGTCGTATCAACTTTTCCATTCCTGTTATGTATACATTAAAAATGAAAGATATTTATCATTATTAAGTTAGAATTAGTTTCGAAGTATCGTAAAGTTTTGTGTCGACTGCAGTTTTTGAATTTATGAAAAATAACAAAATTGATTTGTTTTTATGTAAGGTATCTTTGCGTTGTATATTTTCTGTAGAATATAGAACTTCTTACGTTTTTATGCGACAATTAAAAATTTAAAATTTTAAAAGTAAATAAATTAATAAAAATTCTATTCGAAAATTTAAAAATTTAAAAAAAAAAGAAAATTCAAGGAACAAAAATTTCCCGTACGATCATAAGAGATATGAGGATAAATGGATAAGTTTTTATGTTTTGAATACTTTCGTAAATTTACAGGGAACTTTACGATATATCTATGTTATCTTACACATAAACTACTGAGGCATTTATTTAATCATGATATTGTATATGAGCCCCATCAACCAAATTGCCTCAAACTACGATCAGTAAAAGTATATTGGGCCTTATTCAATAATTACACTGTGCGACAAATGGTAGGGGTCAGAAGTTATACGTGTCCCGGCGTTTCGCTGGGTCACTTCTAGGAATCGTGATATATCGATTTGAAGTTAGTAACTATTATATAGGGAAATTGTGACCTTTGATGGTCTTTTTTTTGACATAACTCGAGAACCACCAGTCCGATTTTGCTGAAACAAATTTAAAAAAATTAGGAATTACAATTCCTTTAATCTGTTCATACAACGTTTCGCTACAAAAGCAACAGTTTCGCAGTTATAAATAAATGTATGAAAAAAAAAAACTATTTTTTGCCTAAAAAATTGATTTTTTTTATTTTTAATTCATAAAAAATCCAAAACGGTAAAAAAAAATGTCAAATCCTATTACTTTCGCGTAAAGTCACATAACCTTTAAACAAAATGAGACATAGATCATGAAAATCGATGGACGCGTTTCGCTTTTATTCACAATTAAGTGAAGGTATCTCACTTTGACAAGAATATTGATTTTATGTTTCAATGAATTTGGATAATATTTATTATATATTATTTATTATAATTATTAACACGTAAAATTAAAAATTATTACAGGTAATTATTAGGTTATTACATAGATACATAGGTTATAAAAATCGATGAACGCAAAACTTATTTTCGTTTTTTTGCGCCCTTTTCTTTCTTGCATGGTGGTTCGCCCACTTGTTCAGAGTCTGTATCGGATCTGTCTTCATCTGGAAAAAATCAATTGTTTTTAATCAGTCAGTTAACTTCATTTTTGTGACTTACCCTCGGAGGAAACTACCATTGTATATTCTTCTTCTTCATCTTCATTGTCGGGATCGTACGTCTTTTGCGACCACCAACAAATTTCAGCCACCAGCCAATCGAGCCTTTTGCCTTTATGTCGCGTTTCCATTGGCATTGCCACTTGATGGAAGCGCTCGCAATGTTCATCCGACTCTGAGGCTAGCTGCTTGCTGAAGTATTCGAGATGGTGATACAAGAAGTGAATTTTGAGGGACATATTCACTCCAATTTTCTGGAAGTAGTGCAACATCTTGGTCACAAGAGCGGGGTAATTGTGTGCTCGCGTACTTCCCAAAAAATATCGTATGACTTTCTTCACTGCCCTCCACGCAAAGTAATCATTGCCGTCTAAAGCACCTTTAAATTCCTTTGATTTCAGAAGCTTTCGTATATCCGGCCCATTCAGAACACCTTCCTTCAATTTTCCTTCGCTGATTCGTGGGAAAATATTTTCCAAACAATCAAGAATTTTCGGTTGCTTCACAATGGCCTTGATGAAATTTTTTACGATTCCCAGTTTGATATGGAGAGGGGGCATGAGGACGTTCTCCATTGGCACCAGTGGATCATTTACGCAGTTGGATCTCGAGCAAGCCAATCATGCGTTTCGTATTGGTTTTCTTTAAATCGGGTATCCCAAAGACACAAAAAACACATGTTTTTCGTATAGACTCCTTGGAGACCTCTTAGCATCGCCACGACTTTTAGATCACAACTGATCCGCCACATGTGATCAGTGTAGCAAATTTTATCCAAAATTATTTTCATGGAATCGTATGTTTCGCTCATGTCTGTGCTGTAGCCAATGGGAATGCTTGGTTTTTTATTATATTTATGTTGCAAAACGACTTTCAGGCTTGATTTCGAAGAATCGATGAACATTCGCCAATCAGCTGCGACATAATTAATGGCCATCGCCTCCATCAGTCCCTTTATATCGTGGCAGTAAACAAATGTGTTCCCTTCGTTGAGTGTGTAGTACCGTTGGAATAGCAATTGTCGTCTTCGATATCCGGTGACTTTGACATTAGGCTCCAAATTGTTGCCTTCTTTCAAAAGCTGGGCAAGTTTTTCTGCTTCACGTTAAGAAAGGTTTAATTCTGCAACAATCTTGTCCATTCTTGCTTGTGATATTTGAATTATTTTGTTCGATGGGCTGACTTCTGGTGTTGGTTTATAGGTGAAATCCGATTGATTCATTGTTTCAATAGAAAAAGAAGTTTCTCTGTCAGGACTTGGAAGCGGTGAAATTGGTATTTCATCCGAATGCGGTAGAGGTATTTGTGCACTTTTAACAGATATGTAAACTCTTCGTTTAAGGCCTTTACGATTTACTCCACATATTTTGTTTGCGCAAGCGTAACAGTTGTCGGAATTGTGCTCTCCTGGATCAGTCCAAATCATTGGTACACCAAAACGAAGTGAACTGCGTTTCCCTTGGATCCACATGTTAAGACCATTGTAGCACGTTTTACAAATTTTGTCTGGGACCCACGAAACGCCGCGAATTATTTCGCAATCAAAATAAAGTTTGAAAGCGCGCTCCACTTGCTCAGTGAGTAATGTAGCATTTGTTGAAAAAGCTCTTTTGCCACAAACGTAACAAAATAAATTGATATTTTCTGGACAATTTGCACTCATTTCGGTTTTATAGTTTTATTACTTTTTCGTCACTTTAAAAAAACCGTACTTTACGCGTTCGGATACACTTGTTGAATGACAAAAATCGAAAAGTGAACTCCTATAAATACTACGTAAGTTTCAATATTTTACTGAGAGGTACTTATGAATTCGCGCATCTTTTAAGGGTGGCTATAAACCTAAATAATTAAAAAAGTGCACTTTCCTTTTTTCCTTTTAATTGTTCACGTACATTTATGACCGTTTTTTAGTTTGTTACCGCTACCATAAAAATCAAATAACCTTTTGTTTATTACTTTTTTTTTAATTCTGACAATCATAAAAAAAGTCATGTATGTTTTTTCCAAGGAATTTTGAGCATATCTCGAGCAAATTTTTGAAATTCATACCTTCACTTAATTGTGAATAAAAGCGAAACGCGTCCATCGATTTTCATGATCTATGTCCCATTTTGTTTAAAGGTTATGTGACTTTACGTGAAAGTAATAGGACTTGACACTTTTTTTTACCGTTTTGGATTTTTTTATGAATTAAAAATAAAAAAATTCAATTTTTTAGGCAAAAAAATAGTTTTTTTTCATACATTTATTATAACTGCGAAACTGTTGCATTGTATGAACAGATTAAAGGAATTGTAATTCTTTAAATTTGTTCAGCAAAATCGGACTGGTGGTTCTCGAGTTATATCAAAAAAAAGACCACCAAAGGTCACAATTTCCCCTATATGATAGTTACTAACTTCAAATCGATATATCTTTATTCCTAGACGTGACCCAGCGAAACGCCGGGACACGTATAACTTCTTTTTTTACCGATATAACATTTCCCGTTGGTTTCATCCCATCCCGATTTTGACTGTCGCATAGTGTTATTTAAAGAATACTAAAAGCTTAGAAGTACACACATTATAGCAAAAAAGTTGCCTAAGATAAGGTAAAAGCTTTGCAGAAAGGCGTACAAGTTTTATTAAAGCTATTAAGAAATTATTAAAAATTTAAAACTTTCTTTCATAAAAAACACCAATATTGGTATAATATTGGTATAATTTTTATAGAATTTTAATAATTAGTTTTTTCGTGCTCACTTATACGTACTTCAATCACAAAATATATTTTATTTTGGATAGACATATTTTCAAATACCAGGATTAGGAATAAAATACTGAAGAAAGTTTATTAAATAGTATAAATCAAATAAATAAGAACAATTTCAAATTAAAAAAGATTTATCTGAAGTTATAACGTGAATAAAAAACTTTAATTTTGAAATTATATACATTAAAATTTATTATTTTTGCAGAGAAAAGCTATTAATCACGTATAAATTATGCTTTTGTTTAAAAAAAAAATACAAAAATATAACATTTTCTTGTTAGAAAAATTGAAATGACCGGGAACCGATTAACCGGTTTTTTCAAGATTCCAAAACCGGTAAACCGGTTTTTTCTAAAATGGGATTTTTCGGTTAAATCGAAAACCGGTTTTTTAAACAAGTAGTTTTTTTGGATACTCTACTTAGGACTATTAAATAATAATAATAATAATAATAATAATAATAATAATAATAATAATAATAATAGTAATAATAATAAAAATAATTTTGCAAGAAATATTTATAAAATATTTTTTAAATCTAAAAGGCCTTCTTCATGTTAAACATATTAAATTTATAAGATTTTTATTAATCAAATTTGTATAGAAAGTTTTTCTTAAAGCTTTGATAAATTTAAAGATTTTATTATGAATAAGACAGAAAATCACACACACAAACAATAACTCTTACATATATAAATTCCTGAATAAACTTAAATATCACTTTTTAAAATATGATAATTTTGTTCTCTTTTTAGATATTTCCAAACAGCGCAATTAATGTTCAATGGTTTCTTAAAATCTCAAGGTTATCCTAAAACAACCTTCTTTGATCCCAGCCGTCCTAGCGAAACTATTTCTAATTTATTAGATCACGTTGCCAAACATCATCTAAATGTTAAAATAGATTCACGGCAATATGTTAAACCAGCGGTAGGTTATGTAAAGGATCTCATGAAATTGGGTCAGGCACGTGGTGTCCTGCAATTCAATGCCACTGATATAAGTGACAAGCTTACAGACACATTAAACTTGGAGGTAAGTGCTAAAATCGATTGTACTTAGACGTATAAAAGATTAAATTCCATGAAAATTAAAAATAGTGGAATTAATGTAGAACTCTTACTTGAACTTTAATCCCTTAAAACTTTAAACTTAAAACTTATTTAATTTTTTGTAATATAGCAGCAAACATATGTATTTTTATTATTTTCTAATCCAGGTTATTGAACCAGTTTTAAAAGTTCATCGTGCCTATAGATATGTAACGAAACAACCACACTGCGATCGTTATGTATTGTGTCAATTAAACGATCCCGATCAGTATTCTGCCGAAGAATCTCGTGGTCTAATTTCAGGTGTTAGTCCAAAAATTGTTAAAGTTGGCAGTATGGGAGCTGCTTTCTTTATTAGCACTGAAACAGAAACACCATTCTGGACATTGTTTAGTGTCATTACAACAGCATCAAATTGTGAGGTAAGTAAATAAGTATACCTATATACATACATACATACATATTTGTGAGTTAAAATATTAGAGCAAATTAACAAGTTTTCATAAAAGTTGTTTTTGATCTTGTTGTTTAGCATTTTATTTATTAGAAAATTTATTTAGATCTGGATCTTATTTCCCATTTAAACATTTCAAATGAATATAGACAATTATTCTTCATGTGTTACCATTTTATTTATGTATCTTGTAATTAATTTTATATATTTTGTAGGTTAAATATCCTGTTGACTGCAGTGGTTTCCATGAAGGCGAAGCTAAAGTGACCACAGAATATATACACAATGAATTATAATTGCCTGAGTGTGTGTACTATTTTTAGTGTTTTTGTAACTTTTTACATGGTACTATATTCCCAGTTTATTTTTAACATTAATACATAAATGATCTTATTAGCAATTTTTTATAAGATATAAGATTTTTTAAAATTGTGGTTTAATCAAATTAAAGCGAAATTATCACAAAGTTGTAGTTGTTAAACATTTAAGTTTATACATTTTTTACATACATAAAGTTTAGTTTAAAAAAATGTATTTTTAATTATATATATATATATATATATATATTTAATTATTTATTTAATTGTGAATTTCTTTTTATCAACTGTATATAAATATATTAAGTTTTATCTCTTAATTTTAAAAGATTTCAAATGTAATAAATATGTACTTTAGCAAAAAAATTTTTCAGTTTTCAATTACATACTTAAGATATATTATAGAAAGATTAAAGGTGAACATATTTATGCAAAAAACACACTAAATTCTCCCATGCTTTTACTTAGCGACTACATTGGGGCATTATAAGGCGAATACGACCCACCACAATTTACATGAAAAATTAGTCTATGAGTATTTAAATAATAGTTGTAAAATATGAATAAACTATCGCTAGCCATTTTCAAGCTCTTATTTTTACAAATAACTACAATCAACTTAAACAGAGGTTCTCACAATCAACAGCTTCCTAGAGACATTGCAAACCGAGAACGACCCACCAAATCAAAGGTTTGCAATATGATTTTAATGCTCTGTTCAAAGTTTTAAATTTTAAGATTGATTTATAATTGAGATTGAAATCATTCGTCCATACATTTTAATGCAAGTGAATATTTAAAAAAATGACGATTTCTCAAATTGATATCAAACATTTAAATATCATATTTAAACTTAAAAATAAATTTATTTTCAAGTGAAAATACTTGAATCTGTACTTGAATCTGTTGGAAATAAAACCTTTTGAAAATATACTATTTTAATCAACATGAATATTTCTAGCTTTTTTTGAAAATTATTTTGTAAAATAAGTTTTTACTTTCAAATATATATATTTTTTTTTTCATTCGAAACATTTATTGTTCTTAATAAAAATTTATATAAAATATTAATTTGTAATATTTTAATCGGAATATTAGAGAGTATTTCCAGTAGAATCTCATATTATTATTAATTATTATATTAAATTATATAAATAGTTGAGGCCTTATTAACAAATAATTTTAAAAATGTAAGAGATTCCGTATAGTTTTTAAATTAAAAGGAACAATTTGTTGTTTATATTACACGTAAAAAATGCATAAACTTTTTTGTTCTTCTCACAATTTTTTTGGAATAGAAATATAAATTATAGTTTTTGCTTTTACAGCCGTATTTAAATTATTTTCAAGAATTAATTTTTAATCAGTTTGATAGCTAATACAATTCCTGATTTTAAATTCCTCCTTTTGTTGGAAAGGTTGTTATTTTAAATTTGAGAAAATTACAAACAGAACCCAAAATTTTAGTTTTTAAAAATAGAATTGTTTTTATTGATATATTTACATTTAAAATTTTTTTAAAGATTTGCTCTTTTGGTAAATTATTTTTTTAAATAACGTTGTTCATATAGTGCTGTTGTCGGCTTATGATTTTTCAAAGCCCATTGTATGCATATGTTTATCGATGTTATACAATCGTCCACTTTGATTTTGTTTTCTTCATGACCACTATCTTATAAATCCTCCGATTCCGTATCTGATAATTCTACTTGGTCCTCATTACTTTCCACATGAAATTCTTCTTGTTTTTATCAGCATTCGTGAAAAGATGTTACGTACCAATTTGGAATGTAACACAGTTTTCTTCCTGAATTATATTTTGTAGAATATTTAAGGGCATGTTATCCTCTTCACTCCATTCACTAC
Source organism: Protocalliphora azurea (assembly GCA_932274085.1). NCBI lineage: Eukaryota > Metazoa > Arthropoda > Insecta > Diptera > Calliphoridae > Protocalliphora > Protocalliphora azurea. The sequence continues at coordinate 115,880,388 of OW026519.1, read as the reverse complement.
CGAATTCGAGCAAGGTGTTCCAGGATTTTCGGATATTGGACACTGATATTCTATCTCAGGGCGTAGCTATTATCTGAATTGCATTTTTGAGATTGAAGTTTTTTAGTTTGAGCTCCAAATTTGTTCCCTTCTCGCCAAGCAAGTGCGTGAGTAGTTGTTTTTTATAATTTAATTTAACCAAGTTGAACTAACGGTTAAATAAGCGCAGTGAAATTGGGTGGCAGATTCATTGCTATAATTAAACCGTCATCACTTTTTAGTTCCTCAACTGGGTGACACGTCGCGTTATCTAAGAGCAAAACTGCTTTTTGTGCAGATCTTTTCAAACCAAAAATTCTCGAACGTAAAAAATTTTTACTTATGCAGAACTTCCTTTTACTAATTGGTGAAAATTACCTTACGTGGGGAACAAATTCATAATAGAACCAGTCCTTGAATATAAATGATGTCACCCAGACGTTTTTTGCTGGAGTTGTATATTACAAGATTTTTGAAAAGGCATTTAAAGGCGCGTGGGTTGTTCGATTTTCCAACAACCAATAATTTCAGTTTGTTGGTGCTATTTGCATTTGAACAGGACAAAAAAGTTATTCGCTCTTTACATATTTTTCTTCCGATCGTAAAATCGCTGTTGGAACATTTTTTCGCCTTTATTTTACAAACTAGTTATTTCCATTTTTGGTATTTAGCTTTCTTTAAGGTGCAACGTTTACCAGGGTCACTTTCTGTTGTACGTACGAACGTTTTTAATGAATTTTCTTGCGGCAAATCGAAGACTTATGCAACTTGTAATTCACGCAAATTGAATTTATGGAACCTCCACTTTAAAATTTTTTTAAATCTCTAATTTTTGAGAAATCGTTGGCTTTAAAACATGTTGGACTTTTCCCATATTAGGAGATGTATTTACACAACAAATGACAAAATTGAAGACCAAAATCACCCAAAAGGGTTAATATACCAAAAGGCGGGGATTTCTCTTTGTTGGCTATAGACATTGTAATCAAATTAAAAAAAAAAAAACAGATAAAGTCTCGAAAATACAACCATTTTTTGATAAAATGTAGCGATTATAGAAATTAAGCCGTCGCGATAATGGGTAGTCGTTAATACCGAGCTTGCACTTACATATATATATATATATATATATATATATATATATAGTACAAGAACTACGAATAGGTTGATTTAATAGGACATATGTAGTTTATTTAATCACTCATACCAATGAAATTATAATTTTGTTTACTTTCGACCCCTACATGAGTTGATCAATTCTATGAGATCAGTACTAAATTTCAAGACATTTTAGAACTGAATTTAAATAAAATTGTTTTAAATTTTGTGTCTAAATAAATGGTCTTAGCGACCCCCTCCTCTCCTAAAATGTTTGTACGGATCCCTTGTGCGTCGCGGATCCCCATTTGAGAACCGTTGTACAAAAAAGTGTCTTTTTGGTACTAGTTGTTCAAACGTGGAGAGAATTCAAATTTGCAATAACAAAACATATTGTTACCGTTCTCAATGCTTCTAGACCTTTCTATTTATGTTAACAACAGTTAACATATCTGTAGATATGAGTTGTAAACATACAACATTGAATAAAAAGCTTTCGCCATTGTTTGTATGGCAACACTAACTGTTGAAACTGTTAACATTAACATCGAAAGCTCTAAAATTCGAATATACTAGTTTTTCCGTTAAGAACATTATAGAAAGAGATAGAGCTTTCGAGAAGCATCTAGATGGCAGTGCAATGTATATAAATTGGCCATGAGAACACCATTGAGTCAGTCTAATTGGAAGCGTCGTTAAGTAAAGACAAATTAACTGTCTTGGCAATATATTCTTGTACATTATTAAAGTGTGCTGTATAAGATGTTTAATTTAAGTGTGTGTATGTGTATTAAAACACAAAGTGACTATTTAAACTGTTATTGTTGTACATTTTTAAATAAACTACTAAACTGCTTTTATTTGCAATCAAAGTATATGGGTTATTTAAAGGAAATAAACCACCGGTTTTAAAAGGTAAAAGCGTAACAATTGGTGTCAGAAGTGGGATTGCAAAATAATAAGCAGTCATAAACTTTGAAGAGCTAAAAGTGGAACAACTTAAGAGAGAATTGAATAAGTAGGAATTACCTACAGCTGGTAATAAAGAAGAATTACAAAAGAGACTGACAGATGAATTCAAGCGGCGTGATATTGACATCGATGTATAAAGAAGAAATGGAAGTTTCTAATGTTTGCTGCTATAATGGAGCAATTTAAATTAGTTAGAAAAGAAATTCAAGAAACTTCTAAAGCAAGTAACGAGAAAGTTCTTGCTGAAGTTCAAGAAACTTCTAAAATAAATAACGAGAAACTTCTTGCCGAAGTTCAAGAAACCTCTAAAGTAAATAACGAGAAACTTCTTGCAGAGGTTAAAGAAGAAAATAAAATAATGGAAATGAAATTTCAAGAAACTTCTAAAGTAAATAACGAGAAACTTCTTGCTGAAGTTAAAGAAACTTCTAGAGCGACAGATGAGAAACTTCAGTAAATATCGGAAGTTATAAACAGCAGAGTGGATGGCATTGAGACAAAGGTGTCCGACTTAGAAAGCTGTCTAGATATACAGGTCAAAGTCGTTGATAGAGTTAATAAAAAGCTGTCCGATTTAGAGAATGAAATAGCCAAAAGTGTTGATAAAAAACTATATGATCTAGAAATAAAGATGAATAATCTTCAATGACAAGATGGACAGGTGCGAATTATTGCACAATCCTCTAGTAGAATAAAGGTCCCTAGTTTTGATGGAACCACACCATTTAATGTGTTCAAGTTCCAGTTTAATACAGTTGCCATTAGAAACATGTGGAACGACGAAGAAAAAGCTATAGAGTTGATATTGGCCTTAAAAAGAAATGCAGCAGTAGTTCTTGAAAGAGTGCCAGCATGTATCAGAAATAGTTATGACGACATCATAGATGCGCTACAACGTAAATACGGTGGTGAACATAAAAAGGAATTATACCGAATGGAATTGCGTAGTAGAGTGCAGAAGCGCAATGAGACACTACAAGAATTTGCTTTGGAAATCGAGCGTTTGCTGCAGCTTACTTATCCAGGGGAAAACAATCCGATTTTGGACCATATCAAGATAGAGACATTTGTTAATGACATTCGCGATCCTGAAATAAAACACGCGGTTTGTGCCACACCTAAACAATCATTTACTGAAACCGTCTCATTCATAATTTCAAAGCCGCAAATATGTAAGGTGCTCGAAGTTGTTGCTGACAATGAGAGAAATATAATCGACGTTTATTGAGAAATAAAGAAAAGTCAGAGGAAAATGTTATAACTACGGTAAATCTGGTTATATTCAGCGAAACTGCAAAGCACCAAGAAAACGAACCAGATCTGCCTATCCTCAAAGAAATAACCAGCAGTCAAATCATCAATCATCACAAGAATCACCTTTAAAACTGAAACGAGCTATCACTATGGGGCAAGAGCATCTGAGGATCCCACAATCTTCATATCCGTAATACAGCAGAAAAATAGCAATCTTACTGCTTCGGGGTACATCAACGGTCAGATGCACGTTTTTACTGTAGACACCGGGGCATCACAGTCTATCATCAGGCCAGATTTAGTCAAGAAAACAGTTGAACCATTATGGGGGGTAAGTCTGCGCACAGCTACTAGGGAACCGGCCACGGTCTATGGTAAAGTAAATGTGAAATTAAACATTGCCGACATTGTGGACGAAATTATCATTGGTGCTCATTTCATGATTAGTTACGGCATTACTTTGGATATGTGACAAAAAGCTAGTTACCGTCGAGCACCAGCAACTACCACCACAGTCAGAAACTTTAGTATGGGCTCGTATGGAGCGAAATTGTGAGGACAACAATTTATGGGTGATAGAACCAGCAGAAATAACAAGTGATCCTGTAACAGCTAAAGCCCTCGTTAGGCTCTCATCAGCAAATAGTGAAAACACTTCCCAAGAGCAAGATGACCTAAACGAACTTCATGAATTCGTGCTCAGACGAATAAAAATGACCAGCGACAAAATGAAAGCCAGATATGATCGAGCAGCGAATTCTGAAGGATTTAAGGAAGGCCAGCTTGTACTGTTGTATAACCCACAATGTAAGAATGGACTGTCCCCCAAACTACAAACCCATTAGGATGGACCATACAAGGTGATTAAGGAATTAAACGACGTTCAATGCTTCTAGACCTTTCTGTTTATGTTAACAGCAGTTAACATATCTGTAGAAATTAATAACATTGTTGTAAACATACAACATTGAATAAAAAGCTTTCGCCATTGTTTGTAAGTATGGCAACACTAAATATTGAAACTGTTAACTACTCCAAATTTAGTCATTTTTGTGCATAAAAAATGTAATTTTGATGATTTTTTTATGTTTAATATCATATATACATGTATACAAGGTTTTGGACCATAGAACCAATAATTGATTCTAATGTTATTTGGAGCGTTGAACTAGAATTTTCACTCCGTTTCAAGATTGGTAAAATTGTTAAACATTAATCTGGACCATATTTAACAGTTAATTTAAATTTTATCGAAAAATGTTATATATTAGAAATGAAAAGAGGTCTAACTAAGTCTTTTGTATTGTCAACGACTTGTTTCACGTTTAAGAATAAATTCTAATCTTTAGAAAGTTTTTATCTTGAATACCGGTTAACCAATTTAAGCTTTTTAAACGGCATTGGAAAGAAAAGACCTTGCCAATTATATTCATAGCAAAACTGTGTAAGATATTAAAGATACAAATTAAATTTTTTAATTTTTGTTCCTATTTTTTGGATTTTACAGCCATTTTTTACTCACATTTTTGGTCTCAGAGTTAGCATCGATTATCAAACTATTTGTAAAAAATTTCGTTGTCGTACTTGCTTTTGTTTAAGAGATATCGGCGAAAATGTATAAACTGGAATTAGAACGGTGTGTTTCTAGTATTTGGACCATATGAACCGATTTTTTCCATTTCCAATACCAACCAAACCTTATATAAGACAAAAGTTTGCCTTATCCTGCTTTCAATAGACAGACGAACAGAATCAACTAGATCGACTCTGAATCTTATCAGAATATATATATATATATATATATATACATACTGCCTGCCACTTGAATAAGGAATCACATTTTTTAACTTTAATTAAGTGTATCTCCTAAACTAAAGTTCAGAAAAAATAATTTTTTCCACAATCAAATTTCAAATTGTTGGCTTTAGTTTTCTGAAGAAATAAAAAATATACATATTTTGTTATACTAAAATTATGCATTTATTTAAAGACATGTATTTCTGTGGTACTTTTTCGTGTGTCACTTGAATAAGGAATATTTTAAAACTAAGCAAACTGCAATTTATTTTTAAAATTTAGGTTATAAAAATGAAAGTTATTATCTTCAAGCATTCAATTTGTAATGAGTAGAAATAACGTCAAAAATGCGATTTTGCATCGACTTGTGTAATGACTCTTAGTAATTTAGCGAAATTTAACTCCATGCTTCCGTTATTGCATCCTTTAAGGATTCTATCGTCTCAAATTGTTTTCCTCCTTCATAAACTTTTCTTGCAAGCAAAACCCAGACATTTTCCATTGGATTCAGGTCTGGTGAATATGTAGGCCAATCTAAAAGTTGAACACCTTGTTGATTAATCTTGCGGTATGAATCGGAGCATAGTCGTGTTGGTACGTCCAAGGTATGGGTCCAAAGAAATTATTAAATTTTGGAAATGCTTCCTCCAGAAGGTTTTTGTAAGTCGTTGTAGTCATTTTGTTGGATACAAAAACCAATTCTATGGTACCATAATATGAAATGGCACCGCATAGAATTATTCCGCCCTCTCGGCTGTGTCTGCGGCTCAAAAATAATTCCTCCTTATTTAAGTCATGGAAGTAATAGTTATACCCGTCAGGACCATCAATATTAAGCTTTTTTCATCGGAAAATACAACTTTAAACCATTTGTCGGACCATGTCATTATATTTTTGGCAAACTGTAGACATTATGATTTGCTTTTTTCATTAAATAGTGGTTTTTTTTGCAGTTTTCGTCGGACTATGTATGGGCACGACTTTAAAATACGGTGCACTGTTTTTAGACTGGCACTGACTCCACTTTTTTCACGTATTTTTGATACCGACATGGCAGAATTTGATGCAATTCTAAGAATTTTTCGTCTTTCTTTTGGAGTTGTTGCCATTTTCTTCCCCCCTTTTCATTGTACATAACTGTCTTTCCTCTATTAATGTTTTTGGCTATTTGGACCGGATTCTGACCCTGAGATTTCAAAATCAGAATTTTTTCTTTTTCAGAGTTATTAAGAGCCTTACCACGTCCCATTTTGAGTAAAAACTATTTAAAATATTAAAAGAATTCCTTATTCAATTCCTTATTTCTTCAGAAAACTAAAGCCAACGCTTAGAAATTTGGTTGCGCAAAAAATTATTTTTTTCTGAACTTTAGTTTAGGAGATATATTTAATTAAAGTTAAAAAAATGTGATTCCTTATTCAAGTGGCAGTGTATATATATATAAATATATATATCGGTCTTAAATGATTTTTTCGGCATGTTACACACTGTATTGATAAACCCAATATACCCCTATCTGTTTTGATGGTTTGTATAAAAATAAAAAATTGAGTTTGTGTATGTAAGTCTAAGTTTACACACAGCAATTTTTCTTTCTGAAAGTTTTCTTTTGAAGTTGCATTTACGTTCAGACAGAAAATTTTACTTCAGCAATTATTGATTGAATTTCGAATTTCATATTCCCTCTCGCTATCTCTCACTCAAAATCAGAATTTCAGCAAGAAAAATTGCCTTGTGTGATCCCAGACTAATATTTTATACAGTTTTGCTATGAATAAAAAGGTGTATTTATTATACATTTGTGTATGTTCTGGACCACTTTTATCCTCCGTATGGGATTTCCATAAATAGAAATTTTGAGGAGGAATTTTTGAAGAGAAATTTGTTTTTATGAAATTGAAACGTTGTTTTTGTTTTTTTTTTTTTTAATTAAGAGGAATTTTGAATAGGAATTTGTTATGAAATTGAAAACCAATGAATTTATTTTTATAATATTTTCTTTTATATGTTCTATTTTTTTTTTTTTTTTTTGAAATTGAAAACCAAATTATTATATTTTTCTTCTGCATTCTGATGAGTGTTTGAGAGTATATGTATGAAAACATAATCTTGTGAAAAGCTTTTGACATTAATGAAGATATATTTGATTATGTTGGGTATGGTCATGATCAGTTTTGATTGTTCTAATAACAAATTTAGGGAGAGTATTTGTTATTCACATTAAACGTTTTCATATCTAAAATACTTTTAGTTCAATATTTACACATGGAACCTAAATTAAGATTTTTGAAAGTAGAAGTTTTTTTTAATTACTTTGAAAGTTTTTTTTTATATCCTATACCACCATAGGTTGTTTGTGTTGATGTTTGTAACGCACAGAAAAAATCATTCAGAACCCACCATCCAGCCTCAGTATCAGAGCCGATCTAACATGTCTGTCCCTTCGTCTGGCTGGCTGGCTTGCCATGTAAACCTTGTGCACAAAGCACAGATTGCAATTTTGAAGATAATTCAATGAAATTTGGCATGTAGGACTTTCATGACAGAAGGACGAAGCTTATTGAAATTGGATATGATCGGCCCATTTTTTCACCCAGCCTTCATACAAATGTCCTCCCTGAATAGGGGTTTAACTATCATAAATGCCTTATATATAACAATATTTTAACAAAATTCGGTGTAAGAAAGTTATACACATGTTAGTATCAAGTTTATATTCGACACAAATAAGTTTTATATAAGTAGAAATCACAGTGACAAATTTTATGAGGATCGCACCATAAGTTACCATAGCTCCCATATAAGTCCACTTTCAGGAATCACCCTAAGTGCATAAATTCATATAAATGTTATTATTAACGTAATTATTATTAACGTGTTCGTATATTTTATTTTACACTTCGTAAAAGTATCGTTTGACAATTGTCCACATGTCTAATATAAGACCCCTCCACGAATTTTGAGGGACATACACAATGGTGTGGGGTATCATATATCTTTCATTTTTTTTTTTTTGTCTTTAAGGAAAAAATATATTTAATTTTGTTAGGTATGGTCATGGGCAATTTGTTCTTAATTTATATTATAAGAAAATGATTTGAGTTTGAAAGACTTAATTCTTTAATTAACTTTTTGAAAGAAAATGTTCGGTGGGATATTTTTATATTTCTATGAAATTGAAAAGCAACATCTTCACAAATATTTTTAAAATATATACGGGTCGTCTACATATTTATCCGATGACTATATATTTGTATTTTATGTTTTGATATTAAGTACGAAAATGTATAAGATTTTTGACTTTAATGATGAAATACATTGTATGATTTTGTTAGGTAAATTTTTAATATTCTAATAGCAAAATATTTTGATTTATTGATGCTTAATACATAATTTCATAAATTTGTGACATTTGTTTTATTATTTGTTTTATTTAATATATAAATAATTGAATTTTGAAAAAATTTGAATTTTTAGTTGATTTAAAATTTTATTCCGAATATAATTTTTCTATAAGGATTATTTATTTATTTATTTTTTCATAATTTGTAATTGAATATAAATAAACAATATGAATTTTATTTTGGCTTGCCATTAATCAGTGATAAGTTATTTTTTTTTACACGTTGTAATAAAATACATGCGCTTATGTTCAAAATACGTTTGTTTAATATATTGATTTTTGATTTTTTTATGAACTTTAGTAATTTGTTCTTAATGAAAATTTTCTTGATTTTTTTTTTAAATTTTGTATTTGTAAAAATAATTTTAAAATGGGAATAATTTTTTGCATATACATAAGAATGTTTGTAAATATATATTTTTCTTATGTTTTTATATGTTCCAGTAATTATAAGATTTACAGATTTTAGTCAAAAATTGTCAGAAGAAATTATATATATAATTATATATATAGTACAAGAACACTTTCTTGTACTATATAGTACAAGATTACTATTTTATATTAAATTACCTTAACATTTCATGAGTTTTTATATAGACATTTACTAACCTGAGATCATTTTCGAATATCTTTTTGTTTTTTTTTTTTTCTTTTTTCAATTATATATACATACGATTAATAATAAATAAGAAAAATCTCAATAAAAATATGATATTTTCACTTTGACCTCTTACTCTTAATATAAAAATTTAAATAACAAATCTATATAAATTTTCCCTCCACCTAAATTAAATTTTTTGTCAAAAATATGTCTTTTTCCATGCTTTTTCAAACGCATACTTTAATTTCTTTCGTGTATATTTAAGGTTGCTCTGGCAACCCTAAAAGCAAAATAATACGGATGTGATTCGAATTCGTATTGTTTAGAAGAAAAATTTTATTGCCGCAATAATCATATTCGTATTGCGAAAGTTTCCCCATCGAGAGAAAATGTGCGTTACAGGCGATACATCTAAGCAATAATAAATAAATTCGCCTGGAAGAAAAATTAGGCAATATTGCTAGATAATCATATAAGTGAAAAAAAGGAGATACCGCCAGAAAATCTTCTGGAATATGTATTAAATATATAGAAAAATTATTACTAAATAAATCTTAAAATACATCTTATAAAGCATGCATGCACATAAATCTAAACATCATAAAGCACTAAAACTAAAACACTCACATGAAATATCTATTTTTTTTTCTTCTTTTTTTTTTTTTTTTTTGCTAAAATACAAACAAATTTCTTCAATATTTTTTTAATTTTGAAACAATTTTTCGACAACTGAAAAAATTGTGACTGAAAAATGAAAGTATTGCAATAATTTCTTCCAGATGGTCTCAGTGGGATATCATTAATTTATTGTGAAGGCGATAATCAACTTACTGAAAAAGGGCGGTATTTTGAAAATAAAAGCAATAAAAAAATTTATATTTTATATATATTTGTTGTTTTCTGCCTAATTTTCTTTAAACTGATAAAAATACAATATTAGAAAAATATTGCTTTGATGATTATCGTTCAAATAATAGAAGAAAGGTATTGCGTAAATTTCTCCTAGGAAGATATCTTTTACCGAATACTGCATTATATTTGTATTGCCATTTCAGAGCACCGACCTAAAGAAACTCACATATGAAAAGTGCGAAGCTCATATAAGATTCTGATTTTCATCCTCCATGCAGGAGAATGAAAATCAGAATCCAGGGAAGAGACCAAGGTCTTCAGATTCGGTAGCTGCGGAGCGGAAAAAATCATATGATGACCTCAACCAAAAATTTGTATTAATCTATGAAGAGAATATTAAGTAAGGGCAGACAGTTGAAGACTTACAGAAGATCAATTATTACACTTATACCCCAAGAATTGAGACTTTTTGTGTTTTGGAGGGTCTGTCTGGGACTTATACCAATGAGGACATAATGGGTTATCTGGGCGGACTCCAGATTAAATTGGAAATTATTCGACGATAGGTGGCTCTTGCAGCTCACTTGCTGACTTATGGGCCTTCTATAGTGTACGTTATATTCTCCGCTGTAGGGTTGAAATTAGAAAGTTTAAGAGAAGGGCATTTACCCAATATTTTAACTGTCAACGTTTTGGCCATACGTTGGCCAACTGTCACATGTGTGGTGTAGGTAACTGTGAGGTATCCGCCAAGGGTGACATTCTTAAGGAGACCTTTGATACAAATCCCATAACTGAGTAGGTCGTTAGGAGAATGGGTGCGTCAATTGTAATGTTGAAGGGCACACTGCCAGTTCCAAGCAGTGCTCCCGCAGAATATAATTGTTACGACATATTGAGACTAGAAAGGCTTTGAAAGGGGTTCACGGCGCCTCTCGTCGGATGCCTGAATCTGGTGTAAGGTCCGGTGTCTCTTATGCCACTGCTTTGACTATCGGCAAATGGCCTTAGGCCAGTTATGGACCTAGCGGGCGTAAGCAGTATCATAATAGGGGCTGATATTAATGCCAGACACCCATTCTATGGGGATACAGTCACTAACCAGTATGGGCGAATTCTATATGACCTACTATTATAGGACTTGCACATACGACCTACAGGCGAACTGACTAGAAGGACTACGGTCTCAGCCTCATTTTTTGATATCATTATGACATCCAGTGATATTGTTCCATTAACGCCGGGGAATAGTCTCAGGACCCTTGAATATGAATCGGACCATATGGCTGTGCTGGGAATAAGAGACTGTGTTGGCAGAATAAGACCTACAAGGTTTGACTTTGACAAAATGAACTCGGACTGATTTAACGCAACTTTGGCTAGGGGAATGTCTAGTTGTATTCTCCCTATAGATTGGAATGTTACTGAGCAGGAGATTGACGGATGCATTGAGACGATGAGTCAGATCTTCATGGAAACAATGGATCTCTCCATCCCGAAGGTACCAGCTGGACGAAGGCGGCTCCTGAAACCACCTCATAATATTCTGCGTTTTATTGCGGAAAAGAAGAGGTTACGCCGTATACTTAGAAGATGCGGGGATTTTGGGCGATATAATATCCTAAAGGCCGATATTACGAACCTTGATAGAATAATCCAAGGAGCTATCATAGCTTATGAACGCAAACACTGGGAGAATTTCCTGCGGGACATATGACTAAATAACAGGACTTATAGGCGCTTAATAATGGACGATGAAAAAGGCATGTACATGAGTTAGGACAGGAGACATCTACAGATTCTTTTTCTATCACGGTTAGAGATGCTGTAGCAGGATTGACCGATAGAGTACCCTTGACAAATTTTGGTGATGATGTTACGAAGATAGTATTGCTTCCAATGGACATAGATTCATTAGGGCTGAATCAATTGGCAGCGCTTTGAGGCATAGACCCAATAAGAGATCGCAGGGGATGGATGGCATCCCAAATATTGTACTGAAGAGGACTCATAGTGATACCTGGCGTTTTCTTGTGGTTTTATTCAACCACTGTTTGAACATTGGGTACTTTCCCAGGCCATGGAAAAAGGCCCTGGTGGTACCGATATTGAAGCATAAGTCGGATCCACGAGATGGCGGTAATTACAGACCAATATCTCTTCTGTCGCCTTTCGGTAAGCTTTTTGAGTATTTCATATTGTCTGGGATTAATGACAGGATAATTGATAAGAATATTTTACCTGATTATCAGTTTGGCTTCAAAAAGAGCCATTCAACTTCACACGCACTGATGGACTTTTTGAATTATGTAGCTAGGGGTCTGAACAGGAAACATCCAACGATAGCCTTGATTTTGAGAAGGCTTAGATACTGCCTGGCAGGACGACATTATTTTTAAGATGCTGGATCTTGAATTTGATGCAGGATCGTCTTCAATTTTCTTAGTGACCGCAAATTTTGCGAGAGAGTGGGTGAGGCCCACTGCGTGAGGATCTGGCGAGAGGGCTGCAGTGGCAGCTGTAACACAGGGCTCGCTACTGGGGCCTGTGCTGTTTAATCTGTTTATGTGTGATATTCAAAGGCTTCCTGAGGGCGACCTTCTCTTGGCATACGCGAACGATATTTTTGTAGCGTCATTTGGACCGCGAGCGAAGACGGTGAACTGTAGAATTAACAGTTACCTAGATGAATTGGCAAAATACTTTGGGAAATGGCGACTTCGCCTTAATATTCCGAAGACTGATGCTGTCATCATCAAGAGTAGGCGTAAATACCTCTATCCAAATAGTAGAACTTATGTATCAACTATTAAGACTAGTGATGAGATGGTAAGGGTATCGGACAGAATGAAGTATCTGGGAGTGATATTTCATGAGAATTTTGAATATTACCGCCATATTGATTTTGTATTGCAGAAAACGAAGAGAGCATATGCTTCATATCGCTATTGATTTTGAAAGAAATGATGCTATAAATATATTTATACGTATAGTATGATAAGTTCTTGGAAAGTACACAAAGTACGTAAGAAAATATTTAAAATAAGTTTAGTTTTTAAGCAAACATGTTAAAAATGATTTTTTTTTTTTGGAAATAAAGAAATGAAATGAATGAATGAAATGAATGAATAAAATCATTTTGCTTTCTGACTTTAAACCATAAATAGCTCTGTCCAGATTCATTTAAAGTATTAAGCAGCGGTGATATTTTAAAGTAATTTAATATAAAAAAGTAACCTTTTCTATAAAAATATGACTTCTCCAAAAATTGAATTTACAAAGCCTAGTGCCAAGGGATATTTTCATAGCAATGATCTCTGAGTTCTTTTCGACATACGTTTTTGCGACCATTCATAAATTCGTAGATTATAACCTTCAAACCTCATTCATTTATACTGTAAACAAATTTTGTACAATTTTTTTTATTAAAATTAAGAAAAAAAAAATAGTTATTAAACATTTTTTCATTAGTTATTTACAAAAGTATACGAAAATGAACTCAGGTTAATATATATCTATATAAAAAATCATGATATTTTAATGTAATTTAATATAAAATAATAATATTTTTTGTCAAAATTATGTCTTTTCTCCAAAACTTAATTTTCAAATTCTAGTTCCAAGCAGTACCAAGGGATATTTTTATAGTAATGATATTGTTGGATTCCCTGATTTCTTTTCTATACATTCGTAGACTATAACCCTTAACTAAAAAAACGCCCCTCAAAACTCATTAATTTATACTGTAAAAATTGTGCAATTTTTTTTTTTATTAAAAATTAAGAAAATAAAAATTTTATTAAAGTTAATTATACAAAATTGTTAAAAACTCTCATTTCCATTTTCATAATTAACAATATTAAAACATAAGAAAAATATATATTTTCACACTTACTTATATACAAATAAAAAACTCATTTTACAATTATTTTTACAAATACAAAATTTATTAAAAAAAATCCAAGAAAAATTTCAATAAGAACGAATTACCAAATTTCATAAAAAAAAATCCAAAAAAAGCATATCTGGAACACATAAAACATAAAAAAATTAAAAATAACTCATCGCGTCCAAATTTTTAAAAAGCACTAAAAACAGTGCCAAAAGCACTGAGTTGACAACGCTTCAGTTAATGAATCCGATAACATCCTAACTTTAGTTATTGAATAGTCCTAAATGATACTATTTCGACACACCAGGAAAGTATTAAAAAGTGTCATTTAAAGGGATTTAAAACAAAGGCATATTTTTCCCGAACGGTGATATAAGAAAATGATATCATATTCGACTGTTTTTAACTACATACATGAAGTTACACTTTAGTAAAAATTCCTGTCACAAACTTAAAAATAACTTATAAAAGGTAAATTATTAATTTCTTCTTTTTATTTCTAAATAAATGATAAAATGTAGATTAAAAACAACCATAAAATAATTAAAAGTATAATAGAGTCAATTAAAATATTAAATCATTTCTTCATACTCTTGCATACCCAATCCATGCCTTCCTGCAATTTTAAATAAAATTTAAAAATTAATAGATTTTAATAAAAAAAAAAAAGAAATAAATTTCTTACCTTAATGCCAGTCCCCTTAACTGCAGAACAAGCCTTAATTTGCCAAGTGCGTTCTTCCAAACGCACAAGACCAATTGCTTCGGCAACTTCGGATGATGACATTGCGTTTGGTAAATCCTGCTTATTGGCAAATACTAAAAGGGGAACTTGTTTGAGACGGTTGTCCATTAGCATTTCAAAAAGTTCATTGCCAGTTTCAGCTAGACGTTCACGGTCTGTACAATCAATTACGTAAATCTGCAAGACACAAATAGCAACATAAATAATAAATATTGTTATTTATCATGCAAGCAACTCAAAAGTTGTAATTTATTTCTTTACCAAAACATCCGTATTTGCAAAGTAGTTTTTCCAGTATGGACGAATTTTCCATTGACCACCAATATCCCAAACATTTAATTTAAAACCATCAGCTGCAACCGATTTAATGTTGAAACCTGCTGTCGGTGTTACCTGTAAATAAATTATTGTTCGTATGTATGTTGTATGTATTTAGCAAATTAATGGCTAACGTCAAAAAGTAGTATTCATATGTAATTTACCGTTGTTATTTCTTCATTGGCTAATTGCTTTAATATTGTAGTTTTTCCAGCATTATCCAAGCCAAGTAATAAAATTCTTGCTTCCTTCTCTGGATTAGGACGTAATTTACGTAGTAACGATAATAGACCCTATTAAATAAAGACAAATTAAAATTAAATGATTTAGAATTAAATTTAATAGAATTTAGTCATTTTCATTTATTTATATTGTTACGAAATTGTACTTAAATTAAAATATAACGGTTTTAACGGCTGGTTTAAAATTAAATAATGCTTGTCAACCGTTCTCAATGATTCTAGACCTTTCTGTTTATATTAACAGCAGTTAACATATCTGTAGAAATTTTTAACATAGTTGTAAACATACAACATTGAATAAAAAGCTTTCATTCACCATTGTTTGTAAGTATGGCAACACTAAATGAAATTGTTAACAATAACATCGAAAGCTCTAAAATTCGAATATACTAGTTTGTCCGTTACATAGTGTCTACATTAGACAATTTTTTATCAAGACAAACATCAAACTTAACGCGAATTTATGGAAGGTGGCAACATGTGCACAAAAACAACAATATGGCGTATTCTTTATTGTTTTTTATATATGCAGTTTGACAACTGTAACAACCTAAATAATAATCAGCTGTTTAACTAAGGTTACCTTGTATATTTTTGACGTTTGTTTTGATAAAAATTTGCCTAATGTAGACAATAGGTTAAAAACATTGCAGAAAAAGATAGAACTTTCGAGAAGCATCTAGATGGCAGTGCAGTGTATATAAATTGATCGAGAGAACACCATTGAGTCAGTCTAATTGGAAGCATCGTTAAGTAAAGACAAATTAACTGTCTTGGCTGTATATTCTTCTACATTATTAAAGTGTGCTGTATAAAGTGTGTAATTTAAGTGTGTGTGTGTATTAGAACACATAGTGATTATTTTAACTGTTATTGTTGTACATTTTTAAATAAAATAAAAAGTCGTTACAACTATTAAACTGCTTTTATTTGCAATCAAAGTACCAGTTTATTTAAAGGAAATAAACCACCGTTTTTAAAAGGTAAAAACGTAACAATTGGTATTAGAAGTGGTATTGCAAAATAATAAGCAGTCATGAAGTTTGAAGAGCTAAAAGTAGATCAACTGAAGAGGGAATTGAATACGTTCGAGTTACCTACTGCTGGCAATAGAGAAGAATTACAAAAGAGGCTGATAGATGAATTCAAGTGGCGTGATATTGATATCGGAGCTTATGAATTCGAGTATAAAGAAGAAATGGAAGTTTCTACCCGTGCAACAACAAGCAGCGTGAATTTAAATAAGTTAAAGAAAAAGTTCAAGAAACTTCTAAAATAAATAACGAGAAACCTCTGTCTTCTAGAGCGACAGACGAGAAACTTCAGCAAATAAGTTATAAACAGCAGAGTGGATAGCATTGAGACAAAGGTGTCCGACTTAGAGAGCTGTCTAGATATACAGGCCAAAGTCGTTGAAAAAAAGCTGTCCGATTTAGAGAATGAAATAGCCAAAGGTGTTGATAAAAAACTACATTATCTAGAAATAAAGATGAATAATATTCAATGCCAAGATGGACAGGTGCGAATTATTCCAGAATCCTCTAGCAGAGTAAAGGACCCTAGTTTTGATGGCACCACACCATTTAATGTGTTCAAGTTCCAGTTTTATACAATTTCCATTAGAAACATGTGGAACGACGAAGAAAAAGGTATAGAGTTGATATTGGCCTTAAAAGGAAATGCAACAGTAGTTCTTGAAAGGGTGCCAGCAGAAATAGTTGTGTCGACATCATGGAAGCGCTACAACGTAAGTACGGTGGTGAACATAAAAAGGGATTATACCGAATAGAATTGCGTAGTAGAGTGCAGAAGCCCAAAGAGACACTACAAGAATTTGCGTTGGAAATCGAGCGTTTGCTGCGGCTTACTTATCCAGGGGAAAAAAGCCCGATTTTGGACCATATCAAGATAGAGGCATTTGTTAATGACATTCGCGATCCTAAACCATCATTTGCTGAAATCGTCTCATTCGCACTGGCACAAGAAACGGCAAAAATAATTTCAAAGCCGCAAATATGCAAGGTACGAAATGTCAAAGTTGTTGCTGAGTAAAGTTAAGTCAGAGTAAAATATTGTAACTGCGGTAAATCTGATCATATTCAGCGAAACTGCAAAGCACCAAGAAAACGAACCAGATCTGCCTCGTCTCAAAGAAACAATCAGCAGTCAAATCATCACAAGAATCACCTTTAAATCGAGCTAGCCCTTTGCGACAAGAGCTAGCTCCCACATCTGAGGGCCCCACAATCTCCATATCCGTAATACAGCAGAAAATAGCAATCTTACTGCTTCTGAGTACATCAACGGTCAGAAGCACGTTTTTACTATAGACACCGGGACATCACAGTCTATCGTCAGGCCAGATTTAGTCAAGAAAACAATTGAACCATTATGTGGGGTAAGTCTGCGCACAGCTACTGGGGAGTCGGCCACGGTATATGGTAAAGTAAATGTGAAATTAACCACTGCCAACGTTAGCGTCAATCATATATTTATTGTTGCCGACATTGTGGACGAAGTTATCATTGGTGCTGATTTCACGATTAGTCATGGGTTTACTTTGGATATGGGACAAAATATTATGACTTGCCGTCAGATATGAAAAAAGTAAGAAAGCTAGTTACCGTCGAGCATCAGAAAATAGCACCACAGTCAGAAACTTTAATATGGGCTCGTATGGAGTGAGATTGTGAGGACAACAGTTTATGGGTGATAGAACCAGCAGAAATAACAAGTGATCTTGTAACAGCAAAAACCCTCGTAAAATCCTGCAACAGCAAAATAGTTTCTGTAAAAGTGCTTAAACTGTTCAGCTATGAAAAGGTCGTTAAGCCAAATTCCGAAATAGGTCAATGCACTTCAGCAGAGGCAGTAATCAGAACCCGGAACCTGCCAATAAATCCACAAAAGAACACGAGCTACTAGCGGAATATGTGGGAAAATGGGTAGAAGGATTAGCGCCGCCAGATAGAAATAAGTCCAAACAGATTCTGAAGAAACATACCACCGTCTTCGCCTTAAAAATAAACCATGGTAGAACGGCAATTGTAAAGCATCAAATAAATACTGGCGAAGCGAGGCCAATAAAGCATACGCCCAGAAGTGTTCCTCTAGCAAATCGAAGTGAAGTGAAGGAGTTGGTCAACAAAATGGAACGGAACGGTATAATCGAACCATCTTCAAGTCCTTGATGCTCGCCTGTTGTTATAGTTAAGAAGAAAGATGGCAGCACTAGATTTTGCGTCGATTATAGAACACTGAATGACTTTACCAAGAAAGACAGCTACCCTCTACCAAGAATTGACAACATACTGGACACACTAGCTGGAACTTAATGGTTCTCCACATTGGACTTGCAAAGTGGTTATTGGCAGGTAGAGATTTCAGACAAAGACAAGGAAAAAAAGGCCTTTAGCGCGAGTGATAGGTTATGGTAGTTTAATGTGATTCCATTTGGACTCTGTAATGCTCCAGCCGCATTCGAGCGTTTAATGGAACATGTGCTGAAAGGACTTCAAGGGAAGACGTGCTTGGTATGCCTCGATGACATCATTGTCATGGGTAAGACTTTTGATGAACATCTGAAAAACCTTGAAGAAGTTCTTAAACGAGATTCAGCGGCTGGCCTCAAACTCAGTGTAAAGAAGTATGCATTGTTCCAGAAAGAAGTAAAATATTTGGGACATCGCGTAACAGCAGAAGGAATATCAACAGATGAAGATAAGATAATTGCTGTAAAGGAGTGACCAAGTACGAAAAATCTCCACGAATTGAGTATTTCTCTTGGCCTTTGTACATACTACAGACGATTTGTTCCGAATTTCGGCAATGTAGCCACAAGCTTACATGAGCTGACCAAGAAGTCACAATCATTCCAATGCAGTGAATCACAAGAACTTGTATTCCAGAAGCTCAAGGATCTATTATGTACGGCACCAATTTTGCTATATCCTTTACCTAGGTGACTAAAGGATTAAAAACCAGCACGTGGAAAAGAACAACTAATTGAAAATATCTTGTATACATTTTATATACACAATACGTTATAAATTTGTCAGTAATGTAAACATGTCGAATTTGTCTCATAGAAATTCTACAAAACATTAAGAATGTTAAGAAAAAAGTAAGTAGTGAATCCGACAAATCATTAAACAGAAAATATTCTCTGTTATGTATGAGATCGCCTGAACGTTTTATAAGAGATATTGTAAAGAAATTTAATTGACAAATGACAGAATTCTTTTTTGCGAGCTACATTTAAACGTACCTAAAATTATGAAACGGTTCTTTACTTATAAGATCTTGGCCAAATTTCCTACCACGATTGGAACAGGATGATATTTATGTTGATAATCCCAAAGCAAATCTTAATTTTTCCCTTACTAATATTAATGATATGCAAATTAACCGTTAGTTAAGTACTCATATTTTATAATTTTGTTCATAATATGTTAATAATATTTAATTTATTTTTATTTATCTATTGTTTTGCTTACCCCATGTCTACAACTGAGATTTACGCTGATATAATATGTGAGATAATTCCGGCAAAAGAGAGTAACCATTTTGTTTATATTATGTTAAATCTTAAATATTACACGTCACAAAGTAAACATGTCCTCTGTTTTAAGAAATTCGCACTTTAGTACAGTTTTTATAAAAATGTTTTTTAAAATATAAAACAATCATTAAAAGAAAACAATTTTACAAAAAAATATTGCTTTTTTTAGCAATTTGCAAAATACACATGCACAAACACAAACGAACTTTCGTATATGTGTATTATTTTTTGACAGTTCATCTTATAAGATAGTTGTGTAGAGAAATCTCATCACAACAGTCTCATAATACTTATAATACTAATATTTGAATCTACACGTGAGATAATTCTCTCAGAGAGTCAATTTGACATTCTCTGGTAGAAAAATCTTATATATTCTGTTATGTGTAGATGGACTGTTATATATCATTAATATTAAATACAAAAAAGTTCCGAAAAATATCAACAACAGAAGTGACCGTGAAACATCCTGCTTCATAATTTTACGTACTTTTTTTAATTGCTTAATATTGTGTCTGTATCCGCAAAACTCTTTTGATAAAATTTCCTTTTCTCAGTACATCCTGTCTTAAATCTAATGCAATGATACATATGCTATTTGGGTCTCAGTTGTTCAACTAATGAAAGTAGTGACAATTATAGTTTTTAATCCGGGATCCTGGGAATCCCGGGAAGGCGAAAAATTGTTCCCGCTATCCAGGGAAATCAAAAGTCAGGGAAATTGCGTTCCCTACTTTTATCATAACTAAATTAATTTTTATTATTTTTCAGGAATTTTATCTTTTTTGTATCGGTTTTGAATAGTTTTGTTGTTGCTTAAATCAAAGAATATTATATTCTTACTTGTCTTCTAAGAGAATGGAAGTAAAACGATTCATTTTTTTTTTTTTTTTTGCAAAGATTTGTTGTTACTTAAAATTAGATTAAAAAATACAGCTTCTTACTCTCCTTCTATAGGGAGTTCTTACGGATATTTTAGAAGGCAAGGATGAGGCACTCTTGAAGGCCTTACTATAGAAGGCGGGTTAGCATGAGCAACTGCATCTTACAAACAGTGTTTTTTGTAAAATTGTTTTCTTTTAATGATTGTTTTACATTTTAAAAAGTATTGTTATAAAAATTGTGCTAAAAAAGTGCGAATTTCTTAAGTAAAAGGCACATGTTTGCTCGGTGACTGATTAAAAAAATGATTGAGGATTTATTAAAATATGTGTTACCTTTATTTAACATTTAACATAATATGTATAAGCCAGCGTATACTGAACAAGAATATTCGTCGGCCCAAGTGATTATTTTTTATATATAGACTATGATGTATAGTAATTGTCAAATTTCATCTGGCATCTCTGCCTCAAGATAAAACATCGTGCTTGAAAAATGAATTGAATTTTTAAATTAAAAAAGTGTAAAAAAAACTACTTAAATTTGCTTTAACTTTCTTTTGTTTGGCAATGTTTGCTCAAAAAAGAAGAAAGCATTGGGGCAATAGCCCTAAATTCAAGGTGCCAAAAACTATAGGCGGTCCCAGCACTAGTGCCAACAGGTTTCAGCTTCTGTCTGAAGACGAAGAAGAAGAAGCAGTTGCTATCAAAGAAAACATTCCACCAATAATTGTGGATTCTACCCACAGTTTTTCAACTGTGATCGGATTAATTGGGGATAAATATACTTACAAACGGATGTCTATTGGTAGAAAAATTGTATCAAACTCGTTATCGCTGTACAATGAAGCTTTGAGTGTTCTCAAAGACAAAAAATTCCAGTATTATACGCATGAATTAAATGATGCAAAAACTTTTAAATTGGTTTTATTTAGCCTGCCACAACTGGACACAAAGATAATTGGCGAAGAATTTGTAAGATCGCTCAACATAAACCCGATAAGCATTAAGGAACTAGCAACAAAAAGATCCAGTGTAGATGACGCACTCTATCTCAATGAATTTGATCGTCAACATGTTTCAAAAATAGAGGTTATGAAAATAAGATATTTTTGTAATATATCTGTGTATTGGAGAAAACCTCTAAAGTGCAATAAAGGTCCCACACAATACTCCAAGTGCGCTATGTATGGACATGGTGCTAAAAATTGTAACCGTACCGTAGTGTGTTCATCCTGCGCCGGAAATCATGCTGCCCAGCTGGAATACTTGTTACACAAAAGGAAAATCGATATTCTCCTTTTAAATGAGACTTTTTTTAAACCGTACCACAAATTTCAACTTGGTGGTTATAAAATTTATAGAGAGGATCGATATACTTATGGCGGAGGAGTTCTAATTGCAATTAAAGGTAACATTAAGCATACGTTGTTACCAAAAATAAAAAAAAAATACTGCTGAAAGTATTTCAGTACAAGTAATGATTAATAGAAGGCCAGTTATATTCACTTCAGCATATAATCAGTTCGTACTAATAATTTTAAAGCTGATTTGAATAAATTAACTTCATTTTCTAAAGACTACTTAATTTTCGATGATCTGAATGCCCAACATACACATTGGAATTGTATGTCAAATAACTCGGCTGTTAGTGATCTCTACAACCACTTGGTCAGCAATCAGAAACTGGGCAGAAAATGATATTAGGTGTCATAATGATCTCTACAGCCACTGTCTTCAATCCAGCTACTACATTTATTACCCAAATGGACACACTTGCTTTGGACAAAATATCAACAACGTTCAACCGTCCACAGTAGACATTCTTTTATCTAACTCGTGTCTCCATTTTTCAAACCTTGAGACACATCCAAATGTTTTACAGTCGGACCATGTACCTATATCTTGTGTTATTTCTGGACAAGTTCAAAACATGACATATTCAGTTCCCTTGTATTTTGAGCAGACTGGTCAGCAATCAGAAACTGGGTGGAAAATGAAATTAGGTGTCAGAACATTGACCAACCCGTTACTAATTCAGGTAATCTAGATTTTTATTTTAACAAATTAATATCTGTAGTTAAAGAAGCGTTTAATAAAATACCTGTCGGTTATAAAATTCCGTGGCAACGAGAAATCTCTGAAATTAGTAAAATGTTAATTAGTCAGAGAAATAAATACAAACGTAAATTTCAAAGATGTAGCGATTTTAATTATAAAAATCAATTGAAAAGCATTTTGAAGCTATTAAATAAACTTATTAATTTTCACCTTAATAAAGACCCAAATTTATCCTGGTCAAAATTTATTTCGAATTTGCTCTCGGGCTCTAAAAAGTTTTAGAAAGTAAAAAAAGCATTGAAAGGAAACAAAATGTCTTTTACTGATCTTCATGTAAACGGTGAAGTTTTAAAAACTGGCAATGAAAAAGCTAATTCAATAGCAGACCTATTTGGTGATTCACACACCATTACTTTAAATAATTATTCACCTATGGACTCGGTCGTCTCAAGATTCATTCATGGTCTTGACGATACACTTCTTGACAGATCTAACGTAGAGTTTACCAATTTAGATGAAGTTAAATCGTTTGTACTTTTATTGAAAAATAATAAAGCCCCTAGTTTAGATGGCATTAATAGCATTATCCTTAAAAAGATGCCCGATTACTTTTCTGAAACTCTATATAAACTTTTCAACTCTTGTTTAATAGAAGGCTATTTTCCAACTATTTTTAAGAAGGCAAAAGTTATCCCAATTCTTAAGCCAGGAAAGGATCCTAAATTACCGTCTAGCTATAGACCAATCAACATCCTAAGCCTATTGGATAAAGTATTTGAAAAAATAATTAATAAGAGAATTTTAGATTTTTCCAACCAAAATAATATTATTAACCCTCAACAGTTTGGATTCCGCAAGGAACACTTCACAGTACATCAACTAAAAAGAGTCGTTAATTTTATTGAATCAAACAAAAGAAGTCGTAAAAGCACTGGAGTTATTTTTCTTGACATTGAAAAAGCCTTCGACTCAATATGCCATGAAGGCCTGGTTTTTAAATTAAATTCCTTCAATTATCTAACGTACTTGCTGTATCTATAGATAACACGCTATCTAGTATTAGACAAAACCATGCGGGTCTGCCGCAAGGATCGGTATTATCACCTACTCCTTATTCAATATATATTTCCGATTTTACTATTCGCAAGAATCAAGAAATAGCTTTTACGATGACGACAGTGCTTTTATTTGCTGCGGTAAGGTGTCAAACGCAATAATCAAAAAAATCGAAGATAGTTTAAAATCTACCAATAAATATTTTGATAAATGGAAGATAAAAGTTAATGTTAGTAAAACACAAGCTATTATATTTCCATATAATAGATCAATGAAACGTATTCCTACAAAACATTTATATTCTAGGGGAGTTTTTACTCCTCTGCAATATAGTATCAAATATCTAGGTATTATCTTATATATATATACTGTATATTTGTGATAAAGCAATCAAATTTGGCCGTTCATTTTACCCTGTACTTAACAGAAGAACTAAACTTAATCTAAAAAACAAGATCCTTATTTTCAAAATGTGTATTCGATCAATTGTGACTTATGAATGAAAAGTCTGGTTTAATAAAGCTGCTAAAACTTACACAAGAAAATTACAGATAATATAAAATAAAAATCTGAAGATAATTTATAACCTACACCCCAGATATTCTGCTGATCTACTGCATAGAAACTTTAAGCATAAAATGTTTAATTCATTTGCAAGGGTACTGACTCTGTCATTTAATGAAAAATGCAGAACGTCTACATATGAAATAATAAGAAATTTGCTAAACAATCACTAAGACTCTTTTTTTACTTAAAGAGTTATAATTGATGGTTGTTTTTAAAATTTCTTATAACGTTTAAGTATGTGCACTTAACACTGTGATATTAGTAGTTTCCTTATTTAATTATTTAGATGTTAATTGTTTTAATACTTTCAAGTAAATTCTCATAACAATGTAATTATTTTATAAAGGTTTCAATAAAGTCAATAATAATAATAATAATAATAATAATAATAATAATAATAATAATTATAAAAAATAATAATTGTCAAATTTCATACAAAAAAATCGTAACCACCACTCTCCTGACGAATATACTTTACTAACAGCCCGTATAGACGTAACATAATATGTAAGATTTTTGTGTCAGAGAGTGTCAAATTCGCTCTCTGAGAGAATTATTTCACGTGTAGATTAAAATAATAGTATTATAAAATGTATTATGAGACTGTTGTGATGAGATTTCCCTACACAACGAAAGTTTGTTTGTGTGTGTGCATGTGTATTTTGAAAAGTACTAAAAAAATGTTTTTTTGTAAAATTGTTTCTTTTTTGTGTTTGTTTTACATGTTAAAAAACATTTTTATAAAAATTGTGCTAAAAAAGTGCGAATTGCTTAAATAAAAAGGACATATTTACTCTGTGACTGATTGAAAATAATGATATCCTATAGGATTTATTAGAATACGTGTACCCCTTATTTAAGATTTTACATAATATAAACAAAATGCTTACTCTCCTCTGCCGGCGTTATCTCACATATTATATCAGCGTTAATCTCAGTTGTAGACCTGGGGTAAGAACACTCAGCTTCATTGTACAACGATAGTGAGTTGGATAAAATTTTCGTACCATCCGACCACAGTCGATCACAATTGAAAAACTGTGGGTAGAGTCCACAATTATAGGACAATTTTTTCTTAAAGGCAACTGGTTCTTTGTCTTTAGATAATAGCTGAAATCTGTTGGCACTTGTGCTGGGTCCGTATACATTTTTTGGCACCTTTGAATTTATTAATTCTTCTGAGCAAACATTACCAAATAAAAAGAAAATTAAACAAAATTAAGTAGTTTTTTACACTATTTAAAAAATTCAATTAACTCTTTCTAGCAAAAATAACACGATGTTTTTTTTTTTTTTTGAGGCAGAGATGCCAGATCATTCTATGTTATGTGATTCTGTAAGTACATTTAGCATTGAATCTATAAATTTTTTTTAACAAAGGTCAAATGGTGTCCGAATTACAGATAATTTTTTATCTTTATCAATTATGTCGAGTCTATACAAAAGAAATTTTTATAAAGACAAACGTCAAATTTTTGACTGAGTTGCAGGTCATTTCGTATCTCTATCAATTATAGAGGAAAACGTATATCATAATTAACCATGTATAAAGTTAATGGCGTATTTTATGAAGTTACGTCAAGACAAAGTTGTCAGCTTTCGAGCTATTACAATTTTGTTTTAACGCTACAATATACTGATACAATAATAAACCATGTAAAAAGTACCAACGAAAATCAAAATGGCGTCTTTTATCAAGCAACATAAAGGCAAAGTTGTCAGTACTCGAGCGCTGACAATTTTGTTTTAACTCTGCAATAATACTGACAACTCAGTCTACACTAACAAATTTGTATCGTGATAAAATTTTGACACCTATCTTGATAAAAATTTATCAAGTATAGAGTCGATGTGAAGACAAAGTTGTCAGAGCTCAAGCGAAGATAAATTTGTTTTGCTATCAAACGTCATTTGTTGCTTTTTACGTTTATTTTATTTTTTTTAAGAAGAAGCGCAAATCCTCTTGGAATCTCATTTAATTATTTGAAGCAAAAAGAGCACAAAATACAACAAAATTAAATAAGAAAGAAAAATTTACTATTAAATTTTAACAACATACCTCGACGAAAAACGAAAAAAAGTGATTTGTTATAATAAAATTTTATCTACGTGTTCCCATATATGCATATATAAATAAAAAGTTTCAGTAACTCTGCCGACATTTGCTACTTATGATAGAAAAATCTCTCTCTTACGTAGGGTTTGTAAGCAACAGGCAAGGTAGGTTAATCAGATGACATTTAAACAGCTGAGATTTTTTTCTTGGCAGAAATATGGCGGCTTGTGTTCTAAAATCTGTAGTGTCAAATTGTTGTTTATGTTTACAATCTTTGTTTACATTTTTTTTTACTTTTGTCTTACCTAGTGTCCACATTAGGCAAATTTTTATCAAAACAAACGTCAAAATCAGTGCGTATATATACAAGGTAACTTTAGTTAAACAGCAGATTATTATTTTGGTTGTTTCAGTTGTCAAACTGCATATATAAAAACAATAAGGAATACGCCATATTGTTGTTTTTGTGCAACTGTTGCCACCTTCCATAAATTCGCGTTTAGTTTGACGTTTGTCTTGATAAAAAATTTTCTAATGCAGACACTATGTTATCGCGTCTTATTACTTTTTTATTACATGAAATGTCAAATATGTTTTATTTTTTTTGTAAGCAAATATGTAAAATGTGAAAATTAAAGTTGAATAAGAGTAAAATCTAGTAAAAACAAAATACATGGAATTTTTGTTATTTAATTGTGGTAGAGTTGTCGTTACCCTACTTCTTGCATCATGAGTTCAAGTAGTAATTTTAAAATTGTGAATACGTTTTCTGCAAAGTCAGTATTTTTTTGAGTTATGACGATCTTGATGTAAATAAACGTTGTAGTTTTGTTAATAAAATAAACAATACAAACAATGTTGTGCTTTAGTTAACGACAGAAGCAGATATCGAATATCGTTTAACATTTTACCGAATAACAAAATCGAAAATGTTGCTGTTTAATTTAATAACCGATTCGGTTGTCGTTAAAATAGGTTAACATAGTATCTATACTAAACAAATTTTTATCAAGACAAACGTCAAAATACTGCGAATCTATACAAGGAAACCTCAGTTAAGCAGCTCTCAAACATTAAAAACATTAATGAATTCGCCTTATTGTTGTTTTTGTGGAAATGTTTCCATCTTTCATAAATTCGCCTTAATTTTGATAAAAAATTTACTAATATATACCCTGCCTAACGATATTCGCTACTTTTTTCTGTGTAAATTATACCAAAAAATACAACACTATATTCTTTATTTACATAGCAATGCATTTCTATACATTTCATGAAAACAACTCATATGTAATTCCGGTTGTCATGGTAAATATTTATAAAATAAACAAAGAGATTGTAAAAAATGGATTTATTAAATAATACTTAATAAAAACACATATTATATATAAAAGAAACATTTCTTACCATATTTGCAATTATTTTATATCTAAAAGTACTGAAATTTTCGTGATACACAATTTTATAAATGTTATATTTTTTTTTTTCAGGTTTTAAGGATTGTTTCTTAATTAACAGTCAAATTACTACAGCAAAATTATATCAAAGTAACAACAGTTCACTTGTAAAGTTTAATACCCACTGAGAGTTTGTAGAAAATTTAACAGTTAATGTTGTTGTGCTCAAACTAACATTGTCATTAGTGGGTTAATTTCATATGTACATATATATTTGTATGCATATACTATGGAAGATGGTGGTGAAATAAGGCCACATTACAATGCATGTAATAAAGATAACTTAGCAACCATTAAAGATGCGTTAGAGACAATAGAAGACAAAAACAACAAACAATGGTTAGTATGCGGTTTCAATGGATTTGGCCAATTTAAATTTGAAAATAAACGGATATTGCTACAGTTTGAAGGTAATTGGATTTTTATGTTATGAAAATTTTTAAGATGTACAGTACTGCGCAGAACATAAGCAACAAAATTTGGAGATCCCAAAAGCTGATTCGTTTATTCAAAATGTTCAATTTGCAACAAAACTAATTTTTTAACTCTGAGGTATGCCTAAAAGTGGCTTCGCTTAGGAATATACGTTTTTCAATGGGCTATAACTTCGAAAATATTCAGTTTCACTCAAAAACTTTTACGTCATTATTTTTAGCGTTAAAAGTACTATCAATGACGAGAAAAAAAAATCCTATTTATATTGGTATAGTTTTCTATTTCTCTTTTTATATTAGAAATATTTTATAATTTTTAAATAAATAGTTAGATTTTCACCTAAACACAACAAAAATAAAAATATATTTTAACTTAAAGGACTATATTAATCATAATTGCTTAAATTTTTTAAATCATGTTAATCGGCTTCAAACTTATTGTAGTCCAAAATATTGTATATTACAAACATTTTAATGGAAACTATTCTAGAAACAACAATTAAATCTCATCAATGCTTTTAAATTTTACATAAAATAAAAAATATAAATCAAAACTAAAGAAAATATTGTTACGTTTTTACCTTTTAAAAACGGTGGTTTATTTTCTTTTAAATCGGTACTTTGATTGCAAATAAAAGCAGTTTTGTAGTTTAAAAGTTTTAACGACTCTTTATTTTATTTAAAATGTACAACAACAGTTTAAATAGTCACTTAATATACACACACACTTAAATTACACACTTTAATAATGTACAAGAATATACAGCCAAGGCAGTTAATTTGTCTTTACTTAACGATGCTTTAAATTAGACTCACTCAATGGTTTTTTCACGGCCAATATATATATACACTGCACTACCATCTAGATGCTTCTCGAAAGCTCTATTTCTTTCTACAATGTTCTTAACTTACAAACTAGTATATTCGAATTCTAGAGCTTTCGATGTTAATGTTAGCAGCTTCAACATTTAGTGTTGCGATACCTTTGATTCAATGTATGTTTACAGCTATGTTAATAATTTCTACAGATATTTTAACTGCTGTTAATATAAACAGAAATGTCAAGAAGCATTGAGAAAGGTTGAGAAGCATTATTAAATTTAAAACCAGGCGTTAAAACCGTTATATTTGAATTTAAGTACAATTTCGTAACAATACTAACATGTTGCAATTGTTATGAACACTCTTATATTATAAGACTGTAGTGTTTTAATCACATTTTTTGTAAAGTGAAAATTCACTTGAATTATTAAATTATTTTTAATCCCATTCTATTATAATAGACTAGCTAATTCCCGGTGCGCTTCGTTATATACTTTACGCATTTTGATCTGATTTTGGTTCTCTCGAATTGTGTTTTTTGAGTTCTTTGGATATACCAAATTTATACTTAAACTATGTAGGAGGTTTAATTCCTCCAAGAACTATCCTTCCACTCCTAAATCTACCCTACCTGTTTTTCTCTCACCGTCACACCGCTTTTTTTCCCTCTTTGCTCATAACAAAAAAATTATTCAAGGTACCCCTTAAAGTTTGATTTTGTATGTATAAAAAAAATAAATAAATATATATATATATATATATATATATATATATATATATACAAAAAAGTTTGAATTTCCAACAGGTACAAAACACATATTTGCTATTTCTTTATATTCAAAAGAGTGCCACATACATTTTTCATAAATTTGATGCCTTTGAACATAGAATACAACTAGAAGTTTATGTGAGAGGCACTTAAAAAAATTACTCATTTTTTCAAAACATAAAATATATATGACTACATGTAATTTGTTGTTGCATGAATTAGGTTTTTGACAATTGAATTCGGTTTTTATCTCTAACATAAACTTCTAGTTATATTCTATGCCTTTGAAGATATAAATAGTACATATTTTTACCATATTTCAAATTTAAAAAAAAAACCAAAGACTTTTCTAATATTTTTTTCATAAGAAGAGCATACAATTAAAATGTTAATATCTTATTTATTAGTTTAGAGTACCAAAATGCAGTTTTTACTAATTTTTTACCTCGAAAATGTTCTAGCTTACAAAATTATAGATTGGAAGAATCAAGTAAAGAAATTTTCAGGTTTTTGCTCTTTTTTATCCCCTTAACATTTGAATTTTCAAAAATCCCTCCTATTTGTCGGGAGAGGTACATATGATCGAAAATTTCATACTTCTACTTTCTGTCAGTAACGTTACTATTTTATATACATATAGATTTAATGTTTCTTGCTTCAATATCATAGAAAATAAAAAAAAAATAGAAATTAAAAAGTACTATTCGAAGAACGAAAAAGTACTATAAAGTTTTCCCTTGTAAATTCTTACCCAATATTATAGAAAATTAGAATACGAATTGCAGAAAGAAAAGAACCATTAGACTTCCATCCTTTATTTCTTATTCACTCAGAACTATATTAACTAACTTTTACACCGGTAAGTTTATTTATTGCAAACATTAGAAAAGTACCATTCTAAGCAAAGAAAGTACGTTTCATTTTCCGCCTAGAACAGATCCATTAAACTTGGATTTTCAAAATGTTTTCACATGTTTAATTTTCATGCTACATATATAATTCAAACGATTCAAATCTGCCTTAAATTACTTAAGAAACTTTATGTTTAGAAAAAAAAGGTCCAAACTATTTACTCGTATTTGGTCCTATCTACGACACTGTATCCGAGTTCCAAATAACGTTCCATTAGCTTATTTTGTGTGACTAAATGAACCAACCAATCCTTCAAATTTAATAACAATTGACTCAATGAGTTTGAATACCATGTAATTTCCCGTTTTTACCCCTTTGTGTTACTTTTTTTTCTCCCATGAATGTAACAAAATTGTATTCCAATGAATTTAAAAATTTCAGGGAGATTCCATAATTAAATATTCATATGTGTATGTCAACAAATAGAAAAAAATTTCTCTTAAAAAAAGTACCAAAAGTAGGTACGATTTTTACCTCTTAAACGTTCGAATTTCCAAAAAGTACCAAATCATTTACCGATAAATTACTCATATGATATAAATTTTATTACTATGTTTAGTGGTTTAAAAGATACATAGGGTACATGAAAGAGCAGAATTTCAAAAAAAGTACCAGACACCTATCGCTTATTTTTTAATGAATAACGATGGATATTTTGTTTGTATCTACTTTAGTTTAGGAGTTATAAGGTTACGTAATTGACCCGTTTTTACCCCCTAAACATTCGAATTTCTAAAAATCCCTCCTTAGTGAACGTCTACGGTGGAGTATGAAACTTAAAGCCTAAGTATAAGTTCACGCACATTAATTTTTCTTTCTGAATTTTTTCTTTTTTCTTTTGAACTTGTATTTACGTTTATACACAAAATTTTACTTCAGCAATTCTTTCTTTAATTGCCTTGATTTGTTTTTGTTTTGAAGTACGAAAATGCAAAACAAAACTAATTTCGAAGTAAAGGCAAGTTTGTACCTTTTCACATTCCCTCTCGCTCGCTCTCACACGAAATCATTACATCAGCAAGAAAAATTGCCTTGTGTGAACTCAGACTAAATTTCATACCTCTACCTTTTGTCGTTTGGGCTGGGCGATGTTGAATCAGACAGTCAGTTACTCAGTAACGTTACTTTTTTATATAAACAGGCCGAAAAAAGTACTAGAACAGTAAATTATTATAAAATCGGTCACTGCATTCAAACTTCTTGAATTAGAAATATGTGTGTTAGGTATTTGATACATCCATGTGTTATACTTTCTTCGATTTGGAGCTTATGTATCTTAATTTTATTAAATTTATCCCAAAAATATCAAGAAAGATGTCAAAATGTCAATATAAAAAGATCTTAAGGGACTTCTAATATTAAAATCCGTCAGAAATTAATACAGTTGATAAAGGTGTATTGGTCAAAATTGAAGTCATATACTACAACTGTTATACTTTCTTCGATTTGGAGCTTATGTATCTTAATTTTATTAAATTTATCCCAAAAATATCACGAAAGATGTCAAAATGTCAATATAAAATGATCTTAAGGGACTTCTAATATTAAAATCCGTCAGAAATTAATACAGTTGATAAAAGAAGTCACTACACCCTTAGAAGAATTTTAAAATTTCCAAAATGTAAATTATTTCGCGAAAAACAGGATTCCCAATAAAACCAAATATAAACGAATGGCATCATTTCAATGATATAGTGAGACTATCTACTGCATTGACTATTTCTGGCACATCAACGATATAAAGTGTAAAATACGCATAAATAAAACAAGTATCAATCACTATTTCAAATTTGTATTTCGTTGAGTTGCGCACAGACCCCGCCCAAAAAATTTAACAAATTTTGTCATCAAAATTTAAGTACCCTGTAAGTAACTGTTGAAAGTCTGCATAACAACAAAGCAGGTGTAGAATTTATCCACAAAGTATAAGATTGCATGAGATCAAAAAGTATAAACGTTACTCAGTAGAACAAAAAGTGTAGAAGAATAGAAAAAAGTTAAGTAACTTTTTGCTTTTTTTTTTTTTTTGAACTTTGAACAACAATCATGATTATAAAATGAAACCTATGGTGCTAAAATTTTGCACTCTATTAGTTTCAAGTATTGTGAGTTCATATCTGTAATCAGTTTGTTAAAGTCAGCTTCCGCCATTTTAAAAATTTTTGATAATGGCCCATACAGATTTGTATATAAATCCAGGTTAATATTATAAAATCAAGTGTGTTTTCGTTTCTTTGTTTGTGACGCAATCACACCTAAACTGCTAAACCGATTTTAATGACTTTTTAAATATAGATTAATTTTAAAGCGAAAGAGACTATTGGATATAAATTAATTGCATATTGTTGAAAATGGCGAAAATATTGCAGTTTTTTGGGCTTTTTTTCTTAATATTTCGATGAACTTAAGTTTTACGGGAAATATTTTTTTTAATATAACTGGACAAAGCTGTATTTTACGTTTTCTTTCACTTTTTTATTAAACTTTTAGATTCCATGCAACGCACGGGCATTCATCTAATTAAATGA
Organism: Protocalliphora azurea; assembly: GCA_932274085.1. Lineage (NCBI taxonomy): Eukaryota > Metazoa > Arthropoda > Insecta > Diptera > Calliphoridae > Protocalliphora > Protocalliphora azurea. The sequence continues at coordinate 115,847,092 of OW026519.1, read as the reverse complement.
TAAATTCGAAGAATATATTCCTAGTAAAATAGAAATTAAATTGAATGATCACATTTTTAGTAATTTAATTTTTATTAAAAAAAAAAAAAAAAAAAATATTAATCACACCAGTACAAGTTCTACTTCCGGATCTAAACATTTTTTTAAAGCGTAATAATTTAGGAATTTCATTCAATCTAATATAAATTTTCTTAATTCAATTTATTAATTTAAAAGAATTAAGAATTCAGTATATATGATATATGATATATGATATATATATATATATATATATATATATATATATATATATATATATATATATTAATTTAATAATTAAGACGCTGAATTAATAATCTTGAATGAGTTTATGGTATTTAAAATTCTGTAACTAAATCAATCGGCAATTGCTCTTGTTGTCTCCTCTTCTGGGCTATAATTAGACACCAGCAGAAAGAAATACGTAATTTCTTTGCAACAACACATTTTTTCGTTGCCATTTGGGTTTTGTTGAAACCTAAACAATACTTTCAGCATTTTATTATATAACAAAATGTGAACGAAGGAATTAATTCTTTCGAACCTTTGATGTAAATACATACATACATACATACATACATACACACATACATACATACATACATACATACATATATAGTAGTATCCTATCAAATAATCATCAACCAAAAAAATTTTTAAATTTTACTGTAGTAGATATTATTTTAAAACTGTTCTTTTAATATGAATTAAATTATTGTCTGGTAACAAAAAAAAATTTACTCGAATCCTAGTGGAGGCAAAGACGTTTAAAAGCACATAGTCGATGCGCTGACGAAAAGTCCCATTTATATAACTTTCCGAAAATTTTTTATTGGACCATCTGAAAGCTTTATTTATCGTGTATTTTCAATTTTGATATTTTTCAAGTATCTGAATTAATTCAATAGTTATCAAAAAGGATTATTCTCTAAAGTCATTGCATTATTTTTTTTTTTAGATATTCAAATGCCCTTAAGCAATAACAATGCTGAAGTCTTAGTGGCTTGTTCTTGGAATTGTTTAGCTATCGCTAATGAAAACACTCTTCACCTGCAAGGGTTCATATCAAATTCCCCAAAAGCTGTAAAATCTATAAAAACAGAAGTTCCTATTAAATCTATAGATATGTGTGATAAATTTTGCTTAATTCTACTAAAAAATGGAAAAGTTTATAAATTACTACCAAAATGTGAAGATGAATTTAGAGAAATTATATTTCAAACTACACTAACACCAATATTACCACAAAAACGTAATATATTTGGAGAAAATAAGAAAACTATCGAAACATGTTTAGAAATTGCTCATATTGCATGTGGCAATAATATAACAATATCTGTTAGTACGACAAATGCTGTTTTCAGTGGAACTATTCAAATTTATCAATTTCCTATACATAAACGTATAAAAAAATTGAAATGCGGTTTTGAACATGCACTATTATTGAACTCAAATGGTGATATTTATGCCTGGGGTAATGGTTTGTAAGTTTGCTAAATTGTTTAATGGGCAATTGAATATTTTTTACTAATATTTGCACAATTACTTTACAGGAGAGGTCAATTAGGTTTAGAAGTTTTACGTGTAGAGGAAATTCCAACATTGATTGAAGCTTTAGCCGGTATAAAAGTAAGTAAAATTTGATATTTATATTAAGCGTGTTGTTTCTTTTTTATAAATTCTTATTGTTTTCTTTAATTAAGATAACCGATATAGCATGTGGTGCTTGGCATAGTGCTGCTATATCGGCATTTGGAGATCTATATACCTGGGGATTCAATTCAAATGGTCAACTTGGTTTGCGTCTTTACAAAACTTTTACAATCATGCTTAAGGAGCCAACGGTTTACCCTCTACCTCAATTAATAGATTTAACCACATGTGAATGTAGAAAAAGCATAAATGAAAATACAATAGATTCATGTTGTTATCCATTAAAAATTGAGGCTGGCGGACGTCATACAATTTTTCAAATGAATTGTGGCTCAGTATATGCAAGTGGTTGGAATGCATATGGTCAACTGGGCTTTACAAAAGCTCAAGAATATTGCGATGATTTCAGTTTTGTCGTCAAAGTGAAAGATGATAAACAAATTATATGTGGTAATTGGTGTACCATAATAGAAAAATAAATACAATAAATATTATTCGTACATGTATGTATGTACTTTTAAATATTTATCTTTAATTTATACTCAATATGAAAGTGTTTACACTACCAATTTCATTCTGTAGTCGATTTTTTTTCTTTTCTTTCAATAATGAGGAATTTTATGGTTTAACGACAACAATAATTTCTTTATTATATATTCTAAAAACTTATACAAGAGATAAATGCAAATGTATAAATTGTATATGGACATGCATTAAATACATATAACTAACACTACATATATAAATTTGTCTATTTTATTATAATTCTTTCGATATGCTTGTTATAAAATTGTATAATAATTTTAAACAGATTCATAATAAATATTTTAAATCTAAAGAAATTGAACGATAATGAGTTTATTTAGCACTAATATAACTGAAATGCTGATAAGATGAATATGAATGAATGAATAATGGAATATTTTTTAATTTCTGGAAAGAAATATATTGGACCTCAAATATTCAAAATGTTGTTTAAGAAGTTAATATTTGCTATGTAAAATTGCATAAAGCAAGATTAGAAAATTATCCGAAATTATTAACTACATATTTATTCAAAATAAAAAAGTCCCGAAATCTCGAAAAAAATTTTTGACTTTCATAAAGTTTATTAGAAAATATAGGAATTTTACTATAAAATAGAATACATAAATTTAAAATAATGACAAATTATTTTAAATATTGATGTCATGGAATGAATTTAGAAACTAAAAATAATAATTAACCTACTAACAAATGTTTAAAATGAATTTAAAATAATTAATTTAAAACATTTAAAATGTTTAAAACTTTGTACATAAATAATTAAAAAAATAATAAAAATTTTTATAATAAAACGTATATTCAAAATGTGTGCATGTGTTATATGCAATAATAATTACTGATTAAAAACAGTTAAACATGGAACATTATCGGTTGAAGTAGAACTACAATCGTTGACACTTTGTTCAAAACTATTGTCACCACTTGTATTCGTAACACTGGTCAAGCTGGATTCATTGTTAGAGCTACGATTATCTAAGAAACTTAAATTTGGTATAGAATCTTCATCATCCTCTAGCTCAACTTCAACATCATGATCATGTTCGTGTTCGATACCATTGTAGTCCTCTTCTATGGACTCTAGATGATGTCTCGATGAGTTATCATTAAAATTCATATTAGCTACCAAGCAAGGTATATTTAAATCTTCATCAATGACTGCACACTCATCAAAACTGCCTCTACGATGGCCAACGAAATTTAAAGCGACTGAAGGAACATTTTCGAAATTATTACTTTGTTGAGGGAGGTGCTGTTGTTGCACAAGGTCATCTCTTTCACCGTTTAGATTTAGTGCACTTATTGCTGGTAAATCATTAATTTCAGTATCGTTGTCAGGTTTTGACTCTTCTTTTATCTTACAGTCAATTATAGATTCACTTAAAACTACTATTGGTATGCTACTCAAGTTTGAATGTTGCTCATGGTGCTCCACACAATTTAGCTTTGTATAAATTAATGATGGTATACTATTTAAACTATCATTTTCGTCTTCATCTTCATAATGTTGAGATATTCTTTCAGAACTATTATTGAGGGCAGACAATTTTGGCAAAACGTTTTCACTCAAGTCTGAATAGTTTGTTGAAGTTAGTTCAGTTTTTGTTGTTATAATTTCACTATTTCTTGTGTTCATGAGTACTGATAGTTTTGGCATATTATTTGTTGAAGGCGAAGACAGCGCAGACATACTTTCATTATTCGATTGTGTATTCAATTTTTGAAGTGGTTGATGTTGTTGTGGATACTTATCATCGCTATTTGGGATCTTGTTGTTTATATTATTTTTATTGGCAGTTTGTTGTAGTAATTGACTTGATTGCTGCTGCTGTTGTTGTTGCTGTTTTAATAATCTCGCTGATTTTAGTAACCTTGGTGGTGGTTTTGGAGCGTTTGTCATTGACTCTTCAGAATTATCATTTATTGTTGGCATTTTTTTATCAACATTTTGATATTTTGTATAATAGTCTAAATTAATATCATTGTTTACATTTTCTTGTAAATCTTCAGTATTTGGATAAAAACGTGTATCATTTACTGTCTCTTGAATATCCTTAAAAACATCATCGACATTAAATTCAAATTCTGCTGCGGGTCCATTTGTTGGACGCGCCGGTTTAGGTTCTAAAATATGTATGTAATAAAAATAATATTTGTTATTTAACAACTGAATTTAATTAAAATTTATTTAAAAACTAGTGGATATTTTGTAATATGATCTTAATTGACAATTGTCATATATCCCATTTTTAAGAACTAAATCTGTCACCTTTTGTTATTTTTAGTAATATAATAAAATATACTTCTGTGTATTAATTTTTGATGCGCATTTAAAAGAATATTGTGTGTTCATACATATATACTTACATGCACACATACATACTTACAAAAGTATTAATTAAGGTCTATGATCATTTGAATGTGAAAATAACACTTGAATGATGTTTATTAAAATTTAAACATTATACATCAGGTCTTTAGTAGTATAGTTTTTCCAACGAAAAAAAAAAAATTTTAAATTTAATTTTAAATTATCTATTTTTCCATGTCTACTTATAAATAAAAAATTTAAGAGGAACTAGACTGTGACGTATAAACTTACGTACGACATAGGTACTTGGTCAAATTACAATGTATACATTTCTAATTAAAGGCACAAAGTTAGAGCATGAAATTATTCGAGGTTTTACATTAATCGGTTAATTCGACTAATAAATATTTGGGGTACAAACTTGATCGGTTAGATTAGGTTAAAAACGGCGGCGTATTCACGCTTCCATCCAGAGACCATTAGGTCCATTGTGAGTCCTTATTAAAAACCAGAGAAAGTTAATAAAACGAAGAAAGAGAAGATCCCTAGTAGAATAAGGCACAAGAGTAGAAAGGAAAAGAAATATAAGAAAAGAAAGATGTGGAACCCATGACCCATCAATCAACCCCGACTATCTCTAAGCCACTTTATCCCCATTACGAACCCTATAAGGCTGTCGAGTTCACTACCCGTAACCTCCTCCAGTTCGTGTAGAATATGGTCTACTACGCTGAAGCCCTACGCAAATACCGAATATGTATTCCACTGTCTCTAGCTCCTCCACATCATCACATGTCCTACAAAAGTCTGACGTGCCGGTGTCCCACTTACTGGCCATATTCCCTATAGCGAGGTGATCGGTAATCATACCAACAATGACCCTTAGATTCCCACGAAGTCCCATCTGTTCCCATGAAGTGAACACCCGCCCCTGTGCTTACTTCTATCTTCCAGCCATCTGTGAAGATAGCGCACCCTCCATGGAGCTTTTCCGCTCCAGTCCACAGGTTCCTACTAGGGATTTCAATAACGGGAGTAGCCTCGAAGTCAATTATAGTACCGACATAATCCATTTGGGCGGCTGAGGATAATGTTCGACTATCAACCTTGACTTCATTAATCCCAATTCCTTCAGTCACCGCACAGCCATTCCTTTCTCGAACTCCTCAATTGGAAGAACGTGGAGAATGATTTCCAGTGCTGCCTGAGGTGTACTGGCACCGGTAATGCCAATTGAAGCACATTTTTGAACTTTAGAAAGAAGGTTTCTATACGTCCCTTTTCTCAACTCCTCTCACCATACTGAACATCCATAAGTGAGTATGGGTCTCATAACCAATGTGTATATACAATTACCGGTTTTAGACGCCAGTTCTTCCCTATAGAGTTCCTGCATGCGTAGTAAGCATTAAGCCCCTTCCTGGCCCTTTCCTGGGTATTTCTCCTCCAAGGAAATTTGATGTCCAAATAAGTGTCCAGGTACTTGTCCTCCTTTGACAAACTGAGTTCCGTCCCATTCAAAACTGGTAGACTAAAAGTCTCAACCTTATATCTCCTGGTAAACAAAACTAATTCAGTCTTCTCAGGGTTGACTCCCAATCCATTACTATTTGCCCATTGGGAAAGTTCTCGCAGCCCAGATTGCATGACCTTGCTGATGGTATAAAATTTACCCGAGACCAACAATACCACATCGTCAGCGTAGGCTACGATTTTCCTTCCCATTGCATCGAACTGTCTCAATATGACGTTCATTGCCTTGCGGTGTGCCCCTTGTCACAAGCTTCTTTATGCAAGTGTCTCCCATACTCGAGTTGATAAACCTGCTGCTTAGCATCAGGGGGATCCACTCGATTAGGAATACACTCTTAACAGACTTACCCTTAACATAGCCGGAAAAATGCCATCTGGGCCCGGTGACTCATATGGCCCAAATGAGTTTACCGCCCATCTTACCTTGTATCCAGTGATCATCTCCTCTATCGCATCGATATCACCCTCCTCTGATCCGAACTGTAGGTTATCACGGACACTACCTGTCCTCTCATCAGATTTTATATTTTTACAGCCTGGGAAGTAAGTCTCCATCAGTAAGCTGAGGGACTCCGAGCCAGACTCCGTCCACGAGTTGTCTGCCCGTTGAATATATCCAGGTGCCACCGGGTCCTTGGATAATACCCGTCTAAATCTAGATAACTCGTTGACCGAGTCCACAGATTCACAGAAATTCATTCATGATGTCCGTTTCGCCCGTCTTATGTCCTTCTTATACTTAGTGAAGCTTTCTCTATAGCTGTCCCAATCAGTCTGACTCCTCATTATCTTGGCTCTATTAAACAGCCTTCTAACTGTAGACCCACAGTTCCCTGGTCCAGCATTTCGGCTGCCTTCGTTTGAAAGGATAAATCACCGGGCAAATGAGCTCAAACCTATTCTAAATTACCTCCGTGAAATTATTCACGACTTCCTCGATACCCTCAGCAGAATTCCTCCAGCCCTCAGTATCTCTCAAATCCCTATCAACTGGCTCACCGAAGGACTTCCAGTCCGTTCTTCTGGAGTTCCTATAAGGTTTTCCTTTCGGTCTCACAAAGTCAAGACTGAAGGATATCATGCTATGGTCCGAAAGGGAATAATTCATAGCCACTCTCCAGTCCATGGCAAATTCACCACCTTGGTTCGCTAGTGTTATATCTATAACTGTTTCCCTATATTTCGTTCTGAATGTAGTATCATTACTCCTATTACAGATATGAAGATCACAACTAGTTATAAAATCAAACACTAACTCAACCCTCTTGATCGGTTAATAACCGATTAATTGATCGGTCAATAACCGATTAATTGCGAATTGTTCGATTAATCGAATAATTGTAAATAACAACAATTTTGTTATATGCACGTAATAAATTTCGTCATCTAATATGACGATATGCAAACTTAACTTTAATATATATACCTGATTAGAAGAAGTAAGGAAATGCAAATTAAAATATTTTGAATATTTCGAATTCTTAGTGCAAACTTTTAAACCTTATTTTATAAAAATTTGTATATATATACATATAGTCGGTGCGCTGAGGAAAGATTTTTACTACTTTTCTGGAGAACAAAAAACCGTTTTATATTGTTAATTTGCAACTTTTTTTAATTTGGGATTTTTGTATTTTTCGTTAGAATATTTATTAATTTTATGCTTCGAAAAATATAGATATCTTTTGTCGTCTGCGAATGGCAAAAGAGATTTGAAAAAATGTACACATAGGATTTTATGCATAGGAAACTTTTCATTATATATTTAATATTTTTTTCTTCTTAAAAAGTCCTATATGTAATAAAAAAAACAAAGTTTTTTTCTAAAGCAAATCTACACAGGACTTTTTGTAACTTCGAAACCCCTTGAGGTAATGTAAAACGCTTTGGTAGGTGAATGTATGACTAATAATAATAACAGACGCGATAATTTTTTTTCAAAAACTTACAGCGCACCGACGATATATATATAACAAAAAAAAAAAAAAGACTAATTCATAAATACGGTCATCTTCGTAAGTTCCGTTTAAATATCATTATATTTTTCTGAATAACTTTTGCCATAGTCACATATATTTTGTTTTTGTATTTTGAAAAAAAATGAGTAAATTTTTGGAAAATTTAGTTTGAACTGCCTCTCTCATATACTTCTAGTTGTATTCTATGTTACTAAACTTCAGCTAGTTTTGCTTTTAACACTGAAACAAATTTTTAAGTACATAAGAACTAAAATTTTGTACTTATATTGCTAAAAATAAAAACTTAATATCGGTTACTCCGTTATTCAACACAAATTATTCGGTTTATTCGTTATTTGAAAATTAATCGACTTAAAATGATTAGTTAAGTGATTATTTTCCCATAATCGGTAGACATTTCATACATAAATAAAATAATTTAGTTTCATTGATTTCAGTCCATAGAGATTAGGCCATTTGAAGAATTATTTTAATCAAAAAATTTACAATTTAAAGACGCATCGTTTTCACTAATCGGCGAATTTGTACTATTTATTCATAGCTTTGAAGGAGACCTTCAAAGCTCGAATTAAATTGTTTTGTCAAAAGTAGCTACGACTACTCGATGCTACGAATGGCACAATTCAAACTATAGTAATCCAAACTATAGTAAGGAATTACACAGAAAGTAATCCAAAAACTTACAGATCAAAAAAACTTTTCAGATGAGATGTCAGCAGTATTCTTAAACAAATACGCATTGACTCCAAATTTGATCAATCCTTGGAAATATATGCAAAAACAATATAAAGAGCATTACTGCTAATGGGTTTAAAAGCAGAGTAACTTGAAAAAACATTGATTTCTTCGTAGGGAAGAAAATTTTGGAAACGAATCCTCTTCACAGATGAAAGTAAGTAAAAATATTTCGGAAGAATAGTCGATCTAAAGTTTAAACACAAAACCAAACACACCTCTTAGACTCGAAAACATTGTACCTACGAAGAGAGTATCATGGCTTGGGGAGCAATGGCGTTATCAAGAATGCGTCGTTTAGACTTTATCGAAAAAAAAAAAAAACAAATATGAACCGTGGTATGCACAAGGATATTTTGGAAGATAATTTGAAACCGTCGTTGATTGCTTGAGTCTTGCAAGTGAATTTAAGTATGACTATATTTTTTACTATTCTAAAAAGCTTTGATTTTTGAAGCTGTGTAAATAATTTTGAAAGATTTAAAATGTGTATAAATACTTTTGAAATAAAAAAGCATAAGAACGCTATTATTTCAGAAATTACCATAATCTACTTACTCTACACATTTTAGGCATTACAACAACAAAATTATTTCAAAATATTTTATAACAATATTTTAATTTTTTTTTTTTTTTTTTTTAAATGTGTAAAAGTAAAAACGTATCCTTGTTGTTAGACACGATAACACCACCTACGCTCACTTTTCAACAACAATATTAGACTATTTTGGAGGCGTCATTGCACGCAGACACCAATTGCTACCTTTAAATAAAGCGGGGGTTCTTTTACTCGCAATGATAAAACGACAGTACAATTTGCTTTTAAATCCAAATACAGCTCTTTATTTACGCCTTAAAACACACACGTTATATTACTCAACTGAACCGTTAAACTAATAACACAATTACAACTTTACGACTGAACTTCAACTTTACTACTGACTCTGATCGACTAACTACACCTGCTTATATACTAGTGACTTAGCCAATAACTATTCTCTACATCTCTCTAGTAATTTCTGAAAAAACATAACGGCTAAAATCGTTATTTTAAACTAATTTTCGTAACAATATGCTATGCCAGAACTTTATCAGATGCTACGCGCATGTCTTACGCCTACTTTTCATAAAAGTGGTTTGCACGAAATTGGCACATATATGGAACTTCCTTTACTCTATGTAAAAACATATCCTTATTGGTAGCCACGCCCGCACCAAGCTCTCTGTTCGACAACAGAGACAGTGTATCCTTTTGGAAGAAAACCTATGTAAAACCTATGTGTCATGCACACTTTTTGAAAACACACAAACAATGGCTTAGCTGATTAACTTGAAATTTTCACATCATCCTGCGAGTCCCGAAGTTTAAATATGATGTTTTATTTTTCGATCAGTACAAGGGGAGTGGTAGACTCATATCTAAAAGACTGTTAAAGCGAAAGCTCTAAAAATTTGTGAGAATATGTCTCCTATTAAATTGCTTAGTTAAGATGAAAATATAGTGAGTAGTTTCAGGGGCAGTGTTAAACCACATATATAAGTAAATATTACAATATTTACTTTGTATGTTTATTATTAATTTAATATCGCATATCTAAAGAGTTATTATAGTGAGAGCTATCAAACTTTGTGGGACCATTTCTTATCAATTACATTGTTTAAACCAAAATAGAGCGAATAGGGGAACACAAAGCAAATATTAATTTTCGTATATCTAAAAGAGTATTACTGGGGAAATCTTAAAATTTCGTACAATTAATTTTCATTATATTTCGAAAAATTACTTATCGCATCGAAAGGGATAGAGAAGCGCGCCGAGTTAAGTCTATATGTGTATATATAAAAAAAATCTGTGTTTGTTTATTTGTCAGTATGTTTGTACCTTATAAGTACATTCAGCATCATTTTTCAAGCCATGAAAGTAAAATGGGCCCCGTACAAAGAAAATATTAATTATCGCATATCTAAAGGACTATAATTGTTAGTCTTAATATTTTGTGGAAATAATTTTTTATTAATTTCCACAAATGAAAAAATCAGATCTAGGGGGCAATTGTCATTTTTTCGATCCAGCTTAAACGGATAACACGAAGATGTTGACTTTATCCAAAACACATTGCAGAATTGCTAAACAAAAAACAGGGAGGTTATTGTGTATTTATATTCGAAATAAAACACTTTAAAATGATGATGAGTAACAGAATTTTAAAATTGTTTTCGTTTCGAAAACTTTTCACAAGTTACAGAACACGGGTACTGGTTTATAATTTTCAACTATTTTTAATTTTTAACTATTTTGTTTATTACTAAAAACTATGCAATAATATGTGTAGTCATAGTTTTTAAGAGAAAAGAATTTTAAAATGTGAAAATTTATTAAACTGTCGTTTAAGTTGAACTAAAAATATTTAAAATTGCTTTTGGTTAAATAAATATAATAATTTTAATAATACAATTTTCTTAGCACAGAAAATTTTACTTCCACGAAGAAATGAAAATTTAAAAATTATGAGAAATGAAAATTTGAAAAAATGAAAATTTAAAATTTATAAGAAATGACTTTTTTTAAACTAAAAGAATAAAAAAATTTGAAAAAAACTTACTAAAAATGAAACTTAAATTTTGTGTTGTACATTTTACACGTTATAAGAACACATATTTTATTATTTTTATATTTAACTGAAATGGGACTAAATTGATGTTAATATGGAATATTTTTTAAACTATATACAGATTCATGTAAATTATGTCGTGAAATCCGTGCGGAGTCTTTACTTGTTTACTCCCATCGGACGCGTCCCCAGGTGGTGGATATGGGGGTCTGTGCGAGAGGCACTGGATGTACCAATGTACGGTGCTGGAGCCCTCTCCCTTTGCCGGCATTAATGCATCCTTTATATCACACCCGTCTTGGAAGCGGATAGGCTTGCTGGACTGAATGCGGTGCAATTGATATATTCTAATTGGTGATTCTGCTAAAATGAATGCATTCTCTGGCACTGGGTACGGTCGTGGTGCCATACTTTTTAAGGGGAAAAAGGACGAAGGGAAAATGGACGGAGGGGATTTGGCTAGGGAAGAAGAAGTTACGGACGCTGACATAGGGGTTAGGGATAGGATCGAGTTGGGGAGAAAGAATGACGACGTTATGAAAGTGGGGGAGCATGAGGATGAGGACGACGACATGAACTTGTTGAGACTGCATAAGGACATCCTCATGCAATACGGACAATTACTGACCCAACTGACGAAGGAGGATAGCCTGCTGGACTTGGCGAAGGAGACGGAGGGACTGGAGGACCTCTCTTTTGTCCGAAGAAGAGCATGAGACAACAGTTGTCTCTGCCCTTGATCGGGGCAGGGAGATTGGAACTGCAGTCACTGCGACATCACTGGTTATGAAGCAGGAAAGCACGACGGGGGCATCAGGCATGTCCAGGCCTTTGGCCAAAACAATTGTTCGGCAGGAAGCGGTAGTACATCAATGGATGAGCAGGCCACAACCGATATTCGAACGAGATTCGAAAAGGCAAAGAACGGCGTTAGGGCCTCCATAGCTGCACTAAATAAGTTGGCTAAGAAGGACCCATTGCTGTTAGACGGACGGGATAGGCATGTTCGCAGGAAACACCGAAAGAGCTTATCTTGATATCTTGGGAATGTCTTATCCCGATGGTTTTAAAGTGGAGGTAGAGGAAGGTCCAGAAATTGCTCGCAAGGGTAAAAAGTCCGTGTCCACCAGTACTTTGGAACCACAAGTTGACGGTAACATTCATGGAGTTACTCACAAGCCATCCAGCGGTCTTGTAAGTTCTCGCAAGGGAAAGGACAGGTCAGCTAGGACTGGTAGTGGGACAACTCACACTACGAAGGGAGTAGAGAGGGTAAACCAACAAACTCTCAAATGAGGTCCATTAGGGGAGCATGAGACAACAGTTGTCTCTGCCCTTGATCGGGGCAGGGAGATTGGAACTGCAGTCACTGCGACATCACTGGTTATGAAGCAGGAAAGCACGACGGGGGCATCAGGCATGTCCAGGCCTTTGGCCAAAACAATTGTTCGGCAGGAAGCGGTAGTACATCAATGGATGAGCAGGCCACAACCGATATTCGAACGAGATTCGAAAAGGCAAAGAACGGCGTTAGGGCCTCCATAGCTGCACTAAATAAGTTGGCTAAGAAGGACCCATTGCTGTTAGACGGACGGGATAGGCATGTTCGCAGGAAACACCGAAAGAGCATATCTTGATATCTTGGGAATGTCTTATCCCGATGGTTTTAAAGTGGAGGTAGAGGAAGGTCCAGAAATTGCTCGCAAGGGTAAAAAGTCCATGTCCACCAGTACTTTGGAACCACAAGTTGACGGTAACATTCATGGAGTTACTCACAAGCCATCCAGCGGTCTTGTAAGTTCTCGCAAGGGAAAGGACAGGTCAGCTAGGACTGGTAGTGGGACAACTCACACTACGAAGGGAGTAGAGAGGGTAAACCAACAAACTCTCAAATGAGGTCCATTAGGGGAGCTCTGCCTGGAGATGAGATACCCTCTACCTCCAAGAAAGCTGGTCATGTACCATATGACTCTTACGTTCGGGCTTGGCTATGTCAAATTTCCATACTCGAAAAATGACAAAGCCAAAGAGATAAATCTGCATCATTTTGAAGCTGCCTCGACCGAATTAATAACCTACCTTAGTGAGACCAATGTGGACGTGGTCCTAATCAGGGAGAGGCGTTAGGAGGCAGCATACTGGTCTTGGCCTCGGTATACATGCCCTATAAGGCGTTGGAACTACCGGATGATAGGGTGTGGACCTTAGCCGAGTATGCAAGACGGAATGGAGTGCGTCTATTGCTCGGTTGCGATGCTAATGCACACCACAGTCAATGGGGTAGCAGGGATACTAATAAGAGATGTGAGGCAATATTTGATTTTATTGTTACGAATGATCTTTTAATCTCTAATAAGGGACCCTACGTTCAGGACGAAGGATAGGAATTCGGTAATAGATATAACATTGACTAACTCTAGGGACATAGTTGAGGATTGGAGGGTGGCTATGGAGTGCACTTTTTCTGACCATGGCAGGGTAACCTTTAATCTGAACTTTTATGGTTCGGATTTAAAGCCTTTTAGGAATCCTAGAAGGACGGATTGGGACGCTTTTGGGCGTGATCTAAGGTCAAGACTGACTGTCGCGGGATAATCTTGACGAAGTGGTATAGAAGGTAACGGGGTCTATTATCAGAAGCTATGAGCTTAACTGCCCGGTGAGCTATCCGGAAACAGCCGGTGTGGTGGCCAGAAGAGTTGAGTGTTCAACGGACCACAGTTGGCAGGCTGTACAACAGCGCCCATAGAACTGGTAACGACGAAGATTGGGCACCTATAGAGTGTGTTTTAATAAGTACAAAAAGGACATTAGAATAGCTAAAAGAGCCTAGTGGATTAAGTTCAGTGAAACCATTGACTCTGTCAATGAACTATATAGATTCAGAAAGATACTTTCGAAGGATCCTAGTGTTCCGGGGAGTATTTAGAGATCAGATTGTTCATGAACGGAGCCTAGCTCTGGGTCACTTAATGTGCTTTTGGAAACCCATTTTCGGGGTTTCCATTTGTTTCCATTGATGGAAGGATTAGGTGCGGAAGAGCACTTCTTCACAAAATCCGCCATCGGGATAGTTGAAACGGTAGTAAATTCATTCGAGCCTTACTAGTCACCTGGCCCGGATGGTATTTTTCCGGCCATGTTGCAGATCGCACCGTTGGTGGTTCGTCTACTACTAGTTGAGATTTTTAAAGGGTGTCTGCTACATAGACACATACCGAGGGGGTTGAGAGAGGTAAGAGTCATATACATACCTAAAGGTGGTAGGACTTGTCGCTCGAAACCCAAGAATTATAGACCTATCACCCTATCGTCTTTCCTTTTGAAGACATTAGAGAGACTGATAGACCTATATCTAAGATTATCTATTGGCACCAACAGCATGAGTAGTGCTCAACATGCTTACTTAAAGGGTAAATCTGTTGAGAGTGCGCTGAATGATGTGGTGGCCTATATAGAACAAGGATTTCGGTACAGGGAATTTACCAAGGGCGCGTCTTGGATATTGAAGGAGCGTTCAACAATATTAAGATTGACGCTATTAAGCAGGCACTGGTGGATCTTAAAGTACATGACTTCTTGATCGAATTGATAATCCTAATGCTGAGCAACAGGATTGTCAACTCGAGCTTAGGTGGAGTATGTTTAAGGAAACTGGTGACTAGGGGGACACCGCAATGGGGAGTGATCTCACCCCTGCTGTCGCTATTGGCTGTCGACATGATTTTGCGTCAATTTGACAGCAGGGGACGGAAGATCGTGGCATATTCTGATGATGCGGTCATACATTCTTCCCACAATCAGTGAGATCATGGAGTCCGCGCTGGGTGAGCTGTCCTCTTGGGCCACTGATAGGGGCTTGGAATGAATCCGGAAAAGACAGAGTTGGTTCTGTTTACCAGAAGCTACAAGGTAGAGAATTTCATATTACCGGTACTATGTGGAACTGAACTGAGACTTTCCGACTCAGCGAAATATCTAGGAGTATTCCTCGATAGTAAGCAGACCTGGAAGAGGAATGCCTACTACACCTGTAGAAACTCCATAGGAAAAAATTGGAGGCTCAAACCAAAAGTTGTAATTTGGATTTAAACCTCGGTGGTGAGACCAGTTCTTACTTATGGTTGTTTTGTCTGGTGGCAGGCACTGGAACGTAAGAGTAATGGGAACCTTTTGTCGAGGTGTGCTTCAAGTGGCATTACAAGTGCAATGAGAAGTACACCACAAGCGGCTCTGGATGTCATACTTCATCTCTTACCCATTGAGGAGTTTGTGAAGGGTATGGCAGCAAGGAGTCTGCTAAGACTTAAGGAATTAGGAATATTAGGTTCATCAAGAGCAGGTCACTCTCGGGTCATATATGAGATCAGTTATGGTGAAGTTAATCTGAACTCCATGGGGGCATCAGATTACATGGCCGCTGTATCGGACTTTGGGGTAAATCCTGTCGCAGTGATACCTGATAGGGAGATCAGGTCCGGCACTGAGAGACTGTACGAAGATTGTGCAGTGTTCATGGATATAGGAACTGGTGCGGGGGTCTATATTATGGACACGGATCTGAAAGGCTCTTTTAGACTCCCTTATGAGTGCAGCGTTTTTAAGGCTGAGATTCTCGGCATCGTGAAGGCCGCAGAATTAATCAGGCAGAACGTTGTGAGGGGTACTGAGGTTACTTTCTATGTGGACACCCAGGCGGCTCTGAAGGCCTTGGGGACACATCTGGTGAAATCCAGGCTAGTTGCTGCCTGTAAGAAGTCACTGAGAGGGCTGATGGAAAACTACATGGTGAGACTCTGCTAGGTGCCCGGCCACTGCAATATATCAGGCAATGAACTGGTAAGGCAAGGCGCAGCAAAGGATATCTCGGAGGTGGAAACCTATGTGAAACCCCCACTAAGTTTCTTCTTTGGGAAGATCAATGATTGGATCTTGGTCGGAACCAATTCGGCTTGGGAGAGTAGAGTGGACTGTAAGGTACTCTTCTAGGCTTGAGTAGGAAAAGTTTAAGGATCATTATAGGGGCCATAACGCGTCACTGTTTGATAGAGAAGATGAGGTCTAAATGGGACGCTAGCAATTCCGACTTTTGTAAAATGTGTGGGGACGTCGACGAGACCGAGTCTATTGAGCACATTATGTGCTACTGTCCACGATTGCAGCATCGTAGGATGAAATGGCTGGGCAGTCAATTTTTCGACGGGCTATGTGACGTTCGGAGCATGGAGTTTGTAGACATCATAGGCTTCGTCATGGGAATAGACTGTCTAAGAGGAGTTAGGGGTACTTCCCTAAGGAGATTATTGACATTGCTAGTCCTCACAATGGACCGAGATCGGTCTCTGGGTGGAGATGTGGTAGAAGGTGTATCACGTCAACCTTCTCTATCTATCTATCTATCTATCTATGTATTTATCTATCTAAAGACAAATTAACTGCATTGGCTGTTTATTTTTGTACATTATTAAAGTGTGCTGTATAAAGTATTAGAACACATAGTGACTATTTAAACTGTTATTGTTGTACATTTTAAATAAAATAAAAGAGTCTTTACAACTTTTAAACTACTAAACTGCTTGATACTGATCTCATCCCGAAAGAGGCCATTCGTAGAATTCGAAACTCTCTCTACAACAATTGGAACAGAGAATACCTTGAAATGTCCAAATATACGGCGAACCATATGATTTTTGAATGTCCCATCTTTTATAATACCAGCAATCGATAAAAAAAAGTACCATAATTCAGATTTTTCCCTTCAAATTTTGTTCAAATATTTCTTATTGGACCTAAAGGCTGTAATAAGTATATCATTTTTATTTCGTCGACAGCGTTAAACGTTTCTATATGTGTGGCGATACTGCACCTTTTTCTTGTAAATTAATTTCGGCATCGTTTTAAATTTTATTTAAAAACATTATATAAATTTGGTTGCACAAAAAATTATTTATTTTCTGAACTTTAGTTTAAGAGATATACTTAATTAAAATTAAAAAAATGTGATTCCTTATTCAAGTTGCAGGCATTGTAAGCATGATAGATAAAAGTCGTAACATGAACTTAAATTATTTTTTAATTTCATATTTTTTAATATATATCGGACCACGCCGGGTAGAAATAGTATATATAAATATACCCAGCAAAAAGGACATGCAAAAGAAGTAGTAAATGCACTGGTTCGTTCTACCCCACATCACCATAGGTGGTTGGGGTATTATGCGTTTGTGCTGATGTTTGTAACGCACAGAAAAAATCATCCAACACCCACCTTAAAGTATACCAATCGACTAATAATCACTTTTGAGTCGATAACGATATTCGTCCATCCATCTGGCTGGCTCGACGGCTGGCTGTAAATCTTTTGCAAAAAGTACAGGTCGTAATTTTGAAGATAATTCAATGAAATTTATCACGTAGGACTTTCATGGCTCAAGGATGATGGCGATTGAAATTGGTTATAATCGGTCCATTATTTCACCTAGCCCCTATACAAATGTCCTCCCGGAATAGGGCTTTAACGATCATAAATGTCTTAAATATTGTAATATTTTAATGAAATTCGGTGTAAGCAAGTTTTCTATAAGTATCAATCTTTGTGCCAAATTTCATGAAGATAGGTCCTTTCGAAAATCACTTTAACGATCATAAATCACATACACATGTTAGTATCAGGTTTATAGTCGACACAAATAAATTTTATATAAGTAGAAATCATAGTAACAAATTTTATGAGGTTCGCTCCATAATCTACCATAGCTCCCACATAAGTCCACTTTCGGGAATCACCCTAAAGTGTATAAATTCATAAAAATGTTAGTATTTATTAACGTAATATTCTGTATTCGTATATTTTATTTTACACTTAGTAAAAGTATCGGTCCACAATGGTCCACATGCCTTATATAAGACCCATCCACGAATTTTGATGGAATGGTGTGGGGTATCATATGGTCGGCTTGACCGACTATATCTTTCTTACTAGTTTTTAAGTTAAACATGCATGATTTAAACATTAAAAATGTCTATGCACATTTATCGAAAAATTTATAAGCAAATAAATAGCATTAATTTTTGAAGTTTATTTTTAATTTAAGTATCAAAAATGCAAAATCTTAAATAATTTTCAAGTACAATCGAATTAAAGTCAAATACTGCAATTTCAAAGCTAGAGTTGAATGCATGCTTTGAATGTTGTTAACAAATGATAAAATTATTAGGTTTAAGGAAAAAATTATGAATACATAAGTTCTAAAGAAATCATAAAAATATAAAATTCTTTTGAGCTACTTCAAAAAAAGTTTTGCTGGGTATATATAAATATTTTAATTGAGTTAAAAACTGTTAATAAATGCAATTATGATACATTTTGAACTCAATTGAAACTCAAGATAATTTATTCGTCAAAATTTATTTCTTCAATTGATCCAAAAGAGAAGTATTAAGTTCCACTAATAATACATTTTCGAGTGTATCTGGGTTCAGTCCGTTTCTGGACTCCGTGAGTGTTGGCTTTAGTCTCCTGAAGAAATAAAAAATATACATATTTTGTTATACTGTGGTACTATTTCGTGTCACTTGAATAAGAAATTATCTTAATATTAATCAGGAAGGCTATGATTTGAATTTCTTTCAATATAAACTGCTAAAGAATTTTTAATTTGATAGTTTTTAAATAGTTTTTATTCAAAATAGGACTTGGTAAGGCTCTTAATAACTCTGAAAAAGAAAAAATTCTGATTTTGAAATCGCAGGGTCAGAAAAAAAGTTTAATATTGATGGTCCCGACGGGTATAACTATTACCACCGTGACCTAAATAAGGAGGAATTATTTTTGAGTCGCAGACACAGCCGAGAGGGCGGAATAATGGTATGGGGTGCCATTTCGTATTATAGTACCATAGAATTTTTTTTTATCCAACAAAATGACTGCAACGACTTACAAAAACATTCTGGACGAAGCATTTCCAAAACGACGTACCAACACGACAACGCTCCGATTCATACCGCCAGTAAAACAATGGATTAATCAACAAGGTGTTCAACTTTTGGATTGGCCCCCATATTCATCAGACCTGAATCCAATGGAAAATGTCTGGGGTTGGCTTGCAAGAAAAGTTTATGAAGGAGGAAAACAACTTGAGACGATAGAATCCTTAGAGGATGCAATAACGGAATCATGGAGTTCAATTTCGCTAAATTACTTAGAGTCATTATACAAGTCGATACCAAATCGCATTTTTGAGGTTATTTATGAAAATGGTGGCAGTACTAATTACTAATTGAATGCTAGAAGATAATAACTTTCATTTTTATAATGTAAAATTTAAAAATAAATTGCAGTTTGCTTAGTTTTAAAATATTCCTTATTCAAGTGACACACGAAAAAGCACCACAGAAATACATGTCTTTAAATAAATGCATAATTTTAGTATAACAAATATTAGAGAACTTCAATCTAAACAGGGGTTTAGTTAGAACATCGGCAATCATGGTATCTGTGGGAACCTTCCCCAAAATTACTTTTCCAGAAATTAGGCAGTCTCTAATAAAATGATGGCGGACATATATGTGCTTCGTTCTAGGATGGTAGGATTCATTTAAGGCAAGTTGAACTGCAGCATGGTTGTCACAAAATATCTTTATGGGTTTTGTCTGCTTTCCAAATAGCTCCTCTTCAAAACTTCTTAACCATATAGCCTCTTGAACCGCTGCACTCATAGACATGTATTCAGCTTCACATATTGACAATGCAGTTGTTGTTTGTTTCTTTGATGCCCAACTGATTGGTGCTCCTTGTTTCATAAAAACAAAAACGCATAATCAGCATCGCAATCAAAGAAAAGATTTTGCAAATCGCCAAAATAAATACGCTTTCATTTTCAATCTTAGAGTAAATGCACTGGTCACTCTTTAACTGCTTTAAACCAAGGTTCTTTAGAGTATCGCTCAATTTCATATTCCACATTCTCGATGATTGTTTTAACCCATATATAGGTCTATTAAATTTTAATATTTTTCCATTTGGAATCTTGAAACCTTCAGGTGTATTAATAAAAATTGCTTCTTCTAAATCGCCTTGTAAAAACGGGGTACAAACATCTAAATGATTCATTCATAGATTTAATTGAACAGCCAATGAAAACAAGTATCTTAACGAGGAGTGCCTTATGACGGGTGAATAAGTCTCGTTGTAATCTACGTTGGACCGTTGAGCACAACCTCTTGCCACCAGGCGAGCTTTATATCAAACAACTTTACCATGTTCATCATTTTCAATTTAAATACCCATTTCGTAGAAATTTTTCTTTCACTTCCGGTACAGTCCTCAACGGTAAACGTGTTATTTTCTTTTAACGAATCAATTTCATCATTGATCGCTTCTTTCCAGAATATTTTTTCATTACAATTAATGGCATCCATAAAATTTTGCGGCTCTGCTATGGCCCCAACAACTGCATACGTTAAGTAATCATTCATATTCGGTGGGCGCGATATTCTAGATGAACGTCGTAGAATTTGATCTTCATTAATGTCCTCACTATCTCCAGTAGCTTCACTGGACGTAAAACCAAGTAGGTCCTCATCATCATACTCTGACATATTTTGACGTTCTTCAACACTATTTTGCAGATTTGAGCCATTATCACCATTAGAATGATAATCTTCGGAATGATTGGAATTTTCCTCATGAACAATCATCACTAAATTATCATCATTCAAAAATTGTGTACGTTCGTTCAAAATATATTTGATCCTCTATACGCCTTTGAGGACTCACAGTAGCCAATCATTATGCACTTTACGGATCTTGCTTTGGTGTCATTTTCATCGTCATACACCCAAAAACTTTTAAATACGATAAATTTAGCTCTTGGTCGCTCCAAAAACATTTTGTGTGGTGTTCTATTTAATAAATATGACGCAGTATTTATTGTTTCAGCCCAGTAACATTTTTCTAAATTAGTATCAAATATAATATTTCGCGCTTTTTCAACTATGGTTCTATTCATTCGTTCTGCTGTGGAGTATACGGTGCTGATGTTTGATGTATAATACCATTTTTCTCACAAATTTCCTTTATGTTTTTATTGCAGAACTCTAATCCATTGTCCGAACGAAATATTTTTATTTTTCGATTTGTTTGATTTTCCACCATTTCTTTGAAAATTTTAAATTTGGCTGGAACTTCAGATTTGTGCCTCAATATGTAAATAAATACCTTGTTGGAAAAATCATCCAGGAACAAAAGAAAATATAAACCACCTCCCCATGATTTTTCCTCCATAGGACCACACACATTAGCTTGTATCAAATCAAGTACATTACTTGTCTTACTATTTGATGGTTTAAAACGTAAATTTGTTTGTTCGCCTTGCAGACAGGGTATACATTTCTCATATTTCGATGCCTTGTGCTTACTGTATTCACTTTGTAGTCTTTCAATAATGTTCTCCAATATAAACATGTTGTGAGTTAAACGCAGCAGTCCAAGTGACAGTGTTCGTGTTTCCTGGTTGGTTGAGTTTTTTACTCTTGCAATTCCTTGCCATGTGACCCTCCTTTTTACATTTAAAACAAATTATTTTCTTCTTCTTATTCGCATCAGGTGGCTTAGTAAACTTTTGTCTGCTATACAATGCAGTATCATTGGATGTCGTAAGACCGGTTGAATTATTATAGCTGTCAAAATCCTGTAGAAGCTTTGTTTTTATTGAATCTGCTGTTATCTCAATGTTGCTGCTCTCTATGGCCATAATCATTGGTGTAAAATGTTCCGGTAAGCCGCTCAGTAACAAGCTACCTACCCATTTATCGCTTACGACCATCCCAATTTCGTTTAATTTCTGTGCTGTAGCTATTATTGTGTCCACATACTCACTGATGTTCTCACAATTTACTAACTGTGTTGTGGTCAACTTTCTTAACAGACCACAACTTCTTGTCAGACCGGAGTCATCGAAAGTTGATTTTAACTTTTCCCACATTAGTTTAGCTGTACCTATTCCTTGAATGTGTATGTACAAATTTGGTGAGATGTATAGTACAAGTCTCGACATCGCCTTCTCCTGAACATCGGCTTTTGGTTCAGTTCCAAGAATTGCCTGCCAGTACCCTTGAAGCTTTAACGCATGCTCTGCAGCAAATCTCCATTTGTGATAGTTGTCTCTGCCCGTTAACTGTTCGATTTCAATTACTCGCTCCTTTGTTCGTACCTGGGCCCATAACCTGATGAAATTGACTTTGTAAGTTAACCAATAATTGGCAGAGATAAAAAAAAAAACGAAAAAAACGCGCGTGGTATATTGAACAAGCTTTTATTAGATATTAATAGATACATCCATAAAGAAAAGTCAAACTATTTACAGAGTTGTTATAATAAAAACACAAGAGTTACCAAATAATTCAAATTTCATTTTCCCATTTCAACACAAAATATGTATATTTTTATTTCTTCAGGAAACTAAAGCCAACACTTTTAAAATTGGGTGAGCAAAAAATTATTTTTTCTGAACTTTAGTTTGGGAGATATACTTAATTAAAGTTAAAAAATGTGATTCCTTATTCAAGTGGCAGGCGGTGTATATTGCCAATCAGTGGTTGTCGCTCAGAATCAGAGATGATAAATGCGATTTTTATTATTGTACTAAATTTAATAAAAATTTGTACTTTGTAATGGCCGTAATTATTGTACTAAAATGGTAATAAATTCTTTTGTAAAAAACTTTAAAATATGTTTTGATCTAAATACAATATCTTCCGGAAATTTTCTTTGAGTTCTTAAAAAAAATTTTAAATTAACAGATGTAGTTCAAGTTGGACATGAAAAGTTTTAAAAAGGTTACGTATAACAATATCGCAAGTTTCAAAATCGATAAAAGTGTTAAATGAAGACTTAACAACAGAAAGAATACTTGTATCAGGTTCTTAAAAAATACCTAATCCAATGCAAATAATATTCATATTTGTATAAGTTCAATTTAAAAGAATGTTCTAAAAGTTTCACCGAAAGTTAAGTAAAAACCCAGTAAGAAATGAAGCTTCGAACGAAGCAAGTAGAAAAAAAAGAAAAATATCGCTTCAACATTCCCTAACGAATGACATGAATTTTGTATGACGAGTTTCCGGTTGGAAGCAAATTTTTGACACGAAACGTGTTTAATATAACTAAAATGTTAATATATTTCCACCAAGTGTTAAGACTTTCATTGTAATGCTATGTGACTCGTTTTCTCAAAAAACACAAAAAAATTGATTTGTTTTTTCATATATTTCAAACACAAATAACATCTCGATTCCAGTTGTTTAATTATTTAACACACAAAAAACATACTAAATTTAGATACAGAGAAGAATTTTTTATTATATTTAGCACATAGAAATTTGTTGGAAAAGGATTTTGTAAAAATTCTTAACACTTGGTGGAAATATATTTTTTTTATTAAATTAATTAGCTATCAGGAACATGATATTAGATTATTGAATATCAAGAGAACTATTTTAGTGAGAGTATTCTTTGGGAACTACATTAAATAACTTAGTTTAATTTAAAATTAGGCGAATACAATCTAATCTAAGAATTATACCACAATAGCGAAGTGATTTGCCTGTTGATTAATATCCAGCAAGCATGTATAACGTGACTAAAAAATTTTTCTTCAAGTGATTCCAATCCATTACTTCAAATTGAGAACATCAAGGATATGAGATAAAATATATCACTATATCTTTCTTCATTAGATACAATTTTAAGTCATATTTCATAAAAAAGTTAACTGTTGCAAATTGGCAAATTTTTGGTAAAAAGTTGGTTTTAAGAGTAACTAAATTTTGTATCTGTCATATATTTCTTCTCTATAAGCGTATGAAATATTTATAATTTCTTAAAGAAGTTTTTATTTAGTAGAGAATGAAGTATTAAGCTTTTTTAATAAAAATAGTGAAATCGGATGATAAACAGAAAATTAATAAAAGTTTTAAAAGCGTTCATGTCAAATGTGAGAAGCCATATATATATCCGTTCTTGAGGGGTCTATGGGATACTGTTGTGCAAATTTTTATAATAAGATTTACAGATTTATTTCCAATAAATATGACGTCAACTAAAATGCAAAAGGGCCAATCAACACTTCTTAAAATTTTACAAAAAGATAAAAAACTCAAGTTAGTTTTCAATAAAAAAACGGTTTTGTTACAAAATTTATGAAAATCTATAGTCAATTCTTTCAGTGCAAATGATAAATTTTTTTAATGACTTTTTTGCGAATGGACATGATGTGACAGTTATAATATACTTTTTAAATGACCTAGTGTAGGTCGTAGTTTTAATTGAGTAGCTCATTTTGCTGTTTTTAGAAGTTCCAATACGCAATCAACATCTGAAGTTATCCACAAAAAACCTTTTTAAATTCTTAAAAAGTAACAAAAGACATTTTTATTCCATCTAAAGTATATATGTACATACAGATAAGTCAAAAGTTAGGTGAATTAAAGCAGATATTGTGTGAAAAATATTTAGATACCATATCAGTAAATGTAGTACAAATAGTGGCCTTAGTGTGAATCCAAGAAAAACGGAACTAGTTGCCTTTCTTTCCCACTCCTTTGCCTAAATGGAGTTGAATTAAAGGCGTCGGACAGTGCGAAGTACCTAGGTATAATACTGGACTCCAAATTGATCCAAAATACCCAAGCTAGAGCATCAGAGGCAAACATTGCCATAGGGAAATCTTGGGGATTAAATCCTAAGAATACAAAGTGGCTCTTCGATATGGTGATCAAGTCTATACTTAAAGTGATGGAAAAATCCACCTTCTGCGGAATCTTCGCCAAGGTTCTGCGTAGTTCTAATGGCCAAATAAATCGCCAAATGTCGGCGACTAGGCTCAGTACCATAGGTGCATGGAACGGTAGGAACTATGGCCTTGCGACCATTTTGGGAATTTTGAATGACATCACTGACAATATTGACTATTATATTCCCAAAACGTTTCTCAGTTTAAATTTCAGCTGATCCAACTATAAAAACCAGATCGATTGAGGCTTATACTGATGAATCCAAATCTTCTTCTGGCATATAGAAGGAACATTTCTTTTAAATTTCTGGATCACTGCAGTGCTCTTCAAACGGAGATCTCGGAGAGCAGTAAATTGGCTAATGTACTATAGGGTATTCGGAGTGGATATTTAAATTTGTACTGATAGTCAACCCGCGATCAAATCTCTTTTGGGTGTTTATTCGACAGGCATGCTGATTCATGAATGCCGGACATCTTTAAATGAGGTGGCGAGACATTCAAACCCAGAGTTGATCTGAATAAGGGGTCACTCAAGTATCCCGGAAAATATTATTGCGGATAAACTAGCCACAACTGGTTCCCTTATTCAATGTATGGAAACAGACCAACTAGTTGGTATACCACTGTAATCTTGCAGATCTATAATACTGCAGTACTGGTCGATAATAACTCAACAAAGATGAACAAAAGAATCCGCATATTCTATCTTGAGACAGATATGGCCCCAGTACGATCAAAAACGGTCGAGCTTCATTCTGGAAATTCCATGGCGTCAACTACGAACACTTGTAGCCATTATTACCGGGCACTGGATTGCTGATGCGCACGCTAGGAGACTAAGACTCCCTTTTAACGACTATTGTAGAAGTTGCTTTAACGGTGTGGAGGAAGAAACAGAAGAATATTTTCTTTGTCACTGTCCTGCTCTTGCGAATATAAAGACTGCTGAATTTGTGAGTCCACATACGCATGGATTATCTGATCTCTTTGCAATTGATATCAGACGGATCAGATCTTCGTCATCAGGCTAACATAACGGGACCAATAGGACCCAAGTGAGCTGCCTATTTTACATATTCATAGCTGCCCAAATAACCTAAAGTAGTTTTCACGTGATCTCACCACAAATATATCTTATGGAAAATAAATCACAAAACTTTACGTACAAAAGTGGAAAAAGGTACGTGATATTTAATGAAAAAAACGTATCAGCATAAGTTACTTCCGTACTATGTGTATATGAACCAATTCAGTGATTGAGTAAAAAAATAGAAAAGTTAAGTATATATATTAATTAATTTCAAAAAGTGGATGTGAAAAGGGATTATATAAAACAGTACATATAAGACATAGTTCATTCCGAACTTTATTTGAGCCAAATATATAGAAAGTGGTTATAAAAAAGGGGCTCTATAGGCCTTATTTCCGCAGATAAGTCAAACATAAAATGAGTGTAAAAAGTGGCGCCCTATCGTGATTTGGTATAGCCTAAAGTTCCACCTGGGGAACGAAATATCTGTATGCCAAATTTCATGTAAATCGGTCCAGTATATATATTATAACTTAAAATAAGTGGCAATTTATGTGATTGTGATAATAATTATTTTTGCAATTTAATAATTATTTTTGGTTTTTATATTTTGGTCAAAATATAACGATTATATTTGAGTTTTATATATAAAATATAACAATTATTTGATATAAAAGAATGAATTGATTTCAGTTTATAATACTTCTAATTAAATTTATTTCTCAATTTAAATAAAAAATTTTCTTTTAAGTTTTAAAATTTGAGGAAAAAATAATAATTACAAACATATAATATAAATATACAACACATGTACATAAATTTGTTTAATGAAACAATTTTGGGAAAAATGTTTGTTCCATTTATAGGTTAATTATTCATTCATTCCATGTATTATTATTATTTTTTTTCTTATGCACAACAAATTAATGGTACACTTAATACTCAACTTCTCTTAATTGAATTTGTTAAGAATATTCCTGGACTAATCCCATTAATGAAATCGCTTAGATTTTGTAATTTGTATACAGTGTTGGTCAGCTAATTAGGCCACCCAACATGAAATTTCTTTGGCCTTAATTTTCTTTTTCTAGAAAAAGTTGTCAATTATTTTATTACATCAATATATTAACCATAATGTACTAAATGCATCGCAGCCAAAGATCGGAGTTTTAAACTACTATGATATAAAGATAAGGAGGTAGTTCCACTTCGCTCTCACAAATATATATTTTTTTTTTAACAAAAAATCGTTGCCACTAAAATAAAAAGGGTAAACTATTTTAGGAATATTTTTTTGTTATGTGTAATTTATATATTTTAAATAACCACTTTTGCCGCATACATGGTATTGTTAGGACTTGAAAAACGCAGATCATCGTTTTTGCTAATGTACCCAGCTTTACAGCAGTTATTGAATATTTAAAAAATACCCATTTAGTAAATAATTTTCAACTAAAAATATCTTTTTAATTCAATGGTTTAAAAGTATATTTTTTACATTAAATGAATGCATGAAACTTTATGAAATATGATAACTTGAATATTACATATTCAAGTTTCATATTCAAGTTATCATATTTCCGGGATAACAGTACTTTTATGAACAAACTTAGAAAAAATAACAAACTATATATATTCTCATTTAATGGATTAGTAAATTGGTTTGTTTCAAATAGAATTTAATATATAGTTGAAAGAACTCTCAAATGATATACATATTATTCCGATCGGTTTACAAATTACAGTATATAATGTTTGTATAACGAAACTTTAAATCGTTATATCTCTTAAACTAAAAGTTGCTTAGCTAAAATTCATATATCACTAACCTTAGAACAAAAAGCTCTACTAAATGTAAGAAAATTTATCAAGATCATGATTATATAATTATGATAATTTTTAATAATTTTCTCAATGTACATCAGGTGGTTATAATGGCGGAAAAAGAGAAAGCGGCGCTACCTTATTATTTTTATATCATGCAATTTACGTAAAAACATTATTTAAGAAATTATACTTATAAAATTCAAGAAACAACAATTTAGCCCACTTTCAAATAAATTGCAAAAAATCGAAATTACCTTTAAAAATGCCTTTTTAATATAAATTTCAATGTGTTAAATCATTTTAATTAAATTAAGGTAATTTTTCATTTCATGGAAAAACGCATTCAAATTAGAACCAATAAAAATTTGAAAAATTCCATTAAATCCATTACGAAAATCAGCAAAAGCTTCGAAAATCATTAAATTAAATAAACCTTCAAAGTAACATAAATAATACAAAAATCTCAAACCAGTATAAAATAACGAAATACGTAGTTAAATGTGAATTTCAAAGCTAAAATAATCACAAATATTACAAGGAAACTCTGGACCAAGAAAATGCTGGGAATTAGAAAAATCTTTATAATGTACATAAATATCCAATAGAACCAAAACCAATTGTCAAATGTTATACTATGTAGATTGAAATGAAAAGCTTTACAAGTAGTGCGGTTTCAAAAAAGAATGCAAGTGCTTTATATAACTTAAAAATGGCTAAACATCAAGGTTGGAATTCGAAACAAATGACAGTAAGTATAGTAAACAAATGACAGTACAGTAACGGTATTTTAAATTATATCGGTATAGGTATACTGCTACCGAAACTAAAATAAAAACAAGAAAAAATTACATCTTTTATTTTTTTAATTAAAATTCATTAAAAAAAACTGAATTACTTATTTTTATATTTTATCACTTTATAACATAAAACATTTTTATATTTAAACCGCAATTTTGTTTTTGTTGCGGTTCAAAGTCCACTTTTTCTGATTTTTTAAATAAATGAAATTGAAAACCATATCGTCGGTACGCTGACGCTGAAGAATCCTATGTGTAATTTTTTTTTATTTATTATTACTTTTTTTATTATCAGATTTTGTATCATTATTAGTCATACGATTTTGTATCATTATTAGTCATACGTTCTCCGTATGGAGTCTTTTGCTGCATTTACTCCTATCGGACGTGTCGAGTAGGGGGGACTGGTTATAAGGCACATGACCTGCACATTCTGGTACATGGTGCTTAAAGGCCCCTAACTTGAGTGTTCAGATCATAGGTATTACAGACAAAACTGACACGGAAGACGATTTAGTGTTGATGGGGGTCCAACGGGACATTCTAAAACAGGAAAGTCAGTTGTTGGGCCTACTATCAAAGACGGATGAGTTTCTGGACATCTCGACGGATTCCTTTGCTGGGACCAGTACCACACAGAAGCTCGGGAATCTTTCTCTTGGATCTGAAGATGAGCACGAGATCACTGTGATCTAATCTCGTGCTCAAAGTCAAGAGAGGAACCGGAGCGCCGAGGCGGGATCTGAGCGAGGGGATATTTCGACTGTCTCAGGAGGTCATGCGGCTCGCGGCAACTTAGTTCGGCAGGACGCGGTTATGCAAGAAGCGCCAAACGATGTCACAAGTCGAACAACGGAGGTGAAGGCTCGAAGTGGCGCAAAAGCTTCCCTTATCTACATAAGATAGCTAAGAGAGGCTCAACGCCACACAGGAGGAACGTTAAAAGATTCGAAAGGATCTACGGGACTGTCTGTGACTCTCTGGGAATGTCTTATCCTGAAGGATTGGGTGAGAATGTGGACAGCACTCCAGAGGTGTCTCATAAGAGCATAGGAGGAAAGTCAACATCCTCAACGATCCGTGCCGGAGGGGAGGATAAGGGCCAAACCTGCAACCATTCTGAACCAGCAGGTAAGGACTGGCAAGCCAAAGATTGCCGATGGTGTGGCTGTCCATGCACCGGGCAGCAAAACTGGCAACTCACAAAAGATTGTCAGGGATGCTAGACCTGGATATGATCAGTCATCAACAAGCAAGAAGGCAGTAGGTCAGAGGTCGACCAGCTCAACTAGTGGAAACCATAAGGGCTCTTCTGAGGGTCCCCAAAAGGGGGTCACTAAAAGGGCCAGATCTGTGGATGACCAGCAAACCTCAATGGCTAAGAAGGCTGCTCGCATACCTTCCAGCTCCGCTAAGGGCCCCCACAAGGAGGTTATTAAAAGAGCTGGGTCAGGAAGCGAACAACCCCCAACATCGAAAAAGGCGAAGAAATCAGTGTTGCAGAAAAGTGTTCAAGCTGCTGTCATTGACAAAGTTGATCCGGATGGGAGAATCAGCGTTGAGCAATGGCGACAGATTGAACACAAGCTCATTGAAGAGATCGCCCTTGTAAAAGGAAGGCCGAACGAGGTATCCTCCAAAGGCGCGGATTTGATGAAGGGAGTTAAAACTATCAACTGCGGTAATGAGAAATCTTTTGAATTTCTTAAAAACTCAGTTGCTAAGTGCATTTCTCTCCATCCGGTGATACTGTCGTCTGAGTTGCCTCTGGTATTGGAAAATTGGAATGAAGGTCTTGTTACAGGTCAATAGAAGATTGTGAACTCCATGACCTGTAAGGAGAACCAAGGAAGAGACTTCAGATTCGCTGTGGACCAGGAGTCTCTGAAGAAGCTGGAGTTACTGGGGGGAGCTGTCAATTTTGGCTTTGGGGTTATTAGATATAAATATGCTAGACCGAGTAAGCCCAAAGTGGTTGTAAGTGGTGCAAATTAATTTGCATCACTGCGAAGCAGCCTCAACAGAATTGACAAAGCTCCACTTTGACTCCCTTATCCAGGAACCCTGGATTAACAACACCAGGGTATGTGGTTTAAGAACCACAGGGTATAACGTGTTCATACCGTCCACATTGGAGAAGGTTCGAACATGTATATTAGCAAGGAATGATCTGAATATTAATCTTCTTCATTCTTTTAGCAACGGGGACCTTACAGCTGTCCAATGGGAAGCCACTGGAGGCAGAAGGCTTATACTGGCATCCGTGTGCATGCCATACGAGGCGGTCGATCCACCGGGCATCGCTCTGCAGCATTTGTCGGAACACTGCAGGAGGAGAGGAATGTACCTGGTTCTTGGATGTGATCCGAATGCTCACCACTACCAATGGGAAAGCAGTGACATTAACAAGAGGAGTGAGCTAGTATTTGAATTTTTAACTAGTTATAATCTTTATGTCTGCAATAGGGGTAATGATCCCATATTCAGAACGAAAGATAGGGAAACGGTTATAGATGTGACACTAACGAACCAAGAGGGTGAATTTGTCAAGGACTGGAGGGTAGCTATGGATTATTCCTTTTCGGATCATAACATGATATCCTTCAGTCTTGACTTTGTAGAACCGAGGAGAAGGCCTTATTGGAACTCTAAAGGGACAGATTGAAATCCTTCGGTGAGTTAGTTGATAGGGATTTAAGGGATACTGAGGGCTGAGGGTATCGAGATAGTCGTGAATAATTTGACGGATGTACTTAAGAGTAGCTTTGAGTTCAGTTGCCCGGTGATTTATCCTGGCAAAAGGAGTCAGCCGAAATGGTAGACCAGTGAACTTAGAGTCCAACGGTCTACAGTTAGAAGGCTGTTCAATAGAACCAAGCTAACGAGGAGTCAGTCTGACTGGGACAGCTATAGGGAAAGCTTCATTAAGTATAAAAAGGACACAAGACGGCCGAAACGGACATCATGGATGAATTTCTGTATATCCGTTTACTCGGTTAACGAATTGTCTAGATTTAGACGAGTATTATCCAAGGACCCGGTGGCAACTGGATATATTTAACGGGCGGATAACTCGTGGACGGAGTCTAGCTCGGAGTCCCTCAGCTTACTGATGGAGATTCACTTCCCTGGCTGTAAGTATGTAGAATCTGATAGGAGGATAGTAAAGTCAATGATAATCTACAGTCCGGACCAGAGGAGGGTGATATCGATGCGATAGAGAAGATGATCACTGGAGACAAGGTAAGATGAGCAGTAAACTCATTTGGGCTATATAAGTCACTGGGCCCAGATGGCATTTTTCCGGCCATGTTACAGAATGTCAATGATAGAGTCATCTCACTACTCGTGAAGGTATTTAGGGAATGTATTAAAGTGGAGAGAGGTAAGAGTCATTTTCATACCCAAAGCGGGTAGGACGACTCACTCGAATTCCATTCCATTATTGTGGCTATTGGCAATGAACGTCATATTGAGACATTTCGATGCCATAGGAAGGAAGATCGTAGCCTACGCTGGTGATGTGGTATTGTTGGTCTCGGATAAATTTCTACCCATGATCAGCGATGATGTGGAGGAGCTAGAGACAGTGGAGCACATACTCTGTCATTGTGTAGGGCTTCAGCGAAGTAGACTGAGGTGGTTTTGAAGCCATATTCTGCACGAACTAGAGGAGGTTGCTGGTGAAGAATTCGGAAATCTTATAGATTTCGTAATTGGAATAAAGTGGCTTAGGTTCCACACTTTTCTTATTTTTCTTATATTTAGCTATCTTTCTTTTCAATCTTTTGCTTTATACTATTAGGATTTTTCTCTTTCTTCATCTGTTAGCATTCTCTGTTACCTATAAAGGGATCACAATGGACCGAATGGTCTCTGGGTGGAGACGTGAAGACGCCGCCCTTTTTAACCTAAAGTAGTCGTAAGTTCACCCACCACAGCATTATCTCAACGGGTTTCGAAGTTACAAAAGAGCAAAAAAAAAATCTAATTTTTTTATACAAAAAATCCTATATATAGATTTATTTTAATCTCTTTTGCCATTCGCAAACGTCAAAAGATATTGATTTCTTTTCAAAGCATAAAATTTTCAAATACCTTAACGGAAAATGCAAAAATTAAAAAGGTTGCGAATTGACAAAATTAGATGGTGTAGATAAAATTGACATTTTGTAAAATAAAGCCATTTATTTTTCAGGCTGAGATTCTCGGCATCCTGAAGGCCGCGGAAATGATCAGGCGAAACATTGCGAGAGGTACCGAGGTCACTCTCTATGTGGATAGTCAGGCAGCTCTGAAGGCCTTGGGGACACATTTGGTGAGATCCAGGCTAGTAGCTGCCTGTAGGAAGACACTAAGAGAGTTGATGGAGGACTACATGGTGAGACTCTGCTGGGTGCCTGGCCATTGCAATATTTCAGGCAATGAATTGGCTGATGAACTGGCAAGGCAAGGTGCGGCAGGGAACGTCTCGGATAGAGAGACATATGTGAAACCACCACTAAGTTTCTTCTATGGGAAGATCAATGATTGGATCTTGGTCAGAACCAATTCGGCTTGGGAAAGTAGGGAGGACTGCAAAGTGTCGAGGGCGATATGGCCGGTATTGGACAAGGCAGGCACTACCACTCTCCTGGGCATGAATAGGAAGAGTTTAAAGGTCATGATAGGGGCCATAACGGGTCACTGTCTGATAGGAAAGATGAGGTCTAGAATGGACGCTAACAGTTCTGATTTTTGCAGACTGTGTGAGGACATCGATGAGACCGAGTCTATTGAACACATTGTGTGCCATTGTCCGCGATTACAGCATCGTAGGATGAAGTGGCTGGGCAGACAGTTCCTCGACGGGCTAGGTGACGTTCGGAGTGTAGATCTTGTTGACGTCATAGGCTTCGTCATGGGAATTAGCTGCTTGAGGGAGAATCAAGGGTTTAACCCTAGGGGGATTGGTGGCATTGCTGGTCCCCCTCTGTGATTCGTTACGTTTCTGTTCTCTTTTTACCTTTCACTTTAGTTTTTCTGTACTGTATTTTCAATTTTATATATTCTATACCCTTATTTCTTATTTCTATATTCTATACCCTTATTTCACAACTGTTCTGTTGAAGGGACTCACAATGGACCGGGATCGGTCTCTGGGTGGAGATGTGGTACTGTCTGGTATCACATCTACCTTCTCTATCTATCTATCTAAAGCCATTTATTTTAGTAACATCACCGTTCAACACTAAAAAATATAATGGAAAATACTTCACGAATTCTTTTTTTTAGGAATATTCATTCCAATTACTAGGAAAGGTCACTCATTCTAGTCACCAGAAAACATCTCGTTACAAATTTAATCCATTGCAAATATTCTTCCCCAAGTTGTATAACTGTTTAGGTAAGAGCTGAAACAAATATGTCAATTAGAAGAAATGGTGCTACAAAAATGTAGTACCAATTAGGTTCCTAACTTGTCCCATTTACTCACTAGAAGTTTTGAAACTTTTAGTGAAAAAATTCCATTTTAGCGCCCACAACCATGACAAAGAGAGCATGTTTGTATGATGAATATTTTTTGTTATTTTTTGGGTGGGGATTTTAAAAGTTCAAATGGAGTAGCTATCTACTAACATATTCCCAGGGTGTTCATTCCAGAAGAAGCCTCCTTCACAAATTATCCATTCGATCTATACCTTCGTATAGAAAGCTAGTGTTTCCGAATTCAGCATATCAATCCTTTGAGTAAAAGTAAGGTTAAAATCGATTGCATGTGATAAATGTAAAAGTCTCGAAAATTCTCAAAGGCCAAACTTAAGATATAATTACAACGACGCGACTCGTATGATCGAAGATCACGAAAATTACAAAACAGTCCGAATTACACTGTAAAAGAATGTGTGGAAAATATTATTTAAAAAATATTAAAATTTATAAAGGAGGGATAAGAGTGGATGAAGCTCGTTTATATATATATATATATATATATATATATATATATATATAATACCTATATATATATATATATATATATATATACGTATTATCAGCGCTTCTATATGCCTACATGAAAAGATATGTATATGTATATATATGTATATGTATATATATAAATATAAATAGAAATATATATATATATATATATATATATATATATATATATATGTAATGCAGTCTCACAGATTATCTTTTCTTTATATATATGATGCCTAAACACATATATATATGATGCCTAAACACATTAGTTTATATTTATGTTTTTTTTTTTTAGTATAAAACATTCCTCACGATTATTTTAATGATGATGAACTCAGGTGGAAACCGAACTCACATATCCGGCGAGCTAATGCCGAGGCCAACAGTCAACGTGCCGCCATCCACCGCTAACAAAGATGAATTTTTCATCACATTTATATCAAAAATTTATTTTTCCAATCCTGACTTAGATTTTTGTAATAAGTAATGTAAGTGGGTTAATTTACTGTCTCTTGGTTTTTATAATTATTTATAAAATAATTTTATTGTATAAATTCTGAGTTTAATAGTCCGTCTTGGCTGCAATATACATATTTAGAACATTATGATCAAAAACATAATTCATGCAATAGAAAAATACATATAGTCACGTATATTTTGTTTTTGTGCTTTGAAAAAAATTTTATTTTTTTAAAAATTTAGTTTGAAGTGCTCTCACATAAACTTCTAGTTGCATTCTATGGTTAGAAGCAATATCAAAGTAAAATTAAAATCTTATAAAACCCTAAATAAATATCAATTTTTTTCCCAAAGATGTTACTTGGGTAAGCATAATTTTAACCTTAAAACAATAACAAAGCATTTAAATTAATCTTGGCTTAAAAGTAATTACACACTTAGACAACTCAAATAAAAAGCCAAACCAAAAAATATTTAAAGTAATTTTCTTTAGTTTTGACGATCTTATCGCAAATAGCTGATATAAAAGTTGTTTTATAAACAATTCTGAAAAAATGTTAATTAAGAAAAAAAGGAAAAAAAAAAATTTAAAAATTCTAACCAACGCATTGTTCTTACGTTTAGTTTAATTTTGTTATTATTAGTATCTATTTATTACTTAATCGTTGAAGTTTAAAAAACAAATATGTATTTTAAAACTTTTTAATTAATTTTATGTACGATAATAATCATGTGAGTTTTTTATTATTTATTTATTTATTTATCTATTTATATATATATATATATATATATATATATATATATATATATATATATATATATATATATATATATATATATATATATATATATATTATTTCATTTTTTGTGAGAATGCGAAGGACGACACATTGATTTAAACAAATACCTTTTTGATAAAACTAAGATATAAAACCCTCTGCGATTTGTGTTAATAAGAAATTAAAGAAACAAAATTGTATCTGAAATCTAAGCGCAATATAAATACCAATCCTATACAGGATTGCTTACCATTCAATAACTCAGCAACAAAATCGGCCGCACGAAATAGCTTTGATTGTACCAACAAATGCAATAGTACTCCCAAAGTGGGCCTTTCATGTTTGCGTCCCGAAGAACTCCATTCATCGAAGAGAATTTGTGAATATAGTCGCGATTCTCCAGGTCGACGTATTGCATTCTCTATTAATCGTATATGATCATTATTATATTTACGTTCATATGCTGCTCCAGAGGATATTTTCTGCAAATCTTCTGCTGTGCCAAATGTTTGGTTGTTAATTTCTTTTGGTATGACCTCCATTAGTGTTTGCCAGTAATTGTCATCCTCAAGAATAACAGCCAAGTTGTACAAATCCTTATTATGGACATTTCGCAATTCTGTGTTGCGATTATACGACGTGGACATTATTTCCAAACAAATTAGTTTTATATTGAATTTAACACAAATTATTTTTACTACAAGAAATACCGAACTTTATCGGCAGTTTATAGAGAATTTTTCCTAAAATCACAGTTGTCGATTGTTTAGAAACAAATTTAGCACTGATAAGAATTAAACATTATTTTTTTTGTATGAACGCTTTTGTTATGTTTGCCAATTATTGTTACAATAAAAAAATCAACAAGTTTTTTATACAATTACTACACCCAAAATTGTAAGCTGAATTTATAAGATGACAGCAATCCGGAGGATTTTTTGCTAAAATTTTTTATATATTGAGTTTGACAATTTGAGAGAAAAATTTATTTCTTTATATGGAATTTGAAAGTATTAATATGCAAACAAATAACCAGCGGATTAATGATATCATCCTGTAAATATACATTGCAAAAACGGCTTTGTTCGTCAAAAATTGACTTTTGAACAAATCGACTTTTGTCAAAAGTCGAAGTCGACTAGAATGCGAAAATAGTAAAAAGGTGACTTGTAACTTCGGTTTTACACTAGAGAAATTTTTATCAAGACAATGTCAAATTTTGCCTTAATTGCACATAATTTTTTATCTCTATCAATTATAGGGAAAAACGTATATCATAATAAACCATGTAAAAAGTACCAAAAAAAATCAAAATGGTGTCTTTTCTCAATCAACATCAAGACAAAGTTCAGTCTACATTAGGTAAATTTTTATTACTATATGTCTTGACAAATATTTCGTTAGTGAGATTCGACATAATGTAGACTGAATTATTCGTATTGATGCAGCGTTAAAACAAAAAGACCCAATTTTAATATTTGTTGGTACTTTTGACATGGTTTATTATGATTTACGTTTTCCCCTTTAATTTGTGGACATAAAAAATTATCTGCAATTCAGACAAAAATTTTACGTTTGTCTTGAAAAAAAAATTCTCTAATATAGACTGGGCATAATAAAATAGTTGCCAGAAATTACTCCATTAATCTGTTAAACTGAAAAAAAAATTCAAAAATAAAGTACATAATGTTAATGCACAAAAAAAAATGAAAAGTCGGCTTATCATATTTTTATAAAAACCAAATTCGAAATGTCAACATTTCACACTAGACGTAGAATGAAATAGACAAAGATTTATTTTATCTATTTTTGCCTAGAATCAAATACTTTTCCAAAATATTAATTTTCAACTAATGTTCTTTTTTCAATTTCACCCCTCTGTGCAGCGCCAGTCTATAGTAGAGTTTTATAGTTGGAACAAAAAGGAGACTTTCCGACATTTTTCAATTTTTAAATAATCGATTTTTCGACTTTTTCCAATTTTTAAACATTTTTCGACTATTTTCAATTTTGGAATTGTCGAATTTTTGACTATAATCGACTTTTCGACTTTCAACTATTTTCAACTTTGCGACTCTTCGAATTTTCGACTTTTTCCGACTGTTCGATTATTTTCGATTTTATACGATATTTTCCAGATTTTTTCCTTCTTTGAGTATTTCTTGTTATTCGTCTTAAAAAACTTAAAAAAATATAAAATATATACAACACAATTTAATATATTGATTAATTAACAGACAAACTATGCAAGGAAAGTGCTGATTACAGACAAATGTATGTTTTTGCGATATCATTTTCAACAGTTAAATGATGTAGTTTAAATAAAAACTGCTAACTATTCCTCTTAGGTTAGGTTAGGTTAAAAAGGGCGACGTCTTCACGCCTCTACCCAGAGACCATTCGGTCTATTGTGATCCCTTTATAGATAACAGAGAAAGCTGATAGATGAAGAAAGGGTGAAATCCTAGTAGAATAAAGCAAACGATTTTAAAGAAAGATAGCTAAATATAAGAAAAATAAGAAAAGTGTGGAACCTGAGACCCATAAAATCAACCCTAACTTCCTCTAACCCACTTTATTCCAATTACTAATCCTATAAGATTTCCGGTTCTTCACCCGCAACCTCCTCCTAAACCACCTCAGTCTACTTCGCTGAAGCCCTACACGATGACAGAGTATGTACTCCACCATCGCACATCCTGCAAAAATCTGACGCGCCAGTGTCCCATTTACTGGTCATATTCCCTATTGCGAGGTGACCAATAATCAAGCCAACAATAATCCTTAGATTCCCACGACTCATGCCCAGAAGATGCTTTGAATCTGCTGGTTTAAGAACAGGCCATAACGCATTAGATACCCTGCAGTCCATTCTACTCCTCCAAGCATGATTCGTCGCATGCCAGAGATCTTAGCCACTCTACCAGTGGTGCCTTTATGGTTTCCAATGGTTGAACTGGTCGGCCTCTGACCTACTGCCTTCTTGTTTGTTGATGGCTGATCATATCCAGGCCTAACATCCCTGACAATTTTTCGCGAGTTACAAGTTTTGCTGACCAGTACAGTCTTTGGCTTGCCAGTCCCTACCTGCTGGTAAAGAATGGTTGCAGGTTTGTCTGGTTCGCCACTACCCTTTTCTTCCGCTCCGGCACGGATCGTTGAGGATGTTGACTTTCCTCCTGTACTCTCATGAGACACCTCTGGAGTGCTGTCCACATTCTCACCCAAACCTTCAGGATAAGACATTCGAATCTTTTAACGTTCCTCCTGTGCTTTTTGACAAGATACTTATTCTTGCCTGAAAGTGGCGTTGAGCCTCTCTTAGCTATCTTATGTGCCACTACGAGCCTTCTCCTCCTTAGTTCGACTTGTGACAACTAAGTTGCCACGAGCCGTATCACAGTAATCTCGTGCTCATCTTCAGATCCAAGAGAAAGATCCCCGAGCTTCTGTGTAGCACTGGTCCCAGCAAAGGAATCCCTCGAGATGCCCAGAAACGCATCCGTCTCTGATAGTAGGCCCAACAGCTGACTTTCCTGTGCTAAAATGTCCCGTTGTAGCCCTATCAGCACTAAATAGTCGTCCGTGTCTGTCTAGTCGCCTTGAGACCATTCGCCATCAGTCCGAATTGAATTTAAATTTGTAGTGTCTATTATGTCCCTTGATTATGCCAGTAAAAGGAAGATCATCTCGCGCAGTGAAGGTGTGCGCGGATTAGGCTAAAGTTTAGAACCAACCCGTAGGCGTTGGAGGGGAGCTGTTAGTTTATTTAAGCACTAACTAACCTTTCAGGTCCTCGGCACTGCTGCCAACCACCTTGACCTTAAAGTGCACTCCTTTTATTTGTCCGCGAGAGTCTCTAGGCAAATCTAGGACCAGAGATAATACCCATGATCTGAACGCTCAAGTTAGAGGCCTTCAAGCACCGTGTACCAGAATGTGCAGGTCATGTGCCTTATAACCAGTCATCCCTATCCACCACCTGGAGAAACGTCCGATAGGAGTAAATGCAGCAAAAGACTCCACACGGACTATTCCTCTTAAATAAAATAAATTTTTTCGACTTTTCCAGCTTTTCAACATTTTCGACTGTTTTCGACTATCTGGCAACAAGAAATCGATTTCTCAACAATTTTCTAAACAAAACTTTTTGACTTTTTTCAACAAAAAATCTATTGTTCGATTATTCGAAAGTCGATTTGATGAATTCTAGTATGTAGCTTCAGCCCATATTACAATAAGTAAGGTAAAGAAAACTCTACAACAATTGCAACACCAAAAAAAAAAAAAAAACTATGTATTTTATTTTTGCATTGGCATCTCTTATGTCCACTTTAATTTTGACATTTCACATTTTTGTTTACAAAAAACAAAAACACATTTTATATATCACAC
Organism: Protocalliphora azurea; assembly: GCA_932274085.1. Classification (NCBI taxonomy): domain Eukaryota; kingdom Metazoa; phylum Arthropoda; class Insecta; order Diptera; family Calliphoridae; genus Protocalliphora; species Protocalliphora azurea. Next base: position 115,806,664 of record OW026519.1, on the reverse strand, counting down.
AATAAAAACTGAGATTAACGCTGATATAATATGTGAGATAACTCCGGCAGAAGAGAGTAACCATTTTGTTTATATTATATTAAATCTTAATTAAGGAGCTCACGTATTCTAATAAATCCTATAAGATACCCAAATGAATACACTCGCTTTGGACAAAATATAAACCCCGTTCAACCGTCTACAGTAGACATTCTTTTATCTAACTCGTGTCTCAATTTTTCAAACCTTGAAACACATCCAAATGTGGGACCATGTACCTATATCCTGAGTTATTTCTGGACAAGTTCAAAACATGACATATTCAGTTCCCTTGTATTATCGCGCAGACTGGTCAGCAATCAGAAACAGACACAGCTGTCTCAAGATTCATTCATGATCTTAACGATACAATTATTGACAGATCTAACGTAGAGCTTATCAATTTACTTTATTGCAAAATAATAAAGCCACCGGTTTAGGCGGCATTAAACTTTTCAACTCTTATGTAAACTTTTCAACTCTTATCTAATTGAGGGCTATTTTCCAACGAGGCAAAAGTTATCCCAATTCCTAAGCCAGGAAAGGATTATAAATTACCGTCTAGCTATAAAGTATTTGAAAAAATAATTAATAAGAGAATTTTAGACTTTTCCCAACCAAAATAATATTATTAACCCTCAACAGTTTGGGTTCCGCAAGAAGCACCCTACAGTACATCAACTAAAAAGAGTCGTTAATTTTATTGAATCAAACAAAAGAAATCGTAAGAGCACTGGAGTTATTTTTCTTGACATTGAAAAAGCCTTCGATTCACTAAAGCATGAAGGCCTGCTTTTTAAACTAAATTCCTTCAATTATCCAACGTACCTGCAAAAGATAATAAAGAGATCATCGCTCATTTGTTGTATCTATAGATAACACGCTATCTAGTGATAAGCAAATCCCTGCGGGTCTGCCGCAAGGATCGCTATTATCACTGTTCGCAAGAATCAAGAAGTAGCTTTTTACGCTGACGACAGTGCTTTTATTTGCTGCGGTAAGGTGTCAAACGCAATAATCGAGAAAATGGAAGATAGTTTAAAATCTACCCATAAGTACTTTGATAAATGGAAGATTCTAGGGGAGTTTTTATTCCTCTGCAGGATAGTATCAAATATCTAGGAATTATCTTAGATAAAAGCTATCATTTAAACAGCACAGTATATTTGTGATAAATTAATCAAATGCGGTCGTGCACTTCACCCCCCTTACTTAACAGAAGATCTAAACTTAATTTAAAAAACAAGATCCTTATTTAAAAAATATGTAGTCGACCAATTATGACCTACGGATGCCAAGTCTGCTGCTAAAACTTTAAAAATTACAGATAAAACAAAATAAAAATCTGAAAATAATTATTAAATAACTTTAAAATAACTCAAAACAAGAGTGCTATATTCGGCTATAACGAATCTTATGTACCCCTCACCCGTGTTGAGATGTTATATCAAAAATTAATATATTTTAAAGTTAATGAAACAACAACAATACCAAATAACGACATTAATTAAAACAAGTTAGAGTGCTATATTCGACTCTACCGAATCTTTTATAACCTTCATCACTTTATCCAAAAATAATAAAAATAACGCCTTAAAGTATACACTATTATTTTCACATGTATACTTAAAAAAATAATTTAAATTTTTTCCAAACACAAAATAAAACCACCCAGCTGACCACAAACTTCGATAATAATATCCCTTTCGAACATTTCGTGAACTTGAGATCACGCATCGCTCGCTTTGTGCATCAAATCTTTTGATATCCAAGGTTAGCGATAACAATAGCGAAATGTAAATATTTTCGTTAGTGATTCGTTTTCGATCCCAAAAAATTATGAAAATTATTTGATATTATGTTACTAACGACTAGTAATTATTATCATTGGCAATAGTTCGAAAACGATAGTTTTCTATTTTGTTTCATTTCCATTTTGTTTCCAATCTAAAATTAAAATTTGATTTCATTTTTAATGTAATGTTATATTTCAAACTTAACACAGTATATCAAATAATAAAAAATATACATAATAATAAATTACATTTCAAAAATAATAATTCATATAATGAAAAATATAATTAATAAAGTAATTTACATAAGAGTGGTAATATTTGAACCAAATTTCAACTTCGCCCTCAATGTTATTAATTTTTCTGTTTCTCAAATCCACACCTTTTAGTACTAAATGGTTTTAATTAATTTTCAGGAAAATATATTAGATATTTAGATAATTATGCTATTTTGAAAATAAAAATAAAAAATATTTTTAGAAATTTTATTATATTATTATTTAATTAAAAATTTCTGAACATTTAACTAACCACTGATCTTAATTATGACGCAAAAATGACACTACCTTCCCTTTGTTTTAGTCTTTTGCATGCACATACGTTGCTTTTTTGTTTAAGTACAAATCCTCGAGAAAAGAATATACGATTTCTCGAAGCATTAATTCTTAATACGTTTTTAGCGAAGATTCACTATTTTCGAAACTCAGGTCAGGCGGGATGCTTCAGTTTATATACATAAATGTTTATGTGTTTTAATTTTTAATAGATTTTTTCAATTTTTTTTTTTACCAATAACTAGGTTGATTCATTAAAAAAATAAAATTTTAGAAAAATGTTTGTGACCGATCTACAGTAAAGATATGTATACGACCCGTATGTATTTTTAAAACTTTATTTTTAAAAATATTTGTAAACATGTTGGTCTTATAGACCACTAAAAAAAACCAATAAAATCCTGAGATATTCCTATTACGTAAGTTTTTATGACCTCTTATATAAAAGAACCATTGAAATTTACATCGCAAAAGTATGTATACAAGGCATGAGAGATATTATTTGAATCGAATATAACTATTGTGTAAAAGAATATAATGAATCCAAATTACCTGATAAAATGTTGAAAAAGTTAAGAATATGGTAATATCCATTCACAATTTTTCATGGTTAAATAAGGAATATATATCTGCAGTGTATACAAATTATGGATGAAACATTTTACGATTTACAGATAAATTTTTAATTTTTTCTACATTTTTATTTAAATGTTTTTCATACCTTCCAAATTCCCCTAAAACTCATTTTAAAATTTTGAAAATATTCCAGATAATATACCCAGAGAAAATCTTTAGTATTTATCAAGTTTTTGGTGCATATAAACAAACAATTTGGATATTTTAAGTGGATCAAAAAGGTAATTATCTTAAGACATATTACAAAATTGAATAATATAAATAAATTTTATAGTATATCGTCCAAAAAATTAAATCTACCATAGAAAACTAATAGGAAGATGAAGAGCCAGAGGTACAATGGATACTACCAAACACATGTACAGTCTTTAGGGTATTTTTCTAGTATATTTTTATATTTTTAAAAGTAGTTTGGCAGAAATTTCGAAGTTATATTAAAAATTTATATTAAAGTGTACAAAAAATGAATTTGAAAACACTGCAGATGTTCCATATTTTGCCATGACAAATTGTGTGGTTTTCTTAGTGTAGAGGTATATCGTTAAAAATAAAACCAATATTTTTACAAATATTTTTAAAAATAAGTACAAAAATCGAAAGCTTTAAAAATACATACGGGTCATATTCATATTTCTGCGATTCACTATATATAAGAACGAAGTCTACAAAAAGAACAAAAAACTCGTTTTAGACGACATCTCTAACATTTATGGGCCGATTTTTTATATCTTTGGCACAAAAATAGGGATTTCAAAATGTCGAAAAAGCCTCTACAAACCCGTTTTTTTTAAAGATATCTCAGTCATTTTTGGACCGATTTCGCTTAATCAATCCGACAAATGGACGGACGGACATCGTCCTATCAACATCGTTTCTTATAAGGAAAATATAAACTTCTTTGCTCTTCGATGAAAACTGAAATTACAAACGGAATGACAAACATAGAGTACATATGTTTGTCATTCCGGTGGTGAAGGATATTAAAAATGGTATTTTGAAAATTTATGGACCGATTAGATTAATTTCTCGAAATTCGAGAAAAATACTTGTAAAAGATCTGCGCAACAACATGGCTTATATATTGGCTTCAAAATTACAAAAAAACCGTTTTTGCCGATATCTTGGATAATAATGGACCAATTAAGTTTAACACAAAAATTTTGAAAATTTTTCTGTTTTTTCTGTGAAGAATAAAGTCTTTAAAATTAAAAAAGGCAAATGTTATATAGCTTATTGTTTTTGTTTTTAAGTGTTAATAAAACTACAATAATACCAAATGAAGACAAAATTAATTAAAAAAAGAATATTTTGAAAATGTATGCAGGATTATGAATGTATGAAACTGAAATTTTAGAAAAATATTTGTGACCGTTCTATGTAACAACAAAGCCTCTAACTTATATAGGGGCTTTAAAAAATACAAAAATGCGTTTCGTCCAATATGTCGGATACTAATGGACCGATTAAGCAAAAAAAAATCTGAAAAAATTCCGAATTTTCTGTGAAAGAACGAAGGGTCTAGCATATATAAGGGTTTCAAAAAGTTAAAAAAAACATATACGATATAGCTTATTCTTGTTGTTTTCAGTGCCCATAAAAACAAGAACTATATGCAAAGCAGCTATTAAATAAATAAAAAAATTGCAAATAATTCGGTTGTTTACAGACTGATTTTGTTAATTCAAAAACCGTAATTTTAGAAAAATATTTCTGGCCGAACTATATAAAAAAGGAACTCCGGACACTAAAAATTTTTTTAGTGTTTATTTCTTCCCAAAAAAAAATCCAAAAAAGTATTTCGGATTTTCTGTGCAAGAACGAAGTCGCTAGCTTTTTAAAGGCTTGGATAAGTCAAGAACAAAAACGTTTTTGGAGGTATCTTCGTCTAAGAGAAATTCTCTGCAAATTGATGTATGAATCATATATAGCCGATATCTGGAGCTTTATAAAAACTGATTTCAACAGAAGAGTATAAAAAGTAATTGTGCAAGATCGTTGTTGGCAAATGGCGTATTTTATGAAGTTACGGCAAAAAAAAGTTGTCACCACTCGAGCTCTGACAATTTTGTTTTAAAGCTGTAATAATACTGACGTATTTTATCAAGTACGACAAAGTTGACTGCACACGAGCTCTGACAATACACACAGTCTATATTAGACATATATTTATCGAGACAACAACCAACCAATTTTTTACATAGTTTATTATGACGTAAGTTTTCCCCTATAATTGATAGAGATACAAATGATTTGCAATTCAGACAAAAATTTGACGTTTGTCTTCACAAAAATTTGTCTTGTATAGACTCGAGGTAATTGATAGAGATAAAAAATTATCTGTAATTCAGGCGAAAATTTGACGCTTGTCTTGATAAAAATTTGTCAAATATAGACTCGACGTGACGTTGCTTGATAAAAGACGCCATTTTGATTTTTGTTGGTACTTTTTACATGGTTTATTATTTTTTCCTATAATTGATAAAGATAAAAATTATCTGTAATTCAAACAAAAAATTGGCATTTGTCTTTATAAAAAATGTACATGTATAAACTCAAAATAATGACAGTGACAGATTTTGCTGCAACTATAGTTTACAATGCGCAACAGAGGGTCCATACGTGTTAAATTGATGTATATAAATTTTTTGTTATATATATATATATAAATATATTTTTTTTTTTTTTTTTTTTTGTTATATATATATAAAAGAAAACATAGTAGCAAGAAGATAGTAAGGATGAAAGACCAAATGTAAAAATTTTTGGGATATACCCCTAACTCCCCCTTAGCCAGTCTATTCCCGTGACGAAGCCTATGACGTCTACAAGCTCCACTTCATCCTACGATGCTGCAATAGCGGACAGTAACACATAATATGCACAATAGACTCGGTCTCGTCGACGTCCTTACACATTCTACAAAAATCAGAATTGCCAGCGTCCCATCTAGACTACATCTTCCCTATCAGGCAGTATCCTGTTATAGCTCCTATCATGATTCTCAAACTTTTCCAACTCAAGCTCAGAATAGAACTTGTGCCTGTTCTGTCGAGTGCCGGCCATATCGCCCTCGACACCTTATAGTCCACTCTACTATCCCAAGACGAATTGGTTCTGGCTAAGATCCATTAGCTGATCCTCCCAAAGAAGAAACCCAGCGGGGTTTCACGGTGGCCTCTCTCTCCGAGACATCTATCTACTAATTCATTGCCAGATATATTGCAATGGCTAGGTACCCAGCAGAGTCTCACCACGTAGTGTTCCAACAGCTCTCACAGTGACTTCTTACAGTTGACTACTAGCCTGGATTTCACCAGATGTGTCTCCAAGGCCTTCAAAGCCGCCTGATTGTCCCCATAGAGAGTAACCTCAGAACCCCTCGCAACGTTCAATCTGCTCAATTCCATGGCCTTCATGATGCCGAGAATCTCAGCCTGAAAAATGCTACACTCATTCGAAAGTCTAAAAGAGCCTTTTATATCTGTGTCCATAATATAAACTTCCGCACCAGTACTAATGTCCATCTTTAATCCGTCCATAAATACTGCACAACCTTCGTACAGTCTCTTGGTGCCGAACCAAACCTCGCTATCAGGTATCACCACAACAGGAATTACCCCAAAGTCCAATTCAATTGCCATGTAATCTGATGCCCCCCTGGAGCCTTGATTAATCTCACCGTAACTAACCTCGTATAATAATCCTAATTCCTTAAGTCTCAACAGACTCCTTGCCGCCATATCACTCACAAACTCCTCAATAGGTAAGAGATGAAGTATGACGTCCAGAGCCGCCTGTGGTATACTTCTCATTGCACTTGTAATATCAATTGAAGCACACCTCTGTGCCTTCCTCGTCCAAGTCAGCTTACTATCAAGAAATACTCCAAGATATTTCGCAGAGTCGGATAGTCTTAGTTTCGTTCCACCCACTACCGGTAATCTAAAATTCTCGACCTTGTACTTTCTAGTAAACAGAACCAGCTCCGTTTTTCAGGATTCACTCACAACCCCTTATCAGTGGCCCAGAAGGAATGCTCACCCAGTGCAGACTGCGTGATCTCACTGATTGTGGGGAGAAATTTCCCTGTTATCAGTATGACGATCTTTCGTCCCCTACTGTCAAATTGACGCAGAATCACATCGACAGCTAATAGCCACAACAGGGGTGAGAGTATTCCCCTTGCGGTGTTCCCCTAGTTACCAGTTTCCTTAAACATACTTCACCCAAGCTGGAGTTGATGATCCTACCGCATAAGGATTATCCATTCGATCAAGAAGTCATGTACTTTAAGATCCACCAGCGCCTGTTTAATAGCTTCAATCTTGATATTATTGAACGCTCCCTCAAAATCCAGGAACGCGGCCATGGTAAATTCCTTGTACCTAAGTCCTTGTTCTATATAGCTCACCACTTCATGAAGTGCACTCTCAATAGATTTACCCTTCAGGTAAGCTTGCTGAGCGCTACTCAATGCTGTTGGTGCCAATAGATCAACTTAGATATAGATTTATTAGTCTTTCTAATGTCTTCAAAGATGGGTCTATAATCCTTGGGTTTCGAGTGACATGTCCTAGTTATAAATATGACCCTTACCTCTCTCCACCCCCTCGGTGTGTCTATTTATCAGACACCTAGTAAAAATATCTACTAGTAGACCGGGCAAGGTGACTGACTTATAAGGCTCGAATGTATTAACTTTCCATGTTATTTCTCAAACGTAATCAGGTCTCTCACTACCGTTTTAACCACCCCGATGGTGGACTCTGTGAAGAAATGCTCCTGATCCTTCCATCAATAGGTCCTTACAACCTTGAAAATGAGTTTCCAAAAGCACATTAAGTGACTCAGAGGTAGACCCGGAACACTAGGATCCTTCGACAGTATCTTCCTGAATCTGGATAGTTCATAAACAGAGTCAATGATCTCGCCACGAAGACCTTTTAGCTCGTTTAATGTCTTTTTTGTATTTAAAATTCACCCTGTAGGTGCCCCAGTCTTCATCCTTACCAGTTATATGGGCCCTGTTATACAGCCTGCCGAATGTGATCCATTGAACACTCAATTCGTTTGACCACCAGACAGGCTGTTTTTTCTTACCCGGATAACTCACCAGGCAGGACAGCTCAAAGCTTCTGGTAATAGACTCCGTCATTCTCTTCACCATCGCGTCAAGACTGTCCCTCGCCGTAAATTCCCTCGGAGTTTCAGGTAGACTTGAACCCAAATCACGCCCGAAAGCGTACCAATTCATCCGTCTAGGATTCCTATAGGGTTTCCTCTCCGAACCCAGAAAATTCAGACTGAAGGTTATTCTGCTATGGTCAGAGCAAGAACATCCCATAGGTACCCTCCAATCACCTACCAGGTCTCCACAGTTGGTCAACGTCATATCTATTACCGTATTCCTATCCTTCGTCCTGAACGTATTACAGATTAAAAGACCATTCACTATAATAAAATCAAAAATGTACTCCCCTCTCTTATTGATATCTCTACTAACTCATTGACTGTGGTGAGACAACCGAGCAATAGACGTACACCATTCCGCCTTGCATACTCAGCTAAGGCCCACACCCTGTCATCCAGTGGCTCCGTGGTCTCATAAGGCATGTACACCGAGGCTAAAACCAGCTTACTACATGCTTTCTCTTCACATTGAACGACCGTTAGATCGCCATAACGGAAAGAATAAAGAAAAATTAACTAAAGATGCAGATTTATCAGCACCATCCGCAGCCTCTTTGGCTTTGTCATTTCTTGCGTACCAAAAATTGAAATAGCAAAGCCCGAACGTAAACCCCCCCCCCCCCCCCAATGAGTCCAATTTCCACAGAGATTCCCGATCTACTGCGAATTGAAAATCTTTTCCCTGGTTCTCTTCACAAGTCATTGAGGAGACAAGCTTCCATTGCCTTGTATTGATCCTCATATTCTGTCCTTCCAATATTCCCAGTATGACTTCCACCGGCTTAATGGGTGGTAGAATCCACACCGTAAATATTGGTAGCAACGGCAATTCCGACGCTGTTATAACCTCCAGTTGCGCAACCGGGCAAAGCCTGCTGATCGCTGCCTTTAGGAACTCAAAGGTACCTTTATTACCGCAACCAACAGTTTTGACACCCTTTGTCCAGAAAGATTTCGTCCATAAGCCTGCCTTTACATTTCCGTACTGATTCTCCCATCTGAAACAGCACGGTAAATGACTGCTGCTTGAAGGATGTCCGAATTGGACGAATCCTTCGCCTTTTTGGATGCAGAAGTTTAATCATCACCAGATTCTGCCCGCTTTACTACTCCCTTATGAGACTTTTTAAGCGAGCTACTTGGTGCTTTATCAACCTTCTTCGTCGAAGGTATCTGCTGGTCATCCCCAGACCTTACTCCTTTTATGACTCCCTTAGCAGGGCCTTTAAAAGAGTCATGTGGTACATGACCAGCTTTTCTGGACGTAGAGGGTATCTCATCTCCAGGCTGAGCTCTCTTAATGGATCTCGTTTGAGAATTATTAAATACACTGTAACGTGGAAATAGTACACTCAACACTACTATTTTCCCGTACATATTTCTTAATATATTAATTTATGAAATTAATACCATTTTTTCGTTTTCTTTACTATTTTATTTATGTATTTTTAATTATTTTCCTTTTTCATACTAATATATTTAATACAAGCAATATAATTCTCATTTAGTTGATACATGGCTAAGTATAAGTAAACAAAGTCTGTTTACAGCCGGGGCGATTCAAACAAGACAAGAATATGTGGCGGATTCTGATATTGTTTTATATAATTGGAAGAGCCAATTAGATTTTGCGAAAGTAGAATATAATCGTATTTTGCACGCTCAACTTCGGTTGGGTCCCTAGATAAATTTTACACGAGTAACTTCGGTTGCTCGTTCTCACAGTGGCTTTCTGCTGTTCGTTCTCACGAGTGGTTTCCTGCTGTTCGTTTTCATGAGTGGCTTCCTGCTGTTCTCACAATATTAACTTTAAGAAACCATTGTACGTATTATAGAAAAATATACGATCTTCGATCACCGAAGCTGCCACTTGAACCAGAAACCGATCCTGGCGAATACCCGAAACCGGTTGACAGCTGAGAATGTCGAAGCCAAACGTACGACGCCGATCTTAATTCTACTACCGAACCAAGAATCTTCGATTCCCGAAGCTGCCATTTGAACCAGAAACCGATCCCGCCGTAAACCCGAACCAGTTTGACAGCCGAGTGTGTTGAAGCCGAAAGTTCAAAATCGAAGCTAAGAGTGTCGAAGCCGAACGTACGATGTCGATCTTAAGTCTACTACCAAAATAAGAATCTTCGGATCTGACGCTGCCACCTGAACCAGAAACCGATCCCGCCGTAAACCCGAATCTGTTTGACAACCGAGAGTGTCGAAGCCAAAAGCTCAAAGCCGATTCTACTAATGAACCGAGCCTACTATAAGCCGATCAACGGATCCGATACTAATATAAGCCGAAGAACCGAACCGATCCTAACATAAGCCATAGAATCAACTGATCCTAATATAAGCCGAAGAACCAAAATAAGCCTTGCTGAAGAAGGGAGAGACGAAATAAGCCTAGTTGAAGAAGGAACGATTGAAGACGATTATTATTAAGTCGATGGTATTCGAACTGAAGTTATCAAAATTATTCTCTCGTATTGTATATATATTTTGTATTTGAAATATTGTTGACGTATTCAATAAAGAAAATATTATTCTAACCCCCAGAAAGTTTAAATCAAACGTTTTATTACTTAAGGTTTGTGGATCCGTAAGTAGACCCTGGAGGCGACTAAGTTACTTCAGCCGATGACAAAATCCACGTTATAACACTCGCAATAGTTTGCGATACCGTCTCTACTCCTTTCCTAATTTGAGTTGCCTCACTACCAGATCTAGCTGTCTTGTCCGTTCCCTTGCGGGAACACGCAAGACCACAAGATGGCTTGCAAGCAGCGACTTGTGGTTTTCAAGTACTGGTAGACACGGACTCTTTGCCCTTCCGAGCAATTACCGGACCTTCGTCTACCTCCACTTTAAAACCTTCGGGATAAGACATTCCCAAGATATCGAACCTGTATATGCTCTTTCGATGTTTTCTGCGAACATGCCTATCCCGTCAGTCTATCAGCGATGGGTCCTTCTTAGCCAACATATTTAGTGCAGAGGCCCTAACGCCACTATTCCCTTGTCCTTTTTTTCCCTTGACCTAATTACATCCATAAATCTTTCCTTTTCAATTTTGGTTCAACGAGTAAGCATGTAATATATAGACGGTCTCGTGTAGTGACAGCGTACGCGGACTAGGCTGTGATACAACTGACCCTTGCCATCAGCATCAGAGGGAAGCTGTTCTCGATTAGTTTCTTTTCGCACTGCTACCTACAACTTGATCTTAAAAGTGCATATTACCTGTTTATTGGGTCCGCGGGAAACGTATGACACAAAGACCGTACTCTATGCAAGAGAATACATTCATATTGGCAGGATCATCAATTAGAATACATCACTTGCACCGCATTCAGTCCATGCAATCTAGCCGTTTCCAAGACATGGCGTGATACGAAGGATGCATTCATGGTGGCTAAGGGAGAGGGCTCCAGTACCGTACATGTATGCATCCTGTGCCTCACTCCCGGTCCGTTGGGAGTAAACAAATAAAGACTCCGCACGGATATATATATATATATATATATCTTACCAGATATGTGAATGAGTTATTATTAACAGCAGGAAATACGTCAAATTTATAATTATTTCATATATTTATTAAACTCATTTTATTAGGAACTATTAAAAATTATGTACAATTTTGAAACAACGTGACTTCGATATCGCGGCGAACAACAGGAACAAAAAAATTTTCGGCGTTGCCACATCAAACTTTTAGAATAAAAAGTCAATGCTGGTTTTTAAAGGTAGTGCTGCCATAGTACTCCCCGGCTAGACTGGACTGAGCTCATAAAAAACGTATCGGTTGTATTTACATGGCGTACAGACCGAGTGCTTGAAGTCGATTTAGAATCAATATTTGTTGTGGCAGTTGTTCGAGTAAACTCTTTATAGGTTGCTTTGTGTTTTTTTTTTGATGGAGTAAACTCTTTTGTTTGTTGGGTTTCTGTTGTTTCAGTTTACGAAGATTGTTGTGTAGATGTGCTAGGCGATTGTAGATTCAGATTGTTTTCCAACAGTGGTGAATCAGCCGGTCGACTGAAACATTGACATCTTTGCTATTAATTTTGATTTTATAAAATTTGTCACCCCTTACCAAAACTTGATATGTCCCATCATATGGATGTGACAATGATGGTTCATTGCGCAGAAATACTTGGCTGCATGTATTAAAATCTGGGGTTTAAACGTTTTAGCTTTTTCGTGCCATGCTATTTGTTGGGGCTGAATATTTTGCGCAAGTCGTTGTTTCCCTTTTAATTTGAGCTTGGGTGGTAAAAAATTTTGCTGAAATACGTAACGTTATACCCAGAACTAGTCCGGCGGCAGATGCCTTTATGTCCTCCTTATAGGTTCTTCGTAGGCCAAGCAAAGTAACGGGCAAACGTTTTGTCCATCGATTCTGATCGTAACATAAAATTTTTGCATTCAAGGTTCTTGCCACCTTTCAATGATGCCATTTGCCTGTGGGTAGTATGGCGTAATTCATAAATATTTGACCCCAAGGCATAGTGTAAGTTCTTTGAAAATCTGATATCCTTGGTCACATGTTATATTTTCTGGAATATCAAATAATGCAATCCATTCCGATATAAGTTTTTGAGCTACTGTTGACGCTGAAATGTCTGTTATAGGTATCGCCTTAGGCCAACGACTAAACCTGTCTATTATTGTGAGGCAATAGCGGTATCCATCGCTAGATAGAAAAGGTTACATTGTATACAACTGCGAGCGAAATCAATACAATCTCGCCGTATATTTGGCAAAACGAATCTGTCACTCATTAATTTCGCAGTTGCCCTAGTACCAGGGTGTGATAAGTTGTGTGTAGCTTGTAAAAATTTATTTCGAAGGCTTGACTTATTTGTTGTGTAGAATAGTCGCAGTACAGGTGGTTTTCACTTCCTGGAATGGCAAATAGTTTTAGTTTAATGTTATAGGGGGATTTACCCTTTAGAATGACGTCGAGTTCTTCGTCCGATTTTTGTTCGCGTGCCAGCTCTTCAAAGTCATCTGACGGAATAATTGTGATTGTTGAAATTCTTGAAAGCATATCCGCAGTGATGTTCTCCCTATGTGACAATTACGACCTTCCATCTTATATTTAAAATGTACAACTGTTAGGTACATCCCTGTAAGCTTTCGATCATAAGTACTATAGCGTAGTTGTGTTTTGTCGAATTTTATTTTTTTTAAATCTGAGTGGTTGAACCTCCTCGTTAACGATTTGGTGCAGTGCAGCACCTGTGGCTGTGTTGGATGCATCTACCCATACAGAAATTTTGGCTTCCCGCACCGAATGGGCGAGTAAAGTAGCGTTGACGAGTCGAGACTTACTTTTTTCAAAAGCGGCCGATGATTTTTCGTTCCATGACAGTTATGTACGATAATTTTTACGTTACCAGGAATCATGGCCAAAAGTAACGCCTGAGTCTCAATAGATTGTGGTATAAATCGTCGATAAAAATTGATAATTGCGAGAAATCGCTTAAGTTCATTTACCTGCGTTCGTTTCTTGTAGTTTTGCATGGCTTCTACCCACTCAGGTAGCGGTTGTATACCTTGTGGTGTCACTTTGTGGCCGTAGAATGAAATTTCAAACCTTCCGAATTCGCATTTACCCGCATTAATTGCCAAAAATGTTGAAATGTTGCAAGTCGACCTTTGAAAATTTAATCTTTCCATGCAAAATTATTGTAAAATCCTGGATATAAGGCAGTGGGTAACGATCTGGCACTGTAATACCACTGAGTGCCCTATAGTCGCCGTACGGTCGCCAGGTAATATTTGACTTCTTTACCATGTGCAACGGACTGAATTTTAATTTTATTAAGTTTTCAAATTTTGAACGAGCTGGCGCTAGTTTTTCTGGTGATAAGCGTCGCGGTCGCTTTTGGGAAATCTTTCAAAAATTCCACAAATGGTGTCGTAGACTGTAGGTCTTTTAATTGATGAACTTGTCGTGGGAACACCAATTGAGTTGATTTTAGTTAGATTATCAATTAACCTTTTACGTTTGAGATCGACAAGTAAATCGATGTAGCACAAAAAATCGGTTCTAATAATATGAGAACTTACGTCTGCTATTATAAAGGTCCACGTCTAAGACCAAGGTTAACTTTTATAATTGACTCACCGTAAACTTTGATTGACGATCCACCTTGGCAGCAAAAAGTTGTATCTTCGTTGGTCGTAATGTTGCTACATGGGACAACTTTGAAACTACTGATATATCGGCCCCAGAATCAATAACATAACGAATTAGAGTGCCTTTGTCTGATGCTTTAGTGACGGTTAGTCATTGTTGTTTTCACGCCCTTGAGTAAAATCATATGGTTTACGACAGGTACGAGCTTTCACACCGTACGTTCGATGATACCAGCATGTTGTTGTTGCGAAATTGTCATCACAGTTTTTGTTATATATTGCGTAAACTTAGTGAGTCAACAATTGCATTGGCAATGGTTATTTTGTCGGCAATGTCAACTTTGACTGCGATTATGGCGGCTTGAACATGTGGCGGTAGCTATGCAGTCCACAAGTCATGAGGATGTTTTTACTCTAGGCTGTTCCGGCGATGCGTCTTATTTCGTTTAATAGTTGGGATAGTCTCATATCTCCCAGAGGCATTTCTAATAAAACTTGATGTAAACGTTTTTGTTAACTATCCGCAAAATGTTCCATTAGTTTACATTTAATGTAGTCATATTTATTTTGCGAAGGTGTTGCGTCAATTATTGAACGTAACTCGCTTAATTTTTGTGGCGGAACCTGTGCCATAGTAATATTGTATTTAAAACTACAAGGACATAAAATGGGATTCAATGTTTAGTGCATTCATATTGGGTGGAGTTATTCGAACGGCCGTGGCTGCATCCACGCTAACGTTGGGGTGTCGTTGTGTAACATTTTCCTGCTCCATGAAATATCCGTATTTTTCGTCATCGCCGCCCATTTTTTAGTGATTAGGTTAGGTTAGATGGGCAGCTCTGTACATGTAAATTACACAGCTCACTTAGATCCTATTGGCCCCGTTGTGTTACCCTGATAGAATAGGTTCGAATCGAACCAAACTGACACACGAAGATCTGATCCGTCTGATATCAATTGCAAAGAGATCAGATAATCCATGCATATGTGGACTCACAAATTCAGTAGTCTTTATATTCGCAAGAGCAGGACAGTGACAAAGAAAATATTCTACTGTTTCTTCCTCCACCTCGTTAAATCAACTTCTACAATAGTCGTTAAAAGGGAATCCCAGTCTCCTAGCGTGTACACCAGCAATCCAGTGTCCTGTAATAATGGCTACAAGTGTTCGTAGTTGACGCCTTGGCAATCCCAGAATGACACTCGACCGTTTTTGATCGTACTGGGGCCATATCTGCCTCAAGATAGAACATGCGGACTCGTTTTTCCATCCTTGTTGAGCTATTCTCGACAAGTACTGCAGTATCATAGATCTGCAAGAAGGGAACCAGTTCTGGCTAATTCATTCACAATAATATTTCCCAGGATACTTGAGTGACCCCTTAACCAGATCAACTCTAGGTTTGAATGTCTCGCCATCTCATTTAATGATGTCGAAAGAGGCTTAGTCGTGGGTTAACTATCGGTACAAATTTGAATACCCTATAACACATTAGCTAATTTACCGCTTTTCTAATGACTGAGATCTCCACTTGAAGAGCAGTGCAGTGATCCAGCAATTTAAAGGAGATGTTTCTTTTTCTACATGCGGAAATAAAGATACTTCCCGCAACCCCTTCAAAAGATTTGGATCTATCAGTATAAACCACAATCGATCCGGTTTTTTTAGTGGGGCAGATTGAGATTGAAATACAATAATCAATATTGTCAGGAATGTCATCCGAAATTCCCAAAATGGTCGCAAGGCCATGGAACGGTAGTTCCATGCATCTATAATACAGAGCCTAGTCGCCGACGTGATAGCGATTTGTTTGGCCATTAGATCCACTGGCATCCAGTTCATCAGAACGAATAATGCCTTGGATGGTGTTGTATGTAGCGCAGCTGTAATTAGTAGTGCTGAGCTACGCAGAACCTTTTCGAAGATTCCGTAAAAGGTGGATTTTTACATCTCTTTCCACCATACTATCGCTCTATACATAAGTATAGGCTTGATCACCATGTTGAAGAGCCATTTTGTGTTCTTAGGATTTAATCCCCAAGATTTCCCTATGGTCCTCCTACACATATAAAGGGCAATGTTTGCCTTTGACGCTCTAGCTTGGGCGTTCTGGAGCCAGGACAGTTTAGAGTCCAGTATTATACTCAGGTACTTCGCTCTGTCCGACACCTTTAATTCAACAACAGGCAATGGAGTGGAAAAGATGGTAATTTGTATCTGCTTGAAATAAGAACTAGTTCCGTCTTTCTTGAATTCACGCTAATGCCACTACTTGTACTCCATTTAATAAGAGGCCTAGCATATTCTGAAGGCGGTGGGATATGGTATCTAAATATTTTACTCATACGCGACGGTTTTAAACCTCGGAGAATCAAGTTCCTTGAGTATAGTGTTTACGGCAATATTCCAAAGAGGTGGAGGTAGAACTCTCCCCTGAGGAGTGTCCCTATTTGCTACCCTATATATGGTAGCCGCACCAATAGTGGAGATTGGTTAGAAGTCTCCATATGATGCCAATAATCGACTTATGTATGTTCAGTCTTTCCATAGCCATTTTAATAGCATCCGGGGTCACATTATTGAAGGCTCCTTCTATATCAAGAAAGACCACTAATGCATATTCCATGTGCTCGAGAGCATTTTCTATATATCCTACAAGCGAATGCAACTTAATTTTAACTGACTTGCCTTTCATGTAGGCATGTTGGGCCGCTGACAAAAGGTTATGGTTGATTGTTTTGCAAAAGTGCAGGTCAATCAGTCTTCCTTAAGTTTTCAAGAGGAAGGACGATAGACTAATAGGTCTGAAGTCCTTCGGTCTTGTATGGGAGGTCTTATACTCACTTTACATGTAGTCCATGAATCAAGAATATAAGACCATGACAAACATGCCGCTACAGAAGACCTTCCAAGATTTGCGTTTCGCGTTCTTGATCAGGTTTTTAAACCGGTTTACTGAAGATTTGAGACCCTCCATTCGCTGATCGAATGTCTAGTATTTACTAGCGTAATATCAAGAAACTCCCTTTTATTAGAAACTACAAAGGTTGAAGGCCATTTGGAAACAAGACGCTTACACAAATTCCTGGCTTCCTCACCCTCTGTCCCAAGTTACATTCAAAAACCTTGTGGCAGCTGGACAACAAGCGGCCATGTGACCTTAGATGTCTTAATGGATGCGCATTTGTTTAAAACATCTAAACTACTAGAAAGGATAAAATCGAAAAAAGACTCAACCCTTGCATTGGTATCCGAGCTTCCCCAAACGATATGGTGGGCGTTGGCGTCAGCTCGTATTACGAGCGGTATGTTTCTGTCATTGGTTACTGAGCGAACTTTGACATTTAGTGATTGTTCGCTTCTACCAGGGGCCATATAGCTGGAGACAATTTAAATGGTGCCACGAGTTGTCTCCCAGGCTGCTACAACTGTGTCTTCATCACTAAAATCAGAGAGAATGAAGATACTAAATGTTCTGCTTGCTACTATGCATGATCATTTCCTACCTGACCCTGCAGCGTGTAGTAGTATATATTTATTTGCACGAAGTACGCAAACTCTTTAACTTGAAGATTAACTTGCGTTATCTTCACCATTGTCATTTATGGGAGTGATTATGACGTTGACGTCATCTTGGTCCGAGTCCAGAGGGCGTCTTCGTCAACGCATTCAAAAAACTCACCCACAAATTCAAAGCAAGAGAACTATTAGTCTCCTCACATGACATTGCCTCCGGAGTCGGATCGTTATCGCCCTGAATCGGTCTGTCTCGGTCGTCTCCTCGATGGACCTGTAGAAGGATACACTCGAAACCGTAGTATATCTTTCTACTTTTCTCACGAAGAGACGGCAGGGACTCCTTATTCATAACGATGCCAATCCCCCTGGATGCTCTGTCGGATTCGGATACTTTAGTCATCTTCGAATTATTTGTGGGGATCTCAGGATTACCGAACCGAATGAGTTCCGGAATCTCCTCTGCTTTGGATGGTTCATCCGGTACTTGGGCCATGACTTTACGCCGACGTGGAATCTCTTCAACAGAGACCACGATACGGGGTTCTCTTTTAGAACTTTCCAGAATACTCCCATCAGCTTTTTGTGCACTAAATCCCAATTTGCGTGGGAGATAGCGCAGTTAACATCGCTCCCGTAGATGACAGTTCGTATGAGATGACCTTTGACCACTTCACTAAATGATTTATCTATCGAGTTGTAGGGCTTCGGACGTCTGGTCCCGGGCTGTTGACCTTGCGACTGTGTCTCCTTTAACCGTTGCCGTTTTTGTTCGTCTTTCGACTAAAGGGGAGGTTTTCGCTGCAATTCGTCCATTAAAGATTTAGCCCAATTTATTGAAACGAGTTCTTCTGGGATTAGGGATTCGGCTAGCTTTTTACCAAGATGATCCAAAAAAGATCGGCTGCACGCCGTCTTAAGAAGACCCTTCTGGCGGGTGTGATGTGCCTTTGATATCTTGCCTTTTTGGGCTGGAGGCACAGATCCAGAGCTCGATGGCAAATTCTCAGCTGTTTTACTGGCTGGAACTCGAAAACTTGTTCACAGTTCCCTTTTTTATAGAAGGTACTGGGTTTACTGCTGCTCGAGTTGATTTCGAGCAGACAGCTCTCGAAGCAGGGGTTTTCACCGGTAATTTGCCGATACAAGCCAGAGCAGCTTTTGAAGTGCTTGGTTTGAAGCTCAGAGGCACCTCGCTGTTTTGCTTCCAGAATTGGAAGCTGGTTTTACGTATTTGGTGGACTGGCCACCTTCTGCTATTTGTTTTTCCGTGTTGATCTTTATTAGTTTATTTGTTTTTTGTTTACTTAATTAAATACATTCTGTTCCCACGATTAAGCTCATATAGGGTTGGACCATTTATGTATTGACGGCGTACATGGACCAGGCTACTCAACATTTTCAACCGACCCATTCCATGGCATTGGATGGGAGTTGTTAGCGACTAGTCTTCTTTAACCACTAACTGGCAATTCAGGTTCTTGGCACAGCTTCCAACCACCTAAACCTTACAGTTTTGGTCCACAAGCAATGACTAGACACGGCCTAAATTCATGCCATTACTTAGGTTTAACAGTGTGGTATGTTGAACCTAAGAAATGACAAAGCTCCCCTTATCCGCCACCTGGAGACGCGCTCGATTGGAGATCTGTCGACTCCACACGAGATTTTTTAGTAATTCTTGTGGAAAAAGGTGCGTCGATTTGTTGGGGTCACTAACATAACGATTCTTTATCTTACCAGATATGTAAATGAGTTATTATTAATGTTGGGAAATACGTTTAATTTATAATTATTTCATATATTTATTAAACTTATTTTATTAGGAACTGTTACAAATTCTGTACAAGAATTTTAGAAAAACGTGTCTTCCAGATCGTGGCATCATTAAGCATCATATTAAAATTAAACGATCAAAATAACGATAAAATTAAAATCACAGTTTTTTTCACTTTTTAAATTTAACGATTATTTTTGACATGGTTTTTATTTTAATGATTCTTGTTTATAAATTGTATCTGGCATCATTGCAACTAAGTAACGAAATATAATTACTCGCTACTCGCCAGGTTTTATTTCATTCATTCCTTCCGATTTGACGTGTTTGGTTTTTGGTTGTGCTCCTCGAAAGTAATTTTTATTTACGTTTATTTCTTTAAAAGAAATCAAAATAAAACGGTAATTTTGTTAAAACTATGTTAAATCATGAAAATCGATTGTTTAATATTTGTTAAAATCTTAAAATAAAATAGTACATAAAAAAGTGTTAAACATTTATATTAAGGTGTGGTTTGAGACAAGCTTACTAATAATAGACGTAGTTGTTGTAAAATGAAGTGACGACGTTGGCAGCGTAGCCAGCAGAGGTATAGTTATACTTTTGTTTACACTGATTATATGCGGGCAGCGTCAGGTGTAGGAACAATTCTATAAAATTAAAGTGACCAAAGAAAAGTAAAATAAAAGAGTTACTTTTGTTTTTAAAGAAAAGTGGAAATTTGTTTAAATACCTTTGTTCATTAATTTAACTATATATTGACCACACCTATATTGTAGAAACACATTGGTGTGTTAATTATTATTTAAATTAAAATTATTTTCAAAGATCATGATTTTTTGCTTATGTTTTTTTGATTATTATGTTATATTTTATTTGTTTAAAAATCATTTCAATTTTTTATTGTCTTGTTTATTAGAAAATTGTTTGTTTGTTTTGATAAAAGGGTTATTATATTCCATTAATAAATTATGAACTAATAAAAACCTCCCTCACCTACTGCAATTATCAACCACCATTGGTACTATATAGAAAGTGTAAACAAATTCTGTAATTTAAATATTGATATGTTTTATTATTTTTTATCATTATTGGATTTGATGATTGCTTTTAACGTATTTGTAGTATTAAATTATAATTAAAAAACTTTTTATTAATTAAATAGGGAAATACTGATTATGTGGACCGGGACTTTCAGACAATTTGGATGCATGGGATATAGTAGCTTATAAAAAAACACTTTTTTAATTGTCTTTTTTCGGGATAATCGTAATATAGAAAATTGATGAAGTTGAATCACATTTTGAACTTATCTCAAGAATGATTTGTCTAATTTGGTTTAATAAAATACCAAAAAAAGTTAATCCAGATTATCTTCAAGTAATGTTAAACACATTTTTTAATCTGCTCAATAATTTTGGAGATATTAACAAAATTGCGCTGAACATATTCTATGCTGCATTTAAAACGATCCATATTTTTGTTTTAAATCGATGCATAAATGACGACTTGATTCACAATTAAAAGATGATACCTCATTGAAAACAAAAAAAAACGATTTTCTTAACTATGTACTATTGAAATGCTTTTATTATTTTTGTAAATATTTTTTTTATCATTTTAAATGATATATATTCAATAAATTATGAATTAAGTCAACATTTATGAATTGATTTTAAATAAACAATTCTTTTAATTGTAACATAAATATTTTTTATGATAAAAAAAATATAGTTTTTGGTAGTTTTAATCTGACAAATCGTTCTCAATCAATCAACTTCATTATTTTTCCATACAACGGTTTATCTCGAAAACTAAAACCAATTCAAAAAAGTAATTTATAGATTTATAATTCCATGATCACGTGTATCCAAATTGACTTAGAAATCTCGTGCCGCAGAAAAAGTTTTAATTTGGTCGATCTGTGTTATGTGCACGTATAATGCCCTTAATTCTCGTATGTATTGTAAATCCTGGGTTACTAGTCTGCTTGTGTGAGGCGGTACATTACATTAAAAAAATCAAATCAGATGGTATAAAACGTCAATAATAATATTGTATAACAATACACACAAAAAAATCGATCGGCAGTAAAGAAATGCTAAAGTAGAAAATGGTCTGATAAAGTCGAAAATAGTCTAAAAAAGTCGAAGAAAATAATTTAAAAAGAATGGTTTCTTAGTTTATTTCAACTACATCATCTAACTGTTTTAAATAGCATAGCAAAAAAAAGATTTTTATGTATAACTAGCAATTTTATTGCATATTGTCTATTAATTTGTTTGCATTTTATATATACAGTCAGCGTCAAAAGAAAGTATACACAATGATTCATTTATTTTTATATGGTTTTTTATTTGTTTGAAATAAGATTTAACTAAAACTTTTATATATTTTTAATTCAATATTTATTCTAATTTACATCAGAGAAAAAAATAACAGTAAATACATATAAACATAAATATAAAATAAGAAAAAGTAAATATTACTCATATTCATTGCGTCAAAAAAAAGTATACATTAAAAAAATCACTATAATAAATAAAGTTTATTTAAATTCTAATATTTTGTTTGTTTTCCTTTAGCCTTAATTACCGCCTGGAGTCGTTTTGGCATTGATTTTACTAGGTTTGCAGTGACTTCTGTTGGAATTTTTTCCCACTCTTCAAGAAGGATGGCTTTAAGGGAGTTTTTGTTACTTATTGGTCTCTTTCTTATTTGTCGATCAAGATATTCCCACAAATGCTCTATGGGGTTAAGGTCCGGTGACTGTGGGGGATGATCCAATTGTCCGGGAGTGTTATTTAGCAACCATTCTTTTACAACTTTAGCTGTGTGTTTTGGATCATTGTCTTGTTGGAATGTCCAATTTGGATCCAAACATAATTTCTCAACACTGAGTTGTAAATTCTGTTGTAAAATGTTCAAATAATCTGTTTTATTCATAGTATTTTCTATAAAAAATAGATTTCCCACTCCACTTGCTGCCATACACCCCCACACCATCACCGAACCTCCACCATGCTTCACTGTACTTATTATATTTTGCTCATCAAACTGTGTATTTTTACTTCTCCATATTTTAGTCGGTTTTTTCTTTCCAAAAACTTCGAATTTGCTTTCATTAGAAAAATGTTATTCCAAAATGAATTATCATGATTTTTATACTTATGAGCAAATTCAAGTCGTCGCTTTTGGTTGGTTTTCGATATGAGAGGTTTTCGTCTCGGAACTCTACCATGAAGACCATTTGCATGTAAGACTCGGCGAATTGTACTGGCACTTACGGAGACTCCTGATTGTTTGGATATTTCCTCTGATATTTTTACAGCACTTTCTGTAGGATTTTTCTTTACACTTCTAACAACTGACCGAATTTGGACCTCATTAAGTTTTCTAGGTCTTCCAGATTTGGACAGATTATTCAAGGTTTTAAATTTCTTAAACTTATCAAACATTTTTTGTACAGTACAGTGACTTCTATTTATAATTGAAGCAATTTCCCGTAGAGATTTTCCTTCCTTGTGAAATTTGAGAACGAACTCACGCGTTTCAAGAGATGTTTGCTTACCCATTTTTTAAAATTATCACTACGCGGGATCAATGCAATTTAATAAGATCTCGACTACAAGATAACGACGACAAAATTACTTGTTGATTACTTATTACTCAACGCATAAAGAAATTACAAAAAAAAACAGTAAATTTTGACTGTACGACATTTTTTAAAACAAAAAACTAAAGTGTTTACTTTTTTTGACGCAATGAATATGAGTAATATTTACTTTTTCTTATTTTTTATTTATGTTTATATGTATTTACTGTTATATTTTTCTCTGATGTAAATTAGAATTAATATTGAATTAAAAATATATAAAAGTTTTAGTAAAATCTTATTTCAAACAAATAAAAAAAAATATAAAAATAAATGAATCATTGTGTATACTTTCTTTTGACGCTGACTGTATGTTAAATTTTTATAAGACAACAAAAAAATTGTCAAAAGAGTCAAAAAAATCTAGAAAATATCGTATAAAATCGAAAAAATCGGAAAAAGTCGAAAAATTGGCTATTTAAAAATTAAAAAAGTCAAAAAAGTCGATTTTGGTTCCAACTATCACAAGCGGTCGACTAACCCTGGTTTAAGCCTGTTGTAACTAATTAAACTAGTCCAAGACAATTATATTTATTTATTTACTTATTTATTTATTTACAGTAATATAATTTTTAAGCTCAATACTCAGTCCAAATTTTTTCAAATATTTTACCTATTCATTTTAACTAATGTCCTCGAAAAAGTAATTCAATAATTTAACAGTTGAAGCTAAATTTATTATACTTCTTACGTTTGAAAATAGAAAATAGTTATTGGGGGATTTAATCTGGAATACATGGTGAATCGGTTAGCAGTTCTAGGCATAATTCATGGATTTTGCCAATATGACTATACACATTTGCACCCGTATATTTTCTTAATAAAAAAAAAGCATTTTTTCTTGGCCAATTGCTGCCTTTTTGATTTAGTTCAAATCGTGGAGGAATCGGTCCAATAAGTTCAGAACATTTCTGTGGCATCAAAAAACACTACATTTTAACATTTCTAATTAGAACTATTTCCAAATAGGCTATCAAAAATTACTATAACGTTTGTGTTTTAAGAAACTTTTAAAATGTTAAGATGCTCAATTTTTAAATGCTTTTTTAAAAGATATTATTCTTTCTAAATTGCTTGAAATTCAACAATTGCAACTCTTTTTGTTTTCATTTTAGTACATCTACTGAATTTGAAACATAAACGAATTTAACTATTAAAAATGTGCCTTTAAGTAACGATTTATTTTTCTTTTTTGCAAAAGTATAAAAAATGTTTCAACAAAAATATCTTATAAAAATTTACTGCCATCAACTGTTAGCATTTATATTGATACTAAATGTAGCAGTAAAAGCACAATTACTGAATGATCCACAAACATATCAACCACGTTATAACCCGCAATATACAAATACGCAACAAAATTCACAAATCGGTACTACGCAATATGATAATCCACTACTAACTTCTGTACAAGATCAGCAACAGCTGGCAGGCAATACAAATACGCTTAACAGTGGTGTTGTTTTAGGGCAACAAAATTACAATAACTATTATGATTCACAATCGAATGTAAATCGTCAGCTGTCAGGTGGAGTTGGTAACACACTTATTAGTCAGAGTCCTGCTTACGACCCATTTAATCGTAATTCAAATACAAATACGTTTTCTTCGGTTGGTAATAGTTATTTGGATACATATAATGATGAGTTGAATTACTGTCCGGAGCATTGGATATCGTTTAGGCAAACTTGTTATCGCTTCATAGGTTCTCCAAAGCGTAATTGGATTGAAGCGAAAAAGATTTGTAAAGCCTACAATGCTGAGCTATTAAATGTCGATAATGTGGAGAAACATTCATTTATTTTGAAACAATTGATATTACAAAATCATCGTCAAAATCGTTTCTGGATATCTGCCCATCAGACGGGACCAAATAGTTGGAGTAATGATGACGGCTCGCCCTTCCTAATGGTCGAAGATTCCTTTTCATTTGATGAGGAACAGGCTGTGGAAAATGAAGATTTACACGACAATCGTTTTTTGGTACAAAATAGTTTCAATGATTACAAGAATCGTAATAACCCTAATCAATATTACAATACCATTGGTGGCTCTGCGAACAGAAATCAAAATAATCTAAGAGGTTATATTGGTGAGTTTTAAAAAAAGGTTATAATTATTAAAATATTTTTAACTTACAATTACACTTAGCTCCTGGACTATATAATGATAATAGTTACGTACGTGATCGTCTGGTCTATGCGTTCTCAAAGAAAAATGATCGTTGGATGTTTATGCCAGCTTATGACATTGAATTAAATTTATTCATATGCGAGTCAAAGCAATTATACAATCCCGAAAATATAAATATTAAATTGGAGAGTAAACGCCCCTTCCATTATGGCTTTGATATACGTGATTATGAGAAAATACCCCGTGGTCCTTACTTTGTAAAACAGCCCAATGATACTACCTTTGATACAAGTAAAACTCGTATAATAAATGATGTTACTTTAAGTTGTTTAGCTGGTGGTTTTCCAACACCCACCTATCGTTGGTATCGCGAAGTTTATGAAAATGATACATTAGAATACAAACATATCGATCCCTTGAAGGATGATCGTTACACTGTTTCTGGTGGTAATCTTATTATTTACGATCCAAAACAAGCCTTGGATCAAGGTGCATATCACTGCGTAGCTGAAAATAAATTTGGTCGTATTCGCTCGGAGAGTGCTCAGTTGAATTTTGGCTTTATAATGGAATTTAATTTGAAACGTTCTGCTGAAACAGGCGAAATGAATTGGGGTAAATCTATATTCTGTGATCCTCCACAACATTATCCTGAGGTTAAATACTATTGGTCCAGGGATTATTTCCCAAATTTTGTTGAAGAAGACCAACGTGTATTTGTGTCTAATGATGGAGCATTGTATTTTTCATCTATTGAAACTGTAGATAGAGCAAATTATTCATGTACTGTACAGACCTTGGTTTCTGATACGGGCCGTAACGGTCCCTTCTTTCCATTACGCGTTAAACCAAACAGTAATTATCAAGCATTAATATTTTCCAACTCATTTCCAAAGGTATGTTTTATTGGCTTTCAATGTTGCGTGTAAAAAATTTATATTAAATATTGATTTCATGATCCCGAAGGTATTCCCCGAAGCACCTATAGCTGGCGATGAAATTCGTTTAGAATGTATGGCTTTCGGATACCCAATACCTTCCTATAATTGGACTAGACGTGGAAAACCTTTGCAACGAAACGCTTACACTATTAACTATAATCGCGTTTTGGTTATACAAAATGCCACCACCAATGATAATGGAGAATACACCTGTACTATTTCAAATCCACAGAAAACGCTGGAAAAATCTATACTCCTTAACATCCAAATGAAACCTCAATTTACTATACCCTTAAAGGACCAGATAAAAGATTACAATAGTGATGTAACTTTCATTTGTGAGTCTTTCGCTATACCCGATGTTAATTACACTTGGTACAAGAATGCTGAACGTTTAGATCCCGAAAATATTGATAAGGATCGTTTTATTATACAAGATAATGTTTTAACTATAAAATATTTGGATCCGGATCGTGATGATGGCATGTATCAGTGTGGTGCCTCAAATCAATTGAAAACCGCTTTCTCTTCAGCTCAATTAAGGGTTTTGTCGATGAAACCTTCATTTAAGAAACACCCGCTAGAACCGGAAATTTATGCAGTTCACAGTGGAAATACAACCATAGTATGTGACCCTGAAGCAGCTCCACGTCCTAAGTTTCAATGGAAAAAAGATGGCCAAGTTATTGGGGCTGGGGGACATCGACGTATATTGCCCAGTGGCACTTTAATTATTTCTCCCACTTCACGAGATGATGAAGGCGTTTATACTTGTGTGGCTTCGAATTCGGCAGGCTCAGATGAATCACGTTCACGCCTTATTGTTTTGCGTAAGTTGTATGATTTTTTAAAAATCTTAGTTTTTTATCCTTGTTTTATAATTTTTATAGAGGAATTACGTTTTATTCAAACTCCACCTATGCGTATAACAACTCAAGTTAATGATTTGATATTTTTACAATGCGAGGCAAGTTATGATGAGCTCTTAGATGTCGCCTACATTTGGAAACACAATGGCGAAATATTGCGTAATAATCATGATGGCACGGAAAGAATTGTAAGTAAACTAAACATTTTATTTTTGTTTAAGACAAACGAGATAAAATATGCAAACCGGGATTACATTTTTAAACTATTTGCTACCATAAAATACTTTTTATGAACAATTTTTTTTCTCATCCATTAACTACATATAGATTATTGACTATAACCGCTTAACCGTTCATAACGTTACAATGTTGGATGGTGGCGATTACGAATGCGTTGTCAAGTCATCTGTCAATGAAATTTCCTCCAAAACAAATGTGGTTATTGAGGGTGCCCCAGGAACACCGGGTGGCGTTCAGGTTATTGATATTGGAAAAACAAGAGCGATTATTGAATGGGTTGATGGTGCTACAAATGGACGTCCCATACGTTATTATAATGTATTGGGTCGCACAAATTGGAATCGTACCTGGGTAAATGTATCAACAAACGTGCAGGCACGTGAAGTTGATCGTTACACTGGTAGACAGCAAGCAGAAGTTACTAACTTAACACCCTGGTCATCATATGAATTCAGTGTTGCAGCGGTAAATGATTTAGGTATTGGAACACCCTCAGCTCCCTCGCCCATCTATAGTACACACGAGGATAGGCCCTATATAGCACCACGTAATGTTGGAGGTGGTGGTGGTAAAATAGGCGATCTTACCATAACATGGGATCCTTTACTGCCAGAGGAACAACATAGTCATGGTATATATTATAAGATTTTCTATAGATTATATGGTAAATTTGAATGGGCTACGGATATTGTAAGAAGACCAGATCGTATTGGTATGGCAGTGGTAAATGTGCCCATAAATAACTACTACACAGAATATGAAGTCAAAGTACAAGCCATAAATAATATAGGTAAAGGCCCCGAAAGTGAGCCGGTGGTTATTTATTCTGCAGAAGATATGCCACAAGTGGCACCACAAAAACCCATAGCTATAGCATTCAATTCTACAGCTTTCAATGTCACTTGGCAACCAATCGACATGACCCGAGAAAATATTAGAGGAAAACTTATTGGTCACAGAGTAAGTTATAACAGCAGAGCAAGTTATAAGTGCGAAACGAATTTTTTTTTTTTTTTTTTTTTTTTTGTAGATTAAATATTGGAAAACTACACATCAAGAGGAAGATGCAGTTTACTATTTATCACGTACAGTACGCAATTGGGCATTAATTGTAGGTCTTCAACCTGATACATATTATTTTGTCAAAGTAATGGCTTACAATGCTGCCGGCGAAGGTCCTGAAAGTGAACGTTTTGAAGGTAAATCATAATTAATTTAAAGAAAACTATAAATTTGTTATTTTATTTCATATTGCAACTTTCAGAACGTACATATCGTAAAGCGCCACAGAAACCACCATCTTCCGTGCATGTTTTCGGTGTTAATCCTTCAACTGTGCGAGCAGTCTGGCGTTATGTTTCACCAGCACAAGACGAAGAACCTATAGAGGGCTATAAGGTGAGAGTCTGGGAGTCTGATCAAAATATGATAACTGCCAATGATACAATTGTTCCAGTGGGACAGAAACTCGAAGCCTATATAACTAACCTAACACCGGGTAAAATGTATAATATGCGTATATTAGCATTTAGCAACGGTGGTGATGGACGTATGTCTAGTCCTACGATTCATTTTCAGATGGGTAAGACATTTAATCATTTAATAAAATTATAATTTACATTATTTCATTATTTTTGTGTTTTAGGTAAAACAACACGAAATCATGCCGACCGACGTTACAATTTTAAAGTTAATACTTTATTAATTGTCACCATTCTAACATTTATATCTGCCTCATCATTTAACAATTAATGACTGAAAGTATTGTCACCTATTTATTCGTTTTAACGCACAGTTAAATTAGCAAAAACTTAAAGAAAGAATAATAAATGTGAACATAAATATTTAACTGCAAATATTCCGTCCATAAGATGCAGTAATTTTATGTAAGAATTATATTTTCTTTTATCGAATATCCAAAAATATATATCCCACAAATTATATTTTAAGCCAAAAAACAAATACATTAATTCCATTTTTAAAGAAAAAAGAAAGAATGTTATATAAAAAAGTTATTTAGAAATAAATATAACGCTCTTAAAGTGCCCTTATTGTATAATAAAGTTTATATACAAATTAAATAAGATATTTTACATACAAAAATACAAATATTGTATAAGTATTCGAATATATGACAATACCTACTTTATGTTATTTTATGGGTCTTACGTACATATGTATCTTATGTTTTTTTTATATTTATACATATATTTTAACTTAAAAAATTTTTCCCCTTATTAATGTTCTTAAATATTTCGTCCATTTTTTTTTAATTTAATATATTAAAAAGTAGTAAAAAATAAAATACATACAAACTTTTTCGAATTATTATTATTATTATTATCAGCAAATAGTTCTACGATATCACTCAACATTCTCATAAACTTCTTCGATTTAATATCTCAATGGCAATTTATGAAGTCAAAAGTTTTTAATTACCTATACTTATTTAAATGAAATTTTGAATTTGTCTGAACCGTCGCAAATATTCTTTTATTTGCAGTATAACAACAATGATTTAAAGGTTAATACATGTGTACAAATACTTTCATTAATCTCGTTATGGCTAATTTAACAATAAATGTTTTCCAACAATTCGTATATAAAGTTTGCAAAAAAGGTGTTAATTAATATTACTGAAAGTTTTCGCATTAAGCATTTATTTGCGTTTGTAAAAAGTAAAAAGATTTTTTGCTTTCATTTATAGTTTAGAAGCCAATTAACAAAAAAGTTACAATCTGCAACATGAAGTATAGTTATTGTTCGAGAATTGTTATATTTATAATATTTTTCAATTATTTTGAATATGGATGTTCGAATTTAAACGAAAATAAAAACTTCTACGGTAGGAAATTTTTAAATCGCTCCAAGAGAAAATTACCGTTACTGTTTCATGGTAAAGTATTTAAATATTTCATTATTATAATATGAGTCTAAATTAATCCAATCATCATAATTCAAAGATTTCGGTGTATCACAATTTGTTTGTGGTTTTGGTATACCAGTGGAAACCGATAATTATGAAAGTATTACATCTGGCATAGTATTCAAATCACAACTTCCTCTACCATCAAAACCAAGTGATTTAAGGACACATACCACTCACAATGTTAATGGAGGTAGAGTTATGGAGAATGAAAAGCGTGTATATAAATTATATGAAAATTTACGATGGGAGTTTTATAAGGCCATGGAGTTATGGGCAAATAGGTAAGGGAATTTGAATGCGATAAATGAAATTTGAAATTTTCAAAAAAAACAGTGCACTTTGGAGCAAACAAGTCTGTGTGACCACTGTTTTGGACAAAAATACTTAAAGCTATCAGAATTAAAATAAACAAATTTTTGTCTCATCACACAACACTCGTTTTCAGTATCAACATTTCAGGATTAATGGCATTTTTCGATTACAGTTATTTTTTGGTTGGAATATCTGTGTATACTGTGTATATACCTTAGAGATTGTTTATAGATCTTCCGAATACAAGCTCTTATTTATTATGATAGCATTACTGATTTAAATTTAATTTTCATCATTGTAAAAAAAAAATATATGTAATTTTGAAAGAAAACTAAGTAAGTTTAAATATGAAAATATTTTCTATTTTAGCATTGGACTAAATGGTCATGTTTGTATTTTAAAAACTTTATGTGAAGCATCTCAAATACCCTTTAATCAAGATAGTGGCGACTTATGGCATGAATTAGCTCATATAATTTTTACGTGAGTACACTTTACAACAAATTTTATTAATATAAAATAACGAAATGTTTTTGCAGACCTTCTTTAAGTTCTGATAATATACTCCATCCATCAAGTAGAAAATATTTAGCGGCAGCACATATCGGTACTCTTCATAATTGTAATTCAATTTTTAAGGAATGTCCTAAATCAATTTTAAATATTTTTACAAATATTTTGTAGAATTATTTATTTTTTACGTTTTATTTTAATAATAAAGAATTTCCAAAAATATATATACATTTCAAACTTCTCCTTTTTATTGTACTAAAAAGAAATTAAATGTAGATTATCTTGAGAAACCATTTACAGACAAGTTTTGGTCTCCAAGCGACAGCCGAACTAAAATAATTAAATCTTCAAAAATTGCATATTATGAGTAGGATATTGAGAAAGTTGGTAAATATGATGCACGTTGTCATTCAAAAATGCCGCGCAAACATATGGCTGGTTACCCGGCTAAAAAAAGTTTTTTAGAATGTTGTGATAGGATAGGTTAAAAAGGGCGACGCCTCCATTCGGCCAATTGTGATCCCTTTATAAATAACAGAGAAAGCTGATAGATGAAGAAAGAGAAAAATCCTAGTAGAATAAAGCACAAGATTGGAAAGTGAGATAGCTAAATATAAGAAAAGTGTGGAACCTAAGACCCATCAATCAACCCTGACTACCTCTAAGCCACTTTATTCCCATTACAAACCCTATAAGGTTGTTGAGTTCTCTACCCGCAATCTCCTCCAGTTCGTGCAGAATATAGCTTCCAAACCACCTCAGTCTACTTCGCTGAAGCCCTACACAATGACAGAGTATGTGCTTCACTGTCTCTAGCTTCTCCACATCATCGCACGTCCTGCAAAAATTTGAAGTGTGATTCGAATATCAAAATTCAGCATATCAGAAAATGGTAAAGATTTAATGCAGCAACAAAAAAGTTGTTAATGGCAAGAGATCATTGGAAAATAGTTTAACTATAAGGAAATCTGGAAAAATATACAAAAAAGAGAATTATATTTTTATGGCTGGGGAGCGATAAAAATTTAAATGTTAAATAATTTTTTAAGACTATTTTATATATTTATTTCTACACGGCAATATTTAGTATTAAAATTTGTCAAAAATTCGAATATTATAATACAATTTTATATTGTAATATATGTTATATTGTTTGATTATGAAAACAGTACTTACGATTTTTTCGAAATACAAATGGTATTTTTAATTTTTTGAAATTATTCAAGAACATTTGATTTTCATATATATCAATAATGTTTTTCTACATTAATAAAATTAAATTAAAAATTGTTTTCCCTAAAAAAGAAAATAAACTACAAAGAATGAAAAAATATTGAAAGAAAAATAATAACGAAATTAAATATATATTTTTCTTTCGGGTTTTTTGACATATTGATAAAAAATGTAACATTTTATTTTTGATTAATATTAATACTTTGTGTGCTCGTCTAGAAATACCTTAAGCTATATTTAGAACTCAGGATTATTACTATGTAATATATATTTATATTTTGGCCTTGAAGGCTTTGTATTACTATGCTGATATAAATAAAAAATATTTACAACTTTTTTTTTAAAATATATCATCTTTTTATTTGAAATATTAAACTATGTCTATATGATTAAATTAAATGTCTATATGATTTAAATTAATGTTATTTTATAAATGTATAAGATTAGGACCATATATTAAAGCCCTTAGTAGGCTGATCCTTAAAACCACGTATAACAACTTCAGCTTCCCACCAAGCTGGTACTGTATTTGTCAAGGTTTTGTCATTTTTACTATTAACAACATCTTTTCTTTCACGCTCCAGATTTAAACTTATTAAATCTTCGAACACCTGCAAATCTTTACAACACATAAGCGGTTTATGATCTATTATCGGACTCCGTTTATGTAGTAAATGTATGTGGATGTCTTTACAACTGGCTGGTAATGGTGAAAAATCTTTTGGAAATATTGCTGAATCCTTACAAGATATTAAGCTGGTATTTTCATTTTCCAGTATTTCTAGTTCTAAATAAATGTTAGTAGGACTCAAATTGTGAGAAAATATTGCATAAAGATCTTCACTTGTCAATAATGATCTAAAAATATAACCATTTAAAAATAATTTCTTTTACATAACGTAATCCTTAAACTTACAATAAAGTCTGATTTAATTTTGCCGGTGACATTCTATGGTGATCATGGAAATGGTTTATTGCAATATTTTCGATGGGAATGTGTAGTGTATAAGCCTCCTTGGGGGTAAATATCGTAGAGCCAAATAAAAATCTCAATGATTTTATAGGTTTAATTTCAAATGTATTCTCAATTGTCTGTTGAAGGATTAACATAGTACACGTATTTTATTAGTTGCTACATATGTATGTACATCCATATAAGGTTGCAATATTAAAAATACTTTACCTCTCTCATTGCACTTATAGCTTCTTTTGTGGTAGTGGCTTGTTGTTTTTTCCTTTGTGCTTGAAAACTATATACTCCAGAGGTTTCGCTCTCAAGGACAGGTTCATTTTGGTCTTGATCGGACCATTTATTGACATAATATCGGTAGGTTTTATAAGCAAATGGTATTTGATTCCGTTGATACAATAGAGCCTCCAGAATTGCATTGACTACTTCGGCAATTGTTCCCGCCGTTAGTAGATCAATATCTATATATAAATCAAGCTCCTTTTTAAATGACATGATGTTCTATATTTAATGTATATTTTTTAAACTAAATAATACTTTTTTGATTGAATATTGTTATAAAACTTTATTTAAGAAGCGCAATGTATTAAAAAAATGCAATTTTTGATAACAATCCCATTGCCATTATTATTTTTAATTAATTTAACGATTTACTTCGAAAAATTAACAAAATATCTTACGTAGTGTCTATACTAGGCAAATTTTTATCAAGGCAAACGTCGAAATTAGCGCGAATCTATACAAGGTAACCCCAATTAAACAGCTGATTCTTACAGCCTATCTACAAGATTTTAATATTATAAATTAAGTTTTTCAAAAATTGTTCTCCCAAATTTTTATTTTTGTAAACGGTGTGATACTCTTACGTAGTGTCTACATTAGAAAATTTTTTATCAAAACAAACGTCAAACTTAACGCGAATTTATGGAAGGTGGCAACAGTTGCACAAAAACAACAATATAGCGTATTCATTATTGTTTTTTATATATGCAGGTTGACAACTGTAACAACCAAAATAATAATAATAATTTTTATCAAAACAATCGTCAAAATTAGTGCGAATATATACAAGGTAACCTTAGTTAAACAGCTGATTATTATTTTGGTTGTTACAGTTGTCAAACCGCATATATAAAAAACAATAATAAATGCGCCATATTGTTCTTTTTGGGCAACTGTTGCCACCTTCTACAAATTCGCGTTAAGTTTGACTTTTGTCTTGATAAAAAAATCTCTAATGTAGACACTATGTTATTAGAGCTCAAGCGAAGATAAATTTGTTTTCCTATCAAACGTCATTTTGTTTTTGTTTTTGACGTTTATTTTTTTAAGAAGAAGTGCAATTCTTCATGACAATCTTAATTAATTAATTATTTGGAGCAAAAATAACACAATATACAATGAAATTAAAAAAAGAAAATTTTGCTATTAAATTTTGACAACATACCTCTATGAAAAGCGAAAAAAAGTGATTTATTATAACAAAAATTTATCTACGTGTTCCCATATATGCTGATATAAATAAAAAAATTGCAGTAGCTCTGCCGACATTATGTTACTTGTTATGATAGAAAAAATCTCTCATGTAGACCATACGTTAGCAACAAAACACAGCTAGTAATAGTTTCTTACTTCGAGTCTATACTAGAAAAATTTTTATCAAGATATGTCACTGAGTCGATCCTCTAATTATTTATAAAAGCCGCTGCCGCCTTAAAAATTTTGGCTTAACATAACTTAAATATAGCCGCATATATGTAATTCTTACCTGTTAATTAAATTTATGATTTTTATTTATTTTTTTTTTTTTGTTAAGTGTATCTAGCTACTCAGTTAGATACTCAGTATCTAGCTACTCAGTGCCAAGGGCTCACTTCCATTAGTTACCAATCATGCTATCTTGGATAACAATTCCCACTTAACTGATCCTATACAAGAAGACGGAAAGATAACAAAAATGTTTTGCAGATTCATTGTAATCAGTAAAATTATTGTGTGCGCAAAAAATACCACTTGTTGTTCGTGGAATTGGCAATGTATTTATTTTTAACAAAATCTTAAAATGATGAGTGGCGCGAGTTCCTCCCGTTAATTGCCAAAAAAGTCTAATTAATTCCTCCGAAAAACAGCTTATAATATTGCTACAATCTGCCGATCCAATGAAGAATCGTTGGAACTGTTAGTGTAGTGGCAAATGCTAGATTTTGTTTTTAAAACCTTGCTATCAGCTTATCCGTTGTGGAAAGACTTAAACATGACATAGGTGCATAGATAAAATAATTTATTTAGGTTATTTAGATTAATATTAAATGTGTTCCGTGTGGAGTCTTTACCTGTTTACTTCCATCGGACGCGTCCCCAGGTGGCGGATAGGGGGGATTGGGCGAGAGACACTGGAGGCACTAATGTACGGTGCTGGAGTCCTCTTCCCTTGCCGACATTAATGCATCCTTTGTATCACACCCAGTCCTGAAAACGGTAGGCTTGCTGGACTGGATGCGATGCATTGATGTATTCTATTTGGTGTTTCCGCCGAAGTGAATACATCTCTGACACTGGGTACGGTCTTGGGTCATGCGTTTTCCGTGGACCAAATAAATGGGTCTTATGCACTTTTAAGATCAAGGTGGTTGGTAGCAGTGCCGAGGATCTGAATGATTAGTTAGTGCTAAAAGAAACTAATAGTGAACAGCTCCCCTCTGATGCTGATGGCAAGGGTCAGTTGTATTACAGCCTAGTCCGCGTATGCCGTCACTGCGCGAGATGGTCTATTTTTTACGAGCACACTCGTGGGACCAAAATAGAAAAAGAAAAATTGGAAACTGATAGGTTAAGTATTGAACAGGACAAAGGGACAACGGACAAAGAAACCAACACTAGGGTAGTAGAAGGGACGGAAGCTGACTTAAGAGTTAGGGATAGGGTCAAAGTAGGAGAAAACAATGACGACGCCGGGAAAGGGGGGAAAGATGAGGATGGGGACGATGACATGGACTTAATGAGACTGCATACGGACATCCTCATTCAACACGGACAACTGATGACCCAACTAACGGAGGAGGACAGCCTGCTGGACTCGACGGAGGACCCTGTAGGATCTGGAGCGACGGAGGGACTGGAGGACCTGTCTCTTTTATCCGATGAAGAGCATGAGACAACAGTGGTCTCTGCACTTGACCGGGGCAAAGAAATCGGAAATGCAGTCACTGCGTCAACTCCGGGTAGGAAGCAGGTGAGCTCGTCGGGGGCATCAGGCATGCCAAGGCCTACGGCCAAACCTATTGTTCGGCAGGTAGCGGTAGCATATCCAATGGATGAGCAAGCCGCAACCGACAGCCGAACGAATCTTGAAAAGGCGAAAAACGGTGTTAGGGCCTCTATAGCTGCACTGAATAAGTTGGCTAAAAAGGACCCATCGCTGTTAGACGGGCGGGATAGGCATGTTCGCAGGAAACACCGAAAGAGCATCTACAGGTTTGAACGGACCTATGGCTCCATCGGTGACATCCTGGGATTGTCTTATCCCGATGGTTTTAAAGTGGAGGTAGAGGAAGGTCCGCAAATTGCTCGCAAGGGTAAAGAGTCCGTGTCTACCAACACTTTGGAACCAAAAGTCGACGCTGTCACACAGTGTGATACTCACAAGCCATCTAGCAGTCCTGTAGCCTCTCTCAAGGGAAGCGACAGGGCAGCAAGGATTGGTAGTGGGAAAAAACTCATTGAGAAGAGAGTAGAGAAGGTAAATCAAGCTCTTGCGAGCCCCGCTAAAGGATCTCAAATGAGGTCAATTAGGGGAGCTCTGCCTGGAGATGAGATACCCTCTACCTCTAAGAAAGCAGGTCATTTCCCGCATGACTCTTTTAAAGGTCCCCCTAAGGGAACCATAAAAAGAGTGAGGTCGGGGGATGACCAGCAGATTCCGTCTGCGAAGAAGGTTGGTAATGCACCAAGTGGCCCGTTTAAAAACTCTCATAAGGTAGTAGTAAAGCGGGTAGTATCTGGTGACGTGCAACCTTCATCGTCCAAAAAGGGGAAGGATTCGTCCAAGTCGGACATTCTTCAAGCAGCAGTCATTGACCGTGCTGATCCAGATGGGAGAATCAGTACGGAAATGTGGCGGCTGATTGAGGATAGACTTATGGACGAAATCTTCCAGGCAAGGCACAGACCGGGTGAAATAGCCTTCATGGGTGCAGACTGGACAAGGGGCGTCAAGACTGTTGGTTGCGGTAACAAAGGAACTTTTGAATTCCTGAAAGCCGCGATCAACAGATGTGGCAACCTTTGTCCAGATGCGCAACTGGAGGTTATACCAGCGTCGGAATTGCCTCTGCGACCAATAGTCACGGTATGGATTCCACCACCCATTAAACCGGTGGAAGTCATACTGGGAATATTGGAAGGACAAAATAGGGGGATCAATACAAGTCAATGGAAACTTGTTTCTTCATTGACTTGTAAAGAGAACCAGGGTAAAGATTTCCGATTCGCAGTGGATCGGGAATCTATTAGGATACTGGACTCATTGGGGGGGGTTGTTACGTTCGGGCTTGGCTACATCAAATTTCGCTACGCGAAAAATGATAAAGCCAAAGAGGTTGCGGATGGTGCAGATAAATCTGCATCATTGTGAAGCAGCCTCGACCGAATTGATAACCTACCTCAGTGAGACCAATGTGGACGTGGCCCTAATCCAGGAGCCTTGGCTAAATGATAACCAGGTCTGTGGTTTAAGGGTCA
Source organism: Protocalliphora azurea (assembly GCA_932274085.1). Taxonomy (NCBI): domain Eukaryota; kingdom Metazoa; phylum Arthropoda; class Insecta; order Diptera; family Calliphoridae; genus Protocalliphora; species Protocalliphora azurea. The sequence goes on along the minus strand of OW026519.1, from coordinate 115,768,494 downwards.
AAGGATACAAATTGTTCAAGCCGTCCACTGAGGATAAGGTGAGAACTTGTATTTTGGTGAAGAATGATCTTCAGGTAATTCTTCTTAACTCTTTCAGTTATGGTGATCTAACGGTCGTCCAAGGAGAGGCATTGGGAGGCGGTAAATTGGCCTTGGCCTCGGTGTACATGCCCTATGAGGAGTTGGAACCACCAGATGACAGGGTGTGGGCCTTAGCCGAGTACGCAAGACGGAATGGAGTACGTCTATTGCTCGGTTGCGATGCAAATGCACACCACAGTCAATGGGGTAGCAGGGATACCAATAGGAGAGGTGAGTCAACCTTTGATTTTATTATTGCAAATGATCTTTTAATCTGTAATAGGGGTAATACTCCTACGTTCAGAACGAAGGATAGGAATTCAGTAATAGACATCACACTGACCAACTCAAAGGACCTGGTTGAAGACTGGAGGGTGGCCATGGGATGTACTTTCTCTGACCATGGTAGGATAACCTTTAGTCTGAACTTCCGAGGTTCTGAGGGGAAACCTTTCAGGAATCCTAGGAGGACAGATTGGGACGCCTTCGGGCGGGATCTAGGGTCAAGATTGACTAGAACTCCGATGGAGGTCTTGTCGAGAAAGAATCTTGACGAAATAGTGGAGAAGGTAACAGGGTCCATTAACAGAAGCTATGAGCTTAACTGCCCGGTGAGCTATCCGGGTAAAAGGAGACAGCCGGTCTGGTGGTCGGAGGAGTTGAAGGCTCAACGGACCACAGTTGGCAGGCTGTACAACAAGGCCCATAGATCTGGTAGGGACGAGGACTGGGGCACCTATAGAATGTGTTTCAATAAGTACAAAAAGGACATTAGAAGAGCTAAAAGAGCCTCGTGGATTAGGTTCAGCGAGGCCATTGACTCGGTCAATGAACTTTCCAGATTCAGGAAGATACTGTCAAAGGACCCTAGTGTTCCTGGGAGTATCCAGAGATCAGATGGTTCATGGACGGAGTCTAGTTCTGAGTCACTTAATGTACTTCTGGAAACCCATTTTCCGGGTTGCAGGGATCCATTGGTGGAGGGATCAGGTGAGGGAGAACACTTCTTCACAGAGTCCACCAGTGGGATGATTGGTACAGTGGTAAGTGACCTAATAACGGTGGAGAAGGTCACATGGGCGGTGAATTCATTCGAGCCTTATAAGTCACCAGGCCCGGATGGTATTTTTCCGGCCATGTTGCAGAATGCACCGTTGGTGGTCCGTAAACTACTGGCTGAGATTTTTAAGGGGTGTCTGACACATGGACATATTCCAAGGGGGTGGAGAGAGGTTAGGGTTATATTCATACCGAAAGGTGGAAGGACCTGTCACTCGAAACCCAAGGATTATAGACCTATCAGCCTATCGTCTTTCCTCTTGAAGACTTTAGAGAGACTGATAGATCTGTATTTAAGATCGTCTGGTAGCTCCAGCATCATGAGTAGTGCTCAACATGCTTACCTGAAGGGTAAATCTGTGGAGAGTGCGCTAAGTGATGTGGTGGGTTATATAGAACAAGGGCTTCGGTATAAGGAATACACCATGGCCGCGTTCTTGGATATTGAGGGAGCGTTCAACAATATTGAGATTGACGCTATCAAGCAGGCGCTGGTGAATCTTAAGGTACATGACTTCTTGATCGAATGGATAATCCTCATGCTGAGCAGCAGGATTATCAATTCGAGCTTGGGTGGAGTATGCTTAAGAAAACTAGTGACTAGGGGAACTCCGCAAGGGGGAGTGCTCTCACCCCTGCTGTGGCTAATGGCTGTCGATGTGATTTTGCGTCAATTCGACAGTAGAGGGCGGAAGATCGTGGCTTATGCGGATGATGTGGTCATACTGGTAAAGGGAAAATTTCTTCCCACAATCAGTGAGATCATGCAGTCAGCGCTGGGTGAGCTGTCCTCGTGGGCTGCTGATAAGGGGTTGGGAGTGAACCCGGAGAAGACAGAGTTGGTTCTGTTTACTAGGAGGTACAAGGTAGAGAAATTCAGACTACCGGTACTATGTGGGACTGAACTGAAGCTTTCAGACTCAGCGAAATATCTGGGGGTGTTCCTTGATAGCAAACTGACCTGGAAGAGGAATGTTCAGGAAAGACTCAAGCGTGGCCTCAATGCCTACTACACCTGTAGAAACTCCATAGGTAAGAGTTGGGGACTCAAACCGAAAGTTGTATATTGGATTTACACTTCGGTGGTGAGACCAATCCTTTCATATGGTTGTTCTGTCTGGTGGCAGGCACTGGAACGCAAGAGCAATAGGAGCCTTTTGTCGAAGGCGCAGAGGTGTGCTTCGATTGGCATCACGGGTGCAATGAGAAGCACACCACAAGCGGCTCTGGATGTCATACTTCATCTCCTACCCATTGAGGAGTTTGTGAGGGGTATGGCGGCAAAGAGTCTACTGAGACTTAAGGAATTGGGACTATTAGGCTCATCAAGAGCAGGTCACTCCAAGGTCATTTACGAGATCAGTTATGGTGAGGTTAATCTGAACTCTACGGGGGCATCAGATTACATGGCCGCTGAATCGGACTTTGGAGTAAATCCTGTCGTGGTGATACCTGATAGGGAGATCTGGTCCGGCACTGAGAGACTATATGAAGGTTGCGCAGTGTTCACGGACGGATCAAAGATGGTCGATAGTACCGGGGCGGGGGTCTACATTATGGGCACGGATTTGAAGGGCTCTTTTAGACTCCCTGATGAGTGCAGTGTTTTTCAGGCTGAGATTCTCGGCATCCTGAAGGCCGCGGAAATGATCAGGCAAAACATTGCGAGAGGTACCGAGGTCACTCTCTATGTGGATAGTCAGGCAGCTCTGAAGGCCTTGGAGACACATTTGGTGAGATCCAGGCTGGTAGCTGCCTGTAGAAAGGCACTGAGAGAGTTGATGGAGGACTACATGGTGAGACTCTGCTGGGTGCCTGGCCATTGCAATATTTCAGGCAATGAATTGGCTGATGAACTGGCAAGGCAAGGTGCGGCAGGGAACGTCTCGGATAGAGAGACATATGTGAGACCACCACTAAGTTTCTTCTATGGGAAGATCAATGATTGGATCTTGGTCAGAACCAATTCGGCTTGGGAAAGTAGGGAGGACTGCAAAGTGTCGAGGGCGATATGGCCGGTATTGGACAAGGCAGGCACTACCACTCTCCTGGGTATGAATAGGAAGAGTTTGAGGGTCATGATAGGGGCCATAACGGGTCACTGTATGATAGGAAAGATGAGGTCTAGAATGGATGCTAACAGTTCTGTTTTTTGCAGACTGTGTGAGGACATCGATGAGACCGAGTCTATTGAACACATTGTGTGCCATTGTCCGCGATTACAGCATCGTAGGATGAAGTGGCTGGGTAGACAGTTCCTCGACGGGCTAGGTGACGTTCGGAATGTGGATCTTGTTGACGTCATAGGCTTCGTCATGGGAATTAGCTGCTTGAGGGAGAATCAGGGGTTTAACCCTAGGGGGATTGGTGGCATTGCTGGTCCCCTTCTGTGATTCGTTACGTTTCTGTTCTCTTTTTACCTTTCACTTTAGTTTTTCTGTACTCTATATTTTCAATTCTATACATTCTATACCCTTATTTCACAACTGTTCTGTTGAAGGGACTCACAATGGACCGGGATCGGTCTCTGGGTGGAGATGTGGTACTGTCTGGTATCACATCTACCTTCTCTATCTATCTATCTATCTATCTATCTATTAAATGTGTTTACATATGTTTTAGCCCTTTTAGGTACAAGCTGTAAAAATATTATACGTTTAAAGAACTATTTATTTTGAAATAAAGTTATTTTATTAAGTTTAAACAGAATTTTTAAGATTGTATGAGAACAAAGTTTTTATAAAAAAGAAGTTGTCACAATTGTGCATTTTGGGCACAATTTAACAACGCATATTTTTAACTTTTTGAAGCGTTTTGTTTCACAGATAAAAAAAAAACATTTTTAATTTTCTTAAAAAACAAAATAGTGGATATTGCATCTCTTGCTTTAGAAATATGATCTGTTATTTCGATGGATTGCAAAAGTTCTCCCCTTACATCAGGGAGTTTAGATACTTAGTCATTACCTCGAAATTTCATGCCGAAATTACGAATAAATCTAGAGTGTTCATACTGGCTAGATGACATTTGATGTAATTTCGAGAACAGCTGATACTTATTGTTTACGTTTTAAATTATTATTCAATGCAATATCGCCGAAATTACACAAAATTATGTAATTTCGCAAGCGTCAAAATATATGGGAAATTACGTAATTTCAACTTGATTTTGGCCGAAATCACGAAAGTACGTAATTCCGCGTCGGTCTGAATGCCCTATAATATTCTTAGATGATTATTGCGGTGAAGCATTTGTCAAAAAATATGTTACCTCCAACCGATATACATCGATAGTCCATAAAAAAGTGGAAATAAATGGACAAATCACCTATTGCAGAATCTTATATAAGGTTTTATGCAGATCAGCGCTACAAATGGCAAGTGTGCTTCGTACAACACCATCAAGTACATTATTCATTTTAATGAACTGGTTGCTGGTTGACCTAACGGACAAACAGATCGCAATCATGTCTGCGACTAGGCTAAATAATATGGCTACATGGAACAATATGACCATGCCATCTTAGAGGTAGAGGTGTCTATTCGACAATGCCGAGACATTAAAATCTAGAGTTGATCTGGGTAAGGGGCCATTCAAATATGCTGGATGAACTAGCCAAAAATGGTTCTCTTATTCGTAACGTACAAATGGACTGGTTACTATACCGCTATAATCTTGCAGATCTAAGATACTGCAGTATTTATCGAGGATAGCTTAGCAAAGATGAACAAATGAATTCACATGCTCTACATCAAGACAGACTTGTATCCGTGAACAACTTTCATTCTGGGAATGCCAAGACGTCAGCTACGAATTCTTATAGCCGTTGTTAATGAGCACTGGGTTGCCGGTGCGCACGCTAGGAGACTATGACTTCCTTTTAAAGAGGAGGAGACAGTGGAACATCTTCTATGTCACTGTAACATTTTTACGAATATCAGGACTACAATCCTCGGTAATCCGTACATCCATGTATTATCCGATCTCTGTGAGATTGATATCAGACTGATCCATTGTTTTTACATATTCGATTAGTTCGATTCGAACCTTGTTATGGACATGTCAACCAATCTCATGCGATTCTTCAAGGTAGCACAATGGGACTAACAGGATCTAGAAAAAACGCTCAAAAATCTTTTGTACAAAAATACAACCTAACACTTTGAAAAACAAACTGGAAGTCACTTTGTGCTGGAATTGATGTTTCTTCTGCATTTGCTTTTTTAATTGAAATTTTGATTTTTAAATTCAGTTATTCGCAATGACAGTAGCGTTCGTTTACCCAAAAATTTTTACTACTCAGTAAAAACTTTTACTGGATTTGAGTTCACGTACCCAAAATCCAGTAGAGAGAAAAAAATTGAGAAAGAAAAATTATAGTTTATAAACTGAGTATTTACAAATTTTACTAGTTTTATTTTTGCTTAAAAATTCAGTGCGATCATATGATTGTAAAAAGTAAAGGAAAAAAAAAGGAAACAAATGTATGCAATGAAAGAAAATTGTTATAAAAATTAAAAAATTTACTTTTACATTAAAATTTTATTAAAAGTACATTAAACACGAATAAATATATTTATAACAAAAAAGTGTAGTAATGTAGAAAAATGTAGTGTAAATATTTCTGTAAAAACTAATGATTTTTTGTTGCTGTTTTATATTTATTTATTTTTTCCACCCAGGTGTCGTAGATTTTATAAAATTTTCGTTCGCCTACTTTTTTATTTACAAGTATTTTTTTGATTTAAATTTACTCAGTAAAAATAAAGTTTACTGGATTTTACTTGAAAAGTAAAAGAACGGACCTGATGCAAATTAAATTAATTCAAATAAAAATCGTCTTCAGTTTCCGGCTTAATTTTTTTCGCTAAAATCGCTCAAACTAAATTACAATTTTTTCGTTACAAATGGCTAACGTGAAAAATACTTAAATTGACATCACTGCTTTTTATCTTTGTTGTGTATCATTCGCATTTTTTCTTTGCGTGCATTTCGAAAAGGTTCCATTAACATTGTTAATTCAAAAAAAAAAAAAAAGAAACGAAATAATAAAACTATATTCCCAGCGGCTTTTTACATTTGCATAATACATTATTGTTGTCTGATATATAAAATAAGAAATATTAAAAAGAAAAGTTTAATTAAAGGTTCCTAAATTAACAAAAAAGAAGACAATGTCGGATAAACCCACAGTTTTACTATTGGGAGGTAAATAATGTAGCAAATACGTTGAATAGTGACAAATACTACAAATGAGTAATTAGTGAACAAAAAAAAAAAAAAAAAAAAAAAAAAACCAATTGTTATGTACTACCTGACATTTATGTACATGTTTACATAAATATGTCAGGACAGTTTTAGATATAAAGTAAATAATAAGCAAATAATACATACATATGTATGTATTTATTTATGTCCAAATCCAGTGTGTGGTCAGTGCAAAGTGGGAAGTAAGGGGCGTTAAGTTAATTTATTGTGCAGATTATGATTAATTATGATTTAAGCAGGTCTATCAGTTATATTTAGTAATTAAAATGATTTACTATAATTTTTAGGTTGCGGTTTTATTGGACGCAATTTGCTGACATATTTGGTAGAGAATGATTTATCACAGGAAATACGTGTTGTTGATAAAACGCCTCCACAGATGGCTTGGCTAAATGCAAAACAATCAAAAGCCTTTGACAACGACAAAGTTGAATTTTGCAGTGCAAATCTGATAAATCAAAGTAAGTAGGCCTTCAGATTTCCTTTATAAATGGTTTTCTTTCGTACTGATCATTTGTATAATGTGGGCTGTTGTATAAATAATCAGTAAAACACATTTAAATTTCTTATCACATAATTACATTCATTTTTTATTTTATTTTGACTTTGCTAGATTCCTGCAAAAATGCTTTTGCACCCCACCCAACAACTGGTCGTTCATGGGATTTGGTATTCAACTGTGCTGCTGAAACTCGTCCCAATCAAACAGATGCCGTCTACAAGGAGGGCATACTTAAATTGAGCTTAAACTGTGCCAACGAATCTATGTCCATTAAAGTTAAACGTTACATTGAATTTAGTTCTGGTTGCGTAAATAGTTCCGAAAAATATCCTTTAAAAGAAGATTGTAAACATGAACCCTGGACTGCGGTGGCAAAACATAAACTAAAAATTGAAAAAGAATTACTGGCAATGGAGAACTTTAATTACTCTGTTATACGTTTGCCGGTAGTTTATGGTTTTGGTGATAAACGTTATATGAGTAAGTTGAAAATAGGTCATGTAAGCCTTTTTTATTATTTTATAATAAATTATCTTGTGCAGACTAATGTTTGTAATGTCTAATCATTATTACTTATTCAACAGTATCCTAGGAATTGTTAAGATTATTTTCCAAAATATTAAGTATTAGAATTTTAATAATTTTATGAAAGTTAATTTTTCACTTTAAATAACACGTTGCTACAAAATTACAATTTATTTTCGTTCGAAAAACGGTCTAATGTGGGCTGTAGGTCTTCTAGAGGACGTCACATAACAATTTTCAAAAATTTCGGAACACCTTCATAAATTTTGAGATATTTAGTTACGAATGTAAAAGTTAAATTTTATTTATCTTCTACAGAGGACGAAAAATAACTCATTAACACATAAAAATAGTAATAGAATTGATATTTTCACCGCATTTAAATGTAAGAAACCTTTAAAGCTAATGTAAGCAAACAATGAATATTACTATTATTAATTTCATTAAAAAAAAAACAAATAAGTGGAGAAAAATCCCTATTTTTGTTAAGTGAACACAAATAATTATTAAATTAATTTAAAATACATTTTTTTTATTTTTCAATTTTAAATATTTTTCCTTCGTTAATAAATTGGCTCTAATGTAGAAATGCCACATTTTTGTAAAAAGTGCGGTTTTTATTTGTTTCGGATTTGCGAAAACGTATTACAGCTGAAGAAGCAAAATAAAAACGTTACGAATTTGACTATACGAAAATTTTCACTTCCGAAAAAATTCAGTAAAATGCCTGATTGCCAAAAAAATTCTTTTTGGCAAATTTTTAGGGTAGTTCCTGTCAATTTAAAATTTTCACGGTTTGCCTCTGAGAAAAAATAAAAATAACAACCGCAGCGGGACGGCAAGATGGTTGCCAAAGTTTTGCGTAAAATATAAATTATCAATATTATTTTTATTATTTGTTATAATTATCATTTTTAATATATAAATATTATTATATTTAATTTGTTTAATTTAATTTCCTTAAAGAATTTACATTCTATGATAATTTGATTTTCTTTTTTTTTTATTTTATAATATATTTTTCATAAATCGTCAAGAAAATAAAAGTCAAATTTATATGGAATTGCCATTGCCGTCGTTGGATACTGGGTTGACAGATTTTTTGAGCCTCTGTCTCCAAATCGTTAGGAAGAAATCGTCAAATTTCAAATTTATTTAGTTCTGCAAAAAAAAAAAAAAAGAAAAATCAATTAATATTTATTAAATATTAGTAGCTAATAGTAATTGAATAAAGAATAAAATTATAACTTAAAATAGTGCGATTTCATGTCAAAACGGTCAGCTATCATAACTTCTAAACTAAATAAGTGGTAAGAGCTATGGCCATGCGACAATTTTGGGAATTTCTGATGGCATCACTGACAATATTAATTTTTTGTATTCCCAAACCCTTTCTGGCTTCTCAGTTTCAATCTCAGCCGATCCCACTATTAATGCCGGATCGGTTGAGGTTCATACTGATGGATCAAAATCTTCGGAACGTTTTGGGGGAGGTGTATTTATTCCCCCACATAAGTCTCTTTCGGTACATGAATGTCGGATATCTTTAAATGAGATGGCGAGACATTCAAACCTAGAGTTGATCTGGGTAAGGCGTCGCTCAAGTACCCCAGGAAATATTATTGCGGATGAACTAGCCAGAGCAATCCTCTACTATTTTATATATTAAACGCCATTTTTTGCAAATTGAAGTTCTTATGAGTGCTCCGACTGGTATCTCTTAAGAGTAATTGTATTTTGTTTATATTTTATATTAATTTAAACAAATACACTTTTTTGATCCACTTGAAAGAACATAAAAATTCGAAAAGTGTTAAAAAAGTAGGTTTTGTTTTTAACTTGTGCAGCAATCGATATTAGTATTAAAAAAAATCTCGACGTGTGGGTTTTATAAAAAATACAAGCGAACTTTCTTTTTCGTTTTTTTTAAAAGCATGTTTTTGTTCATAGCCAAAGTCAAAAGTGACAAAACAATTTAAAATAAAAATTATAAAATTTTAAATAAAATTTATGTTTCTCTTAAGTAACACACTTTTAAATATATAGTTTTTTAAAATAAAAGGTGTCCGTGTGCATAATTTTCTTTTTATTTTAGGATTTTTGAAAAAATGTAGCAACTAAAAAAACATTTCAGTTGAAAAACCCCAAAAAGTTATTGAGCAAAAATGGAAAGACATCTTTATAAAAAAACATCCCGAAGTTGAAGATAAAAGTAAAGACATATATTTTATTTCTAAAATAAGTTCATTTAAGAATCAAACCTAGATATTTGTCGCTATCAGATAGAGCCAAATCGAGGGAAGAGAAAAAGAAGGAATCTTGTACTCCCCGAGAATAGTGCAAGTTCAGTCTTTCTAGGGTTAACACCCAGACTAGTTACTAGTGCTCTAAGTACTTAGCACACCCAAAGCTTTTTCACATCATCAGCATAAGCGGCTTTCGAATAGTCAAGTGAATGAAGTCTCCTAAGTAGCCTACTTATAGTTAGGTTCCACAACAGAGTTGACAAGACTCCACCTTGTGGAGTACCCCTACATACATATCTTGATATACCATATGTTCCTAGAGTAGATCCAATGATCCTATATTTAAGCAGATTATTAACAAATTCTACAATATCCTCTCTCAGTCCCAGCTCCATTAGAGCATTGACAAGAGTCTGGCTCCACGTTATTGAAGGCACCCTCTATATCAAGAAGAGCCATAAATCCCACGAACGAGCCGTCTCAATGGACTTTTTGTGTAAGCGTGTTGAGAGGGAGATAGGAGAGAACGACCCGCAGTTAATCTAATGTGAATATCTATAACTATCTCCAGAGTTTTCAGTAGGAAGGATGCTAGACTTATGGGTCTGAAGTCCTCCGCCTTGACACGTGAGGCATTACCTCCCTTAGGAATAAAAACAACATTATATTTGGTCCACAATTCTGGTATATATGTAAATGATAAACAGGCGTTAAAAATATTAATTAGCCATGATATAACCAGATCTGCGTTGAGTTGCAAATCGACAGGTATAACTTCGTCCGAACCAGACGATTTGTAAGGTATGAAGCTATTAATTGCCCAGCTGATCCTATCGTAGTTAATATGGACCAAAACGGTACTTCTAATACATACACGAGTTTAATGATTAGTCTCATTAACAGTACGAAAGCCAGGAAAATGAGTGTCAAGGAGAACTTCCAAAGTCTCCTGACTACTCGTGATCCATTCGTCGTTTGTCTTTTGTATAAAGCCAGGAAAGGCGGGAGTTTTGGACAGGATCTTACTCAGTCTGCTAGGCTCAAAGGAGCTCTCGACGCCGATAAATGCTAAAAAATAATGCCAAATTAATGAAGTACTTTTTTCAGTGGTATATTTTTATTTCTTAATTTTTCATAATATTGACCTTATGTAACAAAACAGCAGAAACAGAACAGATTATATAAACAGAAGAAATAAGATGAAGAATAAGAAAAAGTCATCCAATTCGCATAATAAAGCCTACAATATTATTCACTATGCACCTAGTTATTTGACAAGCGGTAACAAATTTGCTCTATCAGATGTACCCTTTTTTGAATCCCAATAAATCCGCTCCTGAGGTTACTTAAAATTGTACACTCCTCCGCAATGCCTATATGAAGTTTTATGTAAATCCCACCAGCAGATTAGAAGCTACAGATTTATTTCCATAAAATTTCCATTCTGCACTACTGTGGATCACCTTGTTCTTCGCGTAACCTAAAAAAAATCCAGTGTGCCGTTGTCCCATCTACTTAACCTAGATATAATCGGACAATGTGCTGTGATAATACCCATTTTAATTCTTAAACTTGTTTTGTTCATGCGTTGTACTACATGTATTAACCGACTATTCTACTTTCCATACATGATCAGTTTCGTTCACGATCCACTAATTTAATATCTTTAAGTTTATGTTAAAATAACATTGGAAAAATATATTTAATATTTTTAAACCGTATATAATACTAAGGATTAAATTTTTTATTAAGTTTCACAAAGCGGACTAAATTAATTTTATGAACTCTTACTACTTGCCCTTTTTTAATTTGATGAGTTTTTGCTGATGCTGATATTAAAATTACTACTACTTTCATTAATGTCTATATTTTGCAGACAACAGTATTAACTTTTAATTTCAATATTTAAACTTTGTTATTATTTTGAAAATTCTAGAAAATGAATATTATTAAAATTTAGCTGCAAAAATGCTAAAATGGTCACACTGCCCACCAGAGGGGACTTTTTCTACACCTACGATTCTTGATCCTATATGATCGTTTCTTCGCTATATTAAGTGTACTAGTGAGCGTATTCACAGTCTTTTCGATATCATCTGGGTCCTCCAATATCGGTGGGTTTTAGATTACATTCTGTAGGTACATACGTTGTATGTCCCAATTAGTATTTATTCTATTTATAAAACACTTTTGGTGGGTTACCTACCGTGATAGATAAACCCAGATAAAAGTGATCCGAAAAAGAGCAATTATTTGAGACCTTTCAATCTTCAATGGAATCAATGTGACTTAAACTGATAAGCGTAATATCCAAAACTTCCTTTCTGTTCGCAAGGTTCTGAACCTCTGTTTACAACTGCCAAGTTCCTATCTAATATAAAATAAAAAAGACACTCACCTCTAATATTTCTAATATTTCTGCCTGAGCTTCCCCAGGTGAGGTGATGTGCATTGGCATCCCTAAAAATTACAAGAGGGATGCGCTTCCTGTTTGCATACCTCAGCAATTTTCTGATCAGGCTGTTTTGTGGATTAAAAGGTGGATTAGTTGGTCTCCCATGCAGCAACTATTTTACCTTTATCACTGTAATCAGCGAAAATGAAAATATTTAGATGGTCTTTAGCCAATATATACGCTCTGATATTATTACCCGTGCTTGGTGCATACAAAAGCTTGTAGTCTTTGATGTTTAGTCCAAGAATTGTCGCATGATTTATCTACGGTTCCTGGACCATTACTAGCTCCACACCTCTTTGGGCTACTCGGAGGAGCAGTGCAGCCGAAGCTGATTTGGAGTGGTGAAGGTTAATTTGCGTCACCTTCACCATCCGGGTCGGTCATAAATGACGGTGATATCGGCGTATTCTGGGTTGACTCCAGAAGGACGTCTTCATCCACCACTTCGCTCACACCGCCGAAGAATTCACCACCATAACAGAGGTAGAGCGAGCGTCTTCTTCGAGGTCCCAGTTAGAAGGTTCGCGGCTTCAGCTTTATCGACCTCCATAGACGGATCCTCCAATTTTACACTGGACTGGAGGATTTTCCAGTACACCCCTAGCATTTTTTGACGGATCATACCCCATTTTTTCTGGGAGATGGACCTGTCGCTTTCACTTCTATCAATGATCCAGTGGGTTTATATTGATCATGATCATACGAGCCTGTTTAGGGCGTTTAACCCTAGGCTCTTGATTTTGGGTTTGATGAATATCATCCTCCTAAAATTGTTATTTCGTAGCCTCTGCAGCAGGATCAATCATTTCTGCTTTGGCTGAAGGACTGCATCTATCGTTCTATTCGGATCTATTGTCACTATTTAACGCATCAGCTGGTTTGGAGCTTAGACGCTCCACTATGAGTTCAGCGGGCCTTTTGGTGACGAAACAGGACTTCTGGAGGGGTTTAGGTTGAAGGTTGAGTCCACTCTCTTGGATGTCTTGGGACATAGCGGAGGAGCCCGACAATGAAATTGACGACTTTCCGTGTATAGAAGACAGTACGTTGGATGAAACCGACATTTTAGTCGACGATTAAAGTATACAACTGACACGTGGGTTTGTTTATCTAAAGCTGGGAATGTGGCTAACTAAGCATCAGCAAGGGATTTGGCTGCTTTGGAGGTATTTGGCTCGACGACCAAAGATGTCTCCTTTTTAATCGCCTTGTTTCCACCCGTGGGTTTGGTGACCGGATTGCTTTTACAATCCGCAAACTTAATTCGGCTTCTTGTGGAAGTTGTTGTTGCTCCAGACGCTTGCAGATTAGCCAAGTCTGGTACTACCATCTGACTAATCTGGACACCAGTAGCAGACTATTCCAGTCTCCGGAGATTTTTAAGCCCCGAACCGGATACGAGGGACATTCTTTGTTTTCGGACATTGTGAGGAGGGAGGTTATGGATTTTGTACAAAGCACAGTTAAGTGCGTGAGTCAGAGGCTCGAACGAATTACTTCACAGGCTGCCCTATCTCAATGGTAAGCGAAGTAAGTAGGTATTGAAGTATTTACTGACAGACCGCACCACACGAGAAAACAGACGTCTGCCAGTTGGGGTGGGTAGTTATTAGTACGTGCTAATCCTACAGCCCAGCTGACAAGGGAGACCCTGCGGGAACAGCAAGCTGTTTCCATCAGTATGGCCCATAGGATTCCTTGTACGTAAGTCTTCACATCGTGACAAGATGACTACCTTTCGCGAAGGATGCAATTTTAAAAGAAAAAATACAAAAATTTTAGAAAGAAAAATTTCTGTGTGTGAACTTACACTTTCTTCACTTAGTGAAAATTCATTTTATTTTCTTGACTATATTTTATGTTTTTCAACAATCGATTAACCGTCATTCGGTTATTCGATTAATTTTGGTCGATTAACTGTTGGAATAACTTAAAATTGTATATTTTCGAATAACGAATAAACCGAATAATTTGTATCGAAAAATTTTTTATTTTTAAGATAAATTTATGTTAACTACATCTCTTTAAATCAAATTAATTGTTTTGCTGTAAAACGTTGATTCGGTTGTTATTTTTGCAAATACTTGTACTAAAAAGAACTGTTTTAAACAAATGAAAAACAATGTTATGCAATTTTTTTTTTTTTTTAATTATGGTTTATATAAAAATTAAAACTAATTTCCTTGCGCAGATAAAAATAAAAAGAATTTGGATGCTCATTGCAATGAATAGGTATCAAAAAAGAGAACAACTTCCTATGATGCCTATGCCAATGCCAATTTGTTAAATTCATTAGAAATGTATGCCTGGGTCACAAGTTCAGGATCTTATTGACTTCTTTGGATGTTTTTATTGGGATAGAATGTTTAATAAAATGGGACATGAAAGATTATAATACTATAACTTCATAAATAATAAAACTTGTGACAATGGAAATTTTGAAAACATATTTTTAAGCATGATCATGCAAAAATGTTTGAAGTAGTTCAAAGGGATGTCGTATTTTCATGCTTTCTTTAGAACTTATGTATTCAAATGCGTTCTTAAATTCTTCCTTAAACCTAATAAATTTATCATTTGTGAACTCTTCAAAACAATATTCAATGCATGCATTCAACTCCACCTAGCAAAAAAGATACGAGGGCAGATCAATAAGTCCGTGACTTTTCTAACTTCCCTCGTAATTATATGAAATGCAACACTATCAAATCAAATTTGTCAAATTTTGAGCAAGTGAGCTATTTCGTGCTGTCGTGGTGGCTTTAGGTATTGTACTTGGTGTTGTGGTGGCTGTTGCTGTTGTTGTAGCTGGTGCTGTTGTAGTGACTTTTGCATTTATTGTGGCTGCTGTTGTTGGTGTTGTGCTTGGTGTGGCCTCTATGTTCGTCGGCATTTGCGCTGCAGGCGATTGCTGTGACTAAACTGTATACTTTCCTTTTTTTTTGGGCTCCCGCAGTAATCACCGGTGGAGCAGCTGCAGCATTCGCCGGCGGCACATTTATTACAGATACAACAAATGTAATAGGTATTATTAGGTTCTGTTAGTAAATATATGTATATATATATATATATATATATATATATATATATATATATATATATATATGAAATACAAGAAATCTTACCATTTTGCTTTTTCCTTCCTATCCTTAAAAATGAAAAAAATATATTAATAATAGTAATAACAATAATATATAGTTGAAAAAAATCAGATTGTTATATACAAAATATTTTTTATTGTGTATATAAAACCCATTTTTTACATTATATATATATATATATATATATATATATATATATATATATATATATATATATATATATATATATATATATATATATACTTACCTCTACTGGACATTCACGAAATAATAAAAAATCAACGTTATTTTAAAATTTAGTGTTGGAAAATATCAAAAATTAAACATTTCTTAGCAACGTTTTTCTTTATAACGATTTTGTACTACAAATAAAAAACGCAGGAAAATAATGTTTTTCAAAATAGAATGAAATTTGATCAGAATTTGATAAAGAAAAAATATATTAAATAATTAGGAACAATCTTTTTAGAATAAAATTTATAATAGAAAAAATATTAAAGATGAAAGAGTAAAGATTGTATCAATTAAAAAATAATGTTAAATAATGATTTTAACATTTACAAATTTAATAATTTTTTTTTTCATAAAATGTATTACATTTTTATTTCTTAGAATTCATATTTTGTATAGGGCAAAATAGGGAAACTTGTATTTCTCGGAAATGGATTGAACAATAGAATCTATATTTTGTATAGGGCAAAATAGAGGAGCTTGGATTTCTCGTAAATGGATCGAACAATTTTTTGCACGGTTGACATTTTATAGTCTCTAGGTGGTATACTTGAATTCCTATATGTCTGATATCTTGGCACTGGCTATGTCCCAAGATATGATTGAATCTATAGCCAAAGTGGATGAAGTAAGATTTCTTAAAAACCAATCGAGGAATTTTTGCTCTTTTTTTCACTATATATAGTCTCGTGGAACTGACCAAGTAATAAAACTAGTAAAATTTGTAAATCAAGGATGTCAATTGAAATGTTTAAATTTTACTAAACAGCTCTTAAAATTATATTTTTTTGCCACATTTGTACCAAGATATAAAATTGTTATAAAATTATCACTTGAATTTAGGAAATGCCGTAGAACTCCCGAAATAAACTTTATACTTTCAAGTTATTTTCATCGACATAAAGAAAATAGTAGCTGTGTTTTGTTGCTAATGTTCATAGGAAATTAACGTGTAGAATTATACATGTTAACTTTAACGTCAATAAAAATGCTCCCATTTGTGAATAAAAATACAATCACGAATATAAGAATGACAAGAAATGGTAAAATATAAAAATAAAATTTAATAAAAAATTCGTTAATTTTTAATTTTATAAAAAACAACGTGTACATTTAGCAGTGCAATTTACAAATAAATATAAAGTGCTTCCAAATCCGGTTAAGGTCGTTTTTTTTTTCTTAACAGTCAACGTTCACTCAGCGGGGACAACAAAACACAGTATTATTTATCCATTTAACCTTTAATCTTTTGATGAATTATAATAGAAAACAATTTATAATTCCTGACAATAAATGCTTTTTATTTCTTCTTTAATCCTATTGTCTTTCTTTCTTAATCTCTTAATAGTTTTTATTAAGCAATAAATATTAATAATACAAATAATTGACGACAATATGTCGAATATTAAAGAGTCTATGAGAGCCTGATACGAGAATTTTGTTTTAAAATAAAATGTGAGATTGCGTATCAAGTATAATCATAGTGCTTTGTTCTAACTAATTTGATACTTTTTAAAACATTTTTGCAATTAAAGTTGAAATTAGGTTTCAATAGGAACTTTATAAAAAATCGTAATTAGACACAAATTTAAATTTACCAAATTGGTCATTGGCGCACCATTGTACTTTTCAGTCTCGAATTGTACCAAAAAAAAAATATAAATACGAATACGAATTGTACCAATTTTGACAATTTTGTAAATACTCTGTTTATAAACGGTCATTTTTCTCTCTTTACTGGATTTTGGGTAATTGAACCAGGGCTGTCAGATTTTTTAGAGCCTCTGTCACCAAATCGTTAATCAGAAATTGCAAAAAATCGCCAAATTTCAAATTTATTTGGTTTTTCAAAGAAAAAATTAATTAATATTTATTAAATATAAATTCAGCTTTAATAAAGCCAATGATAATTGCAGTAGCTAATAGTACACAGAGAAAAAAGGACATATATTTTAAAATTTTTTTTCATAAATATTTTGAATCGAACATGACTTTTTTTCCCAAACTTTTTTAATAAAAAATAAAATTTTGTTCATAGATATTATTAAATTGTTTATAATGAAAATTTTAGGAATTTTGAAAAAAATTTTGTTAAATCTATGATTAAGTATTATTAGATTTGATTGCAAATGGTAAGTGAAAATAGTTATACATGAAAAATTCAAAGGAAAATCTGTAAAAAATAATGTTCAGAAATTTTAATAACTTCGCTCGCATTCTGCAGCACATCATTTTGTTAAAAAGCGCTTCCGTTCTGTTTCTAAGATGTAGCTAAAAATCATTAAAAACTTAAAATTTCCTAAGAAAATGTGAAACATTTTTTTTACAAATTGAAAACAAATGAAAATTTAAAAAAAATTTTCAATCATCATTTCAATTTCATTCATTTGAAAAAATATAAAAAAATTTTTAATGCTTAAGAAATTATGCTAAAATATTATGAACTGAAATCAATGAAAATAATTTTTATATTTATGTACAAACTTTTTTCTGTGTAATTGAATAAAAAATAAAATTATAATTTAAAATAGGGTGATTCCATGTCAAAACGGATAGCAATCATAACTTCTAAACTAATTAAGTATCCAACTTGAAATTCTGCACAAGTACGGATATATTAACATTATATACTTTTTTAAGAATTTTTAAAATATAGTCTTTTGAGATATAATATTTTGATTGTTATATGTCCAATTTTGACTTTGAATTTTTGATATAAATAAACTTTGTACATATCATTATAAATGGTATATCTTTGCCTTTACTGTGAATCTAAAACAAATATCTACCATGTATAGCTTAGTTATTAGCAATTAAACAAGTCATATTTTTATCATTTAAAAACACTTCCATTAGCCAAAATCTGAAATCGGAGATGCCATATCGGCCCTTAATTTTGTTAGATAGGTAAATAAAAAAAAAAAAAAAAAAAAAAACGATTGCTAGTAAGAAAACGTAATCAATTTCAAATCGTCTTATGATTACTTATATGCCACATAGAACATTTTTGTAAAAATTTTGTTAGATATTGATTATATAATTCATATGCCTTTTTTAAAATCCGCAATCCATTTTTCCATATCTTAAATATATTAAAGAGCTCAAACGTTGCAACTAAACACATATGCACATATACATATATTAAACGCCAATTTTGTAAATTGAGGTTCTCATGTGTGCTTCGGCTGGCATCTCTTAAGTGTTCTTTTTCGTTTTTCTCAAAAACATGTTTTGTTCTATGCGGCATATATGTAATACTACATTTATGTATAAATGTTTTTATACCCCTCACCACCATAGGTGGTTGGGGTATTATGCGTTTGTGCTGATGTTTGTAACGCACAGAAAAATTCATCCAACACCCACCTTAAAGCATATCAATCGACTCAGAATCACTTTTTGAATCAATCTAATGATGTCCATCCGTCTGGCTGGTTGGACGGCTGGCTGGCTGTCCATGCAAACTTTGTGCACAAAGTACAGGTTGCAATTTTGAAGATAATTCAATGAAATTTGGCACGTAGGACTATTATGACACAAGGACGAAACCTATTGAAATTGGTAATAATCGGTCCATTATTTCACCTAGCCCCCATACAAAAGTCCCGGAATAGGGATTTAACGATCATAAATGCCTTAAATATAGCATTATTTTAATGAAATTTTGTGTAAGGAAGTTTTGTGTAAGTTTCAACCTTTTTGCCAAATTTCATGCAGATCGGTCCATAATTGGCCATAGCTCCCATATAAAACCCTCTTCCGAAAATCACTTTAACGTGCATAAATCACATACACATGTTAGTATCAGGTTTATATTCGACACAAATAAGTTTTATATAAGTAGAAATCATAGTGACAAATTTTATGAGGATCGCTCCATAATTCCCATATAAGTCCGCTTTCGGGAATCACCCTAAAGTGCATAAATTCACATAATTGTTATTATTTACGTAATATTCTGTATTCGTATATTTTATTTTACACTTGTAAAAGTATCGGTCCACAATTGTCCACATGTCTAATATAAGACGCTTCCACGAATTTTGATGGACATGCACAATGGTCGGTTTTTATATCTTTCTTACTTGTTTTTTTTTAACATGTGGTTTTATAATTATGGCCTGATTCAGTACGACAATCAACTTGTTTGAAAATAAAATTTGTATGAAAATGACTCATTTTTTCAAATGTTTTTTGAGTCGTTTTCATACAAATTATATTTTCAAACAAGTTGATTGTCGTACTGAATCAGGCCATTAAGCACACAATTTTGAATTGATTTTTCATAATATGAGTGCGTAAAAAACTACTCAGTTTGAAATTTTAAAAATAATAATTTCCATACAGGGAAGAAATTTTTGGTATTTTTGGAACATTGTAATTTGTTGAAAAAAAGTCAAAAGTGACAAAATAATTTAACAGAAAAATTATAAAATTTTAAGTAAAATTTATGTTTCTCCTAAGTAATACTATTTTAAATATATAATAGTTTTGTAAAATAAACAGTGTTACAGCTGAAAAAACATCTCAATTGAAAAACCCCAAAAAGTGATATGTGAACAGTAGTGTTTAAACACATTCGGCGCTATTCATAACGGGCGAGTGAATGAGCTGCTA
Source organism: Protocalliphora azurea (assembly GCA_932274085.1). Classification (NCBI taxonomy): domain Eukaryota; kingdom Metazoa; phylum Arthropoda; class Insecta; order Diptera; family Calliphoridae; genus Protocalliphora; species Protocalliphora azurea. The sequence continues at coordinate 115,748,406 of OW026519.1, read as the reverse complement.
ACTTTCCCTTATGGAAATTTACACACAAAAAAGATAGAAGTTCGTTAGTTAGCATACACTCGCTTTTTTATGAAGGATTCTTTCAACACTCAAACTGAGCGATCGACTTTCAGTAATAATATTCTGGAAAGCCTCTATTTCATTGTTATCAAAGCCCCACATAAATATTTCATAAATTAATATTGGACTAAAATTAGACTCGCCAATACAAGAGTAATAAAAAAGCAACGTGTGAAATCATATCCTTTGTATTACAGATTATGATCATCAAAATTTGAAACACTTAATACGTGTATGGCATTAAATAATTTTTCATCGGAAATTGATTGGCCTAGCAGAATTCGGTTATTGCCAAAACTTAAGAAAGTATTGTTGCTACTTTTGCGTTATAGTCGTTGGATAAATATATGGGTATTTGACCTAGTGAAGAACTGTTTAACACTCCATTTGGAAGGAATAAGTAATTTTACATGCTTCTTATGTGATTGTAAAGGTTTTATAATGGATTTTTGTAGTGTAGTTTTGGCATATAAACTAGAATCTTTGTCATTAAAATTTAAATAAAAAAGTATATTATATATTCTGAAATGAAATTTACAGATTAAAAACCGTTGCTTTTGTGATTAAAATAAAAATCATATTTTGTAAGAAGAAATCATCAAAAATATCATAAAATCATCATTCTGACAACGCTGTTGGACAGTACAAATTTTTGGGTAAACGAATAAACTTTAAAAATCTGTAAATCATATGATCGCAAAAAGTAAACAAATCGAAAATAAGCAAATGTAAACAATGAAAGAAAAATGTTCGAAAAATTAAAAAAAAATATTTTTCATTAAAATTTTATTTAAAGTACATTAAATAACAATAAATATATTTGTAACAAAAGCAAACATTTAGTTGTTATTCACTAAATTACATATATTTCGGTAAAAACTCTGTTGATTTTATTGTTGTTTTATGTTTATTTGTTTGTAATCAGCTCTCGTGGTTATTTAACTGGATTTTACAATTTTTCCGTTCGCGTACTTTTTTGTTTACAAATTTTTTTGAGAATAAAATCTTAAATTTACTCAGTAAATACTCAGTTTACTGGATTTTACTGGAAAAGTAAAAGAACGGGCCTTCCAAATGTAGTGGGTAAAGAGTAAACAAAAATAAAAATTAAAAAACAGCAATGATGCATTTTTGTTGTTTTAAACCAAAAACTATATATTGTTTGTTTTGTGCATGGCACTTGTAAATTTAAATTCAAAATTATTTAATTGCGGAAAACGAAATATCAGTAATTTTAATATTGTGCTAGTAATCGCAATCGTTACTTTGAATAAATTCGCAAATTATTTGTTGGGATGAAGCTAGTTCCTATGCGCATTTCGCCGGTTGCTTAATGCATCAAAGCCTTAACAGTCTTTATACGAGGTATCATAGTTATAACATCCCTTTTTTTTGTATATCTGTTTTTAGTTAATTTTTAAAATTATATATATTTAATATTTTATTTTTGATTGTCAAATAAAAACTTAAAAAAATATATTTTCTACAGAAAATTGAAACGCAACGATGCCTTACAGACAGCGTTGTCAACTATTTGTAATAAAACGCGGTGGAAAAAAGCGTTAAATTGAACCAAAAATAAAGAAATTGATCTTTTTAGCTCAGAAGTAAGCGGTAGAATTTTATGTACATTTAAAATTCCGGATTCATAACAGATTTTTTTTCCTTAGATTCTTTTTTTAATTTTAGTGCAAAACATTTGATTGAACCAGTCCAATTTTTTCCAAAAAGGGTAATTCCTAAAATAAATAGGAACGTGTTTTGAAGAATCTGGGAAATTGCTGATAAACTCTTTATTCGATGGTATTGTGAAAACGGATATACCTCAAAATGACCACTTTAAAAAAATAATAATAATAATTCTGAAGATATATTTTAAATTTCGAAATGAAATGAAAAAATCGTTTTAGTTTTTGGCAAACACGAAAATTAATAAAAATAGTAATGTTCTACGGTTGAAAATGTTTTTTCTCTGGTGAGAAAAATTCTTATTTCTGTGTGAAATGAAAACTTTATAAAATATTAACAAATTAAAATTTTATAATTAAAGAATTAAAAATGTGTAAACAGAAAAAAAGGAGATGAATGAACAAATTTTAAATGTTTTGATTGCATTTAAATCCATTCTGAAAGCCACTCTCTATTTTGGGAGTGGACATTTAATAACGAATACGAAGTATTTTAAAGAATGTTATGTGAGGGAAAGGTAAGACATATACAGTTTAATGTTAATATTCTATGTAAATATTTTACAACATTGAATTTTTTTTCAATTTTAAAATGTTGAAAATTTATATACTTTTGTAAAAAATTCTTCTAGCCTTATGAGCTAGTTAAATTTTGTTTAGCTTATAGCTGTCGAAAATTTACAAAAAATAAAAATTTTCTACCGTTAATAGGGAAGTGAAAAATATGTTCCTAATCGACATATCACTACAGTAAAACGAGCCAATTTATCGCCTTTTTTGAAAAAAAAAAAATGCTAACAGAAAAAAGCGCTAAATCTAGCGTGAAAAGCGCTAAATTGGCAACAATGCTTACAGAAAAACAAATCAATTTTATATTTCTTCATGAATTAAAAAATTACAGCCGACACAAAACTTTACGATACTTTGAAACTAATTCTAGCTTCAGTTAGTGGATTCGTAACGCAGACACTTACTTGAGAGTACGTAAAAATCTAATTGAAATATATAAATACGTATCAAATAAACATGACACGTTAAAGCACGTTACGAATCTGCTAACTGAGGCTAAAGCCAGCTCATCAGGAAACCTTTTCCAATTACTTTAGAAAAACTAGATATGTCAATGAAAATTAAAAAAATAAAATATCACCCAACAAACAAACCATGATTTTTTTCTTTTCTTATTTAGCACAATATTAAAATTATTAATATTTAATTTTTCGCAGCTAAATTATTTCGAATTTAAATTTGGAAGTGATTTTGATTTTTATTTTTGTTTACTCCTTTTCTTACTACATTTAGTGTCGGCAAAAAATCCACCAATGAAGAAAGGAAAGTAAGAAAAGAAAAAAATCATGGTTTGTTTTTGGGCTTTGTTTAAGCTTTGATTTTTAGAGAATAACTTTTAATTCTCATTGAGTTTATAAAGTTTACACTCTAATATATCTTTATTTTTTGGAAAGAAATTGGGAAAGCTTTCCTGATGTGCTGGCTTAAGCAACCGCCGAAATGCGCATAGGAACTAGCTTCCACCCAACAAATAAATTTGTGAATATATTCAAAGTAACGATCGCGATTATTGGTACAATGTTACAATTATTAACAGTTCGTTTTTCTCAGCTAAATTAATTTGGAATTAAGCAATTACACTGCCTGCCACTTGAATAAGGAATCACATTTTTTTAATTTTAATTAAGTGTATCTCCTAAACTAAAGTTCAGAAAAAAATTATTTTTTTCGCAATCAAATTTCAAAGTGCAAGTTATAAGTTGCTTACTATTATTACTCATAATATGGAAACAGCTATAGGAAAATATTGTGTTACCAACTTGTAACTTGCAAGGAAAATGAATAATTACACATACTTAAAGATAAAGATAAATATAAGTATAATTTATGCACATTTTCTTAAGAACAATGTATTTACCCATATATCCACCATAAAAAGAAATATTTATTATAAAATTCTTTATTTTTTTTATTTTTTAAAAATGTCAAAAAATAAAGCATCGAATTGCTTTAAGTTGCTATTGTAGCCGAATAATATTGATTGCAGTAACTGAAAATATAGTTAATATTTAAATATTCATAATAAAAAATATTGTATAATTATAATTATAATACCACCAACATTTAGTGGTAATATATGAAATAAGTTCGACTGTTTCTTCCGAAGTAGCTTAATTTACTTTACCCGATTAAAATTGTTTACCATAACTAACTAACAAATTGTAGTAACTGTTTATCTAATATAATATTGCTATTAAATGCATTTATATAGAAAATCAGATGCTCTAATTAATTTTTCATTAATATTTTAGTACGGTTTATCAAATATTTGTATAAGTAACCGTTTTCCAACTAATCTTTTTTCTGTGTGTACATACACACATACATTTTGATATGAAAATATATGTGTGTATGTTTTTAAACAAATAATATTGATAGTAAATTGACAGAAATTAAAAAAAATGCCAAAAATATTGTACAATAGATTTTGCAATGTTTTAAAATCGAAGGTGAAATAGTTTCATGAGTTAGCTTTCGAAAAACATAATTTAGAAAATAAATAATTCAAATGTTTCTGCTTCATAAATGCTTTTCAAAATAAGAAGAAATAAATTAGAGAACTAAACGATGTAAAAGAACAAAGACTCAAAAATTTATCATTTCGGGTCTAAAGTATCGCTGAAAAAATAATATATATATATATATATATATATATATATATATATATATATATATATATATATATATATATATATATATATATACTTATTGAGTTATTGTTTGCAGACATCTCGAGAGATATTGCAGTAATTTTGTCTATTCCACATTAGTTAACGAATGCTTCTAACCAAAATATAGTTATAACAAGGGAAATAAATATATACATATTTAATATCTGCACTATGTTAAGTTTAATTCAAACTCAAGGTTTTTTGTACCACAAAGTTGTTGCTGCAATTATAATTCAATAAAAATATATTCATAATCTAATGAATTTCGACCCTCATGGTCGAAAAAGTACATTTTATTTTTATTGTTGGTACAAAATAATCCTTGATTCCTCTATGTATGAAAAATTTATATGTTTCTAAACCTAAAAGATCAAAATTGTCTTGGATTTTTTAGAAAAGCATATAGTTTTTTTAGCTAGAATGTAAGAGCAGTCATAATTACATCTTGTCCTAGCCCAAAATAATTTGTAGAATTGCGCGGTTTAAGATATATGTACACTTTCACGGTGCACCGCCATGCCGAACGTTACTTATCCGGTCAGAGTGGATATAATTCAATGTTGTTTTAAATTAAATAAAGTACTTTTATTTTTTAATATGCTCAATGTTGTGGTCTAGATGAAAATCTACCTATTTAAATAAAGATTATAAAATGTTTCTGATATAAAAACACCAATAAATAATTATACCTATATTAAATATGCTTTTCAATGAGTAGTACTATTTTGCTTGGTCCATAATTTCAATAAATGTTTTTAATGGATTTTGTGCGGGGCTATATATTAAATTTTAGAGATCGCATAACCTATTTATCCGCTCAAATCCATTATTGGATCACGTTACAATATTATTTTTGATCATAACCAGGGCAACCAAAAGTATGAAAAATCATATTTTTTCTTGGACTTCAAATGAACCAAACATTTAGTTATCTGTTTCAGACAATTTTATAAATTATGGCATCGATTTGTCACAGCATATTTTTGCATATTTTAGTTTTAACAGCATATTTTGAGCTTGGCAGCATATGTTGTTATATTTTCATAGAAAATCCTTATTTTAAAACATATTTTAGGAATTTAAATAACATATGTTTGCATATTTTATACTTAAGAGCATTTTTTGCATACATTGCCATAAAGAGCATTATTTTGCATTTCTTGCCCTTAAGGGAAAAATGTTTGCATATTTTTCACCCAATAAAATTTTTTAAATAATTTTAAATTGGTAAAATATTGGTTGGCATGACTAGTTGATAATTTAAAATTTTGCCAGAAAAATAATATTTTAAGAGCAAATTTTTTAATTTTAAAGTCATATCTGTTTTTAATAGCATTTTTTATGCGCATAAACACTTTTTTAGAGCAAATTTTTGGTTGCCCTGATCATAATTCATCGACGTTTCTGGCGGAAATTCTTTAACATACACTGAAAATTACCTTCCGCTTTTTTGGTTCCAAAAAAATCTTGAAATTTAGTGTTCTGCGCAGTAATTCTTATTGACAACCACTACAATTTTCCAGTATATACTTATATGTACTGTATAAGTATGATAGGAATAAGGGAAATTTAACTATGATAAATATCTTAAAAAACACCTATGTTTTTTTCAAGCTTTTTAACTACATACCGGAAAATCCGGACAACGCCGAGCTAGTGTATAATAAATTGCAGTTAAACTTGAAAATTGTGAAAAATTTTTATTTTTTTATGTTTAAAAATGTGCTGTTAATATTTCACTAAAACATAAAAAGTGTATACGATTGAAAAGCCTGATTGGGGAAAGGTTTACACAGAAACCTGCCCAAAAACAGTTTTTTTAGCATAACTTAAAATTTTTGGGGAGTATTGAAAATTTTTAAAACTGATATGTGATTTCCTACGCTATGTCATTTCTCGTGTGATTTTTTACTGTAGCAGCGCGTAATAATTAAATTAAATATTTATTAATTTGATGTCATCACATGTTTTTGAATGAAAATGTTTCAAAGCCATACATGAAAAGGCGTAATGTGTTAATTTCTAGACTTTTGGTATCTTACATAAGATTTATTCAGTTGACCTATTTTTGTCATTTCATATTAGACTTCGTATATCCTGGGCTTTATTGATGTCCCAGATACTATATGAATTTGAAGTTTTTTCTGGTATTTGTTCGGTTCATTTGAGAATAATTAATTATTCGACGTCGTGAACATATTTCATTCACTTATCTGGATCTTCTTTCAAGCATTTGGTAATGTCCTTTATTTATCTTTTTACAATGGTCTTTTACTACTTTTTTCTTTACGCATTTTTTCACATTCGAATAATGTTTTTAGATTAAAACTCTTACAATTATTTACCAGTCTCTAATATACACATCTTTATTTTACTTTTCTCAATTTATTTCCACGCTTATTTTTGTGGAAATAGAAAAGCTAGTAGGGATATAAGGTAGAAACATAATTTCATTAATATTTTTGTTTCTTATTTATATATATATTCGTTTGATTTGCTACTGATTGTGGCTTTTTAATATTGCTCCTTATTATCTTTTTTATGGCTGCAGATATAATTTTTGTTAACTATTTTTTATATAAATTTTCATATAAATATATTATGTATATTTTAACACATAGTTTAAAACCTCCTAAGTATTATTTTTGCTGTTATGTAAGTATTGTTATTTTTCGCTATCATTAAAAAGTTCTCGCACCAATTGCGGTGAAATAAACATATTATTGTTTTGGCATCAATAATTTTATATTTTCCACCAAATTAATTAAATTTATCTAAATTTTAGAATCGTCTTTGATATAAACTGTGCAATGAATTTTGCAGGCGTCTATTTTTTAGGAAGAAATATTAAGATATCCTGATAGTAGCGTTTTGCAAGCAGAAATTCTAGGCATTTTGAGGGCCACGGAATTAATAACGGGGAGCATTAAAAGGGGCACAGAAGTAATTCTTTGTGTAGATAGTCAGGCAGCGTTTAAGGCTTTGAGCGGATTTTTTTTTTAAGTTCTGGGCTAGTTAACGACTGTGGAAAAGCTCTTAGGGATTTAATGGGTAGCTATTCATTAAGATTTTGCTTTGTACCGGGTCACAGGTAATGAAATGACGAATTAGTTCAAAACGGCACATCCTTGAATATGGCTGTTAGTAGAAGCTGTGTGAGACCACTGTTGGATTTTTACTTCAAAGCAATTAGGGAATGGATTAAGGATAGAATCAATCATGCATGGAATGTACTGCAAGACATCAAGGTCATTACTAATAGACACGAAAATATGAGGACCTTTGTAGGTATACTAACAGGTCATTGTCCAATATGATTCGGGTTATAAAATGAACTACGGAGGAAAAAATCACCAACAAAATTTATCAAGTCGGGGGAGCTCTAATGCCATTAAGTCGATTCTAAATTCGCTAAAACCAAAAATTTCTCCTAAGACTATAAGAATTCAATTGGGAAAAACTAAATTTATTCAAAAACACTATACACGGACCAGAAAAAACCAAAAAAAGTATCCTCATGTACCCAAAGTAAAAAAAAAAAACGCAAAAATAAGTAAAAACATAACAATTTGTTTTATAAATACAGAATTGGGAACCTTTATACCCCTATATAATTAAGCATAACGGTGTTGGTTACTACCATAGAAAATTGTCAGGTCGATATCTCAGTATCAGGGAGCTTAAGGAAGATCTTACGGAGAAATAACACACACACATATATATATATATATATATATATATATATATATATATATATATATATATATATATATTGTTACGAAATTGTACTTGAATTCAAATATAACGGTTTTAACGGCTGGTTTAAATCTTTCTCAATGCTTCTAGGCATTTCCGTTTATGTTAACAGCAGTTAACATATCTGTAAAAATTATTAACATAGTTCTAAACATACAACATAGAATAAAAAGCTTTCACCATTGTTTTTAAGTATGGCAACACTAAATGTTTAAGCTGATAACATTAACATCGAAAGCTCTAGTTTGTCCGTTAAGAACATTGTAGAAAGAAATAGAGCTTTCAAGAAGCACTAGTAGGTAATACAGTGTATATAAATTGGCCGTGAGAACACCATTGTCAGTCTAATTGGAAGCGTCTTTAAGTAAAGACATTAACTGCCTTGGCTGTATAATCTTGTACATTATTAAAGTGTGCTGTATAAAGCGTGTAATTTAAGTGTGTGTGTGTATTAAAACACAAAGTGACTATTTAAACTGTATTGTTGTACATTTTTAAATAAAATAAAGAGTCTTTACAATTTTTAAACTACTAAACTGCTGTTATTTGCAATCAAAGTATAGGTTTATTTAAAGGAAATAAACGACCGTTTTTAAAAGGTAAAAACGTAACAATTGGTGTCAGAAGTGGGATTGCAAAATAATAAGCAGTCATGAAGTTTGAAGAGCTGAAAGTGGAGCAACTCAAGAGAGAATTGAATAAGTTGGAGTTACCTACATCTGGTAATAAAGCAGAATTACAAAAGAGGCTGATAGATGAATTCAAGCGGCGTAATATTGACATCGGAACTTACGAATTCGAGTATAAAGAAGAAATGGAAGTTTCTACCCGTACAACAACAAGCATGGATTTATCCACAATGTTTGCTGCTTTGATGGAGCAATTTAAAGAAGTTCAAGAAACTTCTAAAGCTAATAACGAGAAACTTCTTGCTGAAGTTCAAGAAACTTCTAAAACAAATAACGAGAAACTTCTTTCTGAAGTTAAAGAAGAAAATAAAATAATGGAAATGAAATTTCAAGAAACTTCTAGAGCGACAGACGAAAAACTTCAGCAAATTTCGGAAGTTATAAACAGCAGAGTGGATAGCATTGGGACAAAGGTGTCCGACTTAGTGAGCTGTCTAGATTTACAAGCCAAAGTCGTTGATAAAAAGCTGTCCGATTTAGAGAATGAAATAGCCAAAGGTGTTGATAAAAAACTACAAGATCTAGAAATAAAGATTAATAATCTTCAATGCCAAGATGGACAGGTGCGAATTATTCCAGAATCCTCTAGTAGAATAAAGGCCCATAGTTTTGATGGCACCATACCATTTAATGTGTTTAAGTTCCAGTTTGATACAATTACCATTAGAAACATGTGGAACGACGAAGAAAAAGCTATAGAGTTGATATTGGCCTTAAAAGGAAATGCAGCAGTAGTTCTTGAAAGCGTGCCAGTATGTAACAGAAACAGTTATCATGATATAATGGAGGCGCTACAACGTAAGTACGCTGGTGAACATAAAAAGGAACTATACCGAATGGAATTGCATGGTAGAGTGCAGAATCCCAATGAGACGCTACAAGACTTTGCGTTGGAAATCGAAGTTTGCTGTATCTTACTTATCCAGGGGAAAACAGCCCGTTTTTGGACCATTTCAAGATAGAGGCATTTGTTAATGGCATTCGCGATCCTGAAATAAAACACGCGGTTTGTGCCACACCTAAACCATCATTTACTGAAACCGTCTCATTCGCACTGGCACAAGAAACGGTGAAAATAATTTCAAATCCGCAAATATGCAAGGTGCGAAATGTTGACGTTGTTTCTGATAATGAGAGAAATATAGTCGACGAATTAAAAAAGGTTTTGGAGGCGTTTAATGAGAAGCAATAAAGCCAGTGTAAAATGTTATAACTGTGGTAAATCGTGTCATATTCAGCGAAACTGCAAATCACCAAGAAAACGAACCAGATCTGCCTCGCTTAAAGAAATAACCGGCAGTCAAATCATCAATCATCACAAGAATCACCTTTAAACTAAAACGAGCTGGCACTATGGGGCAAGAGCTAGCTCCCACATCTGAGGGCCCCACAGTCTCCATATCCGTAATGCAACAGAAAAATAGCAAATTTACTGCTTCGAGGTACATCAGCGGTCAGAAGCACGTTTTTACTGTAGACACCGGGGCATCACAGTCTATCGTCAGGCCAGATGTAGTCAAGAAAACAATTGAACCATTATGTGGGGTAAGCCTGCGCACAGCTACTGGTGAGCCGGCCACGGTCTATGGTAAAGTAAATGTGAAATTAACCATTGCCAACGTTACCGTCAATCATGTATTCATTGTTGCCGACATTGTGGACGAAGTCATCATTGGTGCTGATTTCATGATTAGCCATGGCATTGCTTTGGATATGGGACAAAAAGTTATGATTTGGCGAAATGTGAAGATACCCCTTGACGTCGGATATGAAAATAGGACTCAAGTAAGAAAGCTAGTTACAGTCGAGCATCAGAAGCTACCACCACAGTCAGAAACTTTAGTTTGGACTCGTATGGAGGGAGATTGTGAGGACAACAGTTTGTGGGTGGTAGAACCAGCAGAAATAACAAGTGATCTTGTAACAGCAAAAGCCCTGTAAGAATGCTTAACCTGTCCAGCTATGAAAAAGTCGTTAAGCCAAATTCCGAAATAGGTCAATGCACTTCAGCAAAGGCAGTAATCAATTGCGAGAAAAACCCGCAACCTGCCAATAAATCCACCAAAGAACACGTGCTACTAGCGGAATATGTGGGGAAATGGGTAGAAGGATTAGCGCCGCCAGACAGAAATAAGGCCAAACAGATTCTGAAGAAATATAGCTCCGTATTCGCCATAAAAAGTCAAAGCCATGCTAGAACGGCAATTGTAAAGCATCAAATAAATACTGGCGAAGCGAGGCCAATAAAGCAGGCGCCCAGAAGTGTTCCTGTAGCAAAACGAAGTGAAGTGAAGGAGTTGTTCAATGAAATGGAGCGGAACGATATAATCGAACCATTTTCAAGTCCTTGGAGCTCGCTTGTTGTTTTAGTTAAGAAGAAAGACGGCAGCACTAGATTTTGCGTCGATTATAGAAAACTGAATGACGTCACCAAGAAAGACAGCTACCCGCTACCAAGAATTGACGACACCCTGGATACACTAGCTGGAACACAATGGTTCTCCACATTGGACTTGCAAAGTGGTTATTGGCAGGTAGAGATTTCAGAAAAAGACAAGGAAAAAACTGCCTTTACCGTGAGTGATGGGTTATGGCAGTTTAATGTGATGCCATTTGGACTCTGCAATGCTCCAGCCACATTCGAGCATTTAATGGAACAGGTATTGAAAGGACTTCACGGGAAGACATGCTTGGTGTACCTCGATGACATAATTGTCATGGGTAAGACTTTTGATGAACATCTGAATAACCTTGAAGAAGTCCTTAAACGAATATCAGCGGCTGGACACAAACTCAGTGTAAAGAAGTGTGCGTTGTTCCAGAAAGAAGTCAAATATTTGTGACATCGCGTAACAGCAGACGGAATATCAACAGATGAGGATAAGATAATTGCTGTAAAGAACTGACCAGGTCCGAGAAATCTCCACGAATTGCGTAGCTTTCTTGGCCTTTGCACATACTACAGACAATTTGTCCCGAATTTCGCCAATGTAGCCGCAAGCTTACATGAACTGACCAAGAATCATTCCAATGGTGTGAAGCACAAGAACTAGCATTCCAGAAGCTCAAGGATCCATTATGTACGGCACCAATTTTGTCATATCCTATACCTGGAGAAACATTTGTGATAGATTGCGATGCGAGCGGATACGGAATAGGCGGTGTACTTTCACAAGTAGTCGGTGGCACTGAAAGGGTCATTGGATACTTCAGCCGAACGCTTTCGAAGCCTGAAAGAAACAACTGCGTAACGCGACGAGAACTTTTGGCAGTATTAGAGTGTGTGAAGCATTACCACAAATATCTGTATGGCCAACACTTCCGACTGAGAACCGATTACTCTGCCCTTAGGTGGTTGCTGCAATTTAAACAACCTGAAGGACAACTGGATCGTTGGATAGAGCGGCTTCAGAGCTATGATTTTAGCATTGAGCACCGAAAGGGTTTGAAACACGGCAATGAGGACGCGCTGTCAAGACGGCCCTGCAACGTGGAATGTAAGCATTGTACAAAAACCGAGAAAAAGGAATGTATCATCGATGTTCGACTAATGCATATAGAGTCCAGTGAAGATTGGTCTGTAGAGCAAAGAAATGACCCCATACTGGCAAAAATAATATCGGCAAAAGAAGAAGGTAGAAGGCCAGCCCGCAATGAAATATTTGCCGAAAGTCCATTAATGAAATCATATTGGGCCCTATGAAATAGTCTACAGTTGTTAAATGGCTGCTTATACCGCATATGGGAAAGTGCTGACGGTAAAACAGTGACAAATCTAATTGTAGTACCATCCTCTAAAATAAACGAAGTAATGAAAGAGTTCCATGACGGTACCAGTGGTGGTCATCTTGGTGTGACAAAAACCTTAGAAAAGTTAAAACAACGTTTTTATTGGGTGGTTGTCAGCAAGGGCCCAGTAAGAAGAAGTCGTGGACAACTTCAGCAGTATAACTCAGGCGTTCCACTGGAGTTGCATTCTGATCAGGGTAGAAATTTTGAATCTGCCGTATTCAAGGAAATGTGCGATTTATACGGAATAAGAAAAACGAGAACAACGCCACTGCATCCTCAATCTGATGGCATGGTCAAAAGATTCAATCGCACTCTGGAGGAATATTTAAGAAAAGTGTTCAGTGCACATCAGAAGGACTGGGATGAACACATACCGAAATTTCTATTGGCATATAGATCAGCTGTTCATGACTCAACCTCTCGAACACCTGCAAAAATTGTCTTCGGGACAGAACTCAAGTTGCCTGGTGATTTATAATTCGGTATTAAGCCCTCATCAACAAATAAGGAAAACACTTCCCAAGAGCGAGATGACCTGAACGAACTACATGAATTCGTACGCAGACGAATAAAAATGACCAGCGATAAAATGAAAGTCAGATACGATCGAGCAGCGAATTGTGAAGGATTTAACGAAGGCCAGCTTGTACTGTTGTATAACTCACAACGTAAGAATGGATTGTCTCCCAAACTACAAACCCATTGGGATGGACCATACATAGTGATTACGAAATTAAACGACGTGGTGTACAGAATACAGAAAGAAAAGAGCCCGAGATATAAAATGAAGGTCGTACATCTAGAACAACTAGCTGCCTATGGGAAAAGTGAATTCGTGCCTATTCGGGACGAACAGGTTTAAGCGGGGGGCAGTGTTACGAAATTGTACTTGAATTCAAATATAATGGTTTTAACGGCTGGTTTAAATCTTTCTCAATGCTTCTAGGCATTTCCGTTTATGTTAACAGCAGTTAACATATCTGTAAAAATTATTAACATAGTTCTAAACATACAACATTGAATAAAAAGCTGTCACCATTGTTTTTAAGTATGGCAACACTAAATGTTTAAGCTGCTAACATTAACATCGAAAGCTCTAGTTTGTCCGTTAAGAACATTGTAGAAAGAAATAGAGCTTTCAAGAAGCATTTAGTAGGTAATACAGTGTATATAAATTGGCCGTGAGAACACCATTGAGTCAGTCTAATTGGAAGCGTCGTTGAGTAAAGACATATTAACTGCCTTGGCTGTATAATCTTGTACATTATTAAAGTGTGCTGTATAAACGTGTAAATTAAGTGTGTGTGTGTATTAAAACACAAAGTCACTATTTAAACTGTATTGTTGTATATTTTTAAATAAAATAAAGAGTCGTTACAATTTTTAAACTATTAAACTGCTGTTATTTGCAACCAAAGTACAGGTTTATTTAAAGGAAATAAACGACCGTTTTTAAAAGGTAAAAACGTAACAATATATATTTATATTATTTTTATATATATAATCCAATGTATTCGCAATGATTTGCCATTACAAGTTTTATTGTTTTGCTTAAAATTTTTTAGAAAACTCAAAAAGTTTGTATAATGGATGGATTAGTGGATCCAGATTATCCCTGTAAGTTGTCTTTTTTAAATCATGTTTTTACCTAGAAATGTACATTATCACTTAAACGTAATATAAACAAAGTTCTCTCAAACCTCAGAGATATGTTATTATTTAGTATATAAATGGTACAAACAACAAATGTATACACACACACACATATACATATGGCAGTGTTTCTATTATTTATATGATTGGCGCAGTTACGTTTATGTTAAATTATAGTATATCATATTTATATCATAATATGGTTGTGATAACCATATCACGATTATGCAGTGATCATAAAATTATAGAATTATTTCAACAATATTTACGAAATTGTCTATAACCATAGTCAAAAGACTTTTTTTGTAGTAGTAAAACTTTTTATACCAAAATTCATAGGTATATCCTTGAATTATTAAACTTCTCGACATTTTACGCAAATTTAAATGCCAAATGTTTTTCCCCCAATTTCTATTAATATAAAATGTATTGCCTTTGTCGTTTTAGTGCCCCGCGTAATTATTGCCGCTATTTACAAACATCTAAATGAAACCATGAAACTCTTATGGAACGATGCTATGAAACTATCAACTGTACATGTTGATGATGTTTGCACTGCCGCTTGGGAATTGGCTAATAGTCCAAAGGCCAATCGTGAAATATATAACATTGTTGATGATGCTGAATCAACACAGGGCACAATAAGTGATATATTAGCTGAAATATTCTCAATAAATATTGAGTACTTTGGCATAGTAATGTCAAATCTAACCAAGGTACTAAACATAAATAATTTATGATTAACTTCATATTATGTATTAAAGTGCATTAATTTGTATGGAGAAAAAAATGTTGCAAATGTACCTTCTAAAATTAAAGGTTGATATGTTTAAAAACCAATCCCCAAAATATTTCGGTTTAATTATTTCGTTCACGTGAGCTGAGCTATTTTATAAAATACTCCCAAAAATATGGTTTTCGATCAACAGTGTACACAATTTTTACCTTTTTGTCAAAAAAATTACAACATATGATGACTTAGTTTTCATTCTCGCAAAATTAAAATTTTAGTAAAATTTTCAATGATTTTATTTTAACTACTATTTCATTAAAGTTAGAATATTTTGGACATTTTCCATCGTAATTTACATATATTTTAGGGCATCATTGAATACTCATTCAATACTCTTGATATATGTATTCATTTAAGCTCTAGTTGCATAACTGATATTTTGAGATTTCTGGTCCAAAATTGGTTAAGTTAATTTTTATGTCAAGAAAATAGATGTCACCAAAGGTATACATTTATCATGAAAACTATAAATTCATGTAAAATGGTGACCAAATTTCAAAAATCTCTTTAATTTGACTATTTAATTTGACTTATTATATTTTTCATAAATTCATATATTTAAGTATAATAAATATTTAAGTATAATAAATATTGGGAACTAAATGCATAAAATTGACCGTCTTGCTGTTAAAGGTTTAACTACGTGAAATTTTTAAGAGACATAACAATTATTTAAATTAATATTTATGTATTACAATTTGAAGTTGATTTTCTTTTAACGCAAATTTTGATAATGATATTTAAAGAAATACGTATTTATAGAGCTGTTTTGAAAAAGGTCCAGCTCACATAAAATTAGACATGCAGATGTAATATTTTGGGAATCATATAAGAACAGATCAATCTTCATTTCTAGAGGAGTGCATTTGCAACTTTTTTTCGTAAGGCTCTTTACTATAATTGTACATGTATATGTCTATGTATATGTTATGTATATGTAAACGTTTGTATATTTACAGCTAAGTCTATCCGATACGGTAAGCGAAATTAATGATAAACATTTGTCACCGTGGGCGGAAATATGCCAACAAAATGGTTTAACCAATACTCCCCTAACTCCTTATTTGGATGAAGAACAATTGTATCATAAACACTTAAATTTGGACAACACAAAATTAAAAGAATTTGGATATCAATTAAAACATCCCAAAGTCACTACAGATCTTGTTAAAGCCATGATCGATGATTATATTGAACAAAAACTATTTCCAAAATCATTGGTTTTCTAAAAACAGAAAAACACCAAGTGGATGCTCTGATATTTTAGATAGGAATTTAATATTTTATGAGTGCTGTGCTAAAACCGATGGACTGCACCTCGTTTTTTTGTGGACTACAATTATTTTTTATATTAGATTATATATTTTTTTAAAGACATTTGAATATTATACTTTGAATATTATATATGGATATTTACGTGTATACATTTATGGAAAATCTTTTATTCTACTTAACTCAATATTTTTTCTTTGAAATTTTATATAATATTTGTATTTGTCTTTTCCCCAATACCTTTTCCCCTCATGCTAATGTGTCCCCCCTTTAAAGTGTACTTATAGTATTATTGTAGTAGTCACGTTAATGATTTTCATTTATTAATATATTCTGTATTAAAAAGCGGTCTGTCAATTGATATTAAAAATATTATTTTAGTATTAAATTAACGCTTTAAACGAAAGTAATTACATTAAAAATAATCATTTAAAAAATATTTAACAGTATAGTAATAATCTTCCATTGCACATAAAGAATTATTTAATATTATTTATATATTAATAATTTTATATAACTAAATAAAAAGGAAAAATTGTCATAACTGTGTGCCAAAATAAATGAAATAAAATAGTTATATTGTATGATTTATTTTTGAAAATGTATAAATAGTAAAACACATCAAAAGCTTATATTCAAAAAGGACTATCTACGAAACCCTAATTGTTCAGGAGAGCATAAAAATGTTTCTCTCACTCATTTTTCAACATTTTGCAATCCGTAATTATTAATAATATGTCTACCAAACCTCATACATAAAAATAATTCTTTTAAGCCAAGGTGTTTAGTGAAATGTTCATATAGCCCTTTTTTATTTATCAAAAATTTAAGGTGTAAAATTGGAAAAAAAATTTCGCAAACAAATTTTAAACTATTTGGTATTGTATTAAATTACTTATCAACAACTGATTAAAAAACGGTGTTTATATATTATATATTTTATATCATTACATTCCTTTGAAAATCAAATAAAAACATTCTACTAATAGTCATGAGCAAAGAAAATTGAAGACCATTGGAACATCGACACATAAGAGTTCTGTAGCAAGTGTGAAGATATCGATGAATTGGAGACGGTGGAGCATATTTTATGTCACTGTCCGGGTTTACAATGAAATAGACAGTCGATTCCTCGACGAACTATGCGACCTTTCCAGGATTAGTCCATCAAGCTTTGTAAGTGGCCTCAGTATGCTTACAAAACGTACTTATAGAACAGTGTTTAGTAATGGTAGCAAATATAATTGCTATAGAATGCGGATAGTCATATAAGTTCTGATTATCTAATTGTCTCGTATTAACAAAAGGTTTGAATGTCGAACAAACACCCGATATATCATAGGTGAGTGGGCGAGAAGATGAATCTTTATATAGTCAGGAAGCGCTTACAGCTCTGAAAGGACATTATTAAAAGTTCTGTAAAAGGTTTCTGAGGGAGTTCTTGAAGTATTATAGACTTACACAGGTTTGTCTGGATTTCGGGTCACTGTAATACTGCTAAATTGCTAAAAATCAAGCCATTAGGCATGAAAGGCTGAAATTCAAATTCAAAATTAAAGCTGAAAGGTATCGGTATTCAGTTTAATTTTGTTTCGATAACGGTAAATTAACAAAATCTAAAAAGTATGTTAAAGACGATATTTCCATATATCTTATCGGATTTTCATTATTTAAAATGCATTAGATTTCTACATTTTCCGTCTTTTTTAATAAATATATTAAATAATTTTAGTTTTTTACTAAATGCATTAAGAAGAAAGTACATTTTCAGATGTATTGTTGATATTTTTTCTCTAAATTGGTTAAACAAATCAATTTAGATTTCTTTTGTGACGAAAATATTTATAATAACACGCTGCTACAATGAAAAATCACTCGAGAAATGACACAAAGGTACGTTATAGATCTTCTTGAGCACATCATAAATCAGTTTTAAAATTTGTAATGCAGGTAGGGCTTTCCTGTCAAAATACTCTTGGGAATTTCCGGGATTTTTTTTTAATTTCCGGAGGGGAAGTTAAATATTCTCGAAGTTTTTAAATTCTATAGCAAAGATTTTGCTATTTATACAGTGTTGCCAGATGTTGGGATTTGTCCCCAAATTGGGGATTTAAACTTTCATTTGGGTACAGATTTTCGTGGATAGAAATTCTTTGTTAAATAATACATTTATTCCATTTTCGATAAATTTTAATTTTTAAAGAAAAATTTCGATAAGTTTTAAATTTTGTAGATAATTGCGAAAAATTTAATATGTAAACATTTTTCGTTAAATATTCTATTTATAAAGGAAATTTTCAATCTTTTTAAAGGAAAATTTCAATGAATTTTCTATTTACATATATATAATGTCGAATCAATTTTTTTTTAGTGAAAATATTGGATTAATTTCTATGTATAGAAAATATTAAATTATTATTTGTTGTTTATATGCCGTTTACACCAAATGAAATCTGGTAGCTTTTGGCTTCATTTGTTTTTTGATGAAAAACTACATTAATTACGTTGGTTTTCCCTTACAAATCAAAAAAAATTTTCAATTATTTTTTTTTTTCGAAAACCAAATAAAAACTACCAAAGTGATTATCTCTGATAGAGTCTGTTTAACTCATAACATTAAGCTCTCATTTCGGTAAATTTTCAATTTATAGAAAAATTCAATACATTTTCTTTTTATACGAAATTTTTGATAATTTTTTTTATTTTATTGAAAAATGTCCTTTTTATAGAAAATTTTTGAAAAATTATATTTTTTATTTTTTTTTTTAGAAAAATTTCGATAAATGTTTTTATTATAGAAAATTTTCATTAAATATTTTTTAGGAATTTTTGAAAATTTCCTTTTTATATGAAATTATTGATAAATTTTATTTTATTGGGAACAGTGATCAATTTTTTATTGAAAATGTTATATATTTTTTAGGAAATTTTTATACAAAATTTATTTTAATAATAATTTTCGTTAAATTTCTCTTTATAAAACATTTTTAATGATTATTAGCCACTCATAGAAAATTTTCAATACATTTTCAATTTAAAAGAACTTAATTTTATATTAAAACATTTTAAGGACAAAATTGGGGATTTACATTTTAAAATGGAATTTCAGGAGATTTTTAGCTTCGGGTTTGGGGTCATGAGCGAATATTTTTCTGGTAACACTGTGTTTTAAACACCTTATATCAATTAAAGATTGACTATAAACATGGTATTTGCAAGAGTTTAACGCATATAACACAACTAGAACGCTATCTGAGAGGAACGTTGATGATGCATGAATTAGGTTTTTGACTATTGAATTAGGACTTTTTCTATCTGGTATCTATGGTTTAACTTACAAGTTGTGTCACACGAAACTTCAAATCAACTTTATTTTGACCATTTTCAGGTTTTAGTTACTTTAGTTTTGCTATATACTGTTATAAAAAAAATTACATGGTTGGGAGATTTTTCATTCTAACACAACATTTCCTTTTAAAACAGCATCTCCTATCTAAGCAATGGATATGTAAATGTTATAACTTCAAAATACTTATAAAAACTAATCTCATGTTGCATATATGTATATTTGATTATTTTCATCAGATTTCTGATCCGAAAAAATTGTTGTAAACCAATTTTTAGTATTCTCCAGATTTATGTTTAATTTATTAGGTTCAGTGAGCAGCTGTCTAATCAATAGGAGACAGCTCACTTGGGTCCAATTTGGTACCGTTGTGAAACACTGATGGATCATGTGATACTAATTCACGTGTATAACAGCGTTCGAATCGAACCAGCCCGACGCATGTATGAAAGAATTGATCCATCTGATATCAATATCAGAAATTTAGCAGTCCTAATCTCAGCGAGAGTTGAACAGTGGTATAAAAGATGATCTACCGTTTCTTCCTCATCATGACAGCTTCTACAGAACTCATAAAAAGGGAGCCGTAGTCTCCTAGCATGCGCACCAGCAACAAAATGCCCTATCACGACGTCTACCAAAATTCGTAACCGATACCGAGTTGTTCAGAAATGTGAGGCATTCATGTACCAATCTGGATGTCGGAAAGATACCCGAGAGTGATTTAATCGCTCTACGAACGTTTAGTTCGATCAACCTATACAGTGTCTTCAAGAGAAAGGACGAGGTCTTACCTCCTATAGGGATAAAGACCACTGTACATTTAGTCCATGACTCGGGGATATAAGAATATATCAAACATGCTGAGTATATCCAAATTAGCCAGGGAACTATATTATCTGCATTGTGCTGAAGGTCCGCAAGTATAATGCAATCAAGGCCAGGAGATTTGTATGGGGAAATCTTTTCAGAGCCCATCTCATTTCACTACTCGTTATGGGGAATAATCTCTGAAGATATCGCAGAGCACTATCTTAAAGGGAGGCTGAGAGGAAAGCGTGCGTCCATTAAGACATCTAAGGTCTCTTGACCGCTTGTTGTCAAGCTACCATATGGTTTCTGTATGAAACTTAGAACAGTGGGTGATGATGCCAGAAGTTTACGAAAACGACTAGTATCAGAGTGGCCTTCTATGTCGCTACAGAAAGCCCTTCGAATTTTATACCTGACTTTTAAATTTGTTAACTGAGAACTTATAAGTAGACCAGTCTCCTAGTTTCTGAGCCTCCTTGAATAGACGGCAACATTTTTTACGAGTTTCGCCTATCTCGGAGTTCCACCAGTGTGATTTACTTCTACAATTCCAGACCTTAGGTCTACATGTAAAGAAGTCGCTATATCGAATGCGTTTGTTAGCGTTCTGACAAAGGACTCAATATCTCCACCACCGTTGATGTTCGTGGGATTAGGGAGGAGTTGGTACAGAATATCATGTTGTTCTATCCAATTTGTCTTACTCCTGTTGTAAAAGGGTGCATAAACAGACTTCTTTGTTAAGGTCGATATATAGATGACCAGAGAATGAGTAGTCATGGGAGACCCTCCAATCCCTAATCATATTAAAGTGCCTAGTACTAACTAGCGTAATATCGGGAACCTCCCTTTTTGTTTTCTTTAGCCAATTTCGTTATGAGAGCAAGACACTTCTTCCGGAGTTTGATTATCATCGATCTGTACCGATCTGTCTCTGTCATCCCCTCGGTATACTTATAGGGTGGCAATGACACCTTGTTCATAACGAACACAATCTTTTTGGATGCTCCGTCAGATTCGAAAACTCTGGTCACCTTCCAGTCGCCTGTAGAAATCTCAGAATTTCCGAACCGAACTAGTTCGAGAATCTCCTCTGGTTTGGATGGTTCGTCCGGTACACGAGTCATGGCTCCAGGTCCACGTGGAATCTCTTCAATGGAAGCCACGTCCAGTAAAAATCTTAGACACAGCTTTTAACATAAATTACCTTTGCTTTTTTTTATAACTAAAGTTTTAAAAAATTCCCGGGAAATTGATTTTTTCGTTCCCGTTTCCCGGGAAAAGAAATATACGGGAAAACCCAATTACTAAATGCTCCCTTAAAATTTTGATTCATTCGCAAAAAACTGTTTTTGGGTAGGTTCTTGTATAAATGTATTCCAAATTCTGTTATTCTTTTGTTAAATTTCCTTTTTTTTTTAAAGTTCCTTGGAAAGTATAAGAATTAGACTTTTCAACCGTATGCATTTGTTTTTTGGTGAAATATTAAAAGCTAATTTTTAATCAATATCTAGAAAAACAAAATTTTTCCACAATGTTCGAATTTAATTGCGATGCAATAGTTTTTAAAAATGTTTTTGTTGCAAACATAAAAAAAAAATTGTATTTTCAAATTAGACAACAACTGTAGAATTTATTAGATTTTATATGTAATAACTTACTAAAGTATTCCATATATTTTTAATTTTTTCCTCAATAAGTAAAAAATACTTTGTTTTAAATTATATGAGGAATTTTTTAATAAAGTTTAGAAAACGTTTAATAACCTTTGAGTTTTAAAGCAATTTTTATGGGGATATCTAATTCTTTCTAAACAAAATTGCATTTCAAACTTTGTAAACAATTAAGTATAGTCTTGGAGAAAAAAAATCAGAAAAATGTACATCAATGTAAAAATTTCGAAAATAAAATACAATGAATAAATTATTATTTAATTTGAGCGTATATACAAGATTGTAATATAGTTAAAAAGTTATGTCTTTCTACACTCCACAGTGGGGCAGAATCGAAATTTTTTGGAAATAAATCTGTAACTTTTGATCGGGTGGTTGGATTTTCATGAAATTTGGTATAGGCAATTCGTTGGAGTCTTTGCTACATTTACTCCTATCGGACGCGTCCCCAGGTGGCGGATCGGGGGGATTGGTTGTAAGGCACATGATATACACACTCTACTGAATGGTGCATTCTGGCTCATCGCATGGGGGTATATATCATGTGTATTATCTCCGATCTTAGAGCTTTTACAGATTCTCGCGGACCAAATAAATGTAGTGCACTTTAAGGTCAAGGTGGTAGGCAGCAGTGCTGAGGACCTGAATGGTTAGTTGGTGCCTAAACAAACTAACAGCTAACAGCTCCCC
Source organism: Protocalliphora azurea (assembly GCA_932274085.1). Classification (NCBI taxonomy): domain Eukaryota; kingdom Metazoa; phylum Arthropoda; class Insecta; order Diptera; family Calliphoridae; genus Protocalliphora; species Protocalliphora azurea. The sequence goes on along the minus strand of OW026519.1, from coordinate 115,725,440 downwards.
TCCAACGCCCATGGCACGGGTTGGTTGTAATTCTAGCCTAGTCCGCGCACGCCGTCACTGCGCGAGATGGTCCTTTTCCTTTACTGGCATACTCGTGGGACAAAATAAAAAATTCAAATATTCCTAAAAATCGGACACAAGATGACGGACAGTCGCAGGGCGACAGGACTGAAATGGACGGGAGTACGGACGACGATAATGAGATGATAGGGGTCCAACGTGACATTCTTCTTCAGGAAAGTCAACTGTTGGGCCAGCTATCAGAGACGGATGAGATTCTGGGTATCTCGAGGGATTCCTTCACTGGGACCAGCGCCACTGAGAAACTTGAGAATCTTACTCTCGGCTCTGAAGATGAACATGAGATCACTGTAATCTCAGTTCGCGCTCAGAGTCTGGAGAAGAACTCGAGTGTTGAGGCGGGGTCTGAGCGGGGGGATGGCTCGACGAACTCAGAGGGTCATTCGTCTGGCAGTGGTTTAGTTCGGCAAGACGCGGTAATGCTTGATGCGACAACCGGCGATATAAACCGATCTAAAGAGGAGCATGCTCGTAGTGGCGCAAGAGCCTCTCTTGGTTATCTGCACAAGATAGCCAAGAGAGGCCCTTTGCCACTTACAGGTAAGGATAAGTACCTTATCAGGAAGCACAGGAGGAACGTCAAAAGATTCGAACGAATCTACGGCCCTGTCTGTGTCTCTTTGGGAATGTCTTATCCTGAAGGATTGTATGTGGATGCTGGCAACACTCCAGAAGTGTCTCGTGAGAGCACAGGAGAAAAGCCAACCTCTTCATCAATCCCTACCGGAGCGAACTATTCTGGTAGTGGCAACCCGGGCAAACCTGCAGTCCTAGTGAAACAGCAGGCAACGTCTGGTAAGCCAACAACTGCCATTGAAATGGTTGGTCATACACCATCCAGCAAACCTGGCAACCAACAAAAAGTTGTCAGAGATGCTAGGCCTGGAGATGATCAGCCATCAACTAGTAAGAGGACTTTACTTTCGAAGCCTGCCAGCTCCAGTAGTGGGGCTGTACGAGCTTCGATTGGGAAGCCCTCTACATCGAAGAACGCTGGTCAAAACCCATCCGGCTCTCTTAAAGGCCCTCATAGGGGGGTTGTTAAGAGGGCCAGGTCTGGGGATGACCAGCAACCTTCGATGGCCAAGAAGGTTGTTCACACGCCAAACAGCTCTAGTAAGGGCCTGCATAAGGAGGTTATTGAGAGAGCTGTATCAGGAAGTGAACAACCCTCAACATCGAAAAGAGCGAAGGAATCAGTGTTGCAGAATTGTATTCAAGCTGCTGTCATTGACAGGGTTGATCCAGATGGGAGGATCAGCGTTGAGCAATGGCGACAAATTGAACACAAGCTCATTGAGGAAATCGCTCTTGTTAAAGGAAGGCCGGATGAGGTATCCTTCAAAGGCGCAGACTGGATGAAGGGTGTCAAGACTATTAACTGCGGGAACGAGAAATCATTTGAATTTCTCAGGAACGCAGTTGCTAGGTGCGACACTCTCTATCCAGGAGCGAAGCTTGAGGTGATACTCGCATCTGAGCTGCCCCTGCGTCCAATAGTGACAGCATGGTTCCCTCCACCCATTTTAGAGGTTGGAACCATTCTGACAGTATTGGAAAATCAGAATAAGGGTCTTCTTACAGGTCAATGGAAGTTGGTTAACACCATGACTTGTAAGGAGAACCAAGGCAGAGACTTCAGATTCGCAGTGGATCAGGAGTCTCTGAAGAAGCTGGAGTCACTGGGGGGAGTTGTCAATTTCGGATTTGGGGTGATCAGGTTTAGGTTCAACAAATCTGATAAACCCAAAGAGGCTGTCAGTGGTGCAAATTAACTTGCATCACTGTGAGGCAGCCTCAACCGAACTGACAAGACTCCTCATTGACTCCAACGTGGACGTGGCCCTCATACAGGAACCCTGGATTAAGAACACCAGGGTATGTGGTCTGAGGGTCACGGGGTACAACCTGTTCATACCATCCACAACGGAAAAGGTACGGACATGTATACTGGCTAGGAATAATCTAAATATTAATTTTCTTCATTCCTTTAGCAGTGGGGACCTTACAGTCGTCCAACAGGAAGCCGCAGGATGTAGCGGGCTTATAATGGCGGCTGTGTACATGCCGTATGAGGCAGCCGATCCACCAGGTATCGCTCTGCAGCAGTTGGCGGAGCACGCTAGGAGGAAAGGCGCGTACATGGTCTTGGGATGTGATGCGAATGCTCACCACTATCAATGGGGAAGCAGGGACATCAACAAAAGAGGTGAGTTGGTATACGATTTTATAACTTGTTATGATCTGCATATCTGTAATAGGGGTACTACTCCTACGTTCAGAGCGAAAGATAGGGAAACAGTTATAGACGTAACGCTGGCTAACCGTGGGGGAAATTATGTTAGGGATTGGAGAGTAGTTCTGGATTACTCTTTTTCTGACCATAGCATGATATCTTTTGGTCTCGACTTTGAGAAGGCGAGGGAACAGCCCTATAGGAACTCGAGAAGGACAGATTGGAAGTCCTTCAGGAGGTCAGTCTGTAGGGACCTTAGGGATACTGAGGACTGGAGAGATTCAGTTGAGGGTATCGAGTTGGCGGTGAATAATTTCACGAATGTTATTAGGAATAGTTTTGCGCTCAATTGTCCAGTGATTTATCCTGGGAAAAGGAAACAGCCGAAATGGTGGACTAGGGAACTTAGGGACCAGCGGTCTACAGTCAGGAAGCTGTTTAATAGAGCCAAACTAACGAAGAGTGATGAGGATTGGAATAGCTATAGGGATAGTTTCTCTAAGTATAAGAAGGACATTAGACGAGCGAAACGGACTTCATGGGTAAATTTCTGTGAATCGGTGGACTCTGTTAACGAGTTGTCTAGGTTTAGGCGAGTATTATCCAAGGACCCAGTGGCACCTGGATACATACAACGTGAGGATAACTCGTGGACAGAGTCTAGCTCAGAGTCCCTCAGTTTACTTATGGAGACTCATTTTCCAGGCTGTAGGGATATAGAATCTGTTGGAGGGACAGGTAGCGTCAGTGATAACCTACAACCCGAATCAGATGCTGGGGATACCGATGTGATAAGGGAGATGATCACTAGAGACAAAGTATTATGGGCGGTAAATTCATTCGAGCCATACAAATCTCCTGGCCCGGATGGAATATTTCCGGCCATGCTACAGAATGTCGATGAAAGAGCCATCTCTCTATTGACGGAGGTTTTTAGGGAATGTCTTAGAATGAAATACATTCCCAGGGGGTGGAGAGAGGTAAGGGTCATTTTCATACCCAAAGCGGGTAAGACGACTCACTCGAAGCCCAGGGATTACAGACCGATCAGCCTATCGTCTTTTCTATTGAAGACAATAGAAAGACTGATCGATCTTTATCTTAGGACTAGTATGGGAACTCAGGTCATTAGCGAGTCTCAACATGCTTATCTCAAGGGTAAGTCCGTTGAGAGTGCTCTGCATGACGTTGTGAGTTACATTGAGCGAGGTCTGCTGCAGAGGGAATATACCATGGCGGCTTTTCTCGATATAGAGGGGGCCTTTAATAATATCACGATAGAGGCTATCGGGGAATCACTTGTTTTGCTGAATATAAGTAAGCTCCTTGTTGAGTGGATAATTCTGATGCTTAGCAGCAGAGTTATCAACTCAAACATGGGAGGCACTTATATGAGGAAACTCGTGACTAGGGGCACACCGCAAGGGGGGGTCCTTTCTCCATTACTTTGGCTCTTGGCCGTGAACGTCATTTTAAGACAGTTTGATGCTAAGGGACGGAAGATTGTGGCCTACGCCGATGACGTTGTTTTACTGGTCTCTGGTAAGTTTTTATCTACGATCAGTGAGGTCATGCAGACAGGTTTACGTGATCTGTCCCTTTGGGCCAACAGTAAGGGATTAGGGGTAAACCCCGAGAAAACGGAGCTAGTTTTGTTTACTAGGAAATACAAGGTTGAGCATTTTAGCTTGCCAGTATTGAACGGGATTGAGCTTGTATTGTCAAGTGAGGCCAAATACCTGGGTGTGTACTTGGACAGTAAATTGTCTTGGAGGAGAAACACTCAGGAGAGGGTCAAGAGGGGACTCAATGCCTATTACACCTGCAGGAACTCTATAGGCAAGAATTGGGGTCTTAAGCCGCAAGTTGTATACTGGATTTACACTTCGGTTGTTAGACCTATTCTTACTTATGGCTGTACAGTCTGGTGGAAGGTATTGAGTAGGGAAACGTACAGGAAACTTCTCTCTAAAGTTCAGAGGTGTGCGTCAATTGGCATCTCAGGTGCTAGGAGAAGTACACCTCAGGCGGCGCTGGACATAATCCTCCACCTTCTTCCAATTGAGGAATTCGTGAGGGGTATGGCTGTCCGTGGCCTATTTAGATTGAAGGAACTGGGTTTATTAGGTTCCTCTAGAGCGGGGCATGTCAGCATACTAGATGAAGTCAAATTCAACGGTCGGACACTATCCTTGGCTGAGCCTACGGATTATGTCGGGACCACGATTGACTTCGGGGCTACTCCCGCTTTGGTGTTACCTAGTAGGAATCTTTGGGATGGAGTAGAAAAGCTCTATGAGGGGTGCGCGGTCTTCACGGACGGTTCGAAAATGGAAGTTGGCACTGGTGCGGGTGTATACTTTATGGGAACTGATATCAGACGATCCTACAAATTGTCTGACAGTTGTAGTGTCTTTCAAGCAGAGATTCTTGGCATTTATAAGTCTCTCGGCTTGATTGAAGGGAATGTTGAACGGGGGTCTGAGATTACTATCTATGTTGATAGTCAGGCGGCGTTATTGGCTCTGACTAGTCATTTTGTTAGGTCCAGATTGGTACTTGAGTGCAGAAGGGAATTGAGAAGGTTAATGGGTTCCTATATGATAAGACTATGTTGGGTTCCTGGTCATTGTGACATTCTTGGCAACGAAATAGCCGATGAGCTAGCTCGCAGTGGCTCGGAGCTAGATAGGTCTTTCATAGAGTCATCTGTTAAGATTCCAATTGGGTCCTTTTTTAGGGCCATAGGGGAGTGGACTCTGGACAACACGAATCGAGCCTGGAATGACAGATCGGACTGCAATGTTTCTAGGGCATTATGGCCTAGCTTAAAACTGGCAGATTCCAAGCATCTTCTAGGTATGAGTCGTGGTAGTCTTAGAGTCATAGTAGGTATGGTTACGGGTCATTTCTCAATAGGGAATATGATGAGTAAGTGGGACATTGGCACATCAGACTTCTGTAGAACGTGCGATGATGTTGAGGAGCTAGAGACAGTGGAGCACATACTCTGTCACTGCGTAGGGCTTCAGCGTAATAGGTTGAAGTGGTTTGGAAGCCATACACTACATGAACTAGGTGAGGTTAATGGCAAAGGACTTGTCAACCTCATAGGGTTTGTTATGGGGATAAAATGGCTTAGGAACAATCATAACTGATTGATTGGGTATAGGTTCCACTTTTCTCTTTTTCTTCTTTTCATAAAGGGATCACAATGGGCCGTTTGGCCTCTGGGTGTAGGCGTGAATGCGCCGCCCTTTCCAACCTAACCTAACCTTGGTATAGGCATAGCGGAGGAGTGTACAATGTTAAGTTTGGAAGGGGAGCACCACAAACCCCTTAGGGGCGGAGCTAAGGGGGCTCAAAGTTAGGTACCTCTGAAATAAAATTTTTTTTTTTAATTTTTAATCGCTTGCCAAATTTTTGTTTCTCGACCGATATTTTTATATATTATTGTAGGCCCTGATAAGACCTATAAAAACATGCTTACATGTCCTATTTATCTCTTATAGTTTTCAAGTTATTTGCGTTTGAATTTTTAAACACCATAATTTTGTATGTTCTTGGTCCAGTTTTTTTCATATATATCCTAGTATTTCCGACCGATTTTATTAGTTTTTTTCCTATTTAGTTAAAGAACAAAATTATCTATTGAATAAAAAAATTGAAGTCGATATCTTTACCGAGTCCAAAAATAAACGATGTTGAATTTGAAAATTGCAAAAAAGACGACTTTTTGTGTTTTTTTAGCCGAAAAAGTATCTTCACTCTTTTTTATCTAAAATAAAATTTTCTTTAGTATCATATAATAATTTTACACCTTTCTGAAAGGCAACTTCACAGAAATGACTTTAAGATAAAAAACAAGCCCAATAACTCAATTGGTCATGGTACACACCCTCCCGAATTCGACCCATTTTATATGAAAGTTTTGATTTTAGACCATATTTTCTCAAATCCCAAAGCACGAATCGATAAGCGGAATATATTTTAAGAATCCTCAATATGTTGTTAAAAGTTTTAAATCAAAATCTCCGGAAAAATGTGGATTCTATAGCCATAAATGTAAAAAATCCAATTTTTGGGAATTTTGATTAGTTTTTTTGGGAATTCAGGAAAACCCTACCCCTGATTGAAATTTGGTTAACGCGCTTTTATTTACATAACTAAGATCCACATTTCTTGCAAATTTCATTAAGATATCTTTGGAAACAAATATGTTATTACAATTAAAAAATTTGTATTTTCTCCAAAAACCCCAAATTGGGCCTTTTGTTTGGTTTATTTCTAAATAGCGAAAGACATTTTAAAAATATGTATTCCAAATTAAGCTTATCCTTTAGCACATATAATTTCCGATCTTTTGCAAAAAGATTCAAGTCAATATCATGCCTCATTTCAAAAATATGCGCGTTTAAACTTTTATATTTCCAAATTATTGTATATATGACTATATTTTTACAAAATTGCAACTTTTGCCTTTAGTTTTGCGTCAATAATAACTTAGAAAGTTATGAATATTTCTGTATACTTTTAATAATATCTATACACAAAATATTTTTATAAAAATGATTAATAAACATTTTTTATAGCGTTGCCACATTTTCCAAATTTAAGTAAATCTTTATCCTTTTCTAAGCATACATATATTTCTATTAATGAATTTAAAATAACAAAACAAACAAAAAAATCTATTTTAGCAATAAGTATTTTATTAGTTTACATTTATGGTGTTTACCTAAATTTAACAAATGTATTTATCTATTCGTGATGGTTAAAAATTTATATATTTATGATCTAGTGGCAATGTACCTGTACCTTTCCGGTGATACCTAACAGCAACATATAATATCAATGAATTCGGTATAGGTACTCTTCCAAATTGACTCTTTCAGATATTTTACCTAATGAAAAGAATACCTGTAAATATATATACCTGTGCGATATATCTAATAGATATATATATAAATGCGCAGCTAATCCTTATCAACATCATAACGAAGTTGATTACCATGGTGATTACATTGAAACATTAACAATTATGTTGTGTTCTGTGGAGTTTATCTAAAAATAATCTTAATCGTTTAGAAGCTATAGCGGAATTCATAAAAACTACATATCATGAAAAAGTCGACGTCATTGGTAAATCTCAGATAGACAGATTGTTAAAGTTGTATGACGTAAAAATGAAGTCCTTGATTCAGCGTACTAACAGATTAAAAATTAAACGTTCCGATTGGATGGATACTGATATAGAAATATCGGCGTGCAAAATATCAACTGGAGACCTTGCAAGACATATGATAATTTAAGTACAAGATCTAAGAAGAAAAGACTGGCCCATAAGGATTTAGTGGAATATATTAAAGATGAAATAAATGATTTACAACCTATTCATAATAACCATAAACCAATACACATGCGACATATCCTTTCAACTTAGTCTATTGATTGATGAAAAGGTTAGTAATGCCATTACGGAAACATTTTCTTTTTGGAAATGCTCACTATGTGAAGAGACGAAATCACAATTTTCGGATATTGGTAAAGCAAGGAGTATTAATGAAGAATTTCTGTCTTTCGGAATTTCTCCACTTCACGCCAGAATACGGTTCATGGAGCATTTTCTGCACATAGCATATGATTTAAAGTATAGAAGTGTGCCAGAAAATTTAACAAAACCTACCAGAAACAACGAGGATTTAAAAACACTTAGAATATCCTAGAAAAGTAGAATCCAGGATGAATTCAGAGAAGATTCGGGATTAAACATCGACAAACCTCTGCCAACTGGTGGTAGTACAAATGATGGAAACACAGCAAGAAGGTTTTCGGAAATTTCGAAATTACATCAAAAATAACTGGTATTAATAGAGTTACTTGAAAGGACTAACATACTATTAATGGCAATTAATAGAAAGCACAAAATTAACTCTGCTCGATTTGCAGAATATGCAACAGAAATATTTAAACTACTTGTTTCTCTATATTCATGGAAAGAAATGACACCCACAGTACATAAAGTATTGTGCCATGGCGAAATTATAATTGAACGAAATATTCTTCCACTTGGAGAGCTTACAGAAGAGGCTCAAGAAGCAAGAAACAGAGATTTTAAGCACGTTCAATTATTCAGCTCCAGGAAATGCTCAAGAACGTCACAAAACGAGGATATTTTTAATAGCCTATTGTTATCATCAGACCCTGTACTATCATCAATGAGAAAACGTTGGATTTATTATGAGCCTTTATCAACTCAAAATACTGAAGACTTTTAGGACCTTTATTATCTTTTAGATATGTATACAGATACAACAGATTATTTTATAGAAAATAAGTAGCATAAGCTTAAAATATTACAAAATTTGTCTACATAAATTTAATATAAATAAGTAATAAAAAATCGTATTAGAAATAGAATATTTATTAAGGAAGATGATAAATACCAAAAATAATAATATTGATTAATTTAAAATACACTTTTTTGTTGGTTTTGTTATTTTAAATTCATTAATAGAAATATATGAATGCTTAGAAAAGGATAAAAATACATATTTTTAAATATTTGGCTTCGTTTGCCGGTTTCCCCCTAGTACGCCTTGCATAAACTGCTCTATCTTGTATCTTCTAGTGAAAAGAACTATCTTGTTTTCTCCAGGTTAACCCCCAAACCTTTGTTAGTGCCCCATGAGGACATTTCGCTGATCTCTGACAGCATGATATCGCTTATCGTAGGAAGAAATTTCCAGTTTACGACGCCATCAGTATAGGCAACGGTTGTATTATAATGACATTGACTGCTAAGGTCCGAAAGTATTCATAGCCCATACTACCTTATCCATCGAGACTATATCATATTTTTTAAATTAAAATCTGATTTTTAGTAAGAGTAACAACTTAAAAATTACAAAGTCCATATTTGTTTTTTTATATTTCAAGTTCAGCAAATTCATTAAACTGTTATTTTCGGACAGATTTTTTAGTGATTAAGCGCAAAAAAAACTTAAAAAATAAAAATATAAAAATTTTTATCACGAAACAGTGTCGTATGAGTGTTAGATAAAAAAAAAATCACAGGTAAAATTAAATCCGAAATTTGGAAATCTTTGGATATTCCTTACTTTAAAATTCAATATATTTTCTTTTAATTTTTTATTACTTTACGTATCAGCTAGAAATGATGTAGTGAATGATTACTTACGATGTAAATTAAATATAAGGGCATAAAATCTATCATAATGGAAATAAGCGAAAATTTTAATGAACACACAATTAATTATAAAACTAAAATTATTTAAAATATAATGAAATACTAAAGTAAAAATCGAGGGTATTATGTAAACATACTACTCATATACTTCTTAATTATGTAACTGAGAGTTTAAAATTTTTAATAACTTTAATTTCTAGGTTTCAATTACTTTTTCAATTCTTAATTAAGAGTAATTATTTAATTACTATGTATATGAATTACATTTATTCAAAAAAGAAAATCCAACAATAAAATATAGACATTCATATATATTTATGTGTATATGCAAGAACATTTATAAACAACTCCTTTACACACATTGTGAAGGTTTTTTTTTACCACACATAGCAGTTACGTATTACTAAAAAACAAGCAAAGCATTAAAAAATTTGATATGCTTCTTTTGCCACACCACTTGCACCACTTGTTTGCAACAAATGCCTTGTGCACTTGAATCCTTGGATAGTATTCGCCTGAACCTGGGCAGCTCGAAAAAATTTCTGGACAAGATAGCTCATAACTCGGCAAAATAGCTCATAACTTAATAAATTTTCTTTGTGAATTTTTCTACTATACTCTCAACTCTCTCTGATGAAAATTGCCGTCTTGTGTGACGCTTAGCTCCTTATACATTATAGCCCTAAAGGAGTTCCAATTGGTTTTCCTAGAGTTACTATATGGTTTGCCATTTGACTCCGTTAAATTCAAACTAAAAGATATTCTGCTATGATCTGAAAAATTGCATTCTCTAGATACTCTCCAGTTTTCCACTAAAGTTATCAGTGTTATATCTATAACTGCCTCCCTATCTTTAGTTCTGAATGTTGGCATATTTCCGTTATTACAAATAAAGCGATTATTAGTAGTTGTATAATCAAATACTCTTTCATTACTGAGGCAAGTGCGAGTTTCTTTCGCCTTTAACCCCCCTTTGTACAACCGTTAGGCCTCCGTTACTGAAAGAATGAGAAAGCATAACCCACTTGGTTAAGGCCACATCCATTTTGGAATGTGCCTGCTTCCAGCGTTTGAAAAACTCCAACTTCTACGATTTTTTTTAGTTTGGCTAAAACTACAGTTACTGAAAATTGTCAGTAGTGGTAGCAAAAACAATTATTATTTTTTATAGTCTAACACTTTCTATAACTACTGCTACTCGCGAAAAATAAAACTTGATATAGAGCATGTAGTTCAAATGCAGCAATAGTTTTAAAAATAAAATATTTGGCTACCATTCCATTTGTAGTTTAATGTTTATAACTACTTCCTTACAATAAAACCTCTGCTTTAATCAGTCCAATTTTTTGCAAAAAAAGGCAATTCCTAAAATATATAGGAGCGTGTTTGGAAGAATCTAGGAAATTGCTGTTAAATCGTTTATTCGATGGGATAAGGAAAACGGTTAGATACCTCAAATGACCACTTTAAGCAAAATATTTCAAAAGGTATATTCTAGATTTTAGAAATGAAGTGAAAAAATCGTTTCTCTAGTGAGAAAAATTCTTATTTCTGTTGTGTGAAATGAAAACTTGACAAAGTAAAATTTTATAATTAAAAAAATGAAAAATGTGTAAACAGAAAACAAGTGATAGGAATGAATAAATTTGAAATGTTTTGATTGCATTTTAAATCCATTCTGAAAGGCACACTCCATTTTGGGAATAGTCATTTAATAATGAATATGATATATTTTAAAGAATGTATTGTGAGAACGTATACATATACAATTTAAAGTTAATATTCTATGTAAATATTTTACAGCATTGATTTTTTTTATCAATTTTAAAATTTTGTAAATTTATATACTTTTGTCAAAAAATTTGTTCAGCTCATAACTGTCTAAAATTTACTAAAAATAATAATTTTCTACCTTTTCACACAGGCCTTAAGATACTATTTTTATTAGTTTAATAGAGTAACAGCCCGTCTAGACGTAACATAATATGTAAGATTTTTGTGTCAGAGAGTGTCAAATTCGCTCTCTGAGAGAATTATTTCACGTGTAGATTCAAATATTACTATTATAAGATGTATTATGAGACTGTTGTGATGAGATTTCTCTACACAACCATCTTATAAGATGAACTGTCAAAAAAATACACATACACGAAAGATTGTTTGTGTGTGTGCATGTGTATTTTAGAAATTACTGAAAAACAGTGTTATTTTGTAAAATTGTTTCCTTTTAGTGTTTGTTTTACATGTTAAAAATATTTTTATAAAAATTGTGCTAAAAAAGTGCGAATTGCTTAAATAAAAAGGACATGTTTACTCTGTGACTGATTGAAAATAATGATATCTTATAGGATTTATTAGAATACGTGTACCCCTTATTAAAGATTTAACATAACATAAACAATATGGTTACTCTCCACTGCTGGCGTTATCTCACATATTATATCAGCGTTAATCTCAGTTGTAGACCTGTGGTAAAACGCGTCAATTTAGCACCTTTTTTGAAAAAAGCGCTAAAAGAAAAAAATGCGCTAAATTTGGCGCGAAAACGCTAAATTGGCAACGGTGACTTCACTCAGGTACCACATATATAGAATAAGGGAAAATATGATTAAAATCACGATAGAATTCCCAAAATGTCAATTATAATTAATTGTTAAATATTGTAAAATATTTTAGGAAAGATTAAATCTCAACTTCAATTCTTACTAAAGCGTAGGTGAAAAATTTGAATAATACACCATCGATAAATAAGAATTCCACATGAGTTATAATAAAATGAAATTTGCTTTAAAAATTTATGTTATTAAATTTGCATTTAATTTCTTAATTATTTTACTTTACTTAGAATTGTAAATTTCCTACCAGGTACCATATACACGTTTACCAATTATTTTACGCATCATAAAAAATAATTACACATGGTCTTTATCTCATTGTTAATTTCTTTATCATTCATTCTTTGTTGAGTAATTCATTCATACTATTAATTTGGACAAAATTGCAAAAGCAAAACAAAAGAAAGTCTCCAAAAATATAATTATCAGTTTTTACGAATGAAGTAATCAAGAGAGAGCAGCAAAAAGAAAAATTAAAAAGTGACAAGAACACCTTATTGACTATTTTTATAATTTTTTTTATCACCAGCTTTTGTTTATTCAAACAAATTATATTAAAAAATAATAAAATAAGAATAAACCAAATCAAAAGTGTGACCCTATGGTCCCAACTTTAGGTCAAAAACCATAAATTTGAGATAAAGAAAATTATGAATAGTGATCAAATTTTTAATAAACAAGGTATTTAGCATATATTAAAAATATGCATTATACTATGTATTATTTATTGTTATTTGATGGAACATAATTCCCAAAAGAGATGTAAGAGTAATTTTCGTCATGACAACCAACAATTTAAAATCATAAAATAATAATGAATTTTATAGTCATCTTTAAAAATAAGATGTAAGTAAATTTTACCACAATATTTTCGTATATTTTGCTTTATTCTAAATCTTAACTAAAACCACAAAAATTATAAAAATTTATTTAAGAAACAAACACAAAATCTATATTTACAATTTCCTTTAAAACTATAAAAAATTACCCTAGAAACTATATCAGTATTACAGAATTATTAATATATATTTTAGGTTCTAATTATGTGTTTAATATATATATATATATTAATAATATATTTTCTTTACTAGAACTATGAACTATAAAATGGATTAAAATGGTCGTTTTATCTTTTATTACATGCCAAAAGTACTCATAATATCCTTAATAAAGGATTTATTAGCAATTTTCCAGATTCTTCCCAGCATTTATTTTAGAAATTGCCATTTTTTGGAGAAAATTGGAATTGATTAAATCAAAGGCTTTAAATTTAAAAAATCTAACTGAATATAATAGTTGTATGAATTTAAATTCTTGAAAAAAAACTGTTATAAATCTAGAATATTAAATTTACATCAAATTCTACCTCTTATTTTTATAATAAAAACATCAATTTTAAATTTCATTTAAAATATAATTAATTATTTCTGCGGAAGTTAAAATATTTAAATAGATAAAAAATATGGACCTTGTAATGTTTAAGTTGTCACTCTTACTAAAAATTAGATTTCAATTTAAAAATGAGCTAAACAAGCGCTAAATTGAACCAATTCCTTTCAATTCAGCGCTTTTTAGCGCATTTTGGATTTTTCTGCACGTTTCGGTTACAAATAGTTGACAGCGCTGAGAAAAAGTAGTTTTTGAAGCAGCAATAAACATAGAACAACGCTGTTATTGTTATAATTATTGTAATAAGATTTAAAACCATTCGCTTTTACTTGTGTTGTGTTTTTATAAGTTTACCATTTTTATAAAATGTGTTTGTATTACATTTAAATACGTTACGTTCAATTCTTTACTAATCACATATATTAATAAAATTTGAGTCTTAAATTAAGAAATAAATCTTTAGACCGATTGGTCATAAAGACAATAGTGTTACCATATTGCCTTGTTTGGGATTTTAATATTTTCTTTTTACTACATTTAAATATTTAAAGTGCATATTTTACTCTTTTTTTGGAAGTTATTAACTATTATTTCAAAAAAATCAATACATTAAAAAATTAATTATTCATAAGAAAATTACAACTTGATAAATTTGTAAATATCACTTTTTGAACTCTACATTTTGTAAGTAAAGAGCAGGAATCCGGATTTATTTTATTTCTGAAAAAAATATTAGAAAAGGATAAAGATTTACTTAAATTTTTGAAATGTGGCAACCCTATTAAAAATAAAAAATATTTATTAATTATTTTTATAAAAATATTTTGTGTATAGATATTATTAAAAGTATACGGAAATATGCATAATTTTCTAAGTAATTATTCACGCAAAATTAAAGGCAATAGATGCAAGTTTGTAAAAATATAGTCATATATACAATAAATTGGAAATATAAAAGTTTAAAGGCGCATATTTCTGAAATGAGGCATGATATTGACTTGAATCTTTTTGCAAAAGATCGGAAATTATATATGCTAAAGGATAAGGCCAAATTTTTTTTGGAGAAAATACTAATTTTTTAATTGTAATAATAATATAAATAAAAGCGCGTTAACCAAATTTCAATCAGGGGAAGGGTTTTCCTGAATTCCCAAATAAACTAATCAAAATTGCCAAAAATGTGATTTTTTACATTTTTGGCTATAGAATCCACATTTTCCGAAGTCCCGTAGATTTTGATTTAAAACTTTTAACAACATATTGAAGATTCTTAAAATATATTCCGCTTGTCGATTCGTGCTTTGAGATTTGAGAAAATATGGTCTAAAATCAAAACTTTCATATAAAATGGGTCGAATTTGGGAGGGTATGTACCATGACCAATTGAGTTATTGGGCTCTGTGAAGTTACCTTTCAGAAAAGTGCAAAATTATTATATGTTGCTAAAGAAAATTTTATTTTAGATAAAAAAGAGTGTAGATACTTTTTCGGCAAAAAAAACACAATTTTCAAATTCAAAATCGTTTCGACTTAAAAATTTTTTATTCAATAGATAATTTTGTTTTTTAACTAGTTAAGAAGAAAACTTGTAAAGTCGGTCGGAAATACTAGGATATATATGAAAAAAACTGGACCAAGAACATGCAAAATTATGGTGCTTAAAAATACAAACGCAAATAACTCGAAAACTATAAGAGATAAATAGGACATGTATATAAAAATATTTGAAATCGGACGAGAAACAAAAATTTTGCAAGCGATTAAAAATTTTTTATGTCAGAGGTACCTAACTTTGAGGGGTGGAGCTAAGGGGGCTCCATAACATTCCAAACATAACATTGTACACTCCTCTGCTACGCCTATACCAAATTTAATGAAAATCCAACAGGCCGATCAGAAGTTACAGATTTATTTCCAAACATTTTCGATTCTGCCCCACTGTGGAACGCAGAGCCTTGAAAATAATCAGACGTAGATTCATAGCGAAACACTTGCTGAGAACGTTTCAAAAACTACGAACAGTGTCCAACTTTTAGCTGTATGATATCATAAAGTTATAAGTTTGATCCAGTCTCTCATCTCAGTAGTGTTTAGCTCAATATTATTTAACTTTCCAACATCTTTAAAAATAAAATGTAAGTAAATTTTACCACAATATTTTCGTATATTTTGCTTTATTCTAAATCTTAACTAAAACCACAGATTTATTTCCAAACATTTTCGATTCTGCCCCACTGTGGAACGCAGAGCCTTGAAAATAATCAGACGTAGATTCATAGCGAAACACTTGCTGAGAACGTTTCAAAAACTACGAACAGTGTCCAACTTTTAGCTGTATGATATCATAAAGTTATAAGTTTGATCCAGTCTCTCATCTCAGTAGTGTTTAGCTCAATAGTATTTAACTTTCCAACAAGTGGTCCTATTAAGACAACAAATGTCACAAAATTTTGTATGAAGTTTCTAATATATTTATATTTTTTCGGTAGGGTGAATCTCCACTAAATTGAAACAGCAGCAAAATTTTTTGAGTAAAAGTTCTCCAGCCGTTTATATTGAAAGAAATTTAAATCATAGCCTTCCTGATTAATATTAAAAGAATTCCTTATTCAAGTGATACACGAAAAAGTACCACAGAAATACACGTCTTTAAATAAACGCATAATTTTAGTATAACAAAATATGTATATTTTTTATTTCTTCAGGAAACTAAAGCCAACACTTTGAAATTTGGTTGCGCAAAAAATTATTTTTTTCTGAACTTTAGTTTAGGAGATATACTTAATTAAAGTTAAAAAAAATGTGATTGCTTATTCAAGTGGCAGGCAGTGTATGTAGATACATGCTTATATAACACTGAGTCATTGTAATGTTTCTATTTCCAACTAAAAGATATCCAAACATATGTACCATAGGGTAATAAGGAAGTGACCTATCGCTTGAAACTATCAAATTATTTTTGTGTTCGTAAGTAATGTTTTTGCCGTGTTTATTTACCTCTTCTTCAGTTTCTCATTTTTTGTTCCTAGTATTTTGACATTATGTGGTTTTACACTAACAAAATAGAAGCAATTGTTGTTTTTGTAGATGTGCGGTCACTTTATAATTACATTATGCATATGTACATAAAAAATGATTGTGTGTATGCATGTATGTATGTATATACAATCAACAACTAGTGCTTGCTTATACAAAAAACAACCCTGAAAGTTTTTGCAATGCTTTAAATATATGCTTTTGTGTGTGTATATTTTTAATAATATTTCGGATTTTTGACTATAACTCCGTTGTTTATGAACCGGTTAATTAAAAAAACCGAAATTTTAGTTCTATATAAAAACGAAATACGTAGCTTAAACAAGGGCTTCAAAATGTCAAAAATGCGTTTCGCCCGATATTATTGGACCGATTTTGTTCATTTCTGCAACATAAAAATTCAGAAAAAGATTTCCAAATCTTTGCAAAATCGAAGTCCCTACCTTATATAGAGGCTTCAGAAAATCTAAAACCGGTTAAAAAATATATTTATATTTCTTACAAGGATCCAGAAAATATAAACTTTTTTACTCTACGATGAAAATTATGGAAATTACAAACGGAATGGCAGACTTATATATACCCTTTACACCTGTGGTGAAGGGTATAAAATCTAAGACTTCGTGTTGTTTATACTGCGCACAATTTTGTCGAACTCATATAGCTCACGAACAATTTTTGTTTTTGCGCTTAAAATATTTTTCGCAAATTTTGTTTGTTTTGATTTTGCAACTATAGTTTTGGCAATTTTGTTGCTGCTTACACCTGTGGTGAAGGGTATAAAAACTAAGACTTCGTGTTGTTTATACTGCGCACAATTTTGTCGAACTCATATAGCTCACGAACAATTTTTGTTTTTGTGCTTAAAATATTTTTAGCAAATTTTGTTTGCTTTGATTTTGCAACTATAGTTTTGGCAATTTTGTTGCTGCTGAAAATTCCTATATAAAGCATAATTTATGTTTTTATGAGTGCAGAAGTACAAAATAAATTGCGCTTGATGTTTTAATTACATTGCATTACAATTTTTTATGTATTTTAAATTTAAAAACAAAAAGTCTTTTAAAACAGTTTTAAATTTAAAAATTGTTTATGAATATACTCTAGGGCCTAGGGTAATCAATGGTATAATATTTATTCAATTAATCGACAAATTAAAATCAAATAATTGTACGATTAAATTTTATTATTAAAAAATAAATTAAAATAAAGAATTTTGTTCAATTAAATAATGCCGAATAATCGAATAATTCGATTAAAAAATATTTTAAAAAATTTTAAAATAGTTAATTTTAGTTTTTTTTAAAGCTTTGTTTAAAAACTGTTGTAAAAATTGTATATAATTTTTAAAATCTAAAGGCCTTAATATGCCAATTTGGAATTACAGTGTTGGCAAAATGTTAGGGACGACTAAAATTTTTTATATATTCTTAAAATTTTATTTAGTATTACATAAATAAAATTAGGTATGTATGTTAACTCAAAGAACTTCAAAATACTTATATACTACAATAAAAAGAACTTAATAATACTGCAAAAAAAAAAAAATAATAAAAAAAAAAAAAATAATAATAATAATAATAAAATAAAAATGTACTTTTTAAAAAACTATCTGGAAAAAAATAACAGGGACATTTAACATTTGAAAAAAAAATTATATATATATACAAAATCGATTATACTTGCTATTCAATTTCACCGGAAATTTGTGCGAATCTTGTGAGTTCTATAAATCGCCAATGTCAGGAGAGACTTGGTTATTCTGAAATCATGATTTTACACTTCTGGCAGAGTGCTTAGAATCATCATCTTGCATAAACTCCCACCTTAACGGCATTTTTTCTTATCAAATGGAATCATTTTATTTTGAAGGATGTATAAATAGTCAACAGGTATCATTCTCCCTTTACATCCATACAATTAGACCGATTCGTAACAATGAAAAACATTCCCATATCATCAACAACCCACATCCGTGTTTGTCGGTGTTTTTAGTGTATTTTAGGTCACACTCTTTATTGATAGGGCGTATATATGATTTTCCTTCAAATTCAAACAAATTAATCTTTGTTTCATCGGACCATAGCTCATTGTTCCAATTTTGTCGATTGAGGTGTTGTCTGGAAAATTTCAAATTTTTTTGTATATTTTGTTTGCTTAGAAGTGGCACCTTTATGGGACTACGTCCCTTAAGTCTAGTTTCCTTGAGCCTGATTTTATACGACTTATTACTGAAGCACATAATTCACTTTTAAGGCTATTTAATCACTCAAAAGGGTTATTTTTTGAGTAACGAATTAAAATTAATCAAAACGAGTTGAAATTTTTCTTACTCTGTTTTCATGCCATTTTTTGCGTCAATTGCGTTAAACATTTTATTTTTTGAACACTTCATTATTTGCACATTTTTTCGAATTGATAACCCATCCTCTTTCAGTTTAAGAATAAAATTTCTATTACTATCAGTGCAATATACTTCACGACCCATTCTGAAGTACTCTTACCGAAAATACACAACTCGAAATATCCCTTAAGCTTAGATTTCAACACTATAAAATATTTAGTGTAAAAAGTTAACTGAAAATAATTTTAGTGGAATTTTGCACAGAGTGTCCTTATTATATTTTCTAAGTGATTTCTCTACTTTTTTAAATTATTTGTAAATAAGAATTTAATTGTAAGAAAAATAGTAAAAACCAAAACAGATTACTTAATCCTGTTATATTTAAAATATTTTGGCAGTGAGTGCTAATATTATATCTTCACTACAAAAAAGTTTTCAACCCATTATTACGAAAGTGTATATAGTCCCTATTATTTTTTTCAACACTGTTTATTAAAAAATTTGTATCTAGTAAAAGAACCGAAATATACCTATTAACATCATTAAAAAATTTTTGTCAAATTTAAATCATCTGGTTTATATAATTTAGGTTAGGAGAAGGTATAGAAAAACACCTTATCATTGATTGAAAGATTTTTTAAAAGGATGTATTTAAAGTAAAAGATTTAAAATTAATACATTTAATTTATTACATATTAAGAAAGCCATTTAAAAAAATTGGACTCTTGTATTATTACATCCAGGAAAATGAAGTACTTTTCTTAATTTAATTTTAATCAGAAATTATGGCACCTTCGCTATAATGTATTGTCCTGTTTGATAAAACTACAAAAAACGTATATATATATATAATATTAAGCGATTCGTTCAAAATAAAAATGTTTAATGTAAAAAAGTGTAATTAATCAAATGTATGTGAAAATTTTTTCCTAAAAAAATTTAATATAGCAATTTTATAAATAACTTTTTTAAAAATAATTTTTTTTTCAGTTTTTATACTAAATAAGTTTTAATACCCAACAATTGTAAATGATGTTTAGAATTGACATCCATTGCATAAAAACACTACACATTAAAATTTGTTACGTAATTGTTAAAAAAAATTCTGTCCACTTTGAACACGAAAAACAATCCGAAATAACTGTTACCGAATAACACGATACCGAAAAGTAAACAAATCGACTGACAGCAAAAATACGTGCTATATATATATCTACTAAAGGGTAAAACTATCATCCAAAAAGTGTTATCCTACCTGCCTTAGTTTCCTCAAAAAGACCCTAGTCCACATTAGACACATAGTCCACATTATCCGAAGTTGCTCGAATTTAGTCATCGGAGAGACTGTATATTTTCATTTACATTATATACTTTTTTCATTTTTCATTATTAGATTATTCGGTATAATTTACTCGAATAAAATTCTTGATTTCAATTTAATGGAACAATTATTCGATTTTAATTTTCTGATTAATCGAACAAACATTATAGAATTGAATACCGTAGACTATATTCATAAATAAAGTTTAAATCTGCTTTAAAATGTTTTTTGTATGGAAATTTTGTTTTATAAATCAGTAAATTTACATAAACATAATAATCAACAATAATACACAGAAAAAAAAAAAATAAAAATTCACTTCAATTACTAAATTGTTTATATTAATTATATTTTAAATTGATAATATTAATTGATAATAATTGATTTTGGCTTAAATTTAGATGAACTCTTTAGTCAAATTAATATGTCTAAAATCAATTAAAATTTCTTATTAATTTAATTCTACAATTAATTAAATCCTTCCATTAATAAAAACGCATGAATTTTATTTTAGTTATTTATTAATATATAAATTTTTTAAAAAGCTGTCGATTTTTGTCAAAAAACTTTAAACTATTTAGAAAGTTAATTACATTGATTAATAATATAATTAAATTTCAATATAAAATGAATTAATAATTTTATTAAAAAATTATTTGGAATAATTTTTTCTGTATATTATTTAAAAGTTATATTTATAATATTTTTAGTTAGCGTGTGTAATAAAAATGAAAGAATTTAATTAATTTATTTATTTATTAATCGTATTTTCTATAAATAAGTTTATAAAATATATTTCAAAGGCGCCGGGTAGCGCTAAAAAATTGAATGATTAAAAAGAAAATAACAAAAATTTTGAATAAAAATAAAAATTAAGTAAACAAGAAATAAACTGTAAAAATAAATTTGATTTTAATAAATTAAATTAAACAAAATAACAAGGGTTATAAAATAATATAATAAAGTTATGTTATAATAGAAAAATATTATATGAAATTTATATTGGTCCTAAACTTTCCGAATGCCATGTCACCGTAAGCAAGAAGAAGAAATAAACTGTAAAAATAAATTTGATTTTAATAAATTAAATTAAACAAAATAACAAGGGTTATAAAATAATATAATAAAGTTATGTTATAATAGAAAAATATTATAAGAAATTTATATTGGTCCTAAACTTTCCGAATGCCATGCCACCGTAGGCAATTCCATATAATAGGCAAATTTATATTGATGGTGTAGTTGAGAATATCAGTGATAAATCAAGTTCCGAGTCGGAACATTCACTGAGAATGTGCAAAACAGTAAGTATTTCGTTGCAGAAGCTGTACACAGGTGGATCCGATCTTTCGTAGTAATGTTGTGTCCTTCCAACTTTTAATCGACCCAGCATGATACATTGTTCACGTGATAGATGTTTGTTGTATTTTGGAAGGAAATAATTTATTGCATAGTCGTTAGAAGAAATTTTGCTGGCGCTGAATATTTAAACGCTGTTTTAAAGAACAACGCTTTAACCCTGAATACTATGGAAGTGGAATATTAAAACTGCAAGCAGATGGTTGTCATTACAAGAATACAAATTATAAACATAGTCGATGAAAATATAATGTTTAAATATTTTTAAGTAAAATTTACTATAAATTGTATACATTTTAGCGCTGTTAAACTCGAAGTTTTATTCAGAATTTACAAGAAAACGTTACCGTACTAAGAATTTTTGTGTTTGTTGTTTTTCTGACAATTTCTGACTAATAAAACCTGACGAGTACTGGAACAGAGCTTTTTTCATTGCCCTTGGTGTTTTTCTAATCCAAATATTTATATCTATTTTTTTTAAACGGAGATGTATACTATTTGCAATAATATATACCTTGATGTAACTTTATTATTCATGGTCCATGATCTTTAGTGTTAAATCAGGTTTCCTTTAAGGCTTCTGGCTATGCGCTGATCTTATTGAAATAGAGTAACTATTTCTCTACGCAGGTGGATTATTCTCGATAATTTGAGTTCCTGAAGTCTTTCTCCAACATAAATTTCAGTTTTTCACTTTTCACATATTGTTCCTGATTTAAGTATTCAGAACAACTTTTTTTCTATTTTGAGTCAAAACTTATTTAACATACAACAAACCTAATTTTGTTATTATTTGTTTAATAATTAAATTAGAATTTGCTTCGCGAAAGTTATTAAATAATAACTATGGTCACTATGTGTTCTAATACACACACACACACACACACTTAAACTACAAACTTTATACAGCACACTTTAATAATGTACAAGAATATATGGCCAATTCTTGTATTTTAGTTACAAAGGATATTATGATATTAAAAAAAAAAACACTCTTTCTCAATTCTTTTTAAAAATTTAGGATTATTTTAGAATAACATAATGATATTCATATTTGATATTACTCGAATGAACACATGTGGCCATTTAAAGCTACTACGGCCACCAATAGTTGATTTAATTAATATGGTAACGGAATTAATTTCCAATAGTAGAAAAGTGCAACAGTCCAATAACCACGAAAGATGATTTTTTTTTTTTTTTATTTAACATAGGAAGAATGTCAAAATTGGCATAACTCCTAATTGTCTTTCCGTGTATTAGAATTTGTTCAAAAAGCAAAATCAAGGGATATTTGAACATTGAATATAGTAGGGTTGTGTACTGTATGTAAATTCTCCTAGGAATGAAGTAAGTTTAATTATTTATGATACTTGTGATGGCTCGATGGTAGGATGGTAAGTGACTTTAAAAATAAAGGCTAATCGTTTTTAAAAGCCTTTCTTTGGGTTTTCATCAAATCGTCGGATTTTTAACGAAAACCGATATCATTACTTATGACATTACCAGATTTTTTAGTTCTTAGTAGCATACACTGCGAAGATGATCTTATATTAATTTATTATAATTAATATAAAAATTATAATTTAACCAACATTATTGCGTTATCAGACATTTGACAATATCGTATCATTGCGAAAAAATTATATTTAGCTGTTGATTCCATAACAATAACCATCGAAACTGGTCGCGTTATTTCGGTCCAAAGCTCTTACAAAATTATGGATTATCAAATTAAGCCAAACTATCATGAATATTTGATCGCTTTTTCATAGAGAAATAGTTAAGAAAAACATTTAATAGAAAGTGGGACTATTTGGTAAAATTTATATTATCTGTAGATTTCATGTATTTTAGTCTATATGAAAGAATAGCAAATCATGGTACTTAACAATACTATATTTTACAAACTTTTCCAATAACGATTTTTATCAAAATTTTAAAAATCATGTTGATTTATTTTGAGTTGCACATTTTTCTACAACTTCTAAACGTTTAATAATTTTTCTTATGTATAAAAATATTCGAAAAAATTGTATACAACAAGAGTATGTGGCCACGAATATTAAAATCACAACGATATTATTACATCGGGTTACGCTATAAGCAAAATATGTGCGAATATAGTTTGTCAAAAAAATCTTTGCACAAAGATAAAACACTAACAAATGTTAAAAGAAACAATTATTTGTAATGTAAATAATTTTTTTTTATTTTATTTTTTAATATTGTTTATAAACATGTTATAAATTTTAATAAGTAAACAAAAACTAATAATTCAATAATAACAGTCTAGTGTTTAATAAAAAAGAAAAACAATTAATTATTTGTACTGTCAAAAAATGTTTTTACACTAAATAAAAAATTCAGTTTAATATCTGTATTATGGTTTTTAGATGCTAATATTTTCTGTGTCCACCTTGAGCATCAATTATTGCTTGTAAGCGCCTGCGCATTGATTTGATTAGCTTTGGAATGTCGTATTCTAATGGTATTTTTTTCCCACTCTTCTTTAATAAACCTTATCAGATCGTTTTTATTGGTCGGTGCTCTTTTTGCTACCTTTTTCTTCAGATGAACCCACAAATTTTCTATAGTATTAAGGTCAGAACTTTGGGCAGGAGTATCAATAAACTTAGTGCAGTTGTACAATAACCATGACACATAAATGTGATTTATGTTTGGGGTCGTTATCTTGATAATATTTGTATTTTAACTTATTGGAGTTTTCCGGGTCAATAAACCTGAATTTGTGAATGCTGGCGGTCAGTTAATTTTTCTTTGGTCATTATTTCATCCAAAATTCTGATTTTACCAACTCCCTGGCTTGATATAAAACCCCATATCATTATTTTCTAGTGCTGTTAACGGTTTCCGCCAAACTTTTGGGGGTCCATCATGATAGTACAGCATCATTTTCGTCTCATCAGAGAAAACAACATCATCCCAGTACTCTAAAGGAAGTGAAATGTGTTCTGTAGCAAATCTTAATCTTTTCTCAATATTTTGCACTGACAGCAATGGTTTTTTTCTAGCCGCTCATGAGGAATGTATTTTTGCAGCACATTTCGAATAGTTTCAAGTGATACTCTTACTCCATAATCAATTTCCACTTGACGATCTAGCCATCTTGTATTTGATTGCGGCATATCGCAAATAGTTTTAATAATTTTGCTTTCAATTCGAATTGTAATTTTTTTTTGCCTGCATGTTGACCCTTTTAATTCGAGTTGTATACAGTGCGGACTTTAAGGGAGAACATATCAGTGATTTCTCTGGCTGATTTGCCTTTATACTTATTAAAATACACTAATTGAATAATATTTTTTGAAACTCGTTTTCATGGCATCTTTTCACATGTAAATAAGAAGTCACTTGTTGCCTTAAAGATAATTACTTTATTAATGAATGATATTTAACCTTTTCCCATTCCAAATTATTCATAAAAAAACCCAAATACACAAAATTCGCGGAAAATTAACGGATTTTTTATTGTATGCACGCAATATGCAAAGATTTTTTTGACACGTGTTATTTTGAGCAAACATCTTTTTGTTTGTAATGTGTCGGAATTTTTTAAAAGTGTTGGCGCCTAACAGTCATAAACAAGTCTAGTAACGGATTGCATGCACAAAAAAAAAAGATATATGTAAACATATTCTTGGAAAAATTCTTATATGAACAAAACATTCGATTTTTTTTTTTGCTGTGCAAAGATATTCTTGACGAACTGTATATGCCGAGGAATGTATTTAAATTATAATTAAAATCGCAATTGATTAATATTTTTATATACTTTTTTTATTTTATTTTGAATTAATTTTTTTGTATTTTCATATTTATGAATATTTTTTTCTTTTAATTTAAAATGCATTTATTTAATAGACTGACTTTTAAAAACTTAAATTCAAAGAAAAATTAAACAGCAACAATTATATGTAAGTATAATTAAGAAAATATTTAAAAAAATAAACTAAAGAAAAGGAAAACAAATAAAATAGTTGTACTTAACAACTATTTAATACATTATAATACAAGGAAAATAAAAGTAGTCGCTACTATATGGTAAGATTTAATGATCTTTTTTTTCCTTTCCGACTGATAAATTCAAAGATGGCAATAAAATTTACTTATTTATTATTTTTTTTTTTGATGTTTGTTACTTTTTTATAACAAATGGCAGAACTAACTAATGTATTTTTCCTATTTTTCAAAAATCATATGTATATTGCTTAAAAAGAATGTTTTAACTATTTGTTGATTTTTATAAACATTTCATGTTTCGAGTGAATTTTTTTGCTTAAGAGTTGGTAGTGTTTTTTTTTTTATTAAGGCTTAAAAATAAATTGAATTATGTATGTGCATGTTGCTAGTATGTATGTTGTAAGTATGCACCATAATAGAGGATTAAATTTTGTTATTTTCAGATTTAAGCACCTTAGAAAGCCAAACCAGCATCACGGTAAGTGGTGAAGATCTTTTCAATAGAGTTGACATAGGCAGCGGTTCTCAAGTCAAGACCCAAATTGTATTTCATGGCGGTTTTCATGATAGCGCGAGCAGAACGTTCCATGGTGTAGTCCAAACCAGAGTGGACAATATCCTTTTCAGAAGCACCAGAGATACGTTTTTGGAAAGCTTCAGAGGGAGTGACAGGGATACGACCACCAACACGGCCGAAACGACGTTCCAAAGATTCTTGAACAGATTCTAAACACGAATAAATATTAAGGGTGTAAAAAAATATAGATTTTTAATGTTTTTTTTTTTTTTATTTTTAACACAAAACATAGTTGAGTCCAAAAAAAAA
This sequence comes from Protocalliphora azurea, assembly GCA_932274085.1. Taxonomy (NCBI): domain Eukaryota; kingdom Metazoa; phylum Arthropoda; class Insecta; order Diptera; family Calliphoridae; genus Protocalliphora; species Protocalliphora azurea. The sequence continues at coordinate 115,699,039 of OW026519.1, read as the reverse complement.
TACAAAGTCAAATTTCCATAAATTAAAAAAAAAAAAAAAATAGAATAGTTAATAAAATTACAAAAAAATAAAGCTTTAGAGAATTATTTAAGGGATGCAGTTATGTTATGATATAAGAAATAAAAATACAAATAAATAAAATCAAAAAAGAAAATGCAACATAATAATTTACCATTTATGCATATAGAAACAATACCACTATTCTATAAACTACACATAATTGACATACATAAATTTAATTGTTTTAGATTTTTCCAAAACGTTTATTTTTTGGCGCAACCTACCAATTCATTTCGACAATAATTAAAAACTTAACTATATAATTTGTATTAATATTTTTTTTATAGACATAGGTACAAATTGATCTTCGTAGTATAAATTGTTACTTTCTAATGTTAACTTTTGTAATATTGCAACCAATTTGGAAACATTGAACACCTACGTATTTCATGATTCAGAATAATAACATTGTTAAGATTCAGAAAAATGAAAAAATTTTGAAAACTTTAAAATCATATATAATAAGTTTTTAAGTAAATCTTGGGGATGCCTTTTACATAGTTTTGTTAAACTAAACACTAGTTGGACAAATTTTTTAAAACCGAAAAATAATAATAATGTTTACCAGAGTAAAATTAATCTTCTAATTATCAAATTAAAATTAATACTAAACAATGCCACTTCTTTGGACGGTTTTTGGAAAAAAACTAAATCAATCTTTGTATAGTAAATAATAAACTCAATTTATTAGTTTATATTTTTCGCAAAATCGAAATGAATTTGTTTCTACAATCCCAATTATAAATCAATTAAACCAAACATTTAAATATATAAGAAAATGGTAAGGGGAACTAAAAACTAATGAAAGCATTGATAATTTATTTATTTTTTTTTTTTTAATTTTGTTTAAGAAATGGTTAAAAAATATAGAACATGTATTTATAATAAAAATAATTAAATAATAAAATGAAATAAAAATGAAAAACTGTACCGTCTAAAATAAATCTTTCAATAGACTGTTGTACTGAGGCTAAATTGTTTTAAGAAGAAATAGAAAACATAAAAAAGAACAAATTACTATTGCGAAAATGCCTTCAAACAAAATATGTATGTATTATACAAAAACTAAAGAATAGCTATATATTTAGGAATTTTGAATTTTTGTTGTAGTACAATAGAACTAAAAGTATGTTTAATAAATGAAATGAAAATGAATTTGGAAAAGCTTTAAGAAGAGCAATTAAAATGAAGGTATACTTAACAATCCAATAAACTAAGCCAAACCAAATAAACTTATATGAAATTTTAACTTTAAATTTAAAAATTTAAATAGCATAATATAAAATGTATATAAATATGTATTGGAATTTTAGCTTAAGCAATATGGTTGTATTATGCAAAAATTTTTTTTAAATAAAACTAAGCCAAAAAAAAAACTTTTTTTTAAGGAAAGAAAGATAATAAATAATTAAAAAGAGCTTTTTATAGAAAAATCAAATATGAAGCATTAATTCTATTTTAAACTCACCCAACAAATGGTAGTTGGATTCACGTTCATATTTGAAGGTAAGACGGCCATATGAAACATGGTTCAAGTTCTTCAACCATTCGAAGAAGGATACTGTTACACCACCAGCATTAATGTACAAATCGGGAATAACCAAAATGTTACGATCAATCAAGATTTTATCAGCAGCAGGTGTGGTTGGACCGTTGGCAGCTTCGGCAATGATCTGTTATAAAGTATATGGATAAAAATATTTCTGTTGTATGTCATATGTTTCTTTAACACACCTTAGCTTGGATTTTGTGAGCATTTTCACTGTTGATAACCTTTTCAACAGCAGCGGGGATGAAGATATCACAAGGTTCGAACATCAAGTTTTCACCTTCATAAGGTTTGGCATGGGGGTAACCAACAATGGTACCGTGTTCGTTCTTGTAGTCTTCCAAAGCCTAAAAAAAGAAAAAAAAATGTTGAAATGAATATCGGTAAATTGGGAAAGCCTGGCTATCTATTTAGGACAGATTCCAAACAATTTAAAAGGTCCAATTCTATTCAATTATTAAAAAAAATTAAGAATTTTACTTATATCCCAAGATTTAAAAGAACTTTCAGACCTACGAACGTAACAAAATTAAATTGGTTTTATTTTCTGATACGTTAAAAAAACATTTATTTATTATTATTATATTAAGATTTAACGATGTATGGTTAAACCAGAAACGTTTAGTTTTGAACAAATAACAAAAAATTCAATTCGATAAATAACTTCTGTTTGATAGTAAAATAAAATATAGTGAATAAAATATAACAAAGAAATTTTTTGTTTTTGTGATCAACAAACTATATTTATAACTGTGAAACATTTGTTCATCTTTATCATTTGAACTTGGTTTGTGTATTTGCTACTATCGCTGTTAAGCGCCATCTATTGCAAATTCCTTGAAACATTCACAATCCATTATTCTACCTAGCTGGTTTGGGTGTTTGTTAACTTTCAAACTTAGTAAAACTATTTTTATAACCCACTAGGGAGAATTGTCAAAATTTGTAGAAATGGCTTGTTTAAAGAAATTAATAAAGTACCATAGAAAATGCTGACGAATGATTGTTTGCTGGTTATGTCTTGGATTATGTCACTTTAAATGCAGTGGCTTATCTGGCCTTATAGCAGAATCGATCACCAAACATAAGAACTTACACTGGCTATGTAAAAATTGTCAAAAACTTAGTGCTGACTTTTATCGTTTTTTCCAAAGTACAAAAAATAACTTGCTATAAATTCAGAATAACCTTATAAATTTAACAGCACAAGTTAATGCATATGGTAAGCTTTTTGATGATTAAATGGACTAGAGTCATGATAAAATACTTCATCTACGCGACGTAAATCACTGCGAATTTCCAATAAGGAAAATTTCGTTCCAAGTTTGAATCAAAATACCTCCAACATTATAAATCCTGTAGCTACTACTCGAAATCCTAATACTGAAAATTCTGCTCCTTGTCTAAATCAGAATATTTCCATGACCTTAGATCCCTTATGTACCCTTTCTGCACCGTTACTTCATAATCCATTCTTAAATATTCCTACAAATGACTTGATTAATACGGTATCGAATATTGCAGAAATATTAGTAAATGAACCATCTACTAATTTAACTACAACTGTGTCTTTTAATCGTAACTTGTATAATTCAGACCGCTTAATTGAACTAAACACATCCCCTATTCTTCTACATCTAAATCCACTTTGGTATCGGATTCTGATTTTCATCTTAGTACAAACAATTCGTCATAAAATATAATATATATATTATATATAAAATATAATATATATATATATATATATATATATATATATATATATATATATATATATATATATATATATATATATATATATATATATATATATACTTTTTCGAAGTGATCGGTTGTGCTCTCGAGTTCTAGAATGTCATTTTGAAATAAAAGTGCGGTTTTTCGGAAACTCCTTGTTTTCTTTGTAAAACTTTCATTGTAAAGGAAATATTTATAGTAATTGTGAGCAAATTTTGTGCTTTATGGTAGAGTCAAGATGGGTGATGAGAAACAACTCCCATCCTCTGTAGGCACAAAATCATCTTTTGATGACTTTCAGAGAGCAATCAAGCTGGAATCAGTTTTTCTGCGACTAAAAAGAGACGATTGATCGATCGGGTGAAAACCTGGTGAAAAAAACAGCGTTGATTGCTGATCTGTGATCTGATCGTGCTTTTTCCTAGGTGATTCCGGGAGATATTTCAATTACTGAAAATGATCTACTTATTGAAAGCAAGACTTTTTCTATGTCTGACGTATCGGTGAATATAGTTTCTTGTAATGCACTGTCGGATGAGTCCTCCCTAGTTGTGAGAGGGATGACTGATGAAGGTTCTGTTAGGAAATCTTCGTCGGTTTTGTATTCAAATAATCATTTTGGTGATTATCTTGTTTTGTGTGACACTTCAAGTTCTAGAGCCAAGAAGAATGGTTTGCGTAACTTTCTGTTTTTCTATGAGAGTATAAAGGATCTCAAATTTAAGTGTATTTCTAAGGATTCTAGCGATTTTGTTGTACTTGATTTTTCGTCCTTAGAGTATAGGGTGTTTATTCCCAACTTATTTATGTATTCCTATGGAGTAATTAGATGTATTCAATATTGGTATACTGAGAAGTATATTAGGAATAACATAGTCTCTCCTGTTCCTATATAGGAAGAACATAGTATACCGATGTTATCGGTTAAGATCAGTTTTGAGTTGAATGAGATACCTACTAGTATTGTTGTGGGTGTTTCTGTATACTACCCACCTTTGCGTCAATGTAGGAAATGTGGCAGACTAGGCCACACGGAGAGAGGATGCCATTCAAGAAAGAGACGTCTCAAATGTGGTAAGTTTGAGAATTGTGAGGGGTTGTGTGTTGGTTTTAAATGTATATTGTGTAGGTTGTCTGATCATGTTTCGACTGAAAGGGCTAAGTTCCAAAATGGGCCAGGGAATTTGAAATATTGAAAATTATGATGCTTAAGCGTTCGTCTAGAATAAAAGTTTGAATTCTGTTATTATTATTTTTTTTTTTTTTTGAAATTTTAATGCGGATGACTCTGATCTTTCGGGGAGACTCTTGAATTTCTGTAGGCCTAGAGGTAACGGTTATGGTGAAGTGATAATTGAGGTTATGAAAGGAATTAAATTTTCCGAGATTTCTTTTACTACGGATTTGGACATTTTGATATTAGAACTCTTAATCATATTAATCTTGTATTGGTACCTATTGATCTTCCTCCAAATCGTTGTGGTACTTTGCCCATTACTTTTTGTCGCAGTGAACTTCGTAGACAGGTGACTTCAACGCTCATTCATCTCATGGGGGATTACTATAATTCGCCTAGGGGTAATCTTGTGTATGATCTTTTTCCAATTCTGATTTTAAGTGTCTGTATGATGGTTCCTATACAATTCTTCCTCACCTAAACAGACCTCGTGGATCTCATGGAAAACTTCTTTCCTATTGTAACAGAAATGGATTCTACTGGATCAAAGTCAAAGTCTTTCCCCTCCAAGCGTGTCTAGATGCACAGTTTATCTCGGACAATTCTTTCTACTGACTTTGAAATCATTGAGGAGATTATAGGATAGGACTACAAATAGAACTCCGAAAAATTGGTGAAATCCCTATTTGTCAGTGTTGTTTAGGTTACAGGTTTCGTTAAGGAAGAAGGCTTCAAAGTATCCTACACCGGAGAATATGGATGCGGCCTTTTTGGCTTTCCAGAAATGGAAGGATGCTGTGAGGAAGGCTAAGACGGATTCTTTTAATGGCAGGTTAGAGAAACTTAACTCTCAACCCAATACTCGTAATGCGTGGGGATTTGTGAACAACGTCAAGAATGTCTCTAATTCTAGACGTCATTTGTGGGATGATGGCGATAAGTTGATCTATCTGAGGGCTCAGGTTCCTGATAACACTTTTGTAGGGTTTTCTAGGATGTACATTGGTCCCTCTACCCCCATCTCTTTGAAGGAGTTGGATGTGTTTTTGGATGACAAGAGAAAAAGATCAGCTGGAGGTTGTAATCATGTCACGTTTGAAATGTTAAAGGCTCTCATCTCAAATGGCTCAAGAGAATCACTTCTTTGTGCCCTAAATTCCTACTTTTGTAATTGTTTGGTGAGACATTCCTGGAGGGATATAAGGATAGTACCTATTCTTAAAAGGAACAAGATTTTTTTTTTTTAAACTATAAATGATATTGTGAAGGATCGACTTAATTCCTTTGTTGAGGAAAATGGCCTACTCCCAATTAGGTACTTTACCTAAAGGAAGAATTTTTCAGCTTTAATGTGTGTCAATGAATTTCTTTTTAGAGTTTCTCTTTTAAAAGCTAGTACATATGACTGCTTGAATATTGGAACATTGTATGGTAAATTAATGGGTTGTGGTGTTCCTTTGAAGTTTGTTGATTGGATTGTCAATTTTCTATCTGATAGGAGATTCTATAGGGTTTTCAATGGCTTGCCACAGGGAAGTTGTTTGTCGGCCGTATTATTTAATATTTATTCTTCTTATTCCCATGATATAGAGGGTGATAATATCATGCTCTTTAAATTTGCTTATGATTTGTTATTTTATCTTTCTACCGTCTTTGACGATGCTATGACAAATTTTTCCTCGAAAATTAGCGAATTTCGTAATAGCAGCAACACCCTTAATCTTACCTTCAATTCTAGGAAGAAAAAAGTTGTTTATTTTGCTAAGGGTGATCGTTTAAATATTAATGTTTCATTTGATGGATGTGGGATTGAGCAGGTATCATCTTTTACCTTTTTAGGAGGGAGGATTATGAACACTTTATCAGTGAGGGAAAATTATGAATCTGTTTCGCAGAATTGTTCATCTGCGGTCAATTTGCTTAAATGTTTGACAGGTTTTAGAACAGATATCAGACGTGATGTTTCGTTGAAATTCTACAGAAGCCTCTTATGAATAAGATTGAGTATGCCAGAACTAAAACTGCCCATTCTACCAAGTATATATATGTGCTTTTCAAAATTCTGCAATCAGGAGATGTCTTGGTTTCACATCTTCCATTCCGGTGCAGATAATAATCTGAGATGTCTCTAACTAAGGGGAACTCTTTTAATTATGTCCTGAAATCACTTTGAAAACTTGGCATGCTGCTTTTTCGTTGGATCCTGGGGAAATCGAGATCATTAATCGACCGATATCAGGTCGGAAGATTTGTATGACTCATTTAAATGGTGGTGGTTGAAATTTTTGCGTGTGATATATACGCTTGTGAGATAACCTGGCAATTTGTGTGTAATGAACACCGCCATTTTTCTGGCCGAAAAATGCTTTTGTACAAGAATTTAAATATCGTGAGGAAGATAATGTTCGACTTACTAAATTCATTGAAACTAATTCAAAAAACTAATTTCAAAATGTTAGAGGCTTAAATTCCAAATTATCATAACTTTATTGCAATAGTTTTGGTTTCACTAATGACATAATTATATTTACTGAAACTTGGCTTAGAAAAAAATTAATTGCTCTGAAATTCTTTGCCCAAAATATCAAATTTTTCGTCGCGACAGAGATGCACTACACATAAATATAAATTTAAATATTAACCATGGTGTGAAAAAAAAATAAATTGTTTTGAATGCTTTTTTTCATATTGAGATCATTTGTGTAAAAATTTAATTAAATAGTTAATATATTTACATATTTTGCTGTTACATACTATCAAAATCTCCGTTACAAGTTTATATGGAACATTTGAATGCTATTATGTTACGACAAATCTGAATCCATCAGATCTATTAGATCTATCAGTAGTAGTTGGAGATTTCAATATTCCTTTAATTTCATGGCAATATATTCCAATTTCCTTTCTCCTTTGAACTGTCCTGACTCAACATCTGAATTTAATAATGGCCTAACAATTAATTGTTTATTCCAAATTGGCTAAAGAATGTATACAATAGAAATTTTGATCTTATCTTCGTAAATGAACCAAATGAGCTTTCGATACAGCGTCGTACTCCAATTTCTTATCCTGAAGATATTTTCCATTATACAACATCTGAGGAACGACCTAAAATCATTTTATAAATTCGTTAACTCGAAGCGGAAAGCTACAGATTATCCAACCGTCATGAAACATGGCGATATTGAATCCTCTGACATCTCGATTAGTAAAATGTTTGCTTATTTTTTTCTTCAATTTATTCTTCTTCTACATTTAACAATTCTGGTCAATATCCATATTCCATATCAGAATCAACAAGTATTATTGGCAAATTGTTTTAAAATATCTTTTTTAAATCTAAATTTATCTTGTTCTACTGGACCTGATGACATTCCGAGCTGAATATTAAAACGTAAATTAAATACTATTCTTAAACTATTTGAGATATGCTGTCCAACAAGATTTCCTCCATTATAAATTTTTTGGAACTAACAACTCGTGTAAATGAATGATTTATTAACCGTCAGCAATTTATACCGACTTTAGCAAAGCTTTTGATAAAGTAAACTATGATTTTGGACATCCCTTCTAAATGGATTGCTCATATTTAAAAAATTGATCTCAATGTGTTAATTTTCGTAATGTATACTCCAAAACTGTAAGAATTACTTCGAGAGTTCCTCAAGGCAGCCATCTTGGTCCTCTATTATTTACTTTGTTCATAAATGATCTTCCATGTGCAATTAACTATTCCAATATCCTAATATATACTAACGATGTAAAAATATTTATTTCATTTAACAATTAATTGAATGGATCTTATGGATCTTAATGTCCAAAAAAAAAAAAAAAAAAAAAAAAAAAATGCAAATAAATGATATTTCCGTTCCCATATTTCACTAACTGTTAATAAAGCTACTGGAATTCTAGGATTCATTAAGCGCTGCTCAAAGAATTCAAAGATACATATACTACTAAACAATTATTTACAGTTTTAGTAAGACCTATTTATACTGGAATATGGATCCATTATCTAGGATCTTCAATATCAAGTTCATATAAACTCATTTGAATCTGTTCAAGTTAAATTTTTTGTTGTTTTGCCTCCGTGGTCTTGGTTGTAATCCTAACATAAGACTTCCTTCTTACGAAAATAGACTGGCTCTAATTAAACTTCCAGCACTAAAAAGCCCTAGAAAGATGCTAAATCTTTATAGCTGGAAAATTAAAATTTGGTAAAACTAATTTTAGTCATTTATCACAAATTTAAAAACACAATACAAGTGAACAAACTTAATCGAATAAATTTTATACAATTTGTACATGTACACTTACCTTAGGATCAATACCCTCTGGGTTGAAGATGGAACCATCGTGTTCAATAACACCAATGCAAGTTGCACCAGCACGGGTTAAGTAGCGGGTAGAGTGGAGGCCGACATTACCGAAACCTTGAACAATGAAAGTCTTTCCACCCCAGCCGGGGGTAGTGCCAATCATGCTCATGTAGTTAGCTTCGTTGATGAAATTTTCCAAGCCATGGAAAACACCACGACCGGTAGCAGAAACACGACCGTGAATACCACCTTGATTGATGGGTTTACCAGTTACGCAAGCGTGGGCGTTGATGTCCAAATGACCGATGGTCTTCGCATAAGTATCGGCAATCCAGGACATTTCACGTTCACCAGTACCCATATCAGGAGCAGGTACATCGACACCGGGTCCAATAAAACCCTTCTTGGCCAATTCAAGGGTGAAGCGACGGGTGATCTTTTCCAATTCATGTTCAGAGTATTCTTTGGGGTTGATTTTCAAACCAGCCTTAGCACCACCGAATGGCACATCAACACAGGCACATTTGAATGTCATCAAAGCGGACAAGGCTTTGACTTCATCACGTGACACATCCATAGAGAAACGTATACCTAAAAGATGACAAATGTAACAAAAACATTAGTCATTTGCAAAATAAAATTGTAAATATATATTTTATGTTTACAATATTTAAAATCACATTTAAACATATATAATTGCATTAAGAAAAAACTCTTTAGATTTAGATCATTTGGCTTAACGCCAAATAAATTTCATTTTCGCTTGGGTTTAATTTAAATATAGGTAATATCTGTTTTTATTTTGCTTAAAGAACATGTGTTTTCCTTATAAACATTTTGTCTCGAAATAAAAACTGTAAATTCTTAGGCGCTGACGAGTCTGTTAATCTGATTGACCCCACTATCACATAATTGTTACAAACACCTGATGCAGTTGGCAAGAGATGTGTTGCAACAAATTTATACACGTTTCCGTGTGGTTGTGTCTCCACACATAGCAAATTAGTTTCGAAATAAACATGTGAGGGCTATTTAGAAAACGTGTTAATCGAAATATGCAATTATTTAACAAATTCTATGGATTTTTCTTATTATAATTAAAGTGTTTTTGAAAATCGTACGAGTACATATGTTTTAAACTTAAAATATATTTATTATTTTTTCTTGTATAAAGATAATTTTTTTTTTTGTTTTATAACAGTTTTTTTCTTATTATCTTTCCTCATGTGTTTATTTGTGTTTGATAAGATAAATTATTTCTACATTGTTATCTTAAGAAAACTAAGGATTTTTAAAACAATAAACATTGTACTTATTTAGTTAGTATGTATTTTTTAACATTTTTATTCTTAAACATTTATCTGTTTAAGATGAATGTTAAAATAATGGTAAACAAACAGGTTAAAATTTTGTTGCATTTAACTTCTATAACACGAATTCTATTACTTTTTAAAATATTTTTTAATGTCTTATCAGTAACTGCAATCATCTATTATAATAAAATGCATTTGAAAACATATATATATACATATACATATGTACAAATTAAATTGTAAAAATATATAATTAAAAAAAAAAAAAAATAATAATAATAATTATTAAGGTCTTATTCTTATTTTTTAATTTACCAAGATTATGAACAAAATTTATGGCATTTTTTTCATAAATTTTAAATTATGAAATAGGTAGGTAGGTAGAGAAGGGTTGCACAGTACTCAGAAGAGTACCTCTGCATCCACTCGGAGACCTAGAGGTCCATTGTGGGTCCCTTCGTGGAATTTATAGAGAAGTAGAAAAAATAGTAGTGAAGTCAGAGTGACCAGGAAAGGAGAAGATTAGAAAGCTGAGACCAAGAAAAGAACAGAAAAGAATAGAAAAGACTTGGAAAGGAAAAATGCTACCGCCCTATATCGTTCGCTCTAAGCCAACGACTCCCTCCAATCTATCCAAATCTATCCTTGATATACTATCCAATTCGTCAACGAATAGACTGCCTAGCCATTTCTGCCTACTTAGTTGTAGACATGGACAGTGACATATAATATGTTCTACCGTCTCTAGCTCCTCATTATCTTCGCATATTCTGCAAAGACCGGAGGAACCTATTCCTGTCATTCCCCCTATGGGACAATTACCTGTCAGATACCTATCATAGTCTTCAGTTTTCCCCTTTTCATGACCAATAATAGATTTGTAGCCGCTATATAAAGTTTAGGCCGAAGGGCCCTTGGTGCATGATTGGTTTATCCCGAATCCACTCTCTAATCAACATGAAGTAAAAGCCTAGAGGTGGTCTTACACCACTTTCACTTACAGCCATATCCAAAGCTGAGCCGTTCCTAGCTAATTCATCAGCTACCTCATTGCCAGTTATCTCACAATAACCCGGTACCCAGCAGAGTCTAATTTGATAATTGCTCATCAATCTCCTCAGAGCCTTCTTACAATCGCTAACTAACCTGGACCTGACAGAATGTTCTTTCAGGACCTTTAGCGCCGCCTGGCTAACTACATACAGAATTACATCTGTATTCTCTTCAATGTACCAATGTATCAATTCCGTAGCCTTAAGAATACCCAGAATTTCTGCCTGGAACACACTGCAACTATCCGAGAGCCTATACGATTCCCTCATGTTTCCCTCAAACAGATACTCACCTGCACCAGTGCCTATATGCATTTTGGATCCATCAGTGAATACCGATGCTCCACTGAATAGTTTCTCCCTACCTGACCACTGGTCCACCACCTCCGTGCACACATAATCCGTGAATCCAGAGGGAGCCAGGGCATGTCCACCGAGGTTGATTTGGAAATAAGATTTAACATATTTTAAGCAGGGACCAATGAACTAATTTCAAATTTATTTTCAGCTCATAGAGCTTCATTTTAGATTATTAAATAAAAACTTCTTTCGTTTTTAAATGTTCGAAAAATCGAATTTAATTTTAAATTTATTGTTTAAAAAAGAATTTTAATTATTTTTTTTTTTTCAATTTTTTAGCTTTATTCTAATATCGAATTTATAAGTTTAAAAATTGTTGTTTAACTTTCTATAAAAATATCAATTTTTGAAATTTTGTGATTTAGACAAAAATAAAATTTAAAATTTTTCATTTTTAAAAATTCGAACTTAATTTAATTTTTTTTATTGAAATGTATTATATATTATTTAATTTTTTCAAGTTTCAAGCTTTATTTATTCCCATTCATTTTCTTTTACAAATTTTCTTAAAACTAAATTATAGTATTTAAGTTAATTTTTACAAGCTATTCCTTACATACACTACCTGCCACTTGAATAAGGAATCACATTTTTTTAACTTTAATTAAGTATATCTCCTAAACTAAAGTTCAAAAAAAAAAAAAAAAAAAAAAAATAATAATAATTTTTTGCGCAATCATATTTCAGTGTTGCCTTTAGTTTCCTGAAGAAATAAAAAATATACATATTTTGTTATACTAAATTTATGCATTTATTTAAAGACATGTATTTTCGTGATTCACTTGAATAAGGAATATTTTAAAACTAAGCAAACTGTAATTTATTTTTAAATTTTAGGTTATAAAAATGAAAGCTATTATCTTCTAGCATTCAATTAGTAATGAGTACTGCCACCATTTTTAGAAATAACCTCAAAAATGCGATTTGGCATCGACTTGTATAATGACTCTAAGTAATTTAGCGAAATTGAACTTCATGCTTCCGTTATTTCATCCTTTAAGCATTCTGTCATCTCAAATTGTTTTCCTCCAACGCCTGACATTTTCCATTTTATTCAGGTCTGGTGAATATGGGGCCAATCCAAAAGTTGAGCACCTTGTTGATTAATCCATTGTTTTACTGCTCTGGCGGTATGAATCGGAGCGTTGTCGAGTTGGTACGTCCAAGGTATGGGTCCAAAAAAATCATTAAATTTTGGAAATGCTTCCTCCAGAATGTTTTTGTAAGTCGTTGCAGTCATTTTGTTGGATACAAAAACCAATTCTATGGTACCGTAATACGAAATAGCACCCCATACTATTATTCCGCCGTCTCGGCTGTGTCTGCGGCTCAAAAATAATTCTTCCTTATTTAGGTCATGGAAGTAATAGTTATACCCGTCGGGACTATCAATATTAAACTTCTTTTCATCAGAAAATACAACTTTAAACCATTTGTCGGACCATGTCATTGTATTTTTGGCAAACTGTAGACGTTGTGATTTGCGTTTTTCATTAAGCGGAGTTTTTTTTTGCAGTTTTCGTCGGACTATGTATGGGCACGACTTTAAAATACGGTGCACTGTTTTTAGACTGGCACTGACTTCACTTTTTTTCACGTATTTTTGATACCGACATGGCAGAATTTGATGCAATTCTAAGAATTTTTCGCCTTTCTTTTGGAGTTGTTGCCATTTTCTTCCGCCCTTTCGTGTTTTTTCCATATCTTTATATGTTATTTAAATAATTGTACACAACTGTCTTTCCTCTATTAATGTTTTTGGCTATTTGGACCGGATTCTGACCCTGAGATTTCAAAATCAGAATTTTTTCTTTTTCAGAGTTATTAAGAGCCTTACCATGTCCCATTTTGAATAAAAACTATCAAATTAAGAATTCTCTAGCCGTTTATATTGAAAGAAATTCAAATCATAGCCTTCCTGATTAATATTAAAAAAATTCCTTATTCAAGTGACACACGAAAAAGTACTACAAAAATACATGTATTTAAATAAATGCGTAATTTTAGTATAACAAAATATGTATATTTTTTATTTCTTCAGGAAACTAAGCCAACACTTTGAAATTTGGTTGCCCAAAAAATTATTTTCTTCTGCACTTTAGTTTAGGAAATATACTTAATTAAAGTTAAAAAAATGTGATTCCTTATTCAAGTGGCAGGTAGTGTACATAATATTTTACAAGGACTTTCAAATTTTGTAGTATTTTCGGTGTTGCTACAACCATTTTTCTCATTATCTTTTCATTTTCATACATTCCTCAAAAATTATTTAATTTTTGATTTTTTATATCTTAAATAAGCATGCGGTTATTATTTTTCTAAGTGTAGAAACACAACACCGCCGGCAACAGGACGGTTTGCTTTAATTGAGAGAAAATAAATATAATAAGAAAAAAAAAAACAGAATATCGTCAAGAAAATAAAATAAATTTATAAATAACGGCTTGCCGTTCAACGGTTGTGTTTCTACACTAAACTTGAACTATTTGAAAATTTCAAAATGTTTTTTAAATTAGAAAAAAAATTTAATAAAATTTAAAAATTCTTTCATTTGGAGGACAGAATTACAAAATATTTGTAGCTAATTCTTTAGTTTTCTACGATTATTTTATGTAAAAAATGATTTTAGTTAGATATAAAAAAAATAAAAATAAAATTTTGAAATTCTTTCATTTAAGGACAGAAAACAACATCTAATGTTTTAAATATTTTCGAATATTCGAACTTAATTCCGAATTTTTAATTTTTTGTTTGTAATATGTTATTTTTAAAGTAATGCCTAAAACCTATCGTATTTACACCTAAGTCTTTAAGTAAAAAAATGAAGTTGGACATTAAAAAAAAATCTAACATAATTAACTAATTTAACAATGACACTGTAAGAGCTTCTTTATCTTAATTTAATTTTAATTAACATATTCAGATTGGTAGTACATTTTCAAAACTGCAACATTAACAGGAGCGCAGAGTCTTAAGAAACATTAACAAATATATTTTAAACAAACCTTAACGAAAACATGAAATATTATATATAAAAAAATGCATTCAAAATATAAAATAATAATTTATTAAAATATATTCCATCATTTCTCCTCAGGGTTAGTTATCATGTGCAAAAAAATATAACCAATTTTACTACATTCGATTTGTTTTGGGTCAAAAAGATTAAAAACTAAAAGTGTGTTTGTGATTAGATCAAAAAAAAAAAAGAAAAAGAAATAAGCAAACGAAACGCTTGAAAACCAATTTTGTTTATAACATAAAACTGTACTAAAATAAAATTCTAATAAATAATTAAAAAAAAAAAAGAAATAGCCGTATAAAAGTAACATCGAAATTATTTATAATACCTTCATACACATCAAATGTATGCGTATACATATATATTTTTTATCTGTTTAAGTATTAGTTTATTGCTCAAAAATATTACTAACAAACAGTATTAACACAAATGAAAGTTTTTAATTTTTGTTAGCTTTTTCCCAAAATGAAAACAACGAAAAATTCAATACCTTTTTTCATTTGTGTGAAAATTTTGCTAATAAACAGAATAAATAAAATGAATAGAAGAAAAAAGTTTTTATATACATATGTATGTAAGTGTATAACACATTTTGAATCATGAATAAATGAGGATCAGTAGTGTCATTAGTTTTAAATTTGTTTAAAAATGGTATGCAATTTAAAAAAGTATTTTTAAACACATATCTTTAATTAACTCTTTTAGAGTTTACTTAATATAGTTTTTATTTGTTGTACGATCACATTTACGAAATAATGCATTTAATTAGTTTAAAGTCAGTTGCGAATATCGAACAAATTTAATTTTGTAAGAATTTATATTTATTGCTCTGAGGTATTTATTTAATTTTAGAATTTACGTATTTTTGAAATTAAGGAATTATTTTCCTAATAAAACTTATTAAGAATAATTAAATTCATTAAATTTTCTCGGATTGACGCCAAATAAACAGCTACATTGGACATATACATAGTTAAAGAATTGTTGCAAACAATTTATCAAATATATTTTTTACGCAAAATTCCAAAACTTTAAACTAACACAAAATAATCCTAGAATTCCGTATGTTATCTATAAACGTGTGGAGTCTTTTAAAGCATTTAATCCTATCGAACGCGTCCCCAGGTGGCGGATGGGGGGATTGTTTGTAAGGCACATGACCTGAACATTTTGTTACACGGTGCATACTGACCCTTAATTTGGGTGTTCAGATCATTTGTATTATCTTCGATCCTAGAGTTCTATAGAGTCTCTCACGGCACGGATTGGTTGTAAAACATCCGCGCACACCGTTACTGCGCGAGATGGTCATTTCATTACTGGCATACTCGAGAGACTAAATAGACAACTTTAATTTAAATTTCATTTGGAAAGATGAGGAACGGTCGCAGGGCGAAAGGACTGAAATGTACATGGCGGACGACGATATAGTGATGATTAGGGTCCAACGAGACAATCTAGAACAGAAAAGTCAATTGTTGGGCTAGCTATCAAAGACGGATGAGATTGTGGGCATCTCGAGGGATTCCTTTGCTGGGACTAGCGCCACAGAGAAGCTCGGGAATCTTTCTCTTGGATCTGAAGATGAGCATGAGATCACTCACGCTCAGAGTCAAAAGATGAAACGGAGCGTCGAAGAGGTGTCGGAGCGGGGGAATGGTTCGACTGGCTAAGAGTGTCATACGTCTGGCAGTACTTTAGTTCGGCAAGGCAAGGTAATGCGTGATGCGGCAACCGATGTTATGAGCAGAACTAAAGAGGAGAAAGCTCTAAGTGATGCGAGAGCATCTATCTGCATAAGACAGCTAAGAGAGGCTCCTTGCCACTTGCATGAAAGGATAAGTAACTTGTCAGAAAGCACAAGAGGAACATTAAAGGAATCGAACGGATCGACGGACCCGCTTTTGCTTTCTTATTTGATTTATCCTGAAGGATTGTGTGAGGATGCAGACAATGATCCAGAAGTGTCTTATGAGAAAAGTCAACATCCTCAACGATCCATGCCGGAGAGATAAATAAGAATAGAGGCGAACCAGCCAAACCTGCAGTCCTTTCGGAACAGCAGGTAATAACTGGCAAGCCAAAAATTACCAGTGGTGGGGCTGATCATGTACCATCCAGCAAATCTGGCAATTCGCAAAAGGTTGTCAGGGATGCTAGGTCTGGAGATGTTCAGCCATCGACGAGTAAAAAGACTGCAAGTCAGAGGCCGACCAGCTCTATTGGTAGAATCCAAAAGAAGGTCGTTAAGAGAGCCGGGTCTGGGAATGACCAGCAAACTTTGATAGCCAAGAAAGCTGTTCGCACACCTTCCAGTTCTGTTAAGGGGCCTCATAAAGAGGTCAGGAAGCGAACAGACCCCCAACAAAGAAGAAGGCGAAGGAATCTGTGTCGTAGAACTGTATTCAAGCTGCTGTCATTGACAAAGATGATCCAGATGGGAGGATCAGCGTTGTAAGTGGAAGGCCTTCAAAGGCGCGGACAGGATGAAAGGTGTCAAAACTATCAACTGCGGTAATAAGAAATCTTTTGAATTTTTCAAAAAAGCAGTTGCTGGTGTCTGAGTTGCTCCTGCATCCAATAGTGATAGCATGGTTTCCTCCACCCATTCCAGAGGTTGGAATCATTCTGATAGTATTAGAAAACCAGAACGAACATCTTCTTACAGGTCAATGATTAAATTTAGATACTCTAAACCTGATAAACCCAAAGAGGCTATATGTGGTGCAAATTAATTTGCACCTGGATACATATAATGTGCGGACAACTCATGGACAGAGTCTGGCGGAGTTTCTTAGCTTTTTGATGGAGACTCACTACCCAGGCTCTAAGGATATAGGATCTTATGGGAAGGCAGGTAGTGTCAGCAATAACCTACAGTCCAGATCAGACGAAGGTTATATTCACACGATAGAGGAGATGATCACTGGAGACAAGGTAAGATGCGCAGTAAACTCATTTGGGCCATACAAGTCACCGGGCCCGGATAGCATTTTTCCGACCATGTTACTGAACGTCAATGATAGGACTCTAGACCGATCAGACTATCATCTTTTCTACTTAAGACAATAGAAAGACTAATCGATCTGTATCTTAGGAGGAGTTATCAGCGATGCTAAACATGCCTATCTTAAGGGTAAGTCTGTTGAGAGTGCTCTGCATGATGTGCTGAGTTATATTGAACCAGGTCTGTTGCATAAGGAATACACCTTGGCAGCTTTTTTCTATAATCTGCTATTTAACTGAGGTAATCTTTTATAGATTCGCACTGATTTTAACGTTTATCTTGATAAAAATTTGTTTAGTATATAAATATTAAATAAGAATCAAAATGGCTAAAAAGCTAAAACGAAAATTTTGAGGCTAAAAGCAAAATAAAAAGCCTAGATTTAGCCTTAAAAAGGCTAAATTGGCAATACTGATCATCAACAAGAAAATACGCAATCAATTTCATGCTTTGCTTTCTTATTTGATTTTTCGCCAACGTTGTCAATAAAAACAGCGTGACTAACAAAAACATACACAAGAGAAAAAGAAGAAACCTCCTAATATAATTATAAATTAAATTTAAAATACGTATTTGAAATATCATTTGAATGAATTTGCCAAATATATTTGTATGTATAAAGTGGTTGGTAGTTGCTACTACCACTATCTTGAGTTTGAAACTATATATAATTTGACCAACACTATGACATTGAATTGTAAAAAAAAAAAAAAAAAACAAAAACATTTTTAGTGACAATGAAATGGGGGCTCGTTTATTCATTTATGCATACATGGGTATAAATTTCAATATATATATATATATATATATATATATATATATATATATATATATATATATTTTAGACGTATGTGTGAAAACATAATTTAGTTGTCAGGTGATTTAGAAAAAAAACCAATAAATTTGTGAAAAATAAAAAAATAAAATATATGGTATATATGGGTTAGTTTAAAAGTTAGTCTAAGGAAACAAATAAACGCTGTGTAGTTGATTTTTATAAATAGTACATATAATTTTTACATAAGATTAATATTTTGGAATATAAAATTAAAAGTTTGTATTTTTTTTTTTTTTTTTTTTTTTTGAGGTTAAAATAGAAGTTTTTGTTATATAAATTTCAGGTTACATAGTTGAAACAACAAGATATGCAATTCCATAAGATACTATTTAATTTAAAAAACAAAATCATTAAATTTTTTTTAAATATACAAATTTCCTATCAACAAATTTCTTTTATTATACATATTTATTCTAATTGGAATGTAAGAAATTGTATAACTTTATTATCATTGACATTGCAGTCATAATGCACTGTCAATGAACTGTTAAATAAAAAAAAAAAAAAATAAATAAATAAATAAATAAAAACAATTAAAAAAGTTATACGTGTTATATTTATACGCTTTTATTTAAGGGATACCGGCAGAAAACTATGAACTGGACTTACGACGGACACCAGGACTTATTAAATTGTATAATATATATATATATATATATATATATATATATATATATATATATATATATATATATATATATATATATATATAATATATATATATATATATATATATATATAACATATATATATATATATATATAAAACATAACATAACATAATGAGTGATATGTAGCTAAATCGTTTTAGAATTTCATGAAGACCCATAATATATTATATACTTTATGGGGTCTTAGAGAAATATTTCGATATATTATGAACGCAATGACAAACACAATATACCCCGTGTTTTTGGATGATGATTATAAAAAAAAGTACATCTAAACAAAAGCACATGACCAAACCGAAAAAACAATATTTGTTTTTTTTATTTTATTAATATTTGTTAATTTATATATATCGTTACATAAAATGCAAACGTCCTTAACTAACATTAGAAAAAAGAAAAAGAACTGATTAAATAAAAGATATGTGAGTAAAGCATTCTATTTTGATGAATTTTTATTAAACACTTGAACATCTTTTAATATTACATACGAAGAAAATTTACCAACGTATATCGTTTAAAAAGTTTTCTTCAATTCCCGCAAGTATTTTTTAATGTTAATTACGGCCAGTTAAATTTCATGTGACAATATGTATTTTTTTTTTAATTTATTTTTATATATTTTTTATAGGTACATATGTATCTGTGATTAAGAAATGCATTCGACTAAAGTGTTTCAAATGTTTCAATTTCAATTGATAATTCACTTTTATTTTGATTACGTATGAAAATATATTATTATTGAAAGAAAGCCAAACTAAAATCCAATTCGAAATTGCAACGAGGAATTTTAATAAGTCTCTGTTAAAATATTTTATTTATGAAATATCAAGTGTGTATAATGTTTTTAGATAACAAGTACATTACAAATTATATTGATAAGTTCTCACAAGTTTTAATAAAAACTAAAAAAGGCACTCAAATTTATTTATAACATCTTATAAATTATTGATATGTTTAAAATTATAAGATTAGCACTTGTGATAAAGATTTAGAAAATAGATTAGAGAAAGTAACATAAATGAAATATCTTTTAACGTACTTTATAATAAAAAAAAAATAATAATAATAATAATAAAAATAAAATCAATGATATAATACTAAATTATAATCTCTAATAACAACCTACCAACAGCTATCAATTATGGGTGGTTCCTTAACTACAACATGTATGATTGCTGATAAAGACTTTGGTATATTCTTGTAATTAATCGTTTTATTTAATAAAGTTTATAGTATTATGTACATATATACAATAGGAAGACTTAACAAATCTAGTTTATAATTTTTTAATTAAATAAATAAATTAATATCAAAACCATTTTTTATTTGTTTACCTAGTGAAATTTTTTAAACATTTTTCAAATATTCAGCTGTATGCAATGCTTCAATTTCCAACTAAAGAACGTCCAAATATACATAAAAAATAATTGTGTGTATGTACACTGCTTGCCACTTGAATAAGGAATCACATTTTTTTAACTTTAATTAAGTGTATCTCCTAAACTAAGGTAGGTAGGTAAAGAAGCGTTGCATAGTACTCAGAAGAGTACTTATGCATCCACTCGGAGACCTAGAGGTCCATTGTGAGTCGCTTCGTAGAGTATATAGAAAGAGATGTAGAAGAAATTATAGAAAATACCAGGAAAGGAAAATAATAGAAAAAGCTGAGACCAAGAAAAGTGTGGAAAAGAATAGAAAAACCTGGAAAGGAAAAGTGCTACCGCCCTATATCGTTCGCTCTAAGCCAACGACCCCCTCTTAGCCAGCCTATTCCCATGACGAATCCTATCGATCCTCGATATACTGTCCAATTCGTCAACGAATCGACTGCCTAACCATTTCTGCCTACTTAGTTGTAGACACGGACAGTGACATACAATATGTTCTACCGTCTCTAGCTACTCATTATCTTCGCACATCCTGCAAAGACCGGAGGAACCTCTATCCCAGTTCCCTGTCATTCCCCCAAATTTTTCATATACCTAATATCATAGTCTCCAGGTTTTCCCTTTTCATGCCTAAAAGTAGATTTGTATCTGCTATATCAAGTTTAGGCCAGTCCGTTCTACGATTCCATGCATGATTTGTTCTATCCCGAATCCACTCTCTAATTAACCTGAAGTAAAAGCCTAGAGGTGGTTTCGCACCACTTTCACTTACAGCCCTATCCAAAGCTAAGCCGTTCCTAGCTAATTCATCAGCTACCTCATTGCTAGTTATCGCGCAATGACCCGGTACCCAGCTGAAAACTAAAGTTCAGAAAAAAATAATTGTTTGGGCAACCAAATTTCGAAGTGTTGGCTTTAGTTTCCTGAAGAAATAAAAAATATACATATTTTGTTATATTAAATAACGTGGAAAGATATGGAAAAAACATGAAAGGGCGGAAGAAAATGGCAACAACTCCAAAATAAAGACGAAAAATTGTTAGAATTGCATCAAATTCTGCCATGTCGGTATCAAAAATACGTGAAAAAAGTGGAGTTAGTTCCAGTCTAAGAACAATGCACCTTATTTTAAAGTCGTGCCCATACATAGTCTAACGAAAACTGCAAAAAAACACCACTTAATGATAAACGCAAATCACAACGTCTACAGTTTGCCAAAAATACAATGACATGGTCCGACAAATGATTTAAAGTTGTATTTTCCGATGAAAAAAAGTTATGTACCGATAAGGTTAATTCAAAAACATGAAATTTTAAAAAAATATTTGCAACAGATCTGTACAAAAACGAATTCTGAACTTTATATAGAAGTTTCACAAAGTTCAAAAATGCGTTTTGACTGATATCTCAATTACTAATGAACCGAATTTGTTCACTTCTTCCGCAAAAACATTCCAAAAAAATATTTCGACCATTAATGGATCGATTTTGTTTACTTTTACTAGTGTCATCCTAAAGAATATTCCTTATAATATAATATAATATAATATAATATAATATAATATAATATAATATAATATAATATAATACAATATAATATAATACAATATAATATAATATAATATAATATAATATAATATAATATATAATATAATATAATATAATATAATATAATATAATATAATATAATATAATATAATATAATATAAAATATAAAATAATATAATATATAAAATAATATAATATAATATATAAAATAATATAATATAATATAATATAATATAATATAATATAATATAATATAATGTAATACAATATATATATATATATATATATATATATATATATATATATATATATATATATATAACACTGATGTCAACAGACAGACCGACATCGTTATATCGGCTTCCCCAGCAATATGGATCCAGAAAATACATACTTTTTGGTGTCTTAGATGATTATTGTAGAAATTACAAACGGAATGACAAACTTTTATATACCCTTTGCACCTGCGTGGTGAAGGGTATAAAAATAATAAGTTCTTTTCTTCTATTTCAATAAATTATTTTACATGTTGGTGTGTATAGACACATCTGTTTTATATAAATAACAAAATAAGAAATAAACACCCTGAATTTTTAATGCGAGATTATTTAATCCAGTTTCTTGCTAAATAAAAAAATTAAACAAAAGTTAGTTAAAGAATAAAAATATTGGCAAATAAAAAATACAAGACATTTTTCTAATTGACAAGATTTCTTATCAAATTTCTCTTAAATTTGTGACATTTTAACCTTGAAAGTTTAACAAAATGCTATATATATATATATATATATATATATATATATATATATATATATATATATATATATATATATATATATTCTTATATGTAAGTTTATTTTGAGAGAAACAAAAAAAAAATAACAAAACTACAATAAAGTATTTTTTTTTTATTTTATTAATTTAAACAAACTAATGGCGTATAAAATATACATATTAAAATTTATCGGTGTTGTTTACGTAAAATAAAAATGTATACTTAGACGTACTACTCCAAAAAAAAAAAAGTTTTAAAAATCATGGGATAATAAAAAATATTAAAATGAGTATAACAAAAAGAAGTCAACCAAAACAAAAAAAACTCATTTTATTAATATATATATATATTGGTTGTTTATTAAAATCCAAATTATAAGAGGTTGCTATGAAAAAAAGAGAGATTGATATTTATTTTTCAACAATTGTTGCATGTGTTTTGATATTTTCGAAATTGAAAGTTTTCATTTAACTGTTGCCAAGCCTATTATTTATTTATTTATTTTATAAGTACATACACTAATATTTGTTTGATAACATGTTTGTATTAATTAAGAACGCTGTTAACATTTTAGGTATATATATATATATATATATATATTTGTGTCAGGTGAATTCTCTCTCTCTCTCTCTATATATATATATATATATATATATATTAATAAAATATGCATTTTACTGCTAATTGATTTATAAATAAGATTGCTTTTTTTACCAACTTTTTGATTTAAGTTGTGTGAAAATAAATAAAACCGTTTAAAAACAACTTCAAAACTTTATTTGTTTTTTTAAGCTGTAAAAAATTTTAAGTTTATTTTATAAGTAAACAAATGAAATCTACTTTGTAACGAATATTAAAATCTTATTAAATTAGTGTATTAGTAAATAGTTCTTAATTTTTATATAAACTTGATGTACTACAAGTGGCTTTTTTTACAAAAAAAAAAAAAAAAAAAAAAAAAAAAAAAAACGTGTTTTACACATTAGACAAATAATTCTTATATATATATATATGAATGTAAACATGTTTACATACATATTTTAAGTTTTTTATTTATTTTAATTTTATCTTCATTATTTATATTAGCTCTGTTCCAGTACTAGTTAAAATTACAGTTTTTAGTCAGAAAGTGTTCAAAATATTCTTATATTTTGTTTGAATAAAACTTGTAAATCTGAATTAGTAGTACTGGAACAGAGCAATTGTTTTATTCTAATTTAAGTTGCTAACAAAATTATAAATTTATTTACTAATTTCTTTTTGCTTGGAAATTTTTAATAACAAATATAAATATAGTTATAGTAAAATTATCACGTAAACATGTCGCATATGTATATATACTGATTAGAAATATAAATTTATGTACACACTATAATACGAGAGCGGATCAATAAGTCCGTGACTTTTCGAACTTCCCTCGTAGTTATATGAAAAGCAACACTATTCCCATCAAGTACCACCTGTTAATAGACTACTGTCAAATTTTGAGCAAGTGTCGTCATTTACTTTGCGTTTAACAGCTGTTCAAAACATACAACTTCGTGTATTTTTCTAAAAATAGAAAAAAGTGAATTTCGAGTGCTCATTAAACATTATTTTTTTGCGAAAAAAAACCGTCAATCAAACCAAGGAAAAGCTCGATAAATACTATGGGGACTCTGCAATATAGATTTCAATGGTAAAAAGTGGTTTACTGACTTTCGTTGTAGTCGCACAAGTACAAATGACGCTGAATGTTCTGGACGGCCAATTGAGGTCAGTACACCCGAAAATGTCGAAAAAATCCACGATATGGTCTTGGCCGACCGAAGAGTGAAAGTACGTGAGATTGTTGATGCCATAGGCATTTCATATGGCAGTGTGGTTTCGATTTTAAATGATCAGCTGGGTTTAAGAAAGTTGTCTGCAAGATGGGTGCCGCGTTTGCTCTCAATTGACCATAAACGTAAACGAGTGACAACTTCCAAGGATTGTTTGGAGTTGTTTAACCGCAATCCGAATGAGTTTTTGCGCTGTTTCGTAACTGTGGATGAAACATGGATCCATTATTGTACTCCGGAGACCAAGCAGCAGTCTAAACAATGAGTTTCTCCGGGTGAACCTACTCCGAAGAAGGCCAAGGTAAGTTTGTCGGCCAATAAGGTGATGGCACCAGTTTTTACCTTCAAAAGGGAAAAACAATAAATGGCGAATATTATGTCAACTTATTAGACCGATTTAATGAGGATTTAAAAAGGAAACGGCCCCATATGGCCAAGAAAAAAGTTCTTTTTCATCAACATGTGTGCAATCTCATTGGCAAAAATCTATGATTTGGGCTACGAATTGTTACCTCATCCGCCATATTCTTCGGATTTAGCCGCTAGTGACTACTTCCTATTTCCAAACCTAAAGAAATGGCTCCGTGGAAAGGGATTCAACTCAAACGATGAAATTATGAAATGCCTATTTTAAGGACCTCGAAAAATCCTATTTTTTACGCCAAGTAAATCACGATACTTGCTCAAAATTTGACAGTAGTCTATTAACAGGTGGTACTTGATGGTAATAGTGTTGCATTTCATATAACTACGAGGGAAGTTCGTATATGGTATTTACATAAAAATATATATTTTCAAAATTATGCATAAATTTCTACAATTTTTTATTTAAAGTAAGCATGGCAACACAATTTGTAAAAAAATCAATTTTTTAGATCTTTAAAAATAATATATGGTTTTTGTATAATATGGGTAAATTAAAACGTTTATATTTAAAATAGATTCAGCTTCATATTTTTAACATTTTGAAAATAAAATTAGAAGAATATTAAATTAGCAGTAATATTTCTAAAATATTCTTAATTTTTGCCTTAATAAAGTGATAAAAATTACAATATGCAGCGTTGCCAGAAACAAAAAATTCTCTCCGAGCTGCTATTATCTTGTTTAATGTGCCTTGATTTGAACGAAAAAAATCATAATTCTGTTTTAAAATCATAGAATTTATTTTAATTTTAACTCATTTATGATCTTTAACAACATAATCTTCATAAGGAGCATTGAACAAAAAGGAGAAAAAAATTAAACAGAATAACAAACAATTTTCAATGCTTCTTATAGGAAGCATAAATCGAAGGAATTTAATCGTTAATCATATAATAAGCATTAAACTTTTAATTAAAAAAAAAAAAAAAAAAATGACTAAAAGTTCTTAAATTTCTTTTATTAATTTTCTTTGAAAACTTATAACAAATCTAAATTTTATAAAACTTTGTCTTAAGGTACGTTCTACTGAAATATTTGATGAAAAAGATGTAACTTCTAAATAAAATATTTCCGAACTTCGTTTTTATTTAGAAAAACATTTTCTACTTTTTATAATTAAAGCTGATTTCTCTTATAAAACACATATGCTCACATAAATTTGATCAAATATTTACCAATGTGAATATAACTTTAGTAATTGACATAAAAATCATATTTGGGAAAAAAACTTTCAAATTTGTGATAAAATCATCATTCTAGCAACGCTGATAATATGAGTTATAATTGAAAATACATAGTTAACACAGATATGAAGCTCAGTTGTCAAAAACCTAAGGTAAAAAAAAACCTAAGTCTAAAATTTCATTGAAAACGAAAACAATTCTAGTACGTGTTCTTTTTTGAGTAAATTTTTTTTTCAATTGAGTTTTTTTTAATTTATAACCAAAACCAAGGCACAATAATCAAAAACAAAACAAGTGGTGCTTCGGAAAGGATTTTTTGCTCACATTTTTTTATATATGAAGTTTGACGTTATTAGCAACTGTTAAGAAAGAGAGATCTATTTTTTTACATAGAGTTTGATTGTTTTAACCATCAAAAAGATAATAATAATCAGCTGTTCCTTTAACATTACCTTTCGTCGTGTCTATACTAGAAAATTTTTTATCAGGACAAACGTCAGATTTTGCCTGAATTGCAGATAATTTTTTATCTTTATCAATTATAGAGTAAAACATATATCATAATAAACCGTGTAAAAAGTACCAACAAAAATCAAAATGGCGTCTTCTCTCAAGCAACGTCAAGACAAAGTTGTCTGTGCTCGAGCGCTAACAATCTTATTTTAACGCTGCAATAATACTGACAAAATTAAGTCTACATTAGGCAAATTTATATCGTGATAAAAATTTGACGTTTGTCTTGATAAAATTTTCTCTAGTATAGTATATATAATGCCATGCTCTATACTTAAAAGGAGAATAAAGAATGAATAATCGAAACAAATATATATGGTCATAGAATACAACTAGATGTTTATGTTAGACGAACTTCGAACTAAATTAAAAAAATAATAATAATTTTTCTGAAAACACAAAAACAAAATATATGTGATTATATGTATTTTGTTGTAGCATGAATTAGATTTTTGACAGTGGTTTTTTTCTCTCACATAAATATCTAGTTATTAATCTATGTATACGGTAGCCTTCTTACGCTACCGTATACATATCTAAATAATTTTTCAAACAAAGATTGAACAATTTGTTACGAGCTTGTATGTTTACACAGTTTGTAAAATATACGAGGCATTTATTTGATTATATGATACTAATGGTGAAGGGTATAAAAGATTCAGCACAGCCGAATATATCGCTCTAACTTGTTTCTTTTCATTTTTATAACCTAAAATTTAAAAATAAATTACAGTTTGCTTAGTTTTAAAATATTCCTTATTCAAGTGACACACAAAAAAGTACCACAGAAATACAAGTCTTTAAATAAATGCATAATTTTAGTATAACAAATTATGTATATTTTTTATTTCTTCAAGAAACTTTGAAATTTTGTTGCGCAAAAAATTATTTTTTTCTGAACTTTAGGAGATATACTTAATTAAAGTTAAAAAAAATGTGAATCCTTATTCAAGTGGCAGGCAGTGTACTTCAGTGAAAGCCGATAAAAGTTTAAACCGAAAAGCATTATTAGAATGAGAAAAAAATCGAAATTCTAATGCTAAGTAGTTCCAACATCGTGCTATTTTAACAATAAATGTTCGCTCAAAAAATCTATTATTTATCCTAGAATATAAATAATAGATAAATAGATATTACAATTTGAGGGTTCCCCTAGTAGAGTGAGAAAAAATAAATTTAGAGCAAAGTTTTTATAATCTATAATAATTATAATATATATAATTAATAATATAATATATAATTTTTATCCTCCATTATACGATGTTTGGGTGACTTAGTAGTCATTATGTTAGAGATATATTCATTTTTTTTCATTTGTTTATAAAATATATATATATACATATATAAACGGGATTACCTTGTTTCTTTATATCATGGCCAAAATTAAATTTTCGCAAGTTTCATAATCAGGATTAGTATTTCTAATTATATTTAAATTATGTATGTATGTATTTATGAATGTATGTATGTTTGTATGTGCATGTATGTACATACATATTTTTATCCGAAAATTAAATATTTCCTGTCAACACACAAATTCTCGTTTAAATAACTCGTTAATACAAGTGCAAGGCCACTGGCAACAAATGAAAATTAAGTGTATAACAAACAACCAAGATACTACCAATACCATACTATATTGCACCACTTGAAGACGAATAATATAAAAATTCAACACCTTAAAAGGTTGCTAAATCGATGGTTGTATGCTCTGTTGGGTCTAGATTTACGCAATACAAATATTATGAACCTTCTAGTCACATTGATTTTATAAAAAATTTAAAAATTTTATGAAAAACACATTAAAAAATATATTTTCGTTTTGTATATATACATATATGTACATTAAAGAGCATCGATTTGTATGAAGTAATATTGCAAATGTACCTTATATATATATATATATATATATATATATATATATATATATATATATATATATATATATATATGTAAATATATATATATATATATATATTATATTATATATATTATATTATATATATATTATATTATATTATATTATATATATATATATATATTACGTATTAGTTATTAGCGTATTATATATATCAGCAAAAAGTTTTTAAAATAAATTTTCGTTCTCGTGAAATGAAGATTTTAGTAAAATTTTTCAGGATTTTTTTTTTTTTAATACTATCTTAATAAATTTGAATATTTCGGACACTTTCCATTGCAATTTAGATTTTAACGCATCATTGGAATGGTCTTATTCAGTAATATTGATATATGTATTCATTTAACCCTTTAGTAACAAAAGTAATATTTTGTGATTACCGGTCCATAATAGTTTAAGTTTATTTTTATGGTAAATAAATGGTTATTTAAGAAAATAAATGTCACAAGAAGCATAATTTTGTCAAAAAACTATAAATTCATGTAAAATAGCGACTAAACTTCAAAGACTTTTTTTGTTCGATTTTGACCGAGGTTTTAAAAGAATTTATTATGTTTCCATAAATTCATTGATATTTTGTGATCTATCCATGTAGACAAATCCATTGTTATAGTGTGTCACCAATTTACTTTTAATAACTCAACGAAGTTTTTAGCGGGAATCATAATTTTTTAAAAATAACAAAAATAAGTATAAATAATGCTGTATTCATATATTTATATTATAAAACTGCCATTAATTTTAAAAAAAATCGCAAAAACATTAAAAAATTTGTCAGTTTTTACATATGGGAATTTTTTATTTTTTATTTTTATTTTTTTTTTTTTATGTGCACATATAAAGAAAACACGGTATTTTTCACGTTTTTCAATAGGAAATCAATTCACATCTTATAAAATAAAAATTTTTCTACCTAAATATAAAAAACATGTTACCAATTTTATGAAATTAGTTTTGTTGTAAATTGAATACTTTAAAAAATAATTCAATATTTAGGATAACCCCAATTTTGTTACTTATGTTCTGCACGACACTGTATGTTGAAAAATGTCCAAAATATATACAATTAAATGTTTAAAAAATTAAAATATGACAAAAAAAATATGTTAATAAAATCCTGATATTTCGCGAAAGAAAAGAGATGTAAGAATTATTTAAATGCATATTCCAAGAGTTAATATATCTCTATAATATGTATTTTGAAGTCAATTTTCTTCTAACGAAGTTTTTTCTAATGTTATTAAAAGAAATTCGTATTTTTAGAGGTGTTTTAAAAATGGTACAGCTCACGTAAATTGAAACATTCAGTAGTAATGTTTTGAGAATAATATAAGAACATTATATTCTTCATTTAGGGGTACATTTGCAACTTTTTTCGTAAGGTACTTTAATGGACATACGTACATACATATATATGTATGTAAGTATAAAAATAGCACTAAAAAAATAATCATTTTTGTTTTTGCAAACATATTCGTCGTTATACTTGTTGTTGTATATTTTATTTGTTTGCATAAAAGCAGCAACATTAAGACAGAAACACACCGCAAAAGAGGAATAGAAGAATAAAAGAACAAAAATGCGTCAACCGAAAAATGTTGAAAAGTATAAAAAGGAAACAAGAAAAATTATTACATAATGCAATTATGAAAAGAATTTTAACAAAAAAAAAAAAAAAAAAAAAAAAAAAAAAAAAGATTTCCAAACAGTCTTTTATCTTATTTCTTTCCCAATATACTTATGTACAAAAAGAATTTGAGAAATTTCTTATCAATTAAACAAAAATGCAATACATCTTTTTTATAACAAATTACTTCTTTCTTTACTTACCGCCCTTGGTGGGAATACGATGGGTAGAATGTTGAGCACGGTAACCGGTAATCAATTCAAAATCACCAGAATCACGACGCAATGGGAAGGCAATTTCAATGATGTGGTCACAGGGTTGCATAAGCATCAAAATACCTTTAACCTTCTTTTTCTTGTCTTCCATAGACAATTTGCCTTTCATATCGTCCAATAAACGATCTTCAGCAATTTGGCAACCACGGTGGAAGAAGTACTCTACCATATCGAAGAAACGGGGATCTTTGGCAGTTGGTACATCCTTGAGACGTTCGGGAATTTGGTAATCAGCATAGCCACGTGCTTGCAAGGCAGCGGTGGGAATAGCCTTAATCAAAGTGGCAAAATCCTGGCGGACGACAGATTGACGAACTAAACTCTTCAAATGATACATTTTATACATCTACACTCTTCGTTCGTACTACAATCACACACTAAACAAACCACTAACACAAAACACTTTTGGTTTGCTCAATATATTCTTTTAATTAAAACAAAAAAGAAGTACTTCTTTAATGTTTTTAAAAAACTATTTTATTTTGGCTCGAGCTGCACACAACTGTTGGCAAACCGACACCTCGACTAACTGACAGAAATTCCCTTTGAAATCGTTTAAATTGGATTTTTGTTGCTTCTTGTTTGTGCCTCCGATTTTAATCAAACAACAACAACGACAACTTATACGAAGAAGAAACTAAAATAAAATTAGTAAAGTGTTAGTTGTCTGCCAGAGTTGTATATAAAACGTAGTTTCATAATAAAATTATTTAAATTTATTTCAATATAACTAACAATATTGTTTTCAAAATTATAATAATTTAGTAAAGAACTACTCATTACTATTAACTTCATTGGTTTTAATTTTGTAAATAAAATATATGTATTTATACAAATACATATTTCATTTAAACTTTTCCATTTCCGGTAATATTGCTATATTTCATTTGTTAAATTATTTTCAAAGGCTTGCCAGATAAATTTTGAACTCTACGTCTACACGAATACATTTTTACTTAGAATTAGAAATAATGCCAGAAGAATAACGGGAAAACAATTTTATTTCCAACTTTGTGTTAAGAGGTGGAAAAAACGTACATGAGAAATTTATATGTTAAATTGTATTTTTTATCGAAGATTTTAATTTAATAATAAATTTAACAGCTTATGTTAAACATTATTGCTCAGCTGTGTTTTTAAACATTTACTGCGAGATAGATTGCACAATAGATTTCTTATTGGTCCACACGTAACATTTTAAAGAGAGAATTGGTATTTGACAATTGCCAACAAAAAAATGTCTACTTAGAATATTTGATTATCTAACCTAGTGTCTACATTAGGCAAATTTATATCAAAACAAATGTCAAAATCAGTGCGAATATATACAAGGTAACCTTAGTTAAACAGCTGATTATTATTTTGCTTATTACAGTTGTCAAACTGCATATATAAAAAACATTAATGAATACGCCATATTGTTGTTTTTGTGCAACTGTTGCCACCTTCCACAAATTCGCGTTAAGTTTGACGTTTGTCTTGATGAAAAAATTTCTAATGTAGACACTATGTAACCAAACGAAGGGTTAATTTAGAAATTGCTTTAACTTAAGAAATTGTTGTTAATATATGTATATAACTTTTCAATACTTATGTAATAAATTCTTGTTAATTTGTTTTCCATCGTTTTTCAAATATATTAAAAACATAACTGATTTTATTGGTCACAATGAAAAAATTCATAAATAAATTAATACTTTGAAATATTTTTAAAGTTTTATGGGACCAATGCTGTTATATAATGTTAGAATTATTATTTAAAAAAGTAAATATCAATAACTTTTTAAAGTTGTTAAAAATATAAATATTGTAATAAGTTTATGTTATGTTGGAGCTGAATTTACATTTATAAATTATGCCAAATTTGATGCACTTAAAATCTAAATAAAATTGTTCCGTAAATTGCCAAGATATCGGCCAAAACACATTTTTTAACACAAAAAACTTCACGTTTACAACTAAAATTAACGCTGATATAATATGTGAGATAACGCTGGTAGAATAGAGTAACTATTTAGTTTATATTATGTTAAAACTTAAATAAGAGGTATGCTTATTCTAATATTCTCAACAGTCTAATAATACTTCTTATAGCGTAGTGTCTATATTAGAAAAATTTTTATCAAGACAAAAGTCAAAATTAGTGCAGATGTATAAAGGCAACCACAGTTAAACAGCTAATTATTATTTTTGGTTGTTACAACTGTCAAACTGCATATATTTATTAAATAACTATATACATTGATCATACGAGTTGTAAAGTAGCTCTAAGTTGGGGATAACTCTCGCGTCATTGTAATTATATCGTAAGTACAGATAGCGGGTTCTGTTGTTTGGCCTTCGAGAATTTTGTGTCTTATTCTTACATTGGTTAAGTATGTACCTGATGTACCGACTGTACCGCATTACAATTTATCCAGATTTTTACTTTGAATTCTTGGTGGTGTACCATATAAAACTCAAAGGATTGATGTTGGTGGATAATATAAAATTCAGGAAGCTAGCTTTCTATATCTATAGATCGAATGGATAATTTACGAAGGAGGCTTCTTCTGGAGTGAACACCCTGGCAATATGTTAGCATATGGCATACATTTAAAATCCCCACCCTAAAACATCGCTAAACATGAATTTTGTAATCTTTCCAAAACTTCTAGTGAGTAAATTAGGAAAGTTATAAACCTAATTGGTACTAAATTTTTGTAATTCTATTTCTTCTCTATAAAATGTAATTGACATATTTGTTCTAGTTCTTACCTAAACAGATATATAACTTGGGGAAGTATATTTTCAATGGGTTATATTTAAGTGACGTTTTCTAGTAATTGAAATGAATATTCCTCAATATTCCTCAGACTTTACAGCTCCAAAGTTAAAAGGGAAAGAGATCTTATTAATACAATAAATTTGGCATGTACCTAAATTCGAATTTGCTAATTATTTACATTGATTGAAATAATTATATTATAAAGTTATACAAGTTCGAAACAAATACATGTATGTATGTATGTATGTACGTGCGTATCAAGATACCGCTCTTGTAATGCAATTACACCAATAGCTAGATTAACAAAATCGTATGTATATGCTAATTACATATGTCAATTGTAGTATAGCAAAACTAGTTATAGGTGTAGCTGCATTATCACTCAACGAGAATTTTAAAGGCAAGAGTGGTAAGAAAACATGCAGGTATGTACATCAAATATCATGAATGCGTCATGAACTTGTTTAATAACTGCGTAATTGTCGTTTAGTGCATTTATAGAAATACACTTCAAGACAATTCGAATAGGTACACATAAATATGAGGATACATATAAAATATGAAATATGCAAAGTATAAATTATTAAAGCTTATAAGCTTAATTAATAATGTAAATTTTAATGAAAGACAATAGTATATATATTTTTTTTTTTGAGAACACAACGCATTTTCCATTTTATTTTTTTAGTGCTGACATATGATGTTACCAAAATATTTAAATGGGTTTATTTTGCAAAACATCAATTTTGTCAACATCCCCTATTGGTCATACTCCATGAGGACTTGGTGTTAAAATTTTGTGCGCATTTTAGAGAAAAATTATAGTTTTATTGAGTTTATTTGAATTGAAACTTGGTCCGAATATGGTTTTTAATTTCAAGTATTTAAAAATCAAAAAAAAAAAAAAAAATGAACTTTGAACCGCCACATGTATATACTGGTATCTCAGTTTCGGTACCGGTATAACGATACCGTAACAGAAATAAAAATACATTGAATACCGATGCCGTTAATAATTTCGGTTTCTAACCTTGGTGACGATTTTTTTCTCTGCCAAGTTACTAGACCCAAACCAACTTTCCATTGCGTCGGTTCTCCTTCTTTTGAGTGTTTTGTAACTGTCAAAGGATTTACATTAAGGTAAGAAATATATATTTTGCAATATTTTTATTATCATGTGATCAGGCTTGACCGACTCTAATTTAGTAATTTACTTTTACTTATTTTAAAATGTATTTGTTATCTACAGTATAAACAACATGCATCAAATGATAAAAAAAGGACTTCAATCAGTGTTACGTCGAAAACCAACTTAAATTTGGTTGATTTCACTGAAAAAAGACTGTTCTAAAATGGTTAAAATATAATGAAACGTGTATGTATTTAATTTTTTATTTTTTTTTTGCATTAGCATAATTTACAAAAATACATTTCATGAAGTTGTAACAATCGAATTAGTTTTTTCCAAAACGGTTACAATGGATGGTTATTATAACCGAATTTTGAAATAGTATGCACAACCGACCAAATTCGATTCGCAATGAATTCGGTTGTCACAACGAAGCTGTTTTCTCGAATAATACTACCACCATATAACCCCAGGTCTACAACTGAGATTAACGCTGATATAATATGTGAGATAACGCCGGCAGAAGAGAGTAACCATTTTGTTTATATTAAGTTAAATATTAAATAAGGGGTACACGTATTCTAATAAATCCTATAATATATCATAATTTTCAATCAGTCACAGAGTAAACATATCCTTTTTATTTAAGTAATTCACACTTTTTTAGCACAATTTTTATAAAAATGTTTTTTAACATGTAAAACAAATACTTAAAGGAAACAACTTTACAAAAAAAAAAAAAACATTGTTTTTCAGTAATTTCCAAAAGACACATGTACACACACAAACAAACTTTCGTATATGTGTATTTTTTTTGACAATTCATCTTATAAGATGGTTGTGTAGAGAAATCTTAACACAACAGTCTCATAATACATCTTATAATACTAATATTTGAATCTACACATGAAATAATACTCTCATAGAGCGATTTGACACTCTCTGACACAAAAATCTTACATATCATGTTACGTCTAGACGGGCTGTGAAAGAAGTATTATGAGGCTATTGTGATGACATTTCCCTACACAAAAAATATACATATCCGAAAGTTTGTTTATGTCTGCGCATATGTATTTTGGAAATTACTAAAAAATCAATGTTTTTTGTAAAATTGTTTCCTTTTAATGATTGTTTAACATTTTAAAAAACATTTACATAAAAATTGTGCTAATGAGGTGTGTATTTCTAAAATAAAAGGGACATGCTTACTCTGTGACTGATTAAAAATAATGATATCTTATAGGATTTATTGGAATAAATAATAACTAAACAGCTAGTTGTTTACCAGCACACGGAGTGGCCAGACTAACGGCGGCGCTGGTATGGTGGTTTATTCCGGGCTGGAGATCGCCGGATGGAGTGGTTTGCCGCCAGGTTTGGGAAGAACAAATATATATATATATATATATATATATATTTATATATATATTGTTATGAAATTGTACTTGAATTCAAATATAATGGTTTTACCGGTTTCAACGGCTGGTTTAAATTTAAAAAACGCTTCTCAACCTTTCTGTATCTTTCTCAATACTTCTCGACCTTTCTGTTTATGTTGATGGCAGTTAACATATCTGTAGAAATTATTAACATAGCTGTAAACATACAACGTTGAATGAAAAGCGTTCACCATTTTTTGTATGTATGGCAACACTAAATGTTGAAGCTGCTAACATTAACATCGAAAGCTCTAAAATTCGAATATACTAGTTTGTCCGTTAAGAACATTGTGGCAGTGGCAGTGCAGTGTATATAAATTGGCCGTGAGAACACCATTGAGTCAGTTTCATTGGAAGCATCGTTAAATAAAGACAAATTAACTGCCTTGGCTGTATATTCTTGTACATTATTAAAGTGTGTATTAGAACACATAGTAACTATTTAAACTGTTATTGTGGTACATTTTTTAAATAAAATAAAGAGTCGTAACAATTGGTAACAGAAGTGGGATTGCAAAATAATAAGCAGTCATGAAGTTTGAAGAACTAAAAGCCGAGCAACTCAAGAGAGAATTGAATAAGTTGGAGTTACCTACAGCTGGTAATAAAGCAGAATTATAAAAGACACTGATAGATGAATTTAAGCGGCGTGATATCAACATCGGAACTTCGAATTCGAGTATAAAGAAGAAATGGAAGTTTTTACCCATGCAACAACAAGCAGCATGAATTTATCCACAATGTTTGCTGCTTTGATGGAGAAATTTAAAGAAGTTAAAGAAGAAAATAAAATAATGGAAATGAAATTTCAAGAAACTTCTAGAGTAAATAACGTGAAACTTCTTGCTGAAGTTAAAGAAGAAAATAAAATAATGGAAATGAAATTTCAAGAAACTTCTAGAGCGACAGATGAGAAACTTCAACAAATTTCTGAAGTTATAAAAAGCAGAGTGGATGGCATTAAGACAAATGTGTCCGTCTTAGAGAGCTGCCTAGATATACAAGCCAAAGTCGTTGATACAGTTGATAAAAAGCTATTTAGAGAATGAAATAGTCAAAGGTGGTGATAAAAAACTACATGATCTAGAAATAAAGATGAATAATCTTCAATGCCAAGATGGACGGGTGCGAATTATTCCAGAATCCTCAAGTAGAATAAAGGTCCTTAGTTTTAATGGCACCACAACATTTAATGTGTTCAAGTTCCAGTTTGATACAGTTGCCATTAGAAACGACGAAGAAAAAGCTATATAGTTGATATTGGCCTTAAAAGGAAATGCGGCAGTAGTTCTTGAAAGCATGCCAGCGTGTAGCAGAAATAGTTATGATGACATAATGGAGGCGGAACCTGCCAATAAATTCACTAAAGAACAAGAGCTACTAGCGGAATATGCGGGGAAATGGGTAGAAGGATTAGCGCCGCCAGACCAAACAGATTCTGAAGAAATATACCTCCGTCTTCGCCTGGAAAAGTCAAAGCCATGGTAGAACGGCAATTGTAAAGCATTAAATAAATACTGGCGAAGCGAGGCCAATAAAGCAGGCGCCCAGAAGTGTTCCTCTAGCAAAACGCAGGGAAATGAAGGAGTTGGTCAATGAAATGGAGCGGAACGGTATAACCGAATCATCTTCAAGTCCTTGGAGCTCGCCTGTTATTTTAGTTAAGAAGAAAGACGGCAGCAGTACTATAGATTTTGCGTCGATTATAGAAAACTGAATGACGTCACCAAGAAAGACAGCTACCCGCTACCAAGAATTGACGACATCCTGGATACACTAGCTGGAACACAATGGTTCTCCACATTGGACTTGCAAAGTGGTTATTGGCAGGTAGAGATTTCAGACAAAGACAAAGAAAAAACCGCCTTCAGCGCAAGTGATGGGTTGTGGTAGTTTAATGTGATGCCATTTGGACTCTGCAATGCTCCAGCCACATTCGAGCGTTTAATGGAACAAGTATTGAAAGGACTTCACGGGAAGACATGCTTGGTGTACCTCGATGACATAATTGTCATGGGTAAGACTTTTGATGAATATCTAAGAAACCTTGAAGAAGTCCTTTAACGAATATCAGCGGCTGGACTCAAACTCAGTGTGAAGAAGTGTGCATTGTTCCAGAAAGAAGTCAAATATTTGGGACATCGGGTAACAGCATAAGGAATATAAACAGATGAAGATAATTGCTGTAAAGGACTGGCCACGTCCGAGAAATCTCCACGAATTGTGTAGTTTTCTTGGCCTTTGTACATACTACAGACGATTTGTCCCGAATTTCGCCTATGTAGTTGGAAGCTTAGATGAGCTGACCAAGAAATCACAATCATTCCAATGGAGTGAAGCACAAGAACTAGCATTCCAGAAGCTCAAGGATCTATTATGTACGGCACCAATTTTGTCATATCCTATACTTGGAGAAACGTTTGTGGTAGATAGCGATGCGAGTGGATATGGAATAGTCGTTGTACTTTCACAAGTGGTCGATGGCACTGAAAGAGTCATTGGATACTTCAGCCGAACGCTTTCGAAGCCTGAAAGAAACCTGCCCTCAGGTGGTTGCTGCAATTTAAACAACCTGAAGGACAACTCGCTCGTTGGATAGAGCGGCTTCAGAACTATGACTTTAGCATCGAGCACCAGAAGGGTTCGAAACACGGCAATGCGGATGCGCTGTCAAGACGACCCTGCGACGTGCAATGAAAGCATTGTACAAAAGCTGGGCCCTATGGAATAGTCTACACTTATTAAATGGCTGCTTATACCGCATATGGAAAAGTGCTGACGGTAAAACAGTGATAAATCTAATTGTAGTACCAAGGATCCAGTAAGAAGAAGTCGTGGACAACACAGTGCACAGTGGGGCGGAATCGAAATTTTTTGCAAATAAATATTGTAACTTCAGATCGTCTGGTTGGATTTTCATGAAATTTTGTATAGGCGTAGCAGAGGAGTGTATAATGTTAAGTTTGGAAGGGGGCACAACAAACCCCTCAGGGGCAGAGCTAAAGAGGCTCAAAGTTAGGTACCTCTGACATAAACAATTTTTAATCGCTTGCCAAATTTTTGTTTCTCGTCCAATTTCAAGTATTTGTTTATATTGTTGTAGGCCTATTTATCTCTTATAGTTTTCGAGTTATTTGCGTTTGAATTTTTGCATATCTTGGTCCAGTTTTTTTCATATATATCCTAGTATTTCCGACCGATTTTATTAGTTTTTTCTTTTCTAGTTAAAGAATCAATTGAATAAAAAAACTGAAGTCGATATCTTTACCGAGTCCAAAAATAAACGATTTTGAATTTGAAAATTGCAAAAAAGACGACTTTTTGTGTTTTTTTAGCCGAAAAAGTATCTACACTCTAATAAAATTTAACATATAATAATTTTGCACTTTTCTGAAAGGTAACTTCACAGAGATGACTTTTATTTTTTTATTTATTTATTTAATAGCCAATGAAATTACAATTTCTTACAGGCTAGCATATATATTATTCTTAAAGCTATTAACAATAAAATATTTTCATAATCATTCATAACAAAAACTTATTATTTAACTAAGCTAAAAATATTCCTCTTAATGCGGATTGGATTTAATGAGAAATCAATATATGGATAGAAACTGTTGAATTGATTGCATATACGTCTCATGGGATGAAAGTTGGCATAATTGGTTCGAAAATATTGTATTTTTAAAGGAGTATAAATTCTAGTTGGACGATTTGGGGTTACGAATTTGATCTTACGAAGCAGGAACTCAGAATTAACTGAACCGTTTACTAAATTAATTACAAATGAAATATTCATATATTTTCTCCTACTTTCAGGAGTAGGGAGATCAATAAGCTGTAATCGACTTTCATATGATGGTAAATTAATATTAGGATTCCATGGAAGATTACGAAGACAAAATAAGAGAGATTGTTTCTGGATCGATTCAATTTTCTTTATATGAACTTCGTATTGAGGATCCCAGAACACGGAAGCATATTCCAAGATTGGTCTTACAAGAGATATGAATAATTGCTTGGAAACGTAAGGATCATTAAACTCTCTTCCCCAGCGCTTGAGGAAACCTAGAACTGCTTTTGCCTTATTAACGATTTGCGAAACGTGGGAGTTAAAGGATAGTTTACAATCAAGCAACACACCCAAATCAAGAAATTCTTCGACTAGATCAAGTTGATATTCATTTATTGTGTATCTACAGAGTACTGGACTTCTTCTATAGAACATCATGTGTTTACACTTTTTTAAATTCAGATCCATTAGATTCATCATACACCAATCATAAAGATTGTCAAGATCTGATTGGAGTAAGGAACATTGATAGGAATAGTTAAAGCTATGGAACAGCTTTACATCATCAGCATACATTAATATTCTAGAATTCTTAATGCAAGCTGGTAAATCATTTATAAATATTAGGAATAATAAGGGGCCGAGATGACTACCTTGTGGAACACCAGATAAAACAGGAATGGTTTTTGATGTACATTCTCTGAATAATACACATTGGCATCTATTTTCAAGATATGTGGAAATCCATTTAAGGAAAACAGGAGAAAATCCGAGTTTATCCAATTTGA
The DNA here is from genome assembly GCA_932274085.1 of Protocalliphora azurea. Taxonomy (NCBI): domain Eukaryota; kingdom Metazoa; phylum Arthropoda; class Insecta; order Diptera; family Calliphoridae; genus Protocalliphora; species Protocalliphora azurea. The sequence continues at coordinate 115,658,542 of OW026519.1, read as the reverse complement.
ACAGTAGGAGATCGTGATTTACTTTATAGAAGGCTTTACTGAAATCTGTGTATATTGCGTCTGTCCGTAAACCGGAATCAAATGCGGTTATAACTGAGGTTGTGAACTCCAAAAAAGTAGTAATTGAACATCCTTTTTTAAATCCATGCTGAAATGGCGAAAGATAACATACAATTTGATGCGAAAGGATTTCAGTAACTATCTTTTCGAAAAGTTTTGGAATAACACTTAATTTAGCAATACCTCTATAACTGGAAATGTTGGATCTGCTACCGGATTTAAACAAAGGTATAATATAAGATTTCCTCCAAACTTCAGGAAAGTAACCACTAAATATTGATATGTTGAATAAGTATGTTATTGGAGATATAAGAGAATATAAACATTTTATAAGAACATAGCTTGGAACACCATCAGGTCCACATTTATCAGAATATTTTAGATTCTTTACAGCTCTCAGTACCATCGATTTATCTAATGTTGGACAATTTATAAGGGTTGCAGCTGGAATTGGATATGGATAATTGGAAAGTTCATGTGAATCTTTATCAGAATAGGCTGATGAGAAGAAAGCATCAAACATATCGCAAATATCTTCATCGTTTGAGGATTCTTTATCTCCAAATTTCATCATGGACGGATATCCAGAGACTCGACGCTTAGAATTTACAAACTGGTAAAAATATGGATTATTTTTAAAGTTTCTTTTCACCCTAAAAAGATAATTATTGTAACATTTGATATTTTCCGAATTGTAAACTGATATTGATATGGAGTACCTCATATAATCAATAGATAAACTAGATTTTTTTGTATTTTCATTAATGTTTGTTTTTCAAATTTTTTAAGCCATTGAGCTGCTTTGTAGTCCAAGGCGGTCCATGTGCAATTTTTTTCTCGTCATTGGTATTGATTTCTTAAAACATTTAAATAAGCCATCATAAAATTTATTCAAAATGATGTCAATATTACGAGGGCATACTTTATTGTAAGGAATATATTCAAACCAGTTTTCAGAACAAAGTAGGTGATTTAATTTGGAATAATCAGCTTTGCTAAAATCAAAAACCATCTCATCAGTTACATTGGATTGTAATGATATCTTTGTTTCAACGTATACGCTTATTTTAAGAATGGGGTGATACGCATCTTCAGGTGATAATAATGGATTAATGCGAAGAATATTAAATTCTTCAGGTTGATCAACAAATATAAGATCAAGTAATTTGCTAAGCTTGTTTACTATGTTGTTTATTTGGAATAGTCCTAAATCAGCAATAGCATCCAGTAATTCAATAGATGTTTACGATCTTATTGATGGGCTTAAAAAGCATGAATCAGGAGTTTCGCACCATTTAATATTTGGAATATAAAAGTCACCAAGAACAATTATGGAGCCTCCAGGTTTGGATTGATTAGCTACAAATTTGATCGCGTTTGCATGTTGTTCATAAATTTGAATGTTTGACGCAGGAGGTATATAAGAGCAAGTTATAAAAATTGTTCTAAATTTGGCTTTAACACATACGGCGATAAATTCAATATTTTGATCATTGTCAAAAAATATTTCTTCTGAAGGAGAAAGAGTTGAGACAGAAATCAAAACTCCCCCACCTTCTTTGCCCACTCTATCACGTCTATAGATTTGAAATTTACTGCACATTATTTCAGAATTATGAATTTCTTTATCAGATTTATTTCGGAGCCACGTTTCAGTGAGTATAATGATATTATGCTCAATATCAAAACTCTCTAAATAAAGGGATTTTAACTTTGTGTTCATACCTCTAACATTTTGGTATGCGATGGAGATAGCTGAGAAGTTGTAATCATTTTTGGGACAAATATTAATATTTAACGGATTATTTAATTCAATTAGTTCTTTGGATTTGGATCAGAAGCCCTGGGAAGAATTACGTTGTTATTATCACGATAAATAAATTGTCGCACAATTGTATTTTTTGGCCAAAATTGTGGATTAACGAGACGATCAAAAATACTTTCTGGGACAATTATTTTAAATGAAGCTCTATTGCGCGCATTTACCTTGTAAATTTGGACATTATTATAATCTTCGATGCCAAGGTTCGTTTTAATATAGAATTCAACATCATTTATTGTTGTATCTACTGAAAAACGGCTAGCAAATATGGTTTTCCTTGGAGCAATAATTTTTAGAGGCTTTGGAGTTACAGTTGTAAACGGATTTACAAGAGGATTATTGACCACATTTAAATTAGTTGGGATGTTTGACGATGATGAAGTTAATAAAATAAGCTCTGGAGGCTTACTGGTAGCAAGATTTGGAATCATGGGCAAGTTCGACGAATTAGATACCGTAGGAGTAACTAAAGTCGACTCTGACGGATTTATATTATAATTGGAAGCATTTGAAGTACGATGAGGCGGAATAAAATTATTTGAATTAGGAGTTACAACAGCAGCAGGACAACTACTTGTATTTGCGGTTGGTAACGGAATAGAATCATTATTAGTAGTAATAACCCCTGTATTTTTAGGAATACAAGGAGGTGTTGATGGTCTCGGGGAAGCAGCAAAACTATCTAAATTTGTGAATTTAGAAAAAAGTTCACCATATTTAGTTAGTTTTCCTTGTAGAGAAGAAAAGTCTTTTTTAATTCCATCGAACTCTGCTTTATAAAATTGTAAAATTCAATGCCAATTACTCTGCAATTTGGATAAGTCCACTGTAAGTTTTTGGCATTGTCAGATAATGCATCAGCATCACGAGCTTTGAGGCCACTACATTTTATGTGGTAATTTCCCAAACACAACCAACAGGAAACCATACGTTCTTCTCCGGAAATAATGCAGTTTTTATTCATACAGTCCATCTCAAACTTTATTAAGGACACACACAAATACAAATATTATCTAGGATTAAAACCAGTAATATGTAAATAAATGGCAACACAGCAGATACTTAGCAAGGACACTAATTATAATATTGATCTTAATAATGGAAAACGGAGTGGTAATATTAGGGAAAATATAAAACAAAGATGTTTTATCTGACAGATTGTTTTATTTGACAAATAGAACTATACCAAATGTATGTCAATGAACATACAAAAACAACTTCATGCAAAAATAAGTCTTAAGATATATATTTATTATTGTTGTTGTTCAAAACAATAAATAAAACAAATTTAATTAAGACTTAATTGCAAATCCAATTCAATGAACTTCAATATTCTCTAATTAAGATATATATGTGGAATACTTATCTTAAATAAAATAACCAGAAAAAGCAATTATAGATGGTGTTTTTAATTGAAAAAGTTTATAAAATCGCAACACAAAAATTTTCAAAGCCGAAACTTTACAAGGTTACCAGGCAAGCCCAATAACTCAATTGATCATGGTACACATCCTTCCGAATTCGATCCATTTTATATGAAAGTTTTGATTTTAGACCATATTTTCTCAAATCCCAAAGCACGAATCGACAAGCGGAATATATTTTAAGAATCTCCAATCTCTCCCGTAGATTTTGATTTAAAACTTTTAACAACATATTGAAGATTCTTAAAATATATTCCGCTTGTCGATTCGGGATTTGAGAAAATATGGTCTAAAATCAAAACTTTCATATAAAATGGGTCGAATTCGGGAGGGTGTGTACCATGACCAATTGAGTTATTGGGCTTGTTTTTTATCTTAAAGTCATCTCTCTGAAAATACCTTTCAGAAAAGTGCAAAATTATTATATGTTGCTAAAGAAAATTTTATTTTGGATAAAAAAGAGTATAGATACTTTTTTGGCTAAAAAAATACAAAAAGTCGTCTTTATTGCAATTTTCAAATTCAAAATCGTTTATTTTTGGACTCGGTAAAATTTTTTTTATTCAATAGATAATTTTGTTCTTTAACTAGTATATATATATGAAAAAATATGAAAAAAAGTGGACCAAGAATATGCAAAATTATGATGCTTAAAAAGTCAAACGCAAATAACTCGAAAACTATAAGAGATAAATAGGACACGTAACTTTGAGCCCCCTTAGCTCGTCCCTGAGGGGTTTGTTGTGCCCCCCTTCCAAACTTAACATTGTACACTCCTCTGCTGCGCCTATACCAAATTTCATGAAAATCCAAACAGTCAATCAGAAGTTACAGATTTATTTCCAAAAAGTGTTGATTCTGCCCCACTGTGCAATATAAAGACAGTTGACAAAGTCCTTGTTTATAAATCTGCTCAAAAATATAATGATTCGATACACTTAACAATTTCATATAAACCTAATGTTCTTCTTCATAATCGACAAATCTATTTGGGAAATGTTGCATAATGAAATACATTCTGATAAAATTTATAGAATTGGAAAATTTAATGAGAATAGAGAAGATTGTCATGAGTTTAAGGGAAAATAATTAGTGAAAAATCTTGGATTTCAAAACTTAAAACGGAAGCCTAAATGTATTATAAAACAAGTAAAGGAGAAAAATAATAATAAATTTGTTGATGAAAAAGGTTGTAAAAGAGATGGGTAAATAGTAAAAAGATTTTTTAAATACCAAAACGACATACCACAAAAATTTCAATTTGATAGACAATTTACTGGAAGAAATTATATAAAAAATAAATAAATAAATAAATAAATAAAAATACATGTATTCATATAACAAAAAAAAAAAAAATAATAATAATAATAAAAAATAAAAAAAATATATAGACGAAAATTGTACACTAAAAGAAAAATTGTTATTAAAATATATTTAATTAAGAAATTAGAAAATTGCTGTTAATTATTTATTAAAATAATTGTAAAATAAATTTTTTTATTTAAAATAATATACACTTACTTATTATAATATTTGAAATTAAAACTGTTCCGGGAGTAATGTGTGTTGAAAGGCAGGGGGAGTTACATGTTTTATGAATACCCTTTATAAATTAAATATATTTTCTTTTAACTTATTTATTGTTATCTTATTTTTATGTTCTTATTTTTTTAAATAAATATTTCCATTTACTCTTTAATTACATGATTTATCAATTACATTAAACTAGTTATTTTTGTTTGTTTTTATTTATGCTAAGCAAGATCTCATAATAAAATATAAAAGTTAGTTCTTAAGCAACAGTAAAAATGTTTAGTTCAATGATTTCGAAAAAAAAATAAACATTGAAAAATAAAAAAAATTGTTTTAATAAAATTATTACAGGAATCATCTTCACTCACCACCCTCATCAACAACCAAATTTATCCACCACTCCTGATGCAAAGCTTATTGTGGAAACGATTAAGTCGATAGTTCAAGTGCTATGTGCTAACAACAATAAGACGCCATCTGTTGCCTAAAGCAAAGGCGGCGCCATGTACAATTTCCATTAAACATTTTAATTAAATTTATTATTTTATAAAATTAAACAAAAATTAAAATTTAATTATTATATTAATTAATAATTTAATATAAGCTTACTTTCTATTTGAATTACTATTATTGAAGTCTCAATATATCTAATCTATTACAAACCTTCCTTGAAAATATGTTGCTATTACTGAATTTATAGCAACATTTGTTACAACCTTCAGAGTTTTGCCAAAACCGAAATTTCTTAAAGCTAATCTTATAATTAATATAACACTTATAATTCAACCATTTTGGAAGCGATACTAATTTTATCCCAATTCATTTTACTTACCTTTTAAAATTATGAATAAACTAAATTTCTGGCTTCCCTGAAAGAGAAGGTGAGAACGCAAAATCTAAATTAAATTTCAATTGAAAGAAATACTAAACCCTTGGTTTTCTTTCCTCTATTTCTTTAAACCCAATAATTATAATTACTCTATAAGTAATTATATATATATATATATATATATATATATATATATATATATATATATATATACTATTAACAGAAAAAGCTAGAGAGTGGTACTGGCGTTATCATTAAAGAGTTAAGGTTATCAAGTGGGATGATATAAGAGAAAAAATCCGCAATAGGATACAAAAACCGGGGGAATCATTTGATTCTTTCAATGAGCTATAATTGATAGAGATATTAGCACGAAACTTTCGACCTGACCTTGTCTAATGTCTTTTATATGTTCCGGTGCATTCAATTCAATTCCTTATTTGAGAAAGCTAGTACAAATAAGAGAGAATTTTTTGGTAGAAGAACACGTTCGCAGAAATATTGTTCCTAGAATTCCTACCACCAATTTTCCCCGTCGTATTGCAGAATTGTCGCCAGATAATTTTGATGAAAATGCATTTTTCTCTGAAGAATATGAAACTGATTTATCAGTTAATGCCATATAAAATGTTGAATTCACTGGAAATGTTGGAATCTTTGAGGCAAGATTGGCTTAAATATAGAACCATATTCTGCTATGGATGTGGCGAGAAACCTAATTGTGCTAGATGTACTGCCAGAAAACATAGCTTTTCAAAAAACTTAAAACTTCCTTTTCAGAAGGAAACCAATTGATAACAAGAGCAAATAGTGATAATGACCTCAGCAAACCTAACGGTTATGACAATAAACTTGACTTAAATTGTGAAATTGGTAAAATTAAAATACTTCTTTTAAAAATGTTGTCAATACATTTTCTTTGATTTCGAATAGAATTATTTTCCCCCATTTACCTTATTTTAATTTATAAATTAAATCATTTGTGGAGTTTTGATGAACAGTACATGTGCTTAACATTACCGGATTCCAGCGGATATCTCTTTGGATTTCTAAAGAATTTACAAGAAGATCTTGTTCATCATTATCATTGTTTATAGGTTCATTAAGAATAGCAGAACATTGTTGCAGATTTAAAGTTTTAATGTTGTTATATTATGTTATTGTATTATACTGGTTCATTATATATTTCCCATTATGAAAATCTTCATTGTTGTTGTAAACTTTCACGTTATTTAATATGGAATTTATCAAATAATTCATTTTCTTTTCAAGAATGGTAAACGATTGTGCTCCTCGAATTTGATTCCAATTTTCGTTGAAAGATCATGTTGTTCTGTTGTATTTCAGAGGAAGACTTTGATGTGTTTTCTCTCTGTTTTTCTTTTGCACAGGAAGAGTCTTCATAAATAAAATGAAAAACTTTCTTGTTTTGGCAAAATATTTTGTGTTGATCTATAGTCATATTCACACACTCTATGTGAAAATATCGTCGTAAATTAAATTACCAAATAAAAATATATTAAAACTTCCAATTTTTATAATGATGTAAAGTTTATAACGAAAAATTTGCCAAAGAAGGAAAGAAAATTTGCGGTATATACACATATAAAAATACAATGTGATTCTAATCTAACAAATTTATAATACCACTCAGATTTTATTATAATATGATTATTTAATTAAAATTAAAATCTCTTAGTTTTATTTATTGTTTCGCTATTTAAATTAATTACTTTTTAATTTCTGCTTAACAAATACTAAAAAGCACGTCTATTCGATCATGGTGTTACCAAAAAATTTTTACAAAAAATAGTCCTTTTTTATTAAAAATTAACTTCTTTTTGTTCAAATATTTTTATTCTGGAACCAATTCAACTTTTCTGAATAAAATCTCGAAACTAAATTCTTTAGAAATTTATCTATTATTTTCAATTTCATGAGGATTTATTACTTAAATAAAAAAGCAACATATTTTCTTCTTTGTACACACAAAATACTTAAACAAAGAGAATCAGGTATCATTCTTGACTCATAGCTCATTACGTTTGGTTGTAAAATATTGCGTATTAAAATCCATGTTAGTTAAATTTTCCGAAATTTTTAATAAAAAAAATATAATGAAGTTATGGCAAAAGTGATAAGTAATGTTGGCTCTTGTCTAAAGATATTTGTAAAATAGCATATTTAAATACCTAATTTATTTTCTTGCAGATTAATTCATGAAATTTTGTCCTGGATTTGAGCAGCAGAAAAAATAATATTATTGAAAGATGAAACAGTAATGACTGCTCTGGGCGATGTTGAATTTTGAACAAAATGCTTCAATTACTACTCGTGGATTATTATTTTTGAAATATTATTAATTGGTTTGTATAAATATTTATTTTTTTTATTATTTTTTATACTATGTTGTTTGAAATAAAATATAACTATAAAATAAATTTTTAAATTTGTAACAAAATGGAAATGAAACAAGATAGAAACTATCGTTTTGGAACTATTGCAAAGGATAATATTCGATAGTCACTAGAAATATTGATTTCAAATAATTACCCAGCAAAAACTTTTTGGTTTTCGGTAATGACAACTACTTATTAAAGTAGTTTCTTGGTAATGAGGCATCATTATTATTTGCCTACTCTGTATAAGTACTCAATAGTATAATAGCACAGTAATACTGCAATCACGTGGACGAGTTGGCTAGAGCGCCGGATTAACAACCAGAAGGTTGTTGGTTCAACCCTATTCTGAAGCTGTTAATTTTTTATAACAAAATGTCTAAAAAGATATTTTAAACTAAAAAGGGTTTTTGTCGATTATGATGCTATGTGCGAGATGGTGTACTGAGTAAGAGGTCAGTTATTAAAAACAAATGGTTAATTTGTGACCAAGTTTAAATCTCACTGACGGTAAAATGTTTTTTATTTATTTTTTATTTTCATTTTCGTTTTAGTCCATATTTTGGAGTATTCCTAGAGTCTAAAAATAACTACATGAACTTGTGGACAACTCGAACAAAAATAACTAGTTATTCAGGCAAAAAATAAGTAGTTTATTTTTGTTTCCAATTATACCTGCTAGCTTACCAGGAAAGCAAAGTTTTTGCTGGGTAGTAATAATCAACAAAGTGAGCGACGGGTAAGCTCAAGGAGCTCATATTCGGATCGCTAACGATAGTCGTTCTCGTATGTTTTGTAAGAGAAATTTTCGCTTGACCTGAAATAAAAAATTATTGAATATGATCAAAAACGAGTAATTTTCGAAACAAATATGTTCGATAAATTATCGAAAATTAAATAAAATGTGCAACTTACTCGATAATTTCTCGATAGGAAAGATTCAAGTAATTTTCGAAAATTCTTAAAATATCGATTACCGCAATATTAATTTTTTTCGATAAAATCACGAAAGTAAATGCTTCAAGAAATAATCTATTATTTCTAATTTCTCGATATTTTGTTACTTTAATCAAAAGGCAACATATTTTCTTGTTTGTGCATGTCATTCTTGATTCATAGTTCATATCGTTCGGTTGTTAATTTAATTTACGGAACATTTTATATAAAAACGATAAGGAACTTTGCTACTTTTCTAAAAATATTTACAAAATAGCATATTTATCTAAATGATTAATTTATTTTCTTGCGGATTAATTTAGTAAACTTTGACCTAAAAAATTTTTATTTGAACAACAAACAAAGTAATATTATTGAGAGGAAACATTTTTGATGATTTCCTCTAGGAACATCAAGGCGCTATATTCTAAATATCGTAGTTTGAGCTTTATATATAAATATATAAATTAAAATTTTATTTTGAATACAACTGTAAAAAAAAATATAGTAAACAATTGTGTTGATGATTTTTGAAGTAATAATATATATATTATATATTATATATTATATATTATATATTATATATTATATATTATATATTATATATTATATATTATATATTATATATTATATATTATATATTATATATTATATATTATATATTATATATTATATATTATGTACTATATATTATATATTGTATATTATATATTATATATTATATATTATATATTATATATTATATATTATATATTATATATTATATATTATATATTATATACATATTAAAATGTCGCATATATATATATATATATATATATATATATATATATATATATATATTCAAAATAAAATTTTAATTTATATATTTATATATAAAGCTTAAACTAGCTAATTCACAACTTTTCCCTTAAAACCTTCGTTAAGTAAATTGTATTCAAAAAACGTACATTAACTAATAAACTATTTTTTGTTTGTGTAGGCAACTCTTCTCAGTTTCACTCTCATTTATATTGTCAATGCTATGAATAGTTACAATAAATTATTCGTTAACTGTTTTATTCCATTATTATTTTTGATATTCTAGTACGTTTTTTATCATAAATAATTTTTTTTATTAAAAAAAAAAAAATTATTTATATATAACTATATTTATATATCTATATATATAAAAGAAAGTGATGTTAGTTACTATTGTTATAACTCAAGAACAACTAGACCGATTTTGATGATTCTCACCAATTCGGACCGGTCACCGGCCAGAAAAGGATAATACGAAAAAAAATTCGCGAAAAATCCGCGATAAAAAAAAACTCTTTTTTGTCATAATTTCTTTGCCTTAATAATCATTAAAAATATTTTTTTTAATACAAATTATAACAATTACTGTTTCTGTTTCTATCGAAACGCTTACTTTTTTGTGCAATTTGTTTTCTGGTGGTGGTGTAGAATTCTATTTCCAAACGGTAAGTTCCAAGTAAAGCTCATCATTTAGTGAGGTTGTGATATTTAAAACCATTTGTTGTATTTTTGGCATTCGTTATTAAGTGTTATTCACAATGCCGCGACCCCGGAGATCTAATATTTCGCGTCGAACACGTAATGCAAGTACTTATCGTAATATCGTCAATCAATTGAATATATATGAACGAGAAATCGCACGAGAACAACCCCGTATTAGTTTGGCCCGACTTCGTACATCACAAACGCAGGAAGAAAGGCAGGCGAGAAATGAAACGGCTCGGTTAGCAATGAGAAATCGTCGAGCAAATGTAGCAATTCAGCAACTTTAAAATTTTTAATCAACGCATAAGAAGAATTGCTTCAAGTTCTGATTTGAATCAAGCAGCGTTCCATTACAACTGCAATTTCGACTACAGCTCTCATCATTCCGTTCAAAAAAAAGACATTGTCTATCCGCTAACCTTAAGATGAAGTAATAAATAAATATAAATTCAAATTTGCCTTAAATACATGCGTATATTTTTTGATTGAGCCCACATCTACATCATATTTAAATTCTTCTGTAAAAAACACTTTATAATAGGTATTCCTTAGATTTTTATTTAAAGGTCGTAAATTTCGTTAAAATATCAATTTAAATCGTTCAGTAATACAACACTAATGTTTGCTTAGGGCCAGCAACGCGGCTCGGGTCAGCTAGTAGTTATATATAAATGAAATACTTTTATTTAATTTTTGTTGGTTATAATTATAAGTATCCAATATTCTGTGATAAAATCAATATCACTATTTCATATTTGGTTTTCTTTACTTTACTTCTGTTGAAATTTTGTTAAAATTTTTTCTTTTAAATCATTTTTTCTTTTAAAATGTGTAACTTTTAAACCGGAGTTGATACATTTAATTAATGATACCTTAAGACCTGTACATATGAATATACTAGTGGTCGAACATATGTGATTGTGTCGAACATTTGGTTGACATGCGGGCAGCCGGAATGTTGGTATTTTAATCCAAAACAGGACTTTTCCTGTTTATGATTATGATTTTATTAAAAAATTTACATATGTGCAGAAAATATGCTGTTCGGGAATTCAGTTTATACGTTTTCAAATAAAAAAAATTTTCTTGAAATATGTACATATGTAACGGATATAATCTTAAAGTAGCTTTGAAGCAGGGTCGAACATACTTTAAAATATTTAAAATTAACAATGGTTTACTATAAGTACATTAATCGAATCATCGTTATTGAATACAATGGTTAGTAAAACTGTATTAAGTTTTCTTGAATACGGCTGTAATACTTTATAAAAAGTTTAAATTGATTTGAAACGAAATAAAAAATACAACTGATATTAAAATATCGCACTTATTGTTCAAGTCATAGAAACCAAGTAGAAGTCTAACTTCCTTTAAAACAAACGTAACTCAGCTGTCAAAAAAACCGTATGTGTCAGTAGAATTTTCTTCAGAACTAATTTATACGTGTGAATAGTATTTTTTTTAATAAAAACAGTAAGACTTCTAGTTGTTTTCTATGGTTGAAGTCTTCAAAATGAGGTGGGACTTCTCTTTGTATTTTTTAATTTTTTTTATATGATTATTTGCTATTTATTTTATCAAAAAAGTAACGGTTTAACAAATATTTGCAGAGAATAGTTTTAAAAATGTAAACTCACAATCGCGTATGCTGGGTATCAAAATTTGGAGAAAGAAGGGTTTGGGGTTTCCCGTAATATTTTTTTCCCCGGGAAACGGGAACGAAAAAGTCATTTTCCCGGGAATTCCCGGGAATTTTTTAAAACTTTAGTTATAAGAAAAAAAGCCATGATTTTTTATAAAGAAAATTATTTTTTATTAAATAAAATAAAACGAAACATTAGAAATCATACTAAATTAACGAAAAATGAAATAATATAAAAGTATAACGCTATTTCCAAGATTAAAAAATTTAAATATTTTATACAAATAAAATTAGTACCTTTCGTAATTTATGTTAAAAACTGTGTCTGAGATTTTTACGTTATTGTGTTTTTGATGATAAAACTTTAAAAAAATATACAGTAATCTGTTGGATAAATTTCATTATAAGTAGCTTGCCGTTTATTTCCACTTTATTTCTTTAACTTACATTATTTACTTACGTTTTTTAATAATTCTTACTAAATTAAACATAAATCTTGAAAATATTTAAACTTAGTTCTTTTTTAAACTTATTTTTTCTCGCTCTCATTAGCTTTTGATTTTTTTAAATATTGAAATAAATTTTACCAAATGAAAAATATGTCAAAAAATTCCATACAAATTTGGGTTATATTTCATATGAGAAATAGCCCAATGTTTTGAAGTGATTTCTTTCGTTTTTTTTTTTTTTAACTGTAATTCCTTTTGGATTAAGCATTTCCAAATTTTTGTGTCATATAAGATTTTTTAATTATACCTACGAATTTTTTTTGATTAATGCAATATGTTAAGATAAATTTAATTTGGAGCATAAAGCGTCGCAGTCGATAAAATTTATTAAATATAAATAATATCGTTTTTTTTTTGTGCGAATAAATATACAAAAAATATGAAATTTACGATTCTGTAAAAAAAGTCTAGAAAAAAGCTAGAAACTAAAATGAAAAAGTTGAGGCTAAAAGCAAAATAAAAAAATGCTAGATTTAGCCTTAAAAAGGCTAAACTGACAACCCTGCTTACAAGTACCATATTTAGAGTAACGTCAATCTTTCATTGTTATAGCAAAATGTTTGCTATAGAATTTTAAAACTTCGAGAATATTTAATTTCCCGTTCGGGAAAATTAAAAAAAATCCTGGGAATTCCCGAGAGCATTTTGACGAGAAATTCCGGGATTTCAAGAACCCGGAATTACCTCGTTAGGAGGTAAATAGTTTAGGACATAGTAATTCTTTTTTTTTTTTGGCTGTCCGAATTAAAAGGGTTGGACTTCAAGTTGTTTTCTATGGCTTGTCAACTATGTTGCTTTTGTACTTGGTAGTGGATTTTAAATTTTTAATATGTACGTATCATATATACCATACATGGGGAATTTTTAATTAAGCGTTGAATTTTCATTATCATTATTTAAAAATAATATTAATGTTAAAAATGAACTACCATTTAATGATTGTGATTTTTTAACATTATAATTTGTTTGAAAATATTCAAATACTAATTATAATTACTAAAGAAAGCATTGTTTGCATTAAAAAACATTTTTTTTAATATATTTTTAATACTTTTGGATTAGTTTAAAGGTTATTAAATAATTTTAATATAAATCTCCATTAGTTCAGTTTTCTTCCTGAAATTTTCATTATTTTTTTTTTTTTTGAACTTACATTTACGTACACACAGAAAATTTTACTTCAGCATTTCTTACTTGAATTGCATTGATTTCAAGTACAAAAACGAAAAACAAAACGAATTTCGAAGTACGAGCAAGTTTTTACCCTTTCATATTCCCTCTCGTCCTCCCTCACACGAAATCAGCATTTCAGCAAGAAAAATTGCCTTGTGTTAACCCGGACTTACAGCTAGGTTTGAGGATGATAAAATATGATATTTTTAAAAATTATGGAAAAATATATATATTACCAAATATAAGAATACAAATTACACATTGAGGGCTTACATTCGAAACCCTCTATCTCGAAAAACACAACTTTTCAGGAGGGAAAAAATTGTTTATTTCTTTTATTTTGAAAGTATTAAAAAAATTTTCTTTTATGATTTTAAAAGTTTAAATACTTTGAAAGTATTAAAAAAATTTTTCTTTTACAATATTTATTTAAAACCATGACTAAATCTTACATATAAATTGTTTTTAATATTTTATAATATTGGCAATTTTAAAGACAGATAGTGGTTTTTGCGCTTTTAAAATATTCAATGTGTATAAATAAAATAAATATATAGACGATTTTGCATTGCAAAAAATACATTTAATTATCATTTAATATATGATTTTTGAAAGTTTAACTACATAGATAGTAATTTGAAAAGCAACATAATTAAAATAGACTACTTTATTTCGGGATCGAAACAGCGACAATAATTATCGCATATTTAAAGAACTATTAAAACGAAAGTTTTAAAAATGTGTGGCAATAACTTTCTCATCAACTTCCACAATTGAGATGAAAATAGGAGGGGTAGGCACATAGGGAGTGGTAGCTCCCATACAAAGTAAAAATTATTTACCGCTTAAATTAAGAACTATTAGATGAAAAATTTTGAAATTGTGTGGAAATAATTTCTTTATCAAGATTTATAACTGAGATGAAAATAGGGCGATCAGCTCTAAAGGAAGTGCAAGTCCCCATACAAAGTAAATCTTAACTATCGCATATCTAAGGAACTATTACAGTGAAAATCTCGAGATTTTGTGGGAATAATTTACTTTTCAAGTTCCGCACATATACTGCTCTTTATTTGTTTTTTTTTATAATCTGTTTTCCAATTCATTCAATTTAAGGAATAAATACCATACAAGCAAAATAATACGAAAGTGATTCGTATCGCTTAGAAGAAAAATTTTATTGCCACCATAATCATATTCGTATTGCGGAAGTTTATTGCGGAGGTTATATAATCACCTTACTAAGAAAGGCGCGATATTTTGAGGATAAAAATAATAAAAAAATTTTAATTTTACATATATTTGTTATTTATTACCTAATTTTCTTTAAACTGAAAAAAATGCTATATTAGAAATATATTGATTGACTTTCGTCCAAATAATAAAAAAGAAGATATTGTGTAAATTTTTTCCAGGAAGATATCTTCCAAATGTTTGTAGGGTATATGAAGGGACAAAATTTGCTTATGTATGTATTAAAAATATTACATATTTACTTAGTGTTAATTTTTTGAAATTAAAACTTATAAAATCTATTTACGTTTAACATAAAAATAAAATAAATAAAAAATGTTTTTTATATCCTGAAATTTCAATAGTTATTTGTAATCTAAAATGTAATTAGTGTAAAAGGGGCGAATAATTTAAATTTGAAAATTAAATTTTTATAATAATGTTTGGTGTCTAATGAAACAAAATAAAATTTTGCATCACTCGATTATATGTGTAATTCAGATTATCTGTAGTGGGCTGTCAAAGTTGGTATAATATTGGTGTTTTCGTGTACAATGGAAAAATTTTAAATTTTGCTGAAATCGACTGCCCGTATGTTCGTTGCCTTCTAAAAATGAAACTTTTATGATGAAACAAACTTAGGTAGGTTCTTATTTCTGAATTTTTATTGTATTTTTTAAGCGCCAAATTTGGGGTATTTTTCACATTTGATGGACCAGATCTTTTACATTAGGCGGTATTGGGATTAGATATGTATATTAAAAATTACGCATTCTTAACTTGCAATAAAAAAAATATAAAAAGCTGCGTATATGTTGCGCCCTTTTTAGATATCACCTTATTTGTAAAAATTAAAGTCTTTGGAGGATAATTATTTAGCAAAAACATTATATAACTGACTGTTTCAAAGGTAATAAAATATGAAATTTTGATTTTATTTCCCTATAGAATTGTTCTTTGGGTATTAAAATTATATTTTGCAAACTACCGCAGTGATCGGGTATCGCAAAATCGTTCTGAAACGTATGAAATTTGAAAATGCATTTATATGGACAAATTTGGCTTTTTTAGGTATCTTGAAAATCTATTTATTATATATTAATTTTGTTTCAATTTATTATAGCACATAATTATCTATCAGTTAACAGAAAAAATACAAAAATCGGTTAACAAATGGTAAAGTTATTACAAATTCCCCAGACCATTAATGTGTCTCAAATCACTTGTGTGGGAAATGTACAAAAAAATGGTTCGAAATATTTAAATAAAATAATATTTTTATTTAAATTGTATTTATAGTTATTCAAATAAACATTTTTATTTGAAAATTTTCACTTTTTAATTTACATTCACATATTTAAATAAGCTGACAGCAGTTCTACAAAAACAATAATACACTGCCTGCCACTTGAATAAGGATTCACATTTTTTTAACTTTAATTAAGTACATCTCCTAAAATAAAGTTCAGAAAAAAATAATTTTTTGCACAACCAAATTTCAAAGTGTTGGCTTTAGTTTCCTGAAGAAATAAAAAATATACATATTTTGTTATACTAAAATTATGCATTTATTTAAAGACATGTGGTACTATTTCGTGTGTCACTTGAATAAGGAATATTTTAAAACTAAACAAACTGTAATTTATTTTTAAATTTTAGGTTATAAAAATGAAAGTTATTATAAGCAAAATTTGTGCTTATTAGAAGTTTGATAGTTCGAAGTACTAAAAAAATTATCAGCTAATTAGGTGAGGTCATCTGTCTGAATTCGCCTTGGATGTAGGTCTTATATGGGTGCTAGGCAGCTTTGTCAGAATGATGATTTTAATATATTTTTGATGATTTTTTAATAAAAATATTATTTGATGACTTTTTAATAATAATAATTAATAATTTTTTTAAACACCAACAAAAAGCTTTTTTAGGTCTCTAAAAGATTTCTTAGATGATTTTATTTAAAAAATGCAAATTTTAATATTGATAATTATGTCAAATTTTATTCAGGCTCAAGTTCAGATTTTGATGTAAATATTATTCCACTAGCAACGTGGAATATATTATCTAGACTAGGATAAATAGCTTTAATCAGCATTCTTAAAAACAAAACGTTAATCAGGACTATATTTAGGAGGTATGGAAATTGTTGTTTTTTAATTAGCTTTTCTGAGATATAACACGATAGTAGTTACAAAACTTTCAGTAACTATTTTACTTTGAAGATCATAGGAAAACAATTTACATCCCCTAAAAGAGCACATCATAAGGATATCAAATTTAAATGGTAAATTATATAACATCTGGGAAGGAACATAATTTTACAATATAAGTCTAATTTTTATATAATGATAAATTATTAATAGTGAATTGTTTTGAATTGAAATACTTGGAGGTTAAGGTTTTACTCCGTTTTATTGAGTTTTGAACATGATTATTGAATTCAATGAAATATAACCAAAATTAAGACGAAAACAAAACTTGTGAGATTTATACTGTTACGAAATTGTAATTGAATTCAAATATAACGGTTTTAACGGCCGGTTTAAATCTTTCTCAATGCTTCCAGACATTTCCGTTTATGTTAACTGCAGTTAACATAGCTGTAAAATTATTAACATAGTTCTAAACATACAACATTGAATAAAAAGCTTTCACCATTGTTTTTAAGTGTGGCAGCACTAAGTGCTTATGCTGCTGGCACTATCATCAAAAGCTAGTTTGGCAGCACTAAGTGTTTATGTTCTGGCACTATCATCAAAAGCTAGTTTGGCAGCACTGAATGTTTATGCTAATGGCATTACCTACAAAAGCTCTAGATTATCCGTTAACATTGTAGAAAGAAATAGAGCTTTCAAGAAACATCTAGTAGGCAATACAGTGTATATAAATTGGCCGTGAGAACACCATTGAGTCAGTCTGGTTGGAGGCGTCGTTAAGTAAAGACATATTAACTGCCTTGGCTGTATAATCTTGTACATTATTAAAGTGTGCTGTATAAAGCGTGTAATTTAAGTGTGTGTGTGTATTAAAACACAAAGTGACTTATCAACTGTATTGTTGTACATTTTTAAATAAAATAAAGAGTCGTTACCATTTTTAAACTACTGAACTGCTGTTATTTTTGTAATCAAAGTATAAAGTTTATTTAAAGGAAATAAACGACCGTTTTTAAAAGGTAAAAACGTAACAATACATTAAAAAACGTTGTCTTTTGAATCACAATACGTGCTTCTCGAATAGTACGATATTTAATCGTGTCAGATTAAACGTTCTTGACTTAAGTTAAAAATAATTTTAATAATTTTTACGCTAAAATTACGATTTTTCTTTATCAAATGATGATTTTTTTGTACAAAGTATCTTATAACGTCTGTGCTAGGGCAACTAGCGGACCAATCCTTTTTAAATTTTTCAATAACAATGTTGTGCACATAAAACATTTAGAAAATTTGTTTTATCTCAATATCCACACAAAAAAGCGCTCAAGGTAGGGATGTCAATTTCATAGCACAATTATGCTGTCTAAGTTTTCACGTATTCTTACGCTCTTTCATTTATCCAAGGTCCACAACTGAGATTAACACTGATATAATAAGGGGTACACGTATTTTAATAAATCCTATAAGATATCATTATTTTCAATTAGTCACAGAGAAAACATGCCCTTTTTATTTAAGAAATATTTTTTAAATATAAAACAATCATTAAAAGAAAACAATTTTACAAAAAAAAAAAAAATCAGTAATTACCAAAATACACATGCACACACAAGCAAAATTTTGTATATGTGTTCATCTTATAAGATAATTGCATAGAGAAATCTTATCACAACAGTCTCATAACACATTTTACCCCTGCCAACATTTTCTATACAAATTTGCACTAAAGAGTAACGTCAAGTTGTTTTTAACAGTCGAATATTATATCATTTTCTTATCCAAGAAGAGTAACCGTGCGGGAAGAAGTGTGCAGCAGTTCTAATATTTTTTTAATGACACTATTAAGTGCTTTTTTTATGCGACAAATTGGAGTCATTTTGAGGAACATAAAAAATCACTATTTCTGACGAAATTCTAACTTAATACTATCAACATTACTATCAAAACTTTGACTAAATAGTATCCATATTTATTTTAAAATAGTAAAAGAAAAATAAGTTATTTTCCTATTGAAGAAGAATCATCGTTCATGCAAAACTGTATGGCAGTTTTGATACTTTTTTAATGACACTATTAAGTGCTTTTTTTGTGTGACGAATTAGAATTACTTAGGGTTATTGAGCTTAGGATAATCTGACTTTAAATATTCAATTTAAGAGAATAAAATTACACCAAATTGCTGATAAAAAAATAAGTATTGAAATCATGCGCGAATCCAAGGGGTAGGGGTGGTATAGGAAATTTACCACAACAGACCATATCACAACAAACCTGTACCTAAAATTTTCATACTTAGGAAATAATAGACTCTGCTACAACAAAAAATCACTCGAGAAATGACGTAGCATACGTTATAGGCCTTCTTGAAAATGTGAAAAATTCCATTTTTGGGATTTTCAGTTTTTTTTTTTTGTGAAATGTGAGATTCCTTCTATAAAAATCTTGAAGTTTTTTACAATTTCTCATTTTAAACAATGAACGAAAAATTTGTTAAGATATTCTTACTAACAAAGATTTTATTACAGATATAATATTTATAGTTTCTCCAAAAACCATGTTTTTTTCTCAAATAAATTACGTTACTTAGATAAAATTCGTCATTATGTAGATAAAAATTTAAGTCAATATCTTTTACAGAACAGAAATTACGCTTAAAGTTTATAGTTTAATAATATGTAAAATATTTGAAATCGGATAGGAAACAAAAAATTGGCAAGCGATGAAATATTTTCTATGTCAGAGGTAACCTATTTTGAGCCTTATATGCCCCATATGCTCCTGAAGAGCATATGGAGACCCCATCCAAATTAAAAATTATACGCTCCTCTGGTACTTCTATGTGAAATCTTGGTAAATCCAGCCAGGCGATTAGAAGTTAAAGATTTTTTCCAAAAAAAAAAAAAAAAAAAATCAAAAAAAAGAATTGTGTCAAAACATGGTGGAGGAGCAGAATTTTTTACGGCAGATATGAAATAATAATTTACGAGAAACAAGAAAATTAAAACAACTTACCTTATTAAAAAAAATTATAGATATATTTTGATAAATTGGAACAGGATATTTTTGATTTCGAAAAGCCTAACAACTTTAAAAATTTAGTCGAAATATGGGTTCACCTTCATTAAAAAATATACTGTTACGAAATTGTACTTGAATTCAAATATAACGGTTTTAACGACCGGTTTAAATCATTCTCAATGCTTCCAGACATTTCCGTTTATGTTAACAGCAGTTAACATATCTATAAAAATTATTAACATAGTTCTAAACATACAACATTGAATAAAAGGCTTTCACCATTGTTTTTAAGTATGGCAACACTAAATGTTTAAGCTGCTAACATTAACATCAAAAGCTCTAGTTTGTCCGTTAAGAACATTGTAGAAAGAAATAGAGCTTTCAAGAAGCATCTAGTAGGTAATACAGAGTATATAAATTTGCCGTGAGAACACCATTGAGTAGTCTAATTGGAAGCGTCATTAAGTAAAGACAAATTAACTGCCTTGGCTGTATAATCTTGTACATTATTAAAGTGTGCTGTATAAAGTGTGTAATTTAAGTGTGTGTTTATATTAGAACGCAAGTGAATATTTAAACTGTTATTGTTGTACATTTTTAAATAAAACAAAGAGTCGTTACAACTTTTAAACCACTAAACTGCTGTTATTTGCAATCAAAGTTTTTAAAAGGTAAAAACGTAACAATTGTTATCAGAAGTGGGATTGCAAAATAATAAGCAGTCATGAAGTTTGAAGAGCTGAAAGTGGAGCAACTCAAGAGAGAATTGAATAAGTTGGAGTTATCTACAGCTGGTAATAAAGCAGAATTACAAAAGAGGCTGATAGATGAATTCAAGCGGCGTAATATTGACATCGGAACTTACGAATTCGAGTATAAAGAAGAAATGGAAGTTTTTGCCCGTGTAAAAACAAGCATGGATTTATACACAATGTTTGCTGCTTTGATGGAGCAATTTAAAGAAGTTCAAGAAACTTCTAAAGCTAATAACGAGAAACTTCTTGCTGAAGTTCAAGAAACTTCTAAAACAAATAACGAGAAACTTCTTGCTGAAGTTAAAGAAGAAAATAAAATAATGGAACTGAAATTTCAAGAAACTTCTAAAGCTAATAACGAGAAACTTCATGCTGAAGTTCATGAAACCTCTAAAACAAATAACGAAAAGCTTCTTTCTGAAGTTAAAGAAGTAAATAAAATAATGGAAATGAAATTTCAAGAAACTTCTAGAGCGACAGACGAAAAACTTCAGCAAATTTCTGAAGTTATAAACAGCAGAGTGGATAGCATTGAGACAAAGGTGTCCGACTTAGAGAGCTGTCTAGATTTACAAGCCAAAGTCGTTGATAAAAAGCTGTCCGATTCAGAGAATGAAATAGCCAAAGGTGTTGATAAAAAACTGCAAGATCTAGAAATAAAGATTAATAATCTTCAATGCCAAAATGGACAGGTGCGAATTATTCCAGAATCCTCTAGTAGAATAAAGGCCCCTAGTTTTGATGGCACCACATCATTTAATGTGTTTAAGTTCCAGTTTGATACAATTACCATTAGAAACATGTGGAACGACGAAGAAAAAGCTATAGAGTTGATATTGGCCTTAAAAGGAAATGCAGCAGTAGTTCTTGAAAGCGTTCCAGCATGTAACAGAAACAGTTATGATGATATAATGGAGGCGCTGCAACGTAAGTACGCTGGTGAACATAAAAAGGAACTATACCGAATGGAATTGCGTGGTAGAGTGCAGAAGCCCAATGAGGCGCTACAAGACTTTGCGTTGGAAATCGAACGTTTGCTGCAGCTTACTTATCCAGGGGAAAACAGCTCGTTTTTGAACCATTTCAAGATAGAGGCAATTGTTAATGGCATTCGCGATCCTGAAATAAAACACGCGGTATGTGCCACACCTAAACCATCATTTACTGAAACCGTCTCATTCGCACTGGCACCAGAAACGGCGAAATTTCAAAGTCGCAAATATGCAAGGTGCGAAATGTTGAAGTTGTTGCTGATAATGAGAGAAATATAGTCGACGGATTAAAAAAAGTTTTGGAGGCGTTTAATGATAAGCAAAGTAAAGTCAGAGTAAGATGTTATAACTGTGGTAAATCGGGTCATATTCAGCGAAACTACAAAGTACCAAGAAAGCAAACCAGATCTGCCTCGCCTCAAGGAAATAACCGCCAGTCAAATCATCAATCATCACAAGAATCACCTTTAAACTAAAACGAGCTGGCACTATGGGGCAAGAGCTAGATCCCACATCTGAGGGCCCCACCATCTCCATATCCGTAATGCAACAGAAAAATAGCAATCTTACTGCTTCGGGGTACATCAACGGTCAGAAGCACGTTTTTACTGTAGACACCAGGGCATCACAGTCTATCGTCAGGCCAGATTTAGTCAAGAAAACAATTGAACCATTATGTGGGGTAAGCCTGCGCACAGCTACTGGGGAGCCAGCCACGGTCTATGGTAAAGTAAATGTGAAATTAACCATTGCCAACGTTACCGTCAATCATGTATTCATTGTTGCCGATATTGTGGACGAAGTTATCATTGATGCTGATTTCATGATTAGCCATGGCATTACTTTGGATATGGTACGAAAAGTTATGATTTGGCGAAATGTGGAGATACCCCTTGACGTCGGATATGAAAATAGGACTCAAGTAAGAAAGCTAGTTGCCGTCGAGCATCAGAAGCTACCACCACAGTCAGAAACTTTAGTATGGGCTCGTATGGAGGGAGATTGTGAGGACAACAGTTTGTGGGTGGTAGAACCAGCAGAAATAACAAGTGATCTTGTAACAGCAAAAGCCCTCGTTAAACCCTGCAACAACAAAATAGTTCCTGTAAGAATGCTTAACCTGTCCAGCTATGAAAAAGTTGTTAAGCCAAATTTCAAAATGGGTCATTGTACTTCAGCAGAGGTAGTAATCAATTGCGAGAAAAACCCGCAACCTGCCAATGAATCCACCAAAGAACACGAGTTACTAGCGGAATATGTGGGGAAATGGGTAGAAGGATTAGCGCCGCCAGACAGAAATAAGGCCAAACAGATTCTGAAGAAATATACCTCCGTCTTCGCCCTAAAAAGTCAAAGCCATGGTAGAACGGCAATTGTAAAGCATCAAATAAATACTGGCGAAGCGAGGCCAATAAAGCAGGCGCCCAGAAGTGTTCCTGTAGCAAAACGAAGTGAAGTGAAGGAGTTGGTCAATGAAATGGAGCGGAACGGTATAATTGAACCATCTACAAGTCCTTGGAGCTCGTCTGTTGTTTTAGTTAAGAAGAAAGACGGCAGCACTAGATTTTGCGTCGATTATAGAAAACTGAATGACGTCACCAAGAAAGACAGATACTCGCTACCAAGAATTGACGACACCCTGGATACACTAGCTGGAACACAATGGTTCTCCACATTGGACTTGCAAAGTGGTTATTGGCAGGTAGAGATTTCAGACAAAGACAAAGAAAAAACCGCCTTTAGCGCGAGTGATGGGTTATGGCAGTTTAATGTGATGCCATTTGGATTCTGCAATGCTCCAGCCACATTCGAGCGTTTAATGGAACAGATATTGAAATAACTTCACGGGAAGACATGTTTGGTGTACCTCGATGACATAATTGTCATGGGTAAGACTTTTGATGAACATCTTAATAACCTTGAAGAAGTCCTTAAACGAATATCAACTGCTGGACTCAAACTCAGTGTAAAGAAGTGTGCGTTGTTCCAGAAAGAAGTCAAATATTTGGGACATCGCGTAACAGCAGACGGAATATCAACAGATGAGGATAAAATAATTGCTGTAAAGAACTGGCCACGTCCGAGAAATCTCTACGAATTGCGTAGCTTTCTTGACATTTGCACATACTACAGACGATTTGTCCCGAATTTCGCCAATGTAGCCGCAAGCTTACATGAGCTGACCAAGAATCATTCCAATGGTGTGAAGCACAAGAACTAGCATTCCAGAAGCTCAAGGATCCATTATGTACGGCACCAATTTTGTCATATCCTATACCTGGAGAAACATTTGTGATAGATAGCGATGCGAGCGGATACGGAATAGGCGGTGTACTTTCACAAGTAGTCATTGGATACTTCAGCCGAACGCTTTCGAAGCCTGAAAGAAACAACTGCGTAGCGCGACGAGAACTTTTGGCAGTATTAGAATGTGTGAAGCATTACCACAAATATCTGTATGCCCAACACTTCCGACTGAGAACCGATCATTCTGCCCTCAGGTGGTTGCTGCAATTTAAACAACCTGAAGGACAACTGGCTCTTTGGATAGAGCGGCTTCAGAGCTATGATTTTAGCATCGAGCACCGAAAGGGTTTGAAACACGGCAATGAGGACGCGTTGTCAAGACGGCCCTGCAGCGTGGAATGTAAGCATTGTACAAAAACCGAGGAAAAGGAATGTATCATCGATGTTCGACTAATGTATATAGAGTCCAGTGAAGATTGGTCTGTACCGCAAAGAAATGACCCTATACATATCGGCAAAAGAAGAAGGTAGAAGGCCAGCCCGCAATGAAATATCCGCCGAAAGTCCATAAATGAAATCATATTGGGCCCTATGGAATAGTCTACAGCTGTTAAATGGCTGCTTATACCGCATATGGGAAAGTGCTGACGGTAAAACAGTGACAAATTTAATTATAGTACCATCCTCTAAAATAAACGAAGTAATGAAAGAGTTCCATGACGGTCCCAGTGGTGGTCATCTTGGTGTGACAAAAACCTTAGAAAAGTTAAAACAACGTTTTTATTGGGTGGATTGTCATTAAGCAGTAGCCGATTGGGTAGCCAGTTGTTCACAATGCATAGCAGCGAAGGGCCCAGTAAGAAGAAGTCGTGGGCAACTTCAGCAGTATAACTCAGGGGCGCCATTCGAGCGGATTGCAATGGATTTAGCAGGCCCTTTCCCCGTCAGTGATGCCGGAAATCGTTACATTCTAGTGGTTATGGATTATTTCAGCAAATGGCCAGAGGTATATGCCATACCTGATCAAGAAGCTAAAACGGTTATAAGTGTATTTGTGAACAACTGGATGTGCCGCTATGGTGTTCCACTGGAATTGCATTCTGATCAGGGTAGAAATTTTGAATCTGCCGTATTAAAGGAAATGTGCGATTTATACGGAATAAGAAAAACCAGAACAACGCCACTGCATCCTCAATCTGATGGCATGGTCGAAAGATTCAATCGCACTCTGGAGGAATATTTAAGAAAAGTGTTCAGTGCACATCAGAAGGACTGGGATGAACACATACCGAAATTTCTATTGGCATATAGATCAGCTGTTCATGACTCAACCTCTCGAACACCTGCAAAAATTGTCTTCGGGACAGAACTCAAGTTGCCTGGTGATTTAGAATTCGGTATTAAGCCCTCATCAACAAATAAGGAAAACACTTCCCAAGAGCAAGATGACCTGAACGAACTACATGAATTCGTACGCAGACGAATAAAAATAACCAGCTATAAAATGAAAGCCAGATACGATCGAGCAGCGAATTCTGAAGGATTTAACGAAGGCCAGCTTGTACTGTTGTATAACCCACAACGTAAGAAAGGACTGTCTCCCAAACTACAAACCCATTGGGATGGACCATACAAAGTGATTAAGAAACTAAACGACGTGGTGTACAGAATACAGAAAGACGAGAGCCCGAGATCTAAAATGAAGGTCGTACATCTAGAACGACTAGATGCTTATGGGAAAAATTAATTCGTGTCTATTCGGGACGAACAGGCTTAAGTGGGGGGCAGTGTTACGAAATTGTACTTGAATTCAAATATAACGGTTTTAACGGCCGGTTTAAATCTTTCTCAATGCTTCCAGACATTTCCGTTTATGTTAACAGCAGTTAACATATCTGTAAAAATTATTAACATAGTTCTAAACATACAACATTGAATAAAAAGCTTTCACCATTGTTTTTAAGTATGGCAACACTAAATGTTTATGCTGCTAACATTAACATCGAAAGCTCTAGTTTGTCCGTTAAGAACATTGTAGAATGAAATAGAGCTTTCAAAAAGCATCTAGTAGGTAATACAGTGTATATAAATTGGCCGTGAGAACAGCATTGAGTCAGTCTCATTGGAAGCATAGTTAAGTAAAGACAAATTAACTGCCTTGGCTGTATAATCTTGTACATTATTAAAGTGTGCTGTATAAAGCGTGTAATTTAAGTGTATCTGTGTATTAAAACTCAAAGTGACTATTTAAACTGTATTGTTGTACATTTTTAAATAAAATAAAGAGTCGTTACAATTTTTAAACTACTAAACTACTGTTATTTGCAATCGAAGTATAGGTTTATTTAAAGGAAATAAACGACGGTAAAAACGTAACAATACATATTTTTATGAGCGAAACACAAATTTATTTCGAAATTTTATATTATTTATTTTTAATAAGAAATAAATCCTAATTTATTTGTTGTTTTCAAAGTAAATTTTCGCTTCGCTTTACGGAATAACATTTATTTTTTAATTAATTTAATTTAAAATTTCTTTCAAAATTTGTTTTCGCAATATTTCATTTTGTTTTTATTTTAAACAATATTCACTTTACATATATATATATATATATATATATATATATATATATATATATATATTAATTAACTCACTCCTTTTTTTCTTTTTGTTTATTTTAATTTTAAGAAGCTTTCTTAAAATTTAAAAAAAATCGATTGCTTGCCTTTGAAAGTAACACGCCAACTAAGTACCATCGTCTTCCCCATATTTTTTGTTGTTAATTTAAAAACAATGTAATGGTTTTTTACTTTCGAAAATCGAATTTAATGTTATTTGTTTTTGTAAAATTTTTTACTATCAGGAAAATAACACTAATGAGAGACAGTGTTTGGTAACTTTATATTTATCCAAAAACTGACTTTTTCGATATTTTAGTTAGTAAGAAATGTAGAATAAGTAGACGAAAAATCGAAATTAATGTTATTTGTTTTTGTAAAATTGTTTACTAACAGGAAAATAACATCTTGAGAATACTAGAAAGATTAATTTTTCTGATAGTGGATAAAACTATCACCTAATTGCTGGCAGGGATAATACTAATATTTGAATCTACAAGTGAAATAATACTCTCATAGAGCGATTTGACACTCTCTGACAGAAAAACCCTACATATTATGGTACGTCTAGATGGGCTGTTAGTAGTTGCTAAGAGTGCAAAACAAAAAAATTGTATGGCAAAAATTGTTTGGCAATTAATAACCATCAATTTATATAATCTTGTTTAAAGATAAAGTTGGAGGAAAGTAAATTATATTTTTTTATGACAATATTAATAAATTTAAGAATAAAAAAAGCAAAAAAGCATTAAAAAATTTATATAATACAAAAGCACCACTTATAACTGACGTTTTTTATTTACTAAATCCAACTTTTACCTTAAGGCCATATTTCGGGAGAATTTTTGTATGGGAGCTATATAATAATAAACCAATTTGAATCAAATTTACCGCAGTGATTGACTAAAACAATATAAACATATATCCAAAATTTGGTTAAGTTATCTTAAAAACTGGCATTTGTACTTTAGCCAAAAATTTTGTTAATTAACGACGGACAGACGCACGGACGCTGGCCTAAGAGCAAAAAAATCCTAAAATTGAAAAATTTACTCTTTTTACTTGTTTGTATTCAAATTAATGAAACAAAATAAAAATGAAGTTATTTTTATCATTTCCTGAATTACAGCCCATCTACACGTAATATATCAGTTTTTCTGTCAGAGACAAATTAGCAAACATTTATTGCATAAGTATTGTAAAATATATTTTATGGGGATAAAGTTTCTTAAGCTAAGATTTATAGTAAGAAAATTGAATAGTTTTTATCCACAAACGCTTATTTAATAAAATGTAAAAAACTAGACCAACAAATCGCTACCTTGTTTACAAATTTTTTATAAAAAAATATCATAAAATTAAAAATTAGTACATTTTCTATACATTTTATACCAGCACTTTTCTTTGCAAAATGTAGACTTTCCATATAAATACTAGAGAGTGCTCAAATTATTATTATTAATTTGACTTAATTGAAACCTTTATAAAATAATTAATTACAATGTTCTGTGGATTTAATTAAAAGTATTACAACAATTAATATCTAAATAAATAAATAAGAAAACTTTTAATATCACTAATTACCACTCTTTAAGTAAAAAAGAATCTTAAAGATTGTTTAGCAAATTTCTTATTATTTCATATTCAAATTAATTAAACATTTCATCAGTAGAATATCTTGGGTGTAGATTACGAATTATTTTCAGATTTTTATTTTGTATTATCTGCAGTTTTTTTGTGTAAGTTTTAGCAGCTTTATGAAACCAGACTTGGCAGCCATCGGTCAAAATTGATCGAATACACATTTTGAAAATAAGAATCTTGTTTTTTAAATTAAGTTTATCTAAGATAATTCCTAGATATTTGATACTATCCTGCAGAGGAGTAAAAACTCCCATAGAATATAAATGTTTTGTAGGAATACGTTTCTGTGATCTATTATATGGAAATATAATAGCTTGTGTTTTGCTAAAATTTACTTTTATCTTCCATTTATCAAAGTATTTGTGACTGAATTTTAAACTGTCTCCCATTCTTTTGATTATTGCGCTAGACACTTTACGGCAGCAAATAAGACCACTATTGTCTGCGTAAAAAGCCACTTCCTGACTCCTGCGAACAGTAATATAAAATATATATAGAGTAAAGAGCAGGTGATAATACCGCAGAGGTATTTGTCTATCACTAGATAGCGTGTTATCTATAGATACAACAAATGAGCGTTGATCTAAAAAACTCTTTATTATCTTTTGCAGATACATTGGATAATTGAAGGAATTAAGTTTAAAAACACATGACATATTGAACAGAAGGCTTTTTTCAATGTCAATTAAAATAACTTTAGAGCTCTTACGATTTCCTTTGCTGGCTTCAATAAAAGTAAAGATTCTTTTTAGCTGATGTACAGTAGAGTGCTCCTTGCGGAAGTCAAATTGTTGAGGGTTAATAGGTTTGCTTATGTACTTTTTGGGTAAAGTGCGGTGGTAAAATGAGAAAAAGATAATTTTTCTTCCACAATAATACAACAACGTACAAAAGTACGAGAACACAAAAATCCAATTTATTTACCCAGAACTAAAACATCAAACTATTAAAAATTCGCATGTAAATGTAATTTTATTTTTCAGCATATTTGAGTGCTTTTAAATTTTTTAAATGAAACTTTCCTGTTAGTAACAAAAACAAATAAGTTTTTATTAATTTTTGTTTAAATTTTTTATTGTATATTATTATTTTTTAATTATTATATATATATTATATAACAGATATTCTGGACTGTTTCGTGCAAGAATAAGAAAATTATTCTCTCAAAATAACTCCCATTTGCCTAATTTTCGAGTATGGGAACGCTTTTCGGTAATATTGGGATTCCGCGTGCTCCCAATTTAGAGTACGGGAACAAAGCTATTATTTAAATTAGAAAAATCAAAAATTCTTTTATTTATTATTTTATCTAATAGGATTAGTATGCTGATTGGTCTATAGGAGGAAGGTAGTTAAGGATACTTTCCTGGTTTGGAAATTGGGATGACTTTTGCCTTCTTAAAATTTGTAGAAAACTATTATTCTATTAAACAAGAATAGAAAAGTTTACTTAAGGTTTGAGAAAAGTAAGCAGGCATATTTTCAAGAATAATGATATCAATGCCATCTAACCTAGGGACTTTATTGTTCTTCAATAAAAGTATAAATGATTTATCTTCAGTTGAGTTGGTAAGTTTCACGTTCGATCTGTCACGAATTTTATCGTAAAGATGATGAACAAATCAAGTGACAACTGTGTCCATAGACGAATAATTACTTAAAGTAATGGTGTGCGAATTAGCAAATACGTCTGCAATTGAGTTGGCCTTTTCAGCGCCAGTCTTTAAAACTTCACCATTTTAATGAAGATCATTAAAAGACATTTTGTTACTTTCCAAAGTTGAAAAAAATAAACTACTTTCAACTTCTTCATATTAATACATTCTAGAATTTTTAAAGCAAGCTGGTAACTATCTTTTCTAAAAGTTTTGGAATAACACTTAATTTAGCAACAGCTATATAATTGGAAATGTTGGATCTACTTACAAATTTAAACAAAGGTAAGGGTCATCGAGCGATCCATTGAATTTAAACAATACACAATGGCTACTTTTCTGGACATAGAAGGCGCTTTTAACAATGTCACAACTATGGCGATACAGAGAGCTCTTCACGAACTAGGAGTTGAGGATTACATCACCAACTGGCTGGTCTCAATGCTAGAGACAAGAATCGTCATTGCGAATTTAGGCAACAGTGTTAAGACCAAGTTATGCGTGGCACTCCACAAGGAGGTGTGATTTCTCCGCCGTTGCTGCTTATTGTCATTAATACCATCTGTGTGAATTGGACGACAGGGGAGTGAAAGTCGTGGCTTATGCGGACGATGTGGTGATACTAGTATCAGGACTGTTCCTGAACGTGATAAGCCATATCATGTCAACTGCTATGACTACACTCAGCAACTGGTCCAAAGAATGTGGACTAGGGGTGAATCCGGGCAAGACAGAGCTGGTACTTTTCACCACAAAGACCAACATTCCGAGCTTCAGACTACCACGGTTAGAAAACTGTGAACTCACCTTGTCGCACAATGCAAAGTACTCGGGAATTATTTTGGACTCCAAGCTTTCATGGAAGCTAAACACTCAATATAGGGTTAGTAAGGCTACGGTAGCATACTACACTACTAGTGTGAAATGGGGTTTGAGTCCAAAATTTACAAAATGGCTATACACTGCAATAGTACGGCCCATTCTTGTATATGGATCTCTTGTTTGGTGGACCGCTACTAGTAAAAGATAAGTGGTGGATCAACTTTACAGGATACAAAGATCCGCTTCCATTGGCATTGCAGGTGCATTACGTACTAGTCCATCAGAAGCTAATACTATATTGCACCTAACGCCCATAGACCTTCACATTATTAAATCATCAGTCAATAGTACGATAAGATTATCTGCAACGGAAAGCTGGAGATCAAGAACATATGGGCACGCGAGGATATTAAGTTTAATACCCCCCAATTCAATCAACCTACCGACTATATGATTCTCCAGATGGACTTCAGAAATACTATTGAAGTCGTATTCCCCACCAGGAGCGAATGGAGAAGGGGAAATCTTCTTGAACAATATGGAACTAAGATATACACTGGCGGCTCAAGGATGAACTGCGGTGTCGGCTCTGGTGTCTTCTCTAACGATCTTGGAATTAGACACTCATATAGACTCTAGTCACAGAGTGTAAAGAGAAACTGCTAGGACTAAGTCGACTTTATGGCATTACTATAGTCTGGGTTCCTGCGCATAGGGATTACTATGGTAATGAACAGGCAGACGAATTAGTCCGGGCAGGCTCTGCTTTGAATGCGTCTTTATCGGTTTCTGTCGCAATCCCGTTAGGATCAGTCAAAAACAGAATCCAAAAACACTATCTAGAAAAGGCAAAAAATAGATGGCGAAATCTGGACAAAGGAAACGTGGCCCACCTACAATGAAAAACGCTCAATGCAACTCATTGGTTACAAACGCAAAGACATCTCTAGACTAATAGCATTGTTTACAGGTCACTGGACGATCGGAAAGCATGCAAGCAGACTTGGTCTCCCTTACAATGAATACTGTCGTAGTTGTGGCAGTCGCGAGAAGGAGGAGCCAGTATATCATCTTCTATGTGAATGCTCAGCCTTGAACGCAAATTTCTGGGAAAGTATCAGTTAGGCAACCACTGTGAGATATCTGATACTAGACTCAGGCTGTAGCATTGAGACATTATTAAATATCTCAATGCTACAGGCTGGATCTAATTAATTTATGTTCTCATTTTTCTTCCCTACACTTCTATCTCATTACAGACTCAATCCAACTCATTCACCTGGCGAGTAGTGTGGTCCCATCAAAACGGAATCTAACGAGTCTAATTGATTGCCCGTAAGTTTACGGGCTACCAACCAACCAAGAATTATTTCTTTCGAAGGAAAAAGAGTTGAAACAGAAATCAAAACTCCCCCAACTTCTTTACCCACTCCATCACTTCTATAAATTTGAAATTTACTGCACATTACTTCATAAATATGGATTCCTTTATCAGAATTTTTTCGGAGCCACGTTTTAGTGAGTACAATTATATTATGCTCAATACTAAAGCTCTCTAAATAAAGGGATTTTAACTTTGTGTTCATAACTCTAACATTTTGGTATGCGATGGAGGTAGCTGAGGAGTTGTAATAATTTTTTGGACAAATATTAATATTTAACGGATTATTTAATTCAATTAGTTTTTTGGATTTGGATCAGAAACCCTTGGAAGAATTACGTTGTTATCTTCACGATAAATAAATTGTAGAACAATTGTAGTTTTTGGCTAAAATTATGAACTAACAAAACCATAAAAAATACTTTCTGGGACAATTAACGTAAATGAAGATCTCATATCTAAATATTACATATTTAAAATAAAAATGTATTTCAAATAAATATGTTTCAAAACTTCGAAAACATTTACTTAATATTTTTGAAACACATTTAATATTAAGAATTAAATTCATTATATTCATTACTATACCCTTCCTAATTATCGTTTTTATTAAATTCATGAAACGGACTAATTGATCTATTCACCTAATCATTTAGTATTCATTCCCTTTTTAATTCATTTACTTTTTGTTGGTGCTGATCTTCAGAGTTACATTCCCTAATGTCGATATTTAATTAATATATTATATTATTTATCCTTATTATGAAAAATGCTAGAAAATGCTAAAATAATTATTAAAAAAATTGAGGCTAAATCTGAGTAAAATATGCTACATTTAGCTGAAAAAATGCTGAAATGTTCAAAGTGCTAACAACATATGCTTAATATTACCTTTAATTGCAATTATGTTTTCAAAAAAGTCTCATTTAAAAGTAGAACATTGATTTTCCTTTTGTGTAAAACGTATTCCAACTGGGCAGCCTTAGGAATTCCAGTGCATAAAATGAACATTGTGTCTACCGGTTGAATTATATGGCATGTTGAAGCGTCTTTCCCAAAACTTGTAGCTTGTCGTATTTATTCTGACACCTTTGCAAAGCATCGACAGCATCAAAAAATATTTGCATTAGCCTTTCTTTTGAAATATCAACGTTATTATTCCTTTCGTAGCATTTGTTGTTAGCTACCACAGAATACAAATCATGATCATCTTGGTTAAAATACGAAAAAGATCTTCTGTTCTTCGTTTTAGAGCTAGATGTTACTCGATGTCGGATTTCTAAGTATTCTTGACGACTTGGGCACTTTGGGTCATCAGCTCTATGGTTGACATTCTTTAATTTCTTCTTTACGCAGTTGTAGCACTTATAAATTATACCACAATCACTATCACCTTCGTTGAGAGAATAAACTACATAACTGTGATATCCCGCGCATGATGAATACGTTTACGTAAGACATGATACGGTTACGGTCCATACATAGTACACTTGGAGCATTGTGTGGGACCTTTGTTGCCCTTTAGAGGTTTTCTTCAATACACACAGAAATATTACAAAAATAGCTTATTTTCATAACCTCTCTTTTTGAAACATGTTGACGATCAACCTCGATAAGATAGAACGCGTTATCTAATGTGGATCTCTTTGTTCCTAGTTTCTTAATGGTTATCGGGTTTATATTTGTGCTCAGTTTTGTTAGGCCAAAAAAACCAATTTAAAAGTTTTAGCATCCTTTTACTCATGCACATAATACTGAAATTTTTTGTCTTTGAAACCACTCAAAGCTTCAATATACAGCGATAACGAGTCTGATACAATTTTCGTACCAATAGACATTTGGTTATAAGTATAAGTAGCACAGTCCACAATCATTGGTGGAATCTTTACTTCGATAGCAACTGCTTCTTCTTCTTCGTCTTCTGATAGAAGATGAAACCTGCTGGCAGTAGTGCAGGGACTGCCTAAAGTTTTTGGCACTTTGAATTTAGGTCTATTACCCCAATGTTTTCCTTTTTTTTAAGCAAACGTTGCAAAACAAAATAATGTTAAAAAAATTTAAGTAGTTTTTTACACTTTTTAATTTAAAGTTCAATTAATTATGTCTAGCAAAAATTTTTATCTTCAGACAAAGATGCCAAATAAAAAGGGAACAAATTAAGATCAACGGCTCATTTAAAATATATATATATATATATATTGTTACGTTTTTACCTTTTAAAAACGGTCGTTTATTTCCTTTAAATAAACTTGTACTTTGATTACAAAAATAACAGCAGTTCAGTAGTTTAAAAATTGTAACGACATTTTATTTTATTTAAAAAAATGTACAACAATACAGTTTATAAGTCACTTTGTGTTTTAATACACACACACACACTTAAATTACACTCTTTATACAGCACACTTTAATAATGTACAAGATTATACAGCCAAGGCAGTTAATATGTCTTTACTTAACGACGCTTCCAACCAGACTGACTCAATGATGTTCTCACGGCCAATTTATATACACTGTATTGCCTACTAGATGTTTCTTGAAAGCTCTATTTCTTTCTACAATGTTAACGGACAATCTAGAGCTTTTGTAGGTAATGCCATTAGCATAAACACTTAGTGCTGCCAAACTAGCTTTTGATGATAGTGCCAGCAGCATAAACACTTAGTGCTGCCAAACTAGCTTTTGATGATAGTGCCAGCAGCATAAGCACTTAGTGCTGCCACACTTAAAAACAATGGTGAAAGCTTTTTATTCAATGTTGTATGTTTAGAACTATGTTAATAATTTTTACAGATATGATAAATGCTGTTAACATAAACGGAAATGTCTGGAAGCATTGAGAAAGATTTAAACCAGCCGTTAAAACCGTTATATTTGAATTCAAGTACAATATCGTAACACTGCCCCCCGCTTAAGCCTGTTCGTCCCGAATAGGCACGAATTCACTTTTCCCATAGGCAGCTAGTCGTTCTAGATGTACAACCTTCATTTTAGATCTCGGGCTCTTTTCTTTCTGTATTCTGTACACCACGTCGTTTAATTTCTTAATCACTTTGTATGGTCCATCCCAATGGGTTTGTAGTTTGGGAGACAGTCCTTTCTTACGTTGTGGGTTATACAACAGTACAAGCTGGCCTTCGTTAAATCCTTCAGAATTCGCTGCTCTATCGTATCTGGCTTTCATTTTATCGCTGGTCATTTTTATTCGTCTGCGTACGAATTCATGTAGTTCGTTCAGGTCATCTTGCTCTTGGGAAGTGGTTTCCCTATTTGTTGATGAGAGCTTAATACCGAATTCTAAATCACCAGGCAACTTGAGTTCTGTCCCGAAGACAATTTTTGCAGGTGTTCGAGAGGTTGAGTCATGAACAGCTGATCTGTATGCCAATAGAAATTTCGGTATGTGTTCATCCCAGTCCTTCTGATGTGCACTGACCACTTTTTTTAAATATTCCTCCAGAGTGCGATTGAATCTTTCGACCATGCCATCAGATTGAGGATGCAGTGGCGTTGTTCTGGTTTTTCTTATTCCGTATAAATCGCACATTTCCTTGAATACGGTAGATTCAAAATTTCTACCCTGATCAGAATGCAACTCCAGTGGAACACCATAGCGGCACACCCAGTTGTTCACAAATACACTTATAACCGTTTTAGCTTCTTGATCAGGTATGGCATATACCTCTGGCCATTTGCTGAAATAATCCATAACCACTAGAACGTAACGATTTCCGGCATCACTGACGGGAAAAGGGCCTGCTACATCCATTGCAATCCGCTCGAATGGAGCGCCTGAGTTATACTGCTGAAGTTGTCCACGACTTCTTCTTGCTGGGCCCTTCGCTGCTATGCACTGTGAACAATTGGCTACCCAATCGGCTACTGCTTGCTGACAACCCACCCAATAAAAACGTTGTTTTAACTTTTCTAAGGTTTTTGTCACACCAAGATGGCCACCACTGGGACCGTCATGGAACTCTTTCATTACTTCGTTTATTTTAGAGGATGGTACTACAATTAGATTTGTCACTGTTTTACCGTCAGCACTTTCCCATATGCGGTATAAGCAGCCATTTAATAACTGTAGACTATTCCAGAGGGCCCAATATGATTTCATTAATGGACTTTCTGCGGATATTTCATTGCGGGCTGGCCTTCTACCTTCTTCTTTTGCCGATATTATTTTTGCCAGTATGGGGTCATTTCTTTGCGCTTCAGACCAATCTTCACTGGACTCTATATTCATTAGTCGCACATCGATGATACATTCTTTTTCCTCGATTTTTGTACAATGCTTACATTCCACGTTGCAGGGCCGTCTTGACAGCGCGTCCGCGTTGCCGTGTTTCAAACCCTTCCGATGCTCGATGCTAAAATCATAGCTCTGAAGCCGCTCTATCCAACGAGCCAGTTGTCCTTCAGGTTGTTTAAATTGCAGCAACCACCTGAGGGCAGAATGATCGGTTCTCAGTCGGAAGTGTTGGCCATACAAATATTTGTGGTAATGCTTCACACACTCTAATACTGCCAAAAGTTCTCGTCGCGTTACGCAGTAGTTTCTTTCAGGCTTCGAAAGCGTTCGGCTGAAGTATCCAATGACCCTTTCAGTGCCACCGACTACTTGTGAAAGTACACCGCCTATTCCGTATCCGCTCGCATCGCTATCTACCACAAATGTTTCTCCCGGTATAGGATATGACAAAATTGGTGCGGTACATAATAGATCCTTGAGCTTCTGGAATGCTAGTTCTTGTGCTTCACACCATTGGAATGATTGTGACTTCTTAGTCAGCTCATGTAAGCTTGCGGCTACATTGGCGAAATTCGGGACAAATCGTCTGTAATATGTGCAAAGGCCAAGAAAACTACGCAATTCGTGGAGATTTCTCGGACGTGGCCAGTTCTTTACAGCAATTATCTTATCCTCATCTGTTGATATTCCGTCTGCTGTTACGCGATGTCCCAAATATTTGACTTCTTTCTGGAACAACGCACACTTCTTAACACTGAGTTTGAGTCCAGCCGCTGATATACGTTTAAGGACTTCTTCAAGGTTATTCAGATGTTCATCAAAAGTCTTACCCATGACAATTATGTCATCGAGGTACACCAAGCATGTCTTCCCGTGAAGTCCTTTCAATACCTGTTCCATTAAACGCTCGAAGGTGGCTGGAGCATTGCAGAGTCCAAATGGCATCACATTAAACTGCCATAACCCATCACTCGCGCTAAAGGCGGTTTTTTCCTTGTCTTTTTCTGAAATCTCTACCTGCCAATAACCACTTTGCAAGTCCAATGTGGAGAACCATTGTGTTCCAGCTAGTGTATCCAGGGTGTCGTCAATTCTTGGTAGCGGGTAGCTGTCTTTCTTGGTGACGTCATTCAGTTTTCTATAATCGACGCAAAATCTAGTGCTGCCATCTTTCTTCTTAACTAAAACAACAGGCGAGCTCCAAGGACTTGAAGATGGTTCGATTATACCGTTCCGCTCCATTTCTTTGACCAACTCCTTCACTTCACTTCGTTTTGCTAGAGGAACACTTCTGGGCGCCTGCTTTATTGGCTTCGCTTCGCCAGTATTTATTTGATGCTTTACAATTGCCGTTCTACCATGGCCTTGACTTTTTAAGGCGAAGACGGAGCTATATTTCTTCAGAATCTGTTTGGCCTTATTTCTGTCTGGCGGCGTTAATCCTTCTACCCATTTCCCCACATATTCCGCTAGAAGCTCGTGTTCTTTGGTGGATTTATTGGCAGGTTGCGGGTTTTTCTCGCAATTGATTACTGCCTCTGCTGAAGTGCATTGACCTATTTCAGAATTTGGCTTAACGACTTTTTCATAGCTGGACAGGTTAAGCATTCTTACAGGAACTATTTTGTTGTTGCAGGGTTTAACGAGGGCTTTTGCTGTTACAAGATCACTTGTTATTTCTGCTGGTTCTACTACCCACAAACTGTTGTCCTCACAATCTCCCTCCATGCGAGCCCATACTAAAGTTTCTGACTGTGGTGGTAGCTTCTGATGCTCGACGGTAACTAGCTTTCTTACTTGAGTCCTATTTTCATATCCGACGTCAAGGGGTATCTCCACATTTCGCCAAATCATAACTTTTTGTCCCATATCCAAAGTAATGCCATGGCTAATCATGAAATCAGCACCAATGATGACTTCGTCCACAATGTCGGCAACAATGAATACATGATTGACGGTAACATTGGCAATGGTTAATTTCACATTTACTTTACCATAGACCGTGGCCGGCTCACCAGTAGCTGTGCGCAGGCTTACCCCACATAATGGTTCAATTGTTTTCTTGACTAAATCTGGCCTGACGATAGACTGTGATGCCCCGGTGTCTACAGTAAAAACATGCTTCTGACCGTTGATGTACCCCGAAGCAGTAAGATTGCTATTTTTCTGTTGCATTACGGATATGGAGATGGTGGGGCCCTCAGATGTGGGAGCTAGCTCTTGCCCCATAGTGCCAGCTCGTTTTAGTTTAAAGGTGATTCTTGTGATGATTGATGAGGCGACTGCTGGTTACTTCTTTGAGGAGAGGCAGATCTGGTTCGTTTTCTTGATGCTTTGCAGTTTCGCTGAATATGACCAGATTTACCGCAGTTATAACATTTTACTCTGACTTTATTTTGCTTTTCATTAAACGCCTCCAAAACCTTTTTTAATTCGTCGACTATATTTCTCTCATTATGAGAAACAACTTCAATATTTCGCACCTTGCATATTTGTGGTTTTGAAATTATTTTCGCCGTTTCTTGTGCCAGTGCGAATGAGACGGTTTCAGTAAATGATGGTTTAGGTGTGGCACAAACTGCGTGTTTTATTTCAGGATCGCGAATACCATTAATGAATGCCTCTATCTTGAAATGGTCCAAAAACGGGCTGTTTTCCCCTGGATAAGTAAGCTGCAGCAAACGTTCGATTTCCAACGCAAAGTCTTGTAGTGTCTCATTGGGCTTCTGCACTCTACCACGCAATTCCATTCGGTATAATTCCTTTTTATGTTCACCACCGTACTTACGTTGTAGCGCCTCCATTATGTCATTGTAACTGTTTCTGTTACACGCTGGTACGCTTTCTAGAACCACTGCTGCATTTCCTTTTAAGGCCAATATCAACTCTATAGCCTTTTCTTCGTCATTCCACATGTTTCTAATGGCAATTGTATCAAACTGGAACTTGAACACATTAAATGGTGTGGTGCCATCAAAACTAGGGGCCTTTATTCTATTAGAGGATTCTGGAATAATTCGCACCTGTCCATCTTGGCATTGAAGATTATTCATCTTTATTTCTAGATCATGTAGTTTTTTATCAACACCTTTGGCAATTTCATTCTCTAAATCTGACAGCTTTTTATCAACTTTATCAACGACTTTGGCTTGTATCTCTAGGCAGCTCTCTAAGTCGGACACCTTTGTCTCAATGCCATCCACTCTGTTGTTTATAACTTCCGAAATTTGTTGAAGTTTCTCGTCTGTCGCTCTAGAAGTTTCTTTAACTTCAGCAAGAAGTTTCTCGTTATTTACTTTAGAAGTTTCTTGAAATTTCATTTCCATTATTTTAGAAGTTTCTTGAAATTTCATTTCCATTATTTTATTTTCTTCTTTGACTTCAGCAAGAAGTTTCTCGTTATTTACTTTAGAAGTTTCTTGAACTTCAGCAAGAAGTTTCTCGTTATTTACTTTAGAAGTTTCTTGAACTTCAGCAAGAAGTTTCTCGTTATTTACTTTAGAAGTTTCTTGAACTTCAGCAAGAAGTTTCTCGTTATTTACTTTAGAAGTTTCTTGAACTTCAGCAAGAAGTTCTTTAGAAGTTTCTTGAAATTTAATTTCCATTATTTTATTTTCTTCTTTAACTTCTTTAAATTGCTCCATCAAAGCAGCAAACATTGTGGATAAATCCATGCTTGTTGTTGCACGGGTAGAAACTTCCATTTCTTCTTTATACTCGAATTCGAAAGTTCCGATGTCAATATTACGCCGCTTGAATTCATCTATCAGCCTCTTTTGTAATTCTGCTTTATTACCAGCTGTAGGTAACTCCAACTTATTCAATTCTTTCTTGAGTTGCTCCACTTTTAACTCTTCAAACTTCATGACTGCTTATTATTTTGCAATCCCACTTCTGACACCAATTGTTACGTTTTTACCTTTTAAAAACGGTCGTTTATTTCCTTTAAATAAACTTGTACTTTGATTACAAAAATAACAGCAGTTCAGTAGTTTAAAAATTGTAACGACACTTTATTTTATTTAAAAAAATGTACAACAATACAGTTTATAAGTCACTTTGTGTTTTAATACACACACACACACTTAAATTACACTCTTTATACAGCACACTTTAATAATGTACAAGATTATACAGCCAAGGCAGTTAATATGTCTTTACTTAACGACGCTTCCAACCAGACTGACTCAATGGTGTTCTCACGGCCAATTTATATACACTGTATTGCCTTCTAGATGTTTCTTGAAAGCTCTATTTCTTTCTACAATGTTAACGGACAATCTAGAGCTTTTGTAGGTAATGCCATTAGCATAAACACTTAGTGCTGCCAAACTAGCTTTTGATGATAGTGCCAGCAGCATAAACACTTAGTGCTGCCAAACTAGCTTTTGATGATAGTGCCAGCAGCATAAGCACTTAGTGCTGCCACACTTAAAAACAATGGTGAAAGCTTTTTATTCAATGTTGTATGTTTAGAACTATGTTAATAATTTTTACAGATATGATAAATGCTGTTAACATAAACGGAAATGTCTGGAAGCATTGAGAAAGATTTAAACCAGCCGTTAAAACCGTTATATTTGAATTCAAGTACAATATCGTAACAATATATATATATATATATATATATATATATATATATATTGTTACGTTTTTACCTTTTAAAAACGGTCGTTTATTTCCTTTAAATAAACCTATACTTCGATTGCAAATAACAGTAGTTTAGTAGTTTAAAAATTGTAACGACTCTTTATTTTATTTAAAAATGTACAACAATACAGTTTAAATAGTCACTTTGAGTTTTAATACACAGATACACTTAAATTACACGCTTTATACAGCACACTTTAATAATGTACAAGATTATATAGCCAAGGCAGTTAATATGTCTTTACTTAACGACGCTTCCAATTAGACTGACTCAATGGTGTTCTCACGGCCAATTTATATACAC
The DNA here is from genome assembly GCA_932274085.1 of Protocalliphora azurea. Classification (NCBI taxonomy): domain Eukaryota; kingdom Metazoa; phylum Arthropoda; class Insecta; order Diptera; family Calliphoridae; genus Protocalliphora; species Protocalliphora azurea. The sequence goes on along the minus strand of OW026519.1, from coordinate 115,616,976 downwards.
TGTATTACCTACTAGATGTTTCTTGAAAGCTCTATTTCTTTCTACAATGTTCTTAACGGACAAACTAGAGCTTTTGATGTTAATGTTAGCAGCTTAAACATTTAGTGTTGCCATACTTAAAAACAATGGTGAAAGCTTTTTATTCAATGTTGTATGTTTAGAACTATGTTAATAATTTTTACAAATATGTTAACTGCTGTTAACATAAACGGAAATGTCTGGAAGCATTGAAAAAGATTTAAACCGGCCGTTAAAACCGTTATATTTGAATTCAAGTACAATTTCGTAACAATATATATATATATATATATATATATATATATATATATATATATATATATATATATTATTTTTAACGTTAATAAAAGGTTTCCCTTGTAACCAGCCTTCGACGGTGCTCAGGGGCTTTCCCCTCTATACATGTCGAGCACCGGCTTCGTCGAATAAACTTTTTTTGGAAATAAAAAAAATTTTAAGTTTCGGCAGTGATGTCAACTGTTGCGAGCGTAAACGCGCAGAAAGCCTGAAAAAGTGCTTGCAAGGGCTAAATTGAAAACACAACGGTTTTGTGGTACAATCAAGACTGGTTTTGTGAAAAAGTTTAAAAAAGAAGCTAAATTAAAGCTTTAAAAAATAAAAATATAAACATTTCTACCACAAAACAATATTTGTGGTAAATTAAAACACAGGTTATGGAATCTTTATTATTATTATGAAGACCGATCCAAAAATTTTCAACTTAATTTTATTTGTTGGAAACAGTTTTCCAAAATTTAGTTTCTGTACAATTTTTTAAGATCTTTTGAAATGTTGGGACTAGTGTTTTGATAATAAAATTTGTGTTTTGATAATAAATTTTTTTAAAAATTAGGTGGGCCGGTGATCTTAACGTAGTGTCTACATTACACAATTTTTTATCAAGACAAACGTCAAACTTAACGCGAATTTGTCGAAGGTGGCAACAGTTGCACATAAATAACAATATGGCGTATTCATTATTGTTTTTTATATATGCAGTTTGACAACTGTAACAACCAAAACAATAATCTGCTGTTTAACTAAGGTTACCTTGTATATATTCGCACCGATTTTGACGTTTGTTTTAATAAAAATTTGCCTAATGTAGACACTAGGTTGCAGTTTGTATTTGCAAGTGCTTTAAATGGTATTAATATAATAAAGACATTAAGATATTCAGAAAAATATATCGAATTTTTAAAGGCATATAACTCGTACTATAATCACAAGTAGAAGAACTATTGAATCGTTATCAAAATTATTTAAAAATTAATAGTTCCGGTGATCTTGATTTATGCCCTTATTGTACACATTCCTTACACTATTGGTTAAGAGTAAACAAATTAAAAATAAACTACTTGCAATTTTTTCACAATTCTGCCGATTTATGAAATTTATTAAATGAAAAATTAAAAATGAATAAAATCTAAACTACACCACGTGTTTATAAAATACATATTTCTATTTTGTTATTAAATTTTGACATTATTCTAACAAAAAACGGCAAAAAATGGCTGTTGTTGGCTGATTGTATTTCTTGTACAGTACTGTTACCTGGTATTATTTTGCCATGGTTTTTATGTCTACCATCCAGCCGGCTAACCGTCGATTTTGAGCCGCCGTCGACAATTTTTACAAAAGTCACCGCCGCCGTAAATATTCATCGGCGCAGGCCTCTGACCGGCATTTCTGCATCTGTATTCGCAAAACAAAGGCAATTATTGCAAATTTCAAGTAAATACAAAAAATAATTTTAAATAAATTTGGTATTTTTCGTACAAAGTGTGAATTCAGATAATTCACACCATACGATTTGCCATATAAATTCGATAAAATACATTTGTTGTAAATTATAATAAACAAAAGGTATATGTGCTGATTAAATAAGTTTTATTTGTTGTTTTTGTTGTTTCTTCCTTTTATTCTTGGGAATCGTCTTTATTCTTCATTTATTAAATTTTGTTTATTAAAAAATTTTCAGTTTAATGCGGTATAATAATTTGTCAAATTTTAATAAATGTGTTAAATTGAAATTAATAACAAATATATTTGCACGTCATCGATCAACCAGGACGACAACAACATCATCGGTTTTTGAAGTTAAAAATCTTGAGTTTACGACAAACATAAAGAATTCCAGAACCTTTGAGGCGACAACAACCCCATCATCAACGTTGTCATCTTTAACATCCAAAGTAGTGGCCGACTATAAGGTTAGTTAAACTAGTTTATGTAAAACAAAGTCTTTTTTTTACCTTTCTTGACAACAAAATAAAAAGTGGGGTTACATAAAAGCAAGATCAATTTTAGTAATTTTAGTAGAAGAAACGGAAAGTATGTACCTTGAACATATCGTTCATTTACTTTAAAAACGTCATAACTCAAAAAAACCTGGTTTTGGAGAAATTGCATTCAAAATTTTTAAACGCCATTTAGCACAATAGAAAAACTAACGTCAAATTCTCTTCTCAAACGGTTGACATAACCGATATGTACATGATAAGATAAAGCTTGATATAACGCGTATTTTTACATCATTAACTCAAAAATCACATTTTATTGCCTTCGCTCTCCACATATTTTACAAAATTGTTATTTGAAGCACTGTTTCCTATACAAGTCCGTTTTTCTGAGAAATATTAAAAATTTTTTGAAAAAAGCTCTGATATTAAAAATTTTCAAATTATTGCTGAAATAAATGGTTTCTTTTTTACAAAACGTTAATTTTCTCAGCATCCCGTCATGGTCACACTCTCAAATTTTTATGTCTTTCTCAACATTTTAAAGAAAAATTATAAATATGAAAGATATATTTTAATCCTTGATATAAGAACGAATATTGATTTCAATATCTTTTATTTTCAAAAATGTCTTTTATAAAAATAATTAGAAACTAGATTTATTAAGCATTAAATTGACTCAAAGTTTTTTTAAATTGGAAAAATACGTACCTACGAAGATATATGGAATTAAAATTCATGTACTTTAAGAAAAATTTATGAAAAAAGTAATGAGTGTGTAGGAGGGCGGATCAATAAGTCCGATACTTTTCGGACTTCCCTCGTAGTTATATGAAATGCAACACTATTCCCATCAAGTAATACCTGTTAATAGACTACTGTCAGATTTTGAGTAAGTGTCGTCATTTACTTTGCGTTTAACAGCTGTTCAAAACACAACTTCGTGTATTTTTCTAAAAATAGAAAAAAGTGAATTTCGAGTGCTCATTAAACATTTTTTTTTGATAAAAAACCGTCAATCAAACCAAGGAAAAGCTCGATTAATACTATGGGGACTCTGCACCATCGATTTCAATGGTAAAAAAGTGGTTTACTGACTCATTGTGGTCGCACAAGTACAAATGACGCTGAACGTTCTGGACGGCCAATTGAGGTCAGTACACCCGAAAATTCGAAAAAATCCACGATATGGTCTTGGCCGACCGAAGAGTGAAAGTGCGTGAGATTGTTGATGCCATAGGCATTTCATATGGCATTGTGGTTTCGATTTTAAATGATCAGCTGGGTTTAAGAAAATTGTCTGCAAGATGGGTGCCGCCTTTGCTCTCAATTGACCATAAACACGTGTGCAGTCTCAATGGCAAAACTCTATGAATTAGGCTACGAATTGGTACCTCATCCGTCATATTCTCCGGATTTAGCCCCTAGTGACTACTTCCTATTTCCAAACCTAAAGAAATGGCTCGGTGGAAAGAGATTCAGCTCCAACGATGAAATTATTGACCAAACAAATGCCTATTTTAAGGACCTCGAAAAATCCTATTTTTTACGCAAAGTAAATGACGAAACTTGCTCAAAATTTGACAGTAGTCTATTAATAGGTGGTACTTGATGTGAATAGTGTTGCATTTCATATAACTACGAGGGAAGTTTGAAAAGTCACGGACTTATTGATCCGCCCTCTTATACTAAATTTTATCAAAGTCGGAGGAGGTGGGGTCAAAAATAGCGTTTTTTTTTTGTTCGAAAAATGTTGTTCTCTCCCTGTGAATAAAAACATATATTCAGAATTAAAGAAAACTTTTATCGGAAAACAAAATACAACCAGAAAAGTCTTTTGTCTAATGTGTGATGGTATTTGGCATACGATTTTAAGATAAGAAGTCCAAAAATTTTAAAATTCCGGGAGATAGAATAATCAAGCAATAATGCTAATAAGAAAGCAGGCTAACATTCTTTAACACTAAAATATTAACTTAATCATCAGCATAATTCAATTCATGATTTGTGCTATTTTTTGACCGCCCACATTCATAGTATTCCAAATATTTTATATCTTTTTCACAAAAGTTATGTGGAATTTTCTTTAATTATTTTACTTATTGTTAATTTAGGAAGTAAAGCTAACAGTTTTTGAATAAAGCTTGTTTAAAATAAAATATATAAAGTGGTGCTATTTTATTGATAAATGTTTTTTAAGTTCACAAAATGACGCATACATGGATGTGTATATGTGCATTTACACTAGTAAGCAGAAGTCTGCGTACGAAAATATAAAAAACAGTACTGACGCAATTTTTTCATATATTTTTTATTTATTTATTTCTTTTTTTTGGAATTTTTATAATCTATATAATAGTTTAAATCCTTAACAATATGTTGGTTAAAAAATGTAAATAATTTCGCGATTATTCAAGGATATTTTAAATAAGTGCTTCAGTTCAGACATGAATTGAATTAGCTTATTTAATTACTTGCAATACAGTTTAAGTCGATTTTCATAATAAAATGAAGAAAAAAATAATTCATCCTTACAGAAAGAAAAAATACTTTTTGTAAGGATGCAAGGAAAAACTTTCCGAAATCTTTAAAATTAAACATTTATCTATCTAAAAAGTAATAAAGATTCACCAAAATAAGACGGTCCTTATACCAATATCATAAGGAATACCCTTCGATTTAAATTGATCTTTATATTCCAGTAAATTTTATAACTGTTTATTACTTTATATTCCAGAAAATTTTATAACTGTTTATTTTTTTACGTACAAAATGACTAATATCATTTTCCTTCCTTGAATATAATGTAAATCCGGTGAAAACGTGATTACTCTTTAGAACGAAGTTCTTTCGTACGCAGACTTTTGCTGTCTGAGCTGAAGCACTTATTTGAAATATATTTGAACAACCGCGAATCAATTTACGTTTTTGAAAATAATTTGTAACCATCATATTGTTAAGGATTTAACCTATTAGGTAGCTTATAAAAATTTTTTTATATTTTTTTTATATTTTCGTACACAGACTTTCTGCTTTCTAGTGTATATAGTCCACTACATATACTACATATTTTTTTGCAAAAAGCTTGTTTATTATTTTATTTTTAATGTGTACTAATTGACGCCTCTTATTTTGATGGTCTCTAAACACCAGTTTTGGGAAATATTCGTCTTGTAAATATATATGTGAAGATGACCGGTATTATTTGATCAAAATGAAGTGGGAATTCATTGAATGATAATATAACCGAAGATCTCGCCAAATTATTAATCAGAAATCTCCAAATTAAAATTTTATTTGGTTTTTAAAAGAAATACTAAAAAATTAACTAATATGTTGTGTTGTACAATTTTTAGTACTTAAAATTTCATATAATTTGTAAATGTAAATACAGCTATAATAAAGCCGAATTGCAATAGGTAATAATAACACTGGTACTTACAAATTTAAGAAACTGAGCACCTTACTGGTAAAGCTAATTTTCGAAGTTAGCGCTCGTACTCGTATTATTTGGGTTTAAAATTAACTATGGAAGTATCGAATTGAAATTTAGAAACAAAAAGGACATTATTTATGTATATTAAACAATAAATCGATTAATAATATATATTTCAATCATAAATTAAGTCAGTTTTGGCCCCATTTTAAATGTTATTATTTTTTTGGAAAAATTTCTCGTTGGTAACACTAATTAGCTTGCTTACAGAATTATAGTAATATTTTTTGACAGTTTAAAGTTGTGTTTATTAGCGATTAAAATATATTTGATAATAAGAATCCATTATTACACACTTTAATGGAATATTAATTGTTTATAATATTTAAATTCAAAAGTTAACCCAAATCACAAAACAATTTTAAATTTAAAATACATTTCAGAGACAAAATTTGTATGAAAAATTTGATTTAAAATTCATTTTATATTTTAAAGTTATTATAAATTATAATAACTTTAAAATATAATTTATAATAATAAAGTTATTATAAATTGTAAAAACTTTAAAATATATATTATTTTTTAAAGTTATTATAAATTATTAAATTTAAACTAGGTTAGGTTAGGTTAAAAAGTGCGGCGTTTTCACGCCTCCTCCCAGAGACCATTCGGTCCTTTGTAATCCCTTTATAGATAATAAAGAAAGCTGATAGATAAAGAAAGAGAAAAAGAAAGTTGTGGAGCCCAAGTCCCATCAAATCAACCCAGGTATTTAGCCTCAGTCAACAAACTGAGTTTTGTCCCATTCAGAACTGGTAGACTAAATGTTTCAACCTTATATCTCCTGATAAACAGAACTAGTTCAGTCTTTTCAGGGTTGCCTCCTAATCCATTACTATTTGCCCATTGGAAAGCATGACTTCATTGATCGTGGGTAGAAATTTACCCGAGTTGGACCCTAAGTTCACTGGTCCACCATTTCGGCTGCCCCTTTTGCCAGGATAGTTCAACGGGCAGCTGAGTATAAAGCTATTCCTAAGTACATCCGTGAAATTATTCACGACTCTCTCGATACCCTCATCTGAATTTTTCCAGCCCTCAGTATCCCTTCAATCCCTATCCACTAACTCACCTTCTGTCCTTCTGGAGTTCCTATAAGGCCTTCCCCTCGGTTTCACAAAGTCAAGACTGAAGGATATCATGCTATGATCTGAAAAGGTTAATCCATAGTTACCTTCCAGTCCATGACAAATTCACCCCCTCGGTTCGCTAGTGTCACATCTATAACCGTTTCCCTATCTTTCGTTCTGAATGTGGGATCATTACCCCTATTGCAGATATAAAGATTATAACTAGTTATAAATTCAAATAATTTAAACTAAAACAAATACAAATAATTTAAACTAAAAAACTTAATTTTCCTAAACTCTTTTTTAGCCTTTCAAAATGAAATATCTCAAAAACGAGCGATTTTAAAAATGGTTAACATCACTAAATTCAGCGTCGTCGATTTAGTTTAACCCAATGGGTGCCCACATTGTTAAAAAATTAGTTTCATTTTTGAGCACAGTGTAATTGAATAAAAAAAAAAAAAAAAAAAAAAAAAAAAAATAAAATACACTTTCTTACATATAGCTCCTTTTTAGGTCATCAACTTTTAAAATTTATTGGACTTTATTGTATTTTTTAAAAGAGTAATTCTAACATTATATAAAAACGTTGGTCCTATTAAACTTATAAATTGTTTCAAAGAATTAATTTATTCATGAACGTTTATTTCATTGTGACCGAAATCATTAATATCCATAGAATATTTGAAAGATTATGGAAAACAAATTGTCAAACATTTAATACATAAGTATTGTAAAATATATTTTTTGGGGATAAAATTTCGTAAACAAAGTTGAAGCTATTCACAAATTAAGGCTCTTCGTTTTGCTAGATGGGCAAAGTCTAAAAATTTAATAGCTTTTCTCCACAATTGCCTATTTAATCGAGTTTTAAAAATTAGCCAAACAAATCGCCACCATGTCATATATCGCCATGTCACTAAACGGAAAATTCAGTCGCCAAAAGCAATTAAAAATCGACACGTTTGGCAAAAAATTCCCATATCTTACAACTCTTTTGCAGATGGATCATAATTTACGAGTTTGGAAGGGTTAGAAAAAAAATGGCAATTAACAAGCCAGACGATAACCTTTTATCTTATCTTCTTTGATATTGAATTCATCATAACAGTCTTCCTACCTAAATGGAATAACATAATTTATTTTCACTCGAAGTAAGTTACAAACTTTTAAAAATTTCCAAACACAATCTAAATTTGGAGATATTCCGAAAAAACCCGTTTTGAGGGTAATTGCTGTTCTAAAGACCTCGTAGCTCCCTAAATTTTAAGTCAGTTTCAGATTTTGTAGCTGACTTAAAAATCATGAGAACGTAGCTTTTTTTACTATATTAAATATTTCACGTACACTAGGGTTAAAACTCTTTGGACCCCAAAATACCATAGCATTACCGTATTGCCAATATTGTTTTGATAATTAAAATTGAGCTTTTTACTCAATTGGGCTTTTTTGAATATTTTTAACTTATTTGAAAAATTTTTATTTAAAGTTCTCAATATTTAAATGGTAAAATCTACGTATTACATATGGATCAAAATCACTTTGTTTTATATTCTTCTTCCACTTAGATTTTAAAAATAAAAAAATGTTCACCGCGATTGGTGCGTGAATTTTTTTAACGATTGCGAAAAATTAATATCATATTACTTTATCCTATCCATACTCTACAGCACCTTGCTTTAATATTTTGGATATTTGCAATAATTGCAAAAAGTTGTAACCCTAATATGCATACATTCCAAATATGTAATTTTTAAATTTATTTCTTTTTCTTTTTCAAAAATTTTATTTGAAGATTTTTCTTTTTTTGATTATTTTCGTTAAGACTAAACGTAATTGTACACAGAGTTTTAAATGTTATTTTGTTTAGAATAAAATGAGATATCGATATTACCCAAAAACAAGTGAGTTATGTTTTTCAAACATAACTCACAATTTTGAGGGTGTATTTGAAATTTTGAAAACTGATTTGTGATGTTCTCAACATGGCCATGTAGGCTATGTCATTCATCGAGTCATTTCTCCACTGTAGCAGTGTCTAATCATTAAAATCTTGTGCCCTTTAAAACACCTTATTTTGTAATATATTCTAAAATATAAAAATAGAAACTAATGCTTAGAAGGGCATTTATTGCTCTTTATTCGACGACATGAAGATCCTATAAAGATTTGCCCAGAACACCCTTCATAATGCAAAAAGGGTTGATGATGTATCAAAATACTTGTAATCGTTAAACCGTCCAGATCTTAGCGCGATTTCAAAATATTGGGCAAATGTAAAACAAAAAATATAGAATAGTGATCGTGTAATGAAAACCATTAAAGATATAAAAAATTAGAAATAATTATCGCCTTAAAGTGAAGGAGAAAGTTGAGCAGGATTTAGTGGGATTAATAATTAATATCCGTTATTTCTGCGTAGTAATTGAATTTCTTTTAAGAACTTCAACTAAGAACTAAGAAAAAGAACTCAATACAACAAAAGTTCACAAAAAATTTACTTTTTAAAAAACATTTAACATTTGACAAAAAATATTTCCTTTTGTTTTACATTACCAAAAATTATATATATTTTACAATACTTGGTAGAAGCTCCTTTCATTTTTATTATCTCCTAACATTGGCGATTCATAGAACTCACAAGATTCGCACAAATTTCGGGTAAAATTGGATACCAAGTATCCTCGATTTTGTTATAAATTTCTTGCTTACTTTTAGATTTGAAACATTCGATTTTATTTTAAAGGACTCCCCAGAGGTGCTCAATCGGATTTAGTGCTTAGGATCATTATCCTGCATGAACTTCCACCTTAATCACATTGTCCCTATTACAGCAGATTACTTAATCCTGTTATATTTAAAATATTTTGGCAGTGAGTGCTAATATTACGTGTCCATTATACGATAGAGTACCTACTAAATCGTGTAATTTGGAACAGTGATTTAAAGTCATTATAATTCTCAAATATTCCATATTGCAATCATGCTGATTAAGAAAATATATGTACATATATTTTTTATGAGTTAAATTTACAAATTGTATAATATAGTAAACAAATTCTTAGATATTATGTATTTATAACAATATAAGATGTGTGTGATATTAACTGATTAATTTTCTGCTCAGACACCTAGAAATTGTCACATATTTTATAGGAATAGCCAAAAAAAATTGTAACAACAAGTTTGCTACCTTCAAAAGTCTGAAACTGTATAAATAACTTTGTTGCTGTTAATCTATAAATAGCTAATACCTATTTATTATTTCTTGTTCTCTGGCTTCACTTGACTGTTTGTTGATCTTCATTCGGTTCGTTCCACATAATCAAATATTTCTTTTATGTACTTATGTTATAAAATTTATATATTTTCACCTAAAATGCAAAAGACCGTAACCAAACTTTAATTTTTTAGCAGCAGTAGCAAAAAACATGAAAATACAAGAGGTCGTAGCCACAATTTTTAATTTTTTGCTTCGAAATTAAGCCATTAAGTAAAATTTGTTAATTTTTCATTTGAAGTTGATGTTACGGATTTTTGACTTTTGTTAATATTGATGTCATTTTTGAAGCTATGAATATGAACATTTGATTTTTCAGTTGTTACGGCCTTTTACATTTTATGTGATGATATATACTTTATCAATATATATATATATATATATATTTTGAGTGCATGTACACTGTCTGAAAAAAACATTTTTTTGTTCTTATTTTATTAGGTCTTTGAACTACATATTTTTTATTACTGTTAAATGTTTAATATTTAAGATGCTATAAAAAATTTAATCACAATGTCTTTGAAGAGTTCGTAAACAAACTACATACATACATACATGCATACATACATATTCACTCAATATTTTGTTTGTTTAAAAATAAGATTTGATAACATTTTTTTTGTGTATTTATACTACATATTTTCATTTCTTAACCTAGTGTCTACATTAGGCAAATTTTTATCAAAACAAACGTCAAAATCAATGCGAATATATAAAAGGTGACCTTAGTTAAACAGCTGATTATTATTTTGGTTGTTACAGTTGTCAAACTGAATATATAAAAAACAATAAGGAATACGCCATATTGTTGTTATTGTGCAACTGTTGCCACCTTCCACAAATTCGCGTTAAGTTTGACGATTGTCTTGATAAAAAAATCTATAATGTAGACACTATGTAAGAATAATAACTTATGATATTTACACTCACCCACAAGAGTGTCTGTGCTTGTCCTGTCGAGCGCCGGCCATACCACCCTCGACACCCTACAGGCCACTCTACTCTCCCAAGCCGAATTGACCAAAATCCAATCATTGATCTTCCCAAAGAAGAAACTCAGCGGGGATTTCACAGTGGTTTCCCTCTTCGAGACATCCTTTGCTGCTCCTTGCCTTGCCAGTTCATCGGCCAGTTCATTACCAGATACATTACAGTGGCCGGGCACCCAGCAGTCTCACCATGTAGTGTTCCATCAGCTCTCTCAGTGACTTTACAGTCAGCAACTAGCCTGGATTTCACCAAATGTTTTTACTCATATTGTTAGCTTCTTCACAATTAGCAGGTAACGTAATGGCTTAGGTAATGTCATTCGTCAGTTAATTATTTATGTGAAACTTTCAACAAATACTATATTTTTAGTATAAGTACTTGACAGGTAAATTGGTAAAATATTACGCGAACTCTAAGCAATTTATTTTCAGATTTTTTTTATAACAATAATTTCTTAATTAATAAGAATTAGCTTAATTAAAAAAAAAAAAATAATAATAATTTAAGTTAGTAATCTATATTTAAAAATTATGGTAAATCATTACCGTAGCTTAATTTAATAAAATAATATGATTCACAGTAATCCATATCTAAAAGATAAAGTAAATCCTTACATTCATGAATGTTTTCATATGTCAAATCTTTATAGCAAATCCAGCGTTTCCGCATAGATCAGATGATAATATAAAATTATTAAAAATATCTTAATTTTGCAACACTGTAACATTTTCTTGAGCTAAACTGGTGAACACATTTGAAATCTCGATTTCTCGATTCTTGGGACTCTTCCGTAAGTTCTCATAAGGGATGAATTTTATGTTTAATTATTATTTCTCTATGGCATATTATCTTATATATGATTGGTAACACCAATTTCCAAAGATAAAATTTTATATGTGTTTTTGAGATTTCATAGGAATATTCGCCAAATTTTTTTTGAATTAACTTACCTGTTATTTTCATTAAAATGATTTTGACTCTTCGTAGTAAATCCTGTAATTTTTGAGGTTGTTTCAAAATATTTGACAAAAACGCCGAGCTATGTTTCCATCGTTCGTACTTCCGTATCCTACGAGTGGTTTATCAATGTTCAGTCTCCTTATTGTTTGCTCTCATTTTTTTCAGTTTATTATTATTTCTAGATTTATTTTTTTGATATGATTCTATACTTCAAATCATATGCCAGATATGGAAAGTATTCCAGAAATCTTATTCTGGAATTCAAAGGAAATATTTCGTATTTTAGAACATCTTCATTGACTTTTCTGATTTTGGATATATTTTAAAATTCTGATCTCTTTTCGCCAGAATTCAAACTAGAGGAGGTTCCCGCTATGGCGTTGCTGACTTTCCCATCAATCATTGTAAGTTATATATTAAACGATATGTTAAATACATATTCCGATATTTCAATCGAAATAGAATCCAGTCTTCTAATCTCTGCTTTAATACAATCTATTAATTCTTGTGTTGTATTTGTTGATTCTTTTGTGTACTCAAAGGAAATTAGTCTGCAAAAGTATTTTTATCCAGGTGTTGAATTTATCCAAACATCTTCAAAACTTGTTGATAGAGTATTGCTGTTAGCATATTTTATAATTCTTAACGGAACCAATGATCCCATAAATACACTTTTATATTTCGAAGATTCTTGGCTTGTTTTTTTATATTCTGGAAGCGATGATAAACCATCACATTCCCATTTGCAAATTAATTGCAGATCACAATTATTTATTTTCTTAAGATGCTCAGTGGAAAAGTGCTTGATGCTGTATTTTCAAATAATGTAGAAACTCTAACTCTGGCTCTCTGATCGGTAATTTCAATGGGAGATGGTATAATGCTTTTCTTTTTTCCTGTAATGCTTCATATGATGGTAAAACGTCCACACCATTTCCTAGTAGTGCTCTTCTTAAAATTACATAATTCTGATAACTAAGTTTCAGTTGCAGCATTTTTGCGTTATGCTCTTTACAATACGTTTAAGACGCTTTTTACAGCCTCAAACTTCTGGTTTTCCTTTTCTAACATAGCTTTAAATTCGGAAACTTCTTCAGTAGATATTGTAGAAAACGTTGCAGACAATCGCTTTTCTTAAATTTTGAGCACAAATCTCCGTATTGCTTATAATGTACATCAAAAGCTGATGTACAAAGTACAAGTTCTATTTTTCATTCAGCCAGTCAGAATACCCTGACGAAGATACGAAGCTTAACCAGTTCTAAAAGTCGCTGAATATTATATATTGAAGAAACTAGCTATATGAGAAATTTTTTCTACGGTTTCTATTGATTTTGATCTCTAATTTTGACACGTGGAAAGGTAAAGGAGTTCTATTATACATCATTTAGTAGGCAATAGTGTCTTATTTAAAAAATATATAATAATAAAACCGATATCAAACTAAGGTTGTTGCAATTACCGAAAAAGTTGAGACCACTGAATATTAAGGCGTTTCATTATATTTTTTTACATAAAAAACATTTTAATTAAATAATTCATTTAAACTAAATAAAAAAACAAATGCTTCATTTCAATATTTAGTTACGCAAATCGAGCTCTGTATACTGTATTTATAATAAGAAAATTCTTTGAAGACTTTTCGCGAAAAGTTGCGGAAAAGGTATTGAGTTGGGATTTTGTGCATATTATTCATGTTTAATTATGCAATAAAATTTATGCTAATGGATATTTTTGAATAACATCTGAGTAGATTTTTTGATGCTTAATTTCAAGCGTTTTTCACATTTTTAGATTTATCAACAGAAGTAATGCAATTGCGAAAAAACTTAAAAAAATTTTCAAAAATGGGATTTTTTACTTTTTTTGCTGTATCTTTCTAACCGATGTCGGGGAGCAAACATTTTTATCACAAAAAAATTAAAAACACATTAGACTATATAAAAAGTATATATATTTTTTTGATTTCAGCTTTGCGATTTGAGAAATTAGGGCGAAAATTCGAAATCTTTGGAAAAGTAGGTCAATTTTGGGCTTTCGAAAAATTAATTTTTATTTTTTTTTCCTTTAAGATATTTTGTGTTCAGTTATCTTTCAGAAAAATATAAATATTGTACATGTTACTTAAGAACATTTTTATACAGAATGAGACCACTCTTTTGGCAAAAAAAAAAAAAAAAAAAAAAAACGGTGGAAAAATCGATTTTTTTCAAAGTTCAAATTTAAATGCCTTTTGATTACGTAAATGTTTTTTCTTTACACAATTTTGCTATTTGTTCTTAAAGAAGAAAAAAAATTCCAAAAATATCATGTAAAATTTGTACCCACCAAGTCAGATTAAAAAGTAAAAATTTAATCTTTGAAATCTCTTAAACTAAAAGGGATAAGATATGCATACGAAGATGTTTTTTTTTTGTAGATCTCGACCATCAGAATCCTTCTATATAAAAATCTTTCAAATCGGTTAAGATATAAGGAATCAGGATCGTTTTTAAAAAACGGTGTCTAAATTTGGAATGCTGCGGACCCGCCACCAGTATTTGGTCCAAGCTCAAAACTTTAACTCGCCTACACCTCTACTATCACTATGTGAAATTTCACTGAAATCGGAACAGCCATTCTCAAATTCCATAATTATTTCCATTTCATTTTTTTAATTCGCACATAGTGTGTCAACTAAAAAATCCAAATCATTTTTGCCATATATATCATCATGTGTTAAAAATTCTATAAAAAGTGGTTTTAATTTTGATACTAGTATTGGCCAAAACAAAAGCACCCACTTTATGTAATTTCTATTAACATCGCATTTCTTAGCAAACTAATTGGTAATCACTAAACTTTTTGCACTTCTTATTAATTTATATGGTAGGTATCCACAAAACAAAAATACTTCTTTAAAATTAAATGTGGTCAAAAAAAGAAAAATGGTGGTTAAAACTAAAGCACCCCTCTAATGTTTTACTTTTACAAATTTTTTGTAAACGTTTAAAGAATTTTGAGAGTTTTTTTGTGGATAAATCATAAGTTTTGTTTGATTTTAATAAAGCTGAGAAACATGGCAAGAAACACCTACTCAAGTGAATTTAAAAATAAAATAATAAGTGATTTTAAAAATGTTTCATCTCGCCATAAAATTAGTAAAAAGTATTGTGTCAATAGATCAATAATATTACGACTAATTAAAAAATTTCAGCAAACTGGTAACGTTTCTGTTGTACATTCCGGTGGAAGACCTCGAAAAACTTTACAAAAAGATAATTCAAGAATCAAAAGGGCTATATACACCGACATTATCATGTTGCCTTAAGCTAAGCAAGAAATGCCACTAAAGTGTAGGTTTCAGGATAACGATCCAAATCACACCTCAAAGCACTGTAAAACTTAATATAGAGAACTTATGGGAAATCGTTAATTTGAAAATTAATAAATATGACATGTTACAGGACAAACGTTTTCAACATCTATTTTAAAACATAATTTATGACCAGACGGTCGAAAACATAATTTAAAACATTAATGACAAGGTATTGCTGTAGATGACGTGGTTAGCGGGTTTGACCATTTAACTTGGGAAAATTAAATGGTGCACTGGTCTCGATTTTTAGCAACACCCAAAATCCTTTTTTTAATATTGCTGAAGAAAATGTTGATGACGATGTCGCTCAGGTTGTTGAGCAGGATTTTAGTGTCTTTTGTTCAAAAATTCGTCAATATTTGTTTGAATCTGGGGTCAACGTGCACCCATCATCGAGAATTGCTTTATGATATGGCTAACTGAGGGGGGATATTTGTTTTTTGAGATCAAGTTTTTAATTTTTATTTATTTATTTATAATTCAAGTAATATAAAAAGCCTTTCTAGGTCAATAAATATATATTACAAGAGCAAAATTCCTGCATAAATATAATACAATACAAAATAATAGTATGAAGACCTTTTAATCAAAAGTAACAGTCTAAGTTAAATTCAAAAACTTGATTTTGCTAAAATCAGCAAAAAGTTAAGTAAAAACTAATGAATAGTAAACTGAGTGATGAAATACAACCAAAGAAGGCAACGGCTGTTCCGTACAAATTTGACCGTTGAACGGCCAGCCGTTCAAATAAAATTTATTTTATTTATTTATATTCATGTTTTTTCCAACAAGTTTGCCATCATTTATGAAAAAATATATTATAAAAAAGAAAAGACAGCTAAACAAAAAGAGAAAATGAAAAATGCTTAGTGAGTAACAAAAAATTTAAGTGCAAACACCGACAAAAATAAAAATAGGATTAACCTCATTACACAATATTCGGTTTATTTCTTTTTTCGTTATGATTTACGTCCGGCTACGAGAGATGTTTTTTGAAAACAAGTGTCCGTATCTAATAAACTTTTTGTAACAAATTGTTTTACCTATAAAGAATTAACTTTATAGATTTTCATAGATTTTTTAAGGAAATCGTTTTTTATTGAAAATCAACTTATTCATTTTTTTATCTCTCCTGTATAAATTTAAGAAGTGTTTACTGGCTATTTTGCATTTTAGTTGACGATATAGTAATTGAAAATAAATCTGTAAATCTTATAAATTCTCACAACAGAGTGCCATAGACCCCTCAGGAACGGATATACGGCTTCTCACATTTTAGATGAACGTTTCTGAAACGTTTGCTGATTTTCTCTTTCTCATCCGATTTCACTATTTTTATTAAAAAAGCTTAATAGCTCATTCTCTACTAAATAAAAGCTTCTTTAAATAAATATAAATATATAAATATTTCATATGTTTATAGCGATCAATCCTAAGAAGAAATCAAGTTTAATTTTTAAATATTAGCCAGTCTAGGTTCTTCTAATTTTTAACTATTTCATATCAAAATTTTGAGTTTATACTATATGTTCTAAAATTTCAAACAGAATATGGTACAGAACAGAAACGGTAGGGAGTTAAAAATCGTTTGTAAGCGAAAGATATGTTTTCAGTAATAGTTATCTCTTTTTTTAAGTCGAACAGAAGTCAGCTAACATTTTGGGATGGCATTTTCCTTAATACCGTTTTTATGTGGGAACCACATGTACAAAAAATTAAAATGATTATTTTTACATGCATAACCTATAATTTTGAAAAGGTTAAACTTTGTCTGATATATTTTCTTCAGAGTATATTGCAATGAAAGTCTTAACACTTGGTGGCAATATTTTTATCAAACTAATTAGCTGTCATGAATTATTATATTAGATTATTGCATATCAAGAGAACATTTTTAGTGATAGTCTTGGGAATAATAATAAGGAGAAAAAGGAATGGTTTTCAATGTACAATCTCTAAATAATACACATTGGTAGCTATTTTTAAGATGTAGAAATCCATTTAAGAAAAACAGGCGAAAATCAGAGTTTATCCAATTTGAAACAGGAGATCGTGATTTACTTTATCGAAAGTTTCACTGAAGTCTGTCTGTAAACTGGAATCAAATGCAGTTATAACTGAGGTAGTGAACTCTAAACGGTTAGTAGTAGTGGAACATCCTTTTTTAAATCCATTCTAGAATGGAGAATGATAACAAACAATTTGATGTGAAAGGAATTCAGTAACTATCTTTTCAAATAGTTTTGGAATAACACTTAATTTAGCAACACCTCTATAACTGGAAATGTTGGATCTGCTTCTGGATTTAAACAAAGGTATAAAATAAGATTTTCTCCAAACTTCGGGAAAATAACCACTAAATATTGATATGTTGAATAAATAGGTTATTGGAGATATAAGAGAATGTTAACATTTTATAAGAACACAGCTTGGAACACCGTCAGATCCACATTTATCACAATATTTTAGATTATTTACAGCTCTCATTATCATCGATTTATCTAACGTTGGACAATTTATTACGGTTGCATCAGTAATTGGATATGGATAATTGGAAAGTTCTTCATCAGAATAGGTGATGAGAAGAAAGCATCAAACATATCGTAAATATCTGTATCGTTTGAGGATTCTTTATCTCCAAATTTCATCATGGACGTATATCCAAAGACTCGACGCTTAGAATTTACAAACTGGTAAAAATATTTTGGATTATTTTTAAAGTTTCTTTTCACTTTAAAAATATAATTATTGTAACATGGGATATGGAATATCTCATATAATCAATAGATAAACTGAACTTTTTGTATTTTCTATAATGTTTGTTTTTCAAATATTTCAATCAATTGAGCTGCTTTGCATTTCAAGGCGGTCCATGTGCAATTCTTTTTCTCTACATTGGAATTTGTTTCTTAAAACATTTAAATAAGCCATCATAGAATTTATTTGAAACGATGTCAATATTACGAGGGTATAATTTATTGTAAGGAATATATTCAAACCAATTTTCAGAACAAAGTAGGTCGTTTAATTTGAAATAATTAGCTTTTCGAAAATCAAAAACTATTTCATCATTTACATTGGACTGGAATGATAGTTTTGTTTCGACGTATATGCTTATTTCAAGAGTGGGGTTGATAAGCATCTTCAGCTTGATCAACAAATACAAGATAAAGTAATTTGCCAAGCTTGTTTACTATGTTATTTATTTGGATGATTCCTAAATCAGCAATAGCGTCCAGTAATTCAATATGTGTTTCCGATCTCATTGATGGGCTTAAAAAGCATGAATCAGGAGTTTCGTATCGTTTAATGTTTGCAATATTAAAATCATCAAGAACAATGATGAAGTCACCAAGTTTGAATTGATTAGCTACAAATTTTATCGCGTTTGCATTTTGTTAATTTGAAAGTTTGACGCAGGAGGAATATAAGAACCAGTTATAAAAATTTGGCTTTAACACATAAATTTAATATTTCGATCATTGTTAAGAATTATTGCTTCCGAAGAAAATAGAGTTGAGACAGAAATCAAAAAATCCCCATCTTCTTTACCCACTCTATCACTTCTATAAATTTGAAATTTCTTCATCAGATTTATTTCGGAGCCACGTCTCAGTGAGTTCAATGATTGATATTATGCTAAATATCAAAGATCTCTAAATAAAGGGATTTTTACTTTGTGTTCATACCTCTAACATTTTGGATTTGCATCAGAAGAGCACTTGGACGAATTACATTATTATCATCACTATAGATAAATTGTCGAATAATTGTATTTTTTGGTCAAAATTGTGGATTAAAAGGATCAAAAATACTTTCTGGGACAATTATGTTAAATAAAGCTTTATTGCGCGCATTTATCTTGTAAATTTGTACATCATTATAATCTTCAATGCCAAGGTTCGTTATAATTCAGAATTCAACATCATTTATTGTTGTATCTACTAAAAAACGCCTAGCAAATATGGCTTTTCTATTCGTTATAATTTTTTATTGCTTTGGAGGTACTTTTGCAAACGGAATTATAAGTGAGTTGTTGATGACATCTAAATTAATTAGGATGTTTGAAGTTGAGGGAATTAGTAAAATAAGTTCTGGAGCAATAGGATTTGGAATCATGGGCAGGGGGTGTTGATGATGACTTAGTAGTACTTTTACGTTTTGGTCTAGTGAAGACAACAAAACTATCTAAATTTGTGAATTTAGAAAAAAGTTCACCGTATTTAGTTAGTTTTCCTTGTAGAGAAGAAAAGTCTTTTAATTCCATCGAACTGAACTTTTGAAGAAATTGTAAAATTCAATGGCAATTATTTTTCAATTTGGACAAGTCCACTGCAAGGTTTTGGCATTGTTCGATAATGCATAAGCATCACAATCTTTGAGGCCAATAAGTGGTAATTTCTCAAACACAACCAACACACAGTGGGGTCAAACGCAAATTTTTTGGTAATAAATCTGAATCTCCTAAACTACTGTTCGGATCAAATTGAAATGTATGGGTGAGTTGTAGAGGAGGACCTAAGCTTTCAGAAAAATAATCTTGTAGTCACACTGTGATAACACGAGATAAGCTACAGGGTGTCAAAGTTGACTACCTCGAGTATGTAAAAGTTAAAAAATCGTAACTTGTACAAATGAAGTCCGATTTTAAAGATTTTTATATTTCTGGAAAGTGCTTGGCAAGATAAAGAAAAAATAAGCTTACTCATCTAAGTTATCTCTTACAGTTAAAAATATATTTACGCTTGAATTTTGAATTTATGATTTTTTGGCTCGACTTTCTTTCGTTTTTCGGAAATAAGTCCGGAGATATATGAGGTAAAAATTTTTTAAAAATATTCTGCAATTTACTACATATTTCAAAATAATATGCTGAAAGAATTTTTGGATTATCTCAATTCGTCTAGACGTGAAAAATATTCAAAGTCAGCACTCTGAAATTGGCATGAAAAATGGCTATTTTTTTACAAAAATATAGTACAATTCATTCACTTTTTTCTCAAAGTTCCGTTAATAAAAAAATTTTTTCCTTATTAATTTCAAAAGATAAGGCTTCATAAATGGTTAATAAAGAAATTTTGAATTGATTTAAGTTTGCACCCTACATCCAGCATTGGTCGAAAATTGTCAATTTTAAAAAATAGTCATTTTTATCGATTAATAAAAAAAATGTCACGCGAGCTTTTTTACATTTGGTACCCATATTTTTTATAGAAATAGATTTAGAATGATTTAACACTAAACTGCTTTCCGCCCGGCCAAAAACGAATGCAGGAGTGGGGATTTTATGTTAAAAGTCAGTTTTTTTAACGACTATTTTTAATAGCATATTAACATAATATTTTTAATATTATTTCTTATGTAATGTATAAAACATAAATCAAGCTCTCATTCCTAAAAAAATCAATAAAATAGCTCCAATAACCTATTTTTGATAATTTTTCAAAAATAAATTTAAAAAAAAAAATAGCTGAAAATCCAAAAAAATTTAATTTTTTTAATACAACTCCACTAATTTTGCAAATACTTTAAAAATGTTAAAAGAATATAAAAATAGACTTATTTACCAATTCAACGATATATAAAATGTTGATATAGGTCATTTAATAATAGTAATATAATGGCCTCAAAACTACCAAGTCACGTCAAAAGTTGCAAAATTCACTATTTTGTTCCGTATTTGCATATGTGTGTATACGTAACATTTTAGTTTTCTAATGTATTATGTACGTATATATTTGTTATTATAAAGTAGTAAATTCTTTATTTGAGTAATGTTTATTTAATTTGTTCTACATATTTACATACTTATTATACATATATCCCGTATATTTATTTTATTAAGAATATATTATCGAAGATATTATTAGAGATTTTCTTGAAAATAATCAGAAACATCAAACGTTAGCAAATTTTTAACTTCCTTAGCTTCAGAATCCACTTTTTCTATTTCAAGAGTGATTTTTGGTAGCCATCGTGTTCTTATAGAATATATAACTGGATCTTATGATATTAATAAATATTCCATTAAGTCCATATTTTGCGCTATTTTCGAACATTTTCGGGTATTGAAGAGTCGGAAATGTTTAACATCTTTATTTCGGGCTTCTTGTGCTTCCTCTGTTAGCTCTCCCAATTGCAAAATACTATTTTCTATTATTTCTTTACCATCAGCCAATACTTTGTGAATTGTTGGAGTCATTGATTTCCAGGGTTATGTAATGTTAAGTAGTTCTTTAGTTTCGTAAGCAAAAATTTTAAATTTGTCCGCATTAATTTGTTTTTTGCTATTAATGGCTGCCAATATAATCTTAAAACGCTTCAAAATATTTGAAGATGTGAGTTCCGGATTTTCAAAGAAACGTCTTGCTGTATTTCCATCATTAGAGCTTCCATAGCCATGTAGAGGTTTATCAATTATTAATCCGAGTTGTTCTTTGAATTCTAATTGAATTCTTTTCTTCTCCTCTTTTCGTAATTCGTGAAGTTCCCAATTGTTTTTTACTGTAGCATTTTCCTGCCCGGGAATATTTCTGTACTTCATATCATATGCAAGATGTTAGCAGAACTCCAAAAATCTTATCCTTGCGTGGAGTGGTAATATTCCAAATTGTAAAGAATTTTTATTAACAAGGACTTCAGAATTATCCTGAAATTGTGAACTTATTTTTCCACATATATTACATTTCCATGTAGATGTTGTATCTGTCATAGCGTTTGCAACTTTTCCATCAATCATCGTTAATTGTTGTTGAAATGTAACTTTAATAGTTCTGTTTGATACTTTTACATATATTGGGGGCAATGCTTTAATTTCTTCTTCCAATTGGTTGACAATGCTGTTTATTGTAACCGTGGTTTCTTTTGTGTAATGAAAAAGGATTGGACGGCACAAAAATTTTGAACCTGGAGTTAAATTTATCCATATATCATCAAAAAGCGAGTCATTTCTTGTCGATGAGGAAGGCTTATTTAAGCGCATTCGAAGTGGTACCAGAGACGCTATAAACAGCGAGGAATAATTATTTCCAGAATTACTTCCATCCAGTTGTTTGTATTCCGAAAATCCTGATGTTCCATCGCAGCCACATTTAAATATTAAAATAAGTTCAGAGTCTTTGCATTTTTCAATGTTATCATTGCTGAAGGTAGATATGATTCTAGAGGCAGTATTTTCAAGTAATTGCAATATATTAACTTTAGCACTTTTGACAGAAACATTAACCGGGTGCTCCATAGGCTGTAAAATATTGCTTTTCGCTTCTCTCACTGATTTGCTACTGGGAAAGATATCATATCCTTTTTCGCTAACAGATTTCCTCAAAATCTCGTATTGGTTTCTTGATAATCCTAAATTTAATATTAGAGCTAAAGCATCTTCAGAGGTAAAGGACGATGTTGATTTCGGTGTCACTATGCTTTGGATTAATCGATTGGGAGAAGCTGTTGGTAACACATCTATAACTTTTTCTACTTCCTTTGGTTGCGTACGTGTTACTAAAGCTTTAAATGTATCTTTTATTTCGGCATTCGTATGTGAATTTAGAATAGATTCCTGTTTGGTTCTCTTTGTTCTTAGCTGAACTTCATCGTAACTTTTTTTTGGTCGACCCTTTTTCTGCTTTCCGATGAAAATTGGTATTCCTCCCTCCAACCACTCATCATTTTTCTTCTTGAACTTTGGTATTGACCAATCTGAAGCTTGCATCCTTTTTTCGTATGATTTATAAAAATTTTCGAGCTTTAAACTGTCTTCTGCAGTAAGAGTTAAACCAAAAGATACTACTGTATCAATGAGTTTTCTTATTTTTTCTGGAGGATTTATAATATCAGATAGATTATACCAGATTACTTTGCAAATAGAAAAGTGTTTTAATGTAATCTCCATAATGGCCAATTCACTAATAAATCTGCATATTTATAAGGATACTTAATATATAGAAAAAGAATATTTATATCAGGTAAATGGTGACAGGCAAAAATGAATTAAAAAATTTAAATTTTTGCTCAAAACCCCCAATTTCATTCAGTTTATTTTTATGACCTGTAGTGTTAAACAGGTACGTCAAAAAATGTACCTATGCGATTGTAAAAAAAATCATTTTTGTTATAATACATTAATTAAGTAGCTAGGTAAATTATTTAAAAACTTAAAAAAATGTAATAAAAAACGAAGGAAAATATACTTATTTATGTACTTATGTAATTTTAAAAACCTTTTCAGTAGAAAACAATTATGATCACTTTAAATAAACTCATTAATAAATATTATTATCTCGTAACAAAAATAAGCAATGCAGTTGAGTGTTACGTATACACACATATGGAAATACGGAACAAAATAGTGAATTTTGCAACTTTTGACGTGACTTGGTAGTTCTGAGGCCATTATATTACTATTATTAAATGACCTATATCAACATTTTATATATCGTTGAATTGGTAAATAAGTCTATTTTTATATTCTTTTAACATTTTTAAAGTATTTGCAAAATTAGTGGAGTTGTATTAAAAAAATTAAATATTTTTGGATTTCCGGAAATACTGCAGTTTTTATTCATACAGTCCGAATCGAACTATTATTAAAGACACGCACCAAAGAAATATTATCTAGGACTAAAACCAGTAATATGTAATTGAATGGCCATACTGCGGATAATTAGCAAGGACACTGACTGTAATACTCATCTTAATAATGGAAAACGGAGTGGTAATACTAATTAATAAAAGAAATTTAATTAAGACTATATTGTAAATCTAATTCAATGAAATTCACTAATTATTTATATATATATATATATATATATATATATATCTGGAATACTTATCTTAAATAAAATGACCAGAAAAGACAACTATTGATGGTGTTTTAAATTAAAAAAGTTTTACAAGACTTTTATTCCAGTGATTAATTTAGTACAATTATCAATTTTGGCTCTCGTAATAAAATTATTGGTTGGATTAACAAACATTTTAGAATAGTAATTAAATTTGCTTAAATGCAACTTAATTTATGCTTAAAAATTACATTCAATTAGACATTCTCAGACCTGATTGTTATGATTTTTGAAGAAAGTTTTTGATATGCTTTTATAACTCGGACAATTTTTTTTTGGAAAATACAAAGACGTATGTTTCGCTTTTCATTACTCAATATGAAAAATTTTAATTTGTATATAAGCTTTTCTTCATCAGTAATAAATGTTCAAGTTTTTCGATGTACTAACGTGACATTTAGCAAAGAAAGCACATGCTACGAAATAAGCCTTACCACGATGCACTAGAGTAAACGAATAATTTTGCCACTGTAAGAGAGAAAATAATATGCATCTACATGTTTACTATAGCTAAAACATTTGCTTCTTTGTAAGAATTGAAAAGAGCGCTTTTCGTATAAAAATTTGCTTCCAACCAGAAACTCGCCATACAAAAATGTCATTCGTAAGGGAATGTTGAAGTAATATTTTACTTTTCTTTCTACTTTACTTGCTTTGTTCGAAGTCTAATTCCTTACTGGGTTTTTACTTCACACCTTTTGGTGAAACTTTTAGAACTTTCTTTTAAATCGAACTCATACAAATCTGAAAATTATTTGTTTTGGATTAAGTATATTTTAAGAACCCGATACAATTATTCTTTTTGTTGTTAAGTCTTTATTTAACACTCATCGATTTTGAAACTTGTGGTGTGGTCAAGTAACCTTTTTAAAACTTTTCAGGTCCAACTTGAACGATATTTATTAATTTGAAAATTTATTTCAGAACTCAAGGGAAATTTTCGAAAGATTTTGAATTTATAACAAAACATATTTTAAAATTTTCTACAGACGAAGTTTTTACCATTTTAGTACAATTGCGGTCCAAAAAGTACAATTTTTTTATTAAATTTAGTACAATAATGAAAATCGCCTTTATAGTACTGATCCACTGGTCGAAAATATAAGTATGATAGATAAAAGTTGTAACATGAACTTAAATTAGGTTTTACTTTCATGTTTTTTAATATAAACCGAGACAACCCGGGAAACGCCGGGTAGAAATAGCTAGTGTAATAATAAATATATACAAATTATTTTATTATAAATTTTTAGGTAAAACTTCAATTTTGAAACTAATTATTTAAAAGAAATTCTAATATTATTATTATTTTTTGGAAACTTTATTTTAAATAGATTATAACTATATATCAATCGTATTTTAAAAATGGAGTTCGATGAAACTTTTTAGTTCTTGTCCATTTAAAATAAAATAAGGTATCGCATATTATCAATTTGTTAAAAAATAATTAATTCAAAATTTGAAGATAATGACAAAAAATGTGTTATGCAAATAGATGTGTGCGCCACCTTGAAAGTAGAGTTTCTTCTTTAATAAAATTTATAAAAATATTTTTTTTTTATTTAAAAATTTAGTAGTATTTAAAATACTTTACAATATTCTTCTTAATATAATTTAAGTATGGTATTCAATTTATTCAATATATTCAAAACCTCTCGAAGTTATTATTTTCTATAAATTATATAATTTTTCTTCTAAATATAATGTTATTTTCTTCTACTTTTATATAAGTTGGAAGCATATTGTACATATGTAGTCCTTTATAAAAAAGTGACCGTTGTGTTGCAGTTGTTGTTGCCTGTGGAAGTTTAAAATTCCCAACATTCCTTAGTTGATAGGGTTGCATATCACCGACATAATTTAACTGATCTATCAGATATTTTTGAATAAAGATGCGAGTATTAAATTCAAGTCTTTGTTATATATTAAGACATTTAAGTGTTTCTAGCATATATTCTATTGGTGTATAAATGTTACATTTTATGATTGATCTCATTGCCTTATTTTGTAATTTTTGTAGTCTTTCTATTTGTGTATTTAAACAGCAGGTATATAGTATTCTTGAACCGAACTCAAAATGTGGTTTTATCATTGTATTGTAAATGTTTATAGCCGTTAGTGTTGATACTTTGTTTCTTATTCGTTTAAAAACCCCGATTTTTTTACATTATATTCGATGTATTCTTTAAATTTTAGTTTTTTTTTGTCTATTGTAAAGCCAAGATATTTAATTTGATTAACTTTTTCAATTACTTCGTTATTAATTTTAAAAATTGATTCACTATTCATATTAATTTCCATTAAGTTTGTTTTACCTTCATTTAGTTTAAGTTTATTCATTTTTAGCCAGTTATTCACAATTTTCATGTCATGCATCAAATTATTTTCACATTCATTATTAGTATCACCTTCTATAAAAATTAGCATATAGCACAATTTCGCATTTATCTAATATGTTTGGCATGTCGTTTATGTATATAATAAAAAGTAGAGCACCTAATATTGATCCTTGTCGCACCCCATAATCGTTATATATAGACTCAGATCTTACATTATTAATTCTCACAATTTGCTTTCGATCTGTTATATACGATCTAAACCATTCCAATTCATTTCCGCGTATTCCGTATTTATATAATTTCTGTGTTAATAAATCTCTATATATAGTCTCAAAAGCTCTTTTAAAATCAAGGAAAATTGCCATTATTTTTTCTTTTTGTCTATGTTTTTTCATCTATTTACATATAATGTAGTTTAGCGTTGTTTCGCATGAAAATCTTTTCTTTAAACCGGACTGGTATTTCGATAGTATGTATCTTCAAAATATTTTTCTACTTGTACTTTAATAACTTTTTCTATTATTTTTTCACACGTTTTTAGATTATTAATGGGTCGAAATTCCTCACATTTTTTTGTTTTCATAACTTTTTCTATTGGTGTAATAACCGATAGCTTCCAGTTTTCTGGGTATTTTACCGTTTTCAATGATTTATTGATTATTTTTAACAAAAGTTTTCCTATACTGTTTCAGTTATCACTAATTATTTCTATAGATACTTTGTTAAAATTTTTTATTTTTTATTTTTAATAATTTTGCATATATTTTTAAGTTCAAGTAAATTTATTGCATTAAATTTAAATAGAGTATTTACCACAGGTATTCTGTTTGTATATTGCACTCATTCTATTGAATCTCTAATTGTCTTAACACTATCTACAAAATAATTATTAAATTTATTTGCTATTAGGTATGTATTTTTATATTCTATATTATTAAATATCACAGATTGTATCACGTTATGTTTCTTATTGAGCACTAGGTTTTTTATCTCCTTCCACATTTGCTTTTGATTTTGGCATTGATTATCTTTTTGTTAACGAATTCGTTCTTTTCATTTTCAATTTTCGTTTTATATATATATTTCTTATTATTTTATAATTTTGCCATGCTTCATTAGTGTTTTCATTTATCGCAATGTAATATTTAGCAATTTTTTCCCGTTTCAGTAATTTTAAGCTTTCATTGAACCATTTATTAACATTGTTTTTTTTTTAATTGTTTTCTTTTTTGTCAGTTTTTTAATTATGTTCTCTATGATATTATCTATTTTTCAGCATTCTTATCTTTATCTCTAAAGTCATTTATTAATTTACGCAGTTCCTTGCTGAATAACTTTTTATCGTATTTAAAAATTTAAATTTCTTTTTTTATTTGATATTTGTTACTTTCACTATCAAACATTATATCTATTGCCTCACGATCGGCTATTTTATTTGCATTGTTATTTCTTACAACTATATTAACATTATTTGTTATTACAAGGTCGATTAATGTTTTTGTATTTTCTGTTATTCTTGTGTATTCATTTACTATTTGTTTAAGTCCGTTATCATTTAAAGTTACTTATATTCTATTTTGATATGTTTTATTCTTTTTCCAATCTATGTTGAAATCTCCTGTGATAATTATTTCATAATTTGTTTCACAAACTAAAGCAACAATTTCATCAAAGGCATTACAAAATTCGACTTCTCTACTGCCATTATAACAAGCGAAATATTTTTATTTTTCGCTAAATATGCATCCATCCAATATTTTTTATCCGCAACTTTTTCCCATAATTTATTTACTCTCCATGTCTTTTTAAAGTAGATTATTGCGCCACCAGTTCGTGTATGTCCGAAATTTAAGCGAAAGATTTTTATTTTTTTTAGTATGGAAATAACAGTTATTCTAACCGCTCATCTTTAGAGGAAATGTTAACGGGAATGCATACAAAATATAAAATTTTAGTCCAATATCTCTAAAATTGGATTTTTGTTGTTCCAAAACTGTCATTTGTGCAGCGTGCCGATTCTATAGATTTTGATTAACAAAAAATTATTCGAACAATATAAAACAGAATCAAGATCATTAGAAAATGATACTGATTTTGAACGTAACTTTGAAAGTTTACCCGACCATAAACCAAATGTAAAGTCAAGCCACTGTATTGTTCATGTCACAAAAATTACTGTTTATCAGAAGCGAGAAAAGAATTTATGGAATATTGTTGGATCAGATTAGGGTTTGGTGTTCGGAAATTCCCAGGATTTCTCGGGAAAATGTCGGGAATTCCCACGAATTTTTCTTAATTTTCCTGGAAAAGCGGCAAATTTATTATTCTCTATTAAATCTTTTGACATACAGTTCTTTTGAGACATATGTCTTATACAAACAAAGTTTATATATATATATATATATATATATATATATATATATATAAATGTTAATGCCTCAAAACTTAATTGAGGATTATAAAACGATTAATAGAACCAATTTTAAATACGTTCAAGAATTGTGTTTTACATCTCTATATTAGAAAGAATTAATTAATAACGTAAGATGAAGATAAAGTGGAAATAAAACGATAAGAAAAACTATTTGTATTGGAACTTAAATATAGTACCATATATTAGGTTTTTTTTGGCATGAAAAACTAATTAACTTAAAAATCTGAGATATATAGTTTTTAATATAACTCACAATAGATACTTATTTTATTTTTAAATGTTTAAATGTTTTTAAATATTCAAATCTTGAAAGATGCATCATACTATTATTTAATATTCTTTCATAATATTATTTAATATTCTTTATAAGAAATCAATCTTTTTTCTTATTTTTCATTTTTTTTAGATATGAAAAATTCAATTTAACGTTTCCCAGGAAAAGAAATATCATTATAACGAAGTTTTTCGGAACTTAATAAATTTTGATTTTTAAGATTTTTTTACAAAATAGGGTTAAAGAGGATCAATCATTATATAGGTACTCTTCCATTGCCGATTGTATTGAAAGCGAAGTAATAATTTTTGTGGCACTAATTGATTTTCTTTTCCATTATCACAGATCTTTCGTTTATATTTACATTTGATTGGAGGTAGTCCTAATTAATTGTTTTTCGATAACCTCGAAAATAATTTGCTGTATGTATATTTTGTGGTAACTTTCTTTATTTTTAGGATTTTATAATTATTTTGTTCAGTGTTATAAACTTGATTGCAATGAACAAGAATTGACAACAGCTGTTTTAATAAATTCATTTAAAGTGTGAAAAAATCATAATTGAAGCATAATACTCCTCCTTATCCTACAGGAACTCGCAATCTGCTATAGGTTATTACTTGCAGTAGATTTTTCACAAACAAACAATTTTTTTTTCATATTTAACAAACATATTAATTCATTATTCTTCCATAGCATAAAGATATTCACAATGCATTGATTTTGGATCTGCATTATTTAATTAAAATTTATTTTTTACATGAGCTTCAATTAATTATATTATCTTTTATTTCGTAAGTTGCAACATTGAAATAAAATAAAAAGTACTATACTTAGACAAACGATTCTACCTCAATCATTTGGCGAATATACCCCATGGCTAGGGAAGTTTCACCATTTTAGATCACTTCAGAAATTCATAATAAATAAACGAAACGGGGAGATAGTATTAAAATGATTTAAATTAAAGCTAACATATGTTAGATAGAGAAGATAGATAGAGAAGGTTGACGTGATACCAAGTGTACCACATCTCCACCCAGAGACCGATCTCGGTCCATTGTGAGTCCCCGCATTTGAAAAGCTATAGAATATAGAAATGAGAAAATAGGAATAAGAAGAGAAAAAGGAAAGAAGGAGGAAAGAAGGAGAGTTCATTACCAGATACATTACAGTGGCCAGGCACCCAGCAGATTCTCACCATGTAGTGTTCCATCAGCTCTCTCAGTGACTTCTTACAGTCAGCAACTATTTATAGCCTCCCGAGCCAGTACCAGTGTCCATCTTTAATCCGTCTGTGAATACTGCACAAACTTCGTACAGTCTCTCAGTGCCGGACCAAACCTTCCTATCAGGTATCACCCTCTCGATGAACCTAATAGTCCTAATTCCTTAAGTCTCAGCAGACTTCTTGCTGCCATACCCTTCACAAACTTCCCAATGGGTAAGAGATGAAGTATGACGTCCAGAGCCGCTTATGGTGTACTTCTCATTGCACCTGTAATGCCAATTGAAGCACACCTCTGTGCCTTCGACAGAAGGTTCCTATTACTCTGCCACCAAACAGAACAACCATAAGTAAGAATTGGTTTCACCACCGAGTTGTAGATCCAATTTACAACATTTGGTTTGAGTTCCCAATTCTTACCTATGGAGTTTCTACAGGTGTAGTAGGCATTAAGGCCACGTTTGAGTCTCTCCTGAATATTCCTCTTCCAGGTCAGCTTACTATCGAGGAATACCTCTAGATATTTCGCTGAGTCGGAAAGTCTCAGTTCCGTTCCGCTAGTACCGATAATCTAAAATTCTCTACCTTGTACCTTCTAGTAAAGAGAACCAACTCTGTCTTTTCTAGATTCACTCCCAACCCTTTATCAGCAGCCCAAGAGGACAGCTCACCCAGCGCGGACTGCATGATCTCACTGATTGTGGGAAGAAATTTTCCTTTTACCAGTATGACCACATCATCAGCATATGCCACGATCTTCGGTCCCCTGCTGTCAAATTGACGCAGAATCACGTCGAGAGCCAGTAGCCACAACAGGGGTGAGAGGACTTCCCCTTGCGGTGTCCCCCTAGTCACCAGTTTCCTTAAACATACTCCATCCAAGCTCGAGTTGATAATCCTATTGCTCAGCATGAACGCGGCCATGGTAAATTTCCTGTACCGAAGTCCTTACAACCCGGAAAATGGGTTTCCAAAAGTACATTAAGTGACTCAGAGCTAGACTCCGTCCATGAACCATCTGATCTCTGGATACTCCCCGGAACACTAGGATCCTCCCTGAATCTGGATAGTTCATTGACAGAGCTGAACCTAATCCACGAAGCCCTTTTAGCTCGTCTAATGTCCTTTTTGACTGCGGCATCGCAACCGAGCAATAGACGTACTCTATTCCGTCTTGCATACTCGGCTAAGGCCAATTTATTACCTCCTAACGCCTCTCTTTGAACGACCGTTAGGTCTCCATAACTGAAAGAATTAACTGAAGTTCATTCCTCACTAGGATATAAGTCCTTATCTTATCCTCAGTGGACGGCACGAACAATTTGTATCCTTTAGCCCTAAGACCAAGGCTGTTGGATTAGGGCCACATCCACATTGGTCTCACTGATGTAGGTTATTAATTCGGTCGAGGCCGCTTCACAATAATGCAGATTTATCTGCACCATTCGCAGTCTCTGTGGCTTTGTCATTTTTCGAGTATCGAAATTTGACATAGCCAAGCCCGAACGTAATAACCCCCCTAGTCCAGTTTCTTAATAGATTCCCGATCTACTGCGAATCGGAAATCTTTTCCTTGGTTATCTTTTCAAGTCAATGAAGAGACAAGCTTCCATTGACTTGTATTGATCCCCTTATTCTGTTCTTCCAATATTCCTAGTATGACTTCCACCAGTTTAATGGGTGGTGGAATCCACACCGTGACTATTGGTCGCAACGGCAATTCCGACGCTGGTATAACCTCCAGTTGCGCACCTGGGCAAAGGCTACCCACCTGCTAATCGCGGCTTTCAGGAACTCAAAGGTTCCTTTATTACCGCAACCAACAGTTTTGACACGCCTTGTCCAGTTTACACCCATAAAGGCTACTTCAACCGGTCTGTGCCTTGCCTGGAAGATATCGTAAATAAGCCTATCTTCAATCAGCCGCCACATTTCCGTACTGATTCTTCCATCTGAATCAGCACGGTCAATGACTGCTGCTTGAAGAATGTCCGACTTGGACGAATCACCAGATACTACCCGCTTTACTACTCCCTTATGAGAGCCAATTGGTGCTTACCAACATTCTTCGCCAATGGTATCTGCTGGTCATCCCTAGACCTCACTCTTTTATGGTTCATTTAGCAGGACCTTTAAAGGAGTCATGTACATGACCAGCTTTCTTGGAAGTAGAGGGTATCTCATCTCCAGGCAGAGCTCCCCTAATGGATCTCATCTGAGAGTCCTTAACGAGGCTCGCAGGAGTTTGGTTTACCTTCTCTGCTCCCTTCCCAGTTTGAGTTATCTCACTTCCAATCTTAGCTGACTTGTCCTTTCCCTTGCGAGAAGTTACAAGACCGCTGAATGACATGTGAGCAACTCCATGCCTGTTAGCGTCGACTTGTGGCCCCAAAGTATTGGTAGACACGGACTCCTTACCCTTGCGAGTAGGCACGTAAAACATAGACGGTCTCGCGCAGAGACGGCGTGCGTGAACTAGGCTGTAATACAACTGACCCTTGCCATCAGCATCATAGGGGAGGTGTTCTCGATTAGTTTGTTTTCGCACTAACTAATCATTCAGATCCTCTGCACTGTTACCTACCATCTTGATCTTAAAAGTGCATGATACCTGTTTATTTGGTCCGCGGGAAACGTATGGCACCAAGACCGTACCCAGTGCCAGAGAATGCATTCATTTTGGCAGAATCACCAATTAGAATACATCAATTGCACCGCATAAAGTCCAGCAAGCCTATTCGTTTCCAGGACCGGATGTGATACGAAGGATGCATTAACGCCGGCAAAGGGAGAGGGCTCTAGCACTGTACATGAATACATCGAGTGCCTCTCGCCCAGTCCTCCCTATTCGCCACCTGGGGACGCGTCGGGTGAGAGTAAATAAGTAAAGACTCTGCAAGGACATATGTTTATTCATTAAAATTTTGGGTATATATAGTGAGGAATTTGTTGCCTCGAGAGCTTAAATTCCTTTTCAATTCAAAAGGAACCTAAAAAAGGCTAATAGAAAGTTAAATCAACACTTTCCTTCAGTGGAAAGACTTGAATACATTCATATTTGTTGAATGTTCTCTATTTGCTCTATTTGGTAATCAGTCCATTTTTAAGTTTGCTTAGTAGTATTGCTTGCTTTTCCTTATTATTATTTTTTTTAACAATGATGAATTTAAATTTTTTATTTAATTCAATTTATATTTGTATTTCTTTGATATTAATAGAATTACTTTGTGGCTTATTTGTTTCAAGAGTTTACCAAAATAATTTTCTTTTTTACTTTTAACATTTTAATTTAGTGGTAATATTTTAATTTTGAAGGAAAATTTAAGTAAAAACTCTTTAAAATCAATTTTTAGATACTAAAACTAAATACTAGGGTGAGGAGGTAAAATTTATAAGGAGATTAACTCATTAATAAAAGATGGTGGTGTGAGTGTTAACATATTTTAACAAAATTTCCGTTTATGTAGTTTAATTTAACATTTACTTGCTCTGGAACACTTCGAGCTTCTTCCTGTGGCAATTAGTGTATGTAGACCAAATAGGAATACATAACCCAACAGAAAACATAATTGGGTGAAAAATAAATATAACTAATATTTTCTTGCTATTTATCGAAAGACCGGATTTCCTATTTAATAAAGGGTGAATTATTTATGAAATTTTATTGATTTTGTCCATAATATTTGGTATATGGGTTTTAAAACTTAATTTTGTGTCCAGGATGACATCTGAGTATTAACATTTTCTTGTCATTGTATATCGTAATTATTGCAGTGCAACGGCTTTTGTGGTGTGAAGCATGTGTTTCGTTTTCTTGTGAAATGTATGGCATTTGTTTTTTTCTGGGTTTATTAGAATTTTTCATTCAGTAAAATATTTGTTAAGTTCAACTAAAGCAGAATCTAAATTTTTAGTTATATTAACGGAATATAAATCTGAACTTAATGTTGAGGTACTATCAGCAAAAAAAAAAAAAAAAAAAAAACAGGAAGATCAGCGGTGTATATGTTATATAACAGTGGCGAAAAGAATGAACCTTGTGTGCATCCAGCATTTATATTAACTCGTGTGATTTTGTTTTACCAATATAAACGTTAAACGATCTTTCATTTAAGAAGCTTTGTATCATTTTAATTATTTCAGTTGTGAAATTAAAGGGTTTTGACTTAAAAGAAAGCCCATTATTATTTTCAACAAACGTCCTTATTTCAAAAAGTGGTTGAGAAATGATGTTATTTTCCGAAACCAAATTCATTAGAAGAACATATCATTTATTTTAACAAAGTCGAGATTTTTTCTTCAATTATTTTTCCAAAACTTTTCTAAGAGCTGGTAAAAGATTAATTGGCCTGTAAAATTTTGGGGACTCAGTAGTCCTCTTGAGTTTTAAATTTATTATATTATTAAAAAAAGCATTTATTTTGATGCAAAACTCTTTAATTTCTGAATATTATTGGTTGCTACGTACTGATAGAAACAAAATTTGCACATGCGATCGTAATTCAATTAAAAATATATGTGTTAACTGTGTTGATCGTATAAGATTAAAAAAGTAAGAAATCACAATAAGAATTTATAACATAATATTTAAAAGATAAGAGAATGAATGCACACTCAGGCCTCGATTTGAGTCGTTTCGATTTGCGTCGTTATGATTACGATTTTCGTCGCTACATAAGGAGCTTCATAATTGTTAATAACAGATGTAAAGGTATTGAAGAAAATTTGAACGGAAAAAGATGAATTAAGTTCTCTGTTTTCAGTTAGAAAATCAAAATATAATTTATATCAGTATTTTAATTTCAGCTCTTTTTACAAAAAATTATCCTTTTTTATTAAAAATGAACCTCTATTCTATTTTTATTCTGGAACCAATTATTAAGAAAAAACAGTGTAAATACATAGAAAATAGTGATTCGATTTGCGTAGTTTCAGTTTGGACGCAATTCTCGAA
The DNA here is from genome assembly GCA_932274085.1 of Protocalliphora azurea. Classification (NCBI taxonomy): domain Eukaryota; kingdom Metazoa; phylum Arthropoda; class Insecta; order Diptera; family Calliphoridae; genus Protocalliphora; species Protocalliphora azurea. The sequence goes on along the minus strand of OW026519.1, from coordinate 115,581,498 downwards.
TTCGGACAATTTATTGTTAAAATTTTAATAAAAAGTTTCTTACATTTTTTAATGTTTTAAAAACACTTGGAAAAGAAAATTTTATTAATTTTGGGTAAAACAAATATTAGTAATCGCCTTGATTTATATCATCTCTTAAAATGCAACCGGCCAAGCAACCAGTTATTTCTGTGGTTATTCCCTAAATTGTTCTGTTCTACAAGGCAAAAGCGAGATAAAAGCAATTTTAAATTACACTTTATTTCAATCATTAAAATAATTTTCTTTATGTATGTATGCATGTATGTACGTACTATTTATGTTTATTTTGTTTTTCCGGTTTTAATTAATTTTATTCTATTATTTATTTTAATAAAATGTGACTAATTTATTATTACATTTCATTTTAGATATAATTTTGATAATTAATTTTGTCTGAATTTTTTTAAGTAAATAATCAGCAATTTGCTATATTTTTCTTTTAATCATTTTGAAAATTTCGGATTAAAAAAATTAATTTGTAATTCTTAATTTTTTTGAAAAATATCTTTAATACATTTAGTGAAAAAACAACACAGAAACAACAGTGAAAAAAAGCACTAAAGGTATTAAAATTAAGATTTTTTTTTTTTTAACTTAGTATATTAAATTTTAATCTGAAATTTCTGGTTATTTTCTTAAAACAAAATTTAGTTAGTGCTTAAAAATATCGAACGTAACATGTTGAAGAGAGAAAAACAAGATGTAGGCTAGATTTTTCAATTTCGTGCATTAAAATAATTTAACGAAATGTCTTAAAATTTTCTTTTCTTTTTTTTTCCCAGATGGCCATCGATTTGAAGTTCAATGCTTCGCTAACTTCAAGTGATCCTCATTTCAAGCCAGTTTTGATAATAGGTCAATTGAAACATTTAAATTTACTGAAATTTTCCGATGTCTCATGTAAATTGGAACCTCATGTTAGTGAGGATACCTTTAATAAGGCCATTGCTTGTTTACATCCATCGCCAACGGATAAAATATCTCTATATTTAGATGTCGCCACTGTTGCTGCTGTTCCCCTAAAGTGTTCACGTCATAATACACCTTCACGAGCACATGCTATAACACGCTTGGTTAAGAATAATATTCTCAACGTTAGTGAAGAGAGTGTTGTTATAGTATGTGAACGGTCGGATTTATTTGCTAGTGCCTGTGCTGTGGTACGAGCTTTTCCTCTGTATTCACGTAAAACTTTTGGAAATTCCATTGCTAATGCTGTTGCCACTGGAGATCAGGACACTCCTATGAAAAATGCTAGCGATAATAGTAATCAATCCACTGTTAATGTCGAATTTATAATCATTGACAAGAATGGTGCTGTTTCGGAAACTTCACTGGATCAGTATGAGATTGGTTGTTTGGAAGATGCTGCCAAAGGCATACGTTTAGCTGCTCGCATCGTTGATACACCTTGCAATGAAATGAATGTGAGTACTTTTATTGAGGAAACCGAACGTGTTGGTGCCGAGTTGAACATCAAACCCATGGTTATACGTGGCGAAGAGTTGCGTGAGCGTGGTTTTGGTGGCATTTATGGTGTTGGTAAAGCCGCGACAGTGCCTCCAGCTTTGGTTGTTATGTCTTATGAGCCAAAAGGCGCTCAAGAAACTATTGCTTTGGTTGGCAAAGGTATTGTCTACGATACTGGCGGCCTTAGCATTAAGGGTAAGACTGCTATGCCTGGCATGAAGAGAGATTGTGGTGGAGCTGCTGCAATTTTAGGTGCTTTTTATGCAGCCGTTAAGTGTGGTTTCAAGGAAAATCTACATGCTATTTTCTGTATGGCCGAGAATTCCGTTGGTCCCAATGCAACAAGGTAGGTGTTCTTTAAAATAAGTAAAATTAATATATTTCCAGTGGCTTACAAATTTAAATAAATAAATTTGTTGCTTTTAGTTTTTATTAATTTTCTGAACCATTTCAAAACTCTGAAAAAAACAATATCTCAATTAAATGTGGCTAAATGATACTTGTTGCATGCATACAAACATTTTCTAATTAAGAACTTAAAAAAACTAAAGAATATTCCTTGAATATATTTTTTTAATTTCTTTTCTTTTTATATCGTTTTTATGCTTTCAACATTTGCTCGTATAAATACCAACAACACCTTTCCATTCATGGACAACAATATGGAACAACAATAATAAATATTCTTGTTTACTGTTCCATGCTATGGTCTTACATACAAACTTCTATAAACTCTAAAAACAACAAAATGGAAAAACCAACCTAACCGACAAAAACAAACAATTAACACTATAACAACAATAACATATGAATAGACCCGATGATATTCATACATTGTATTCTGGACGTACCGTTGAAATTAATAACACCGATGCTGAAGGACGTCTAGTATTGGCTGATGGTGTTTGTTATGCCCACAAAGACTTAAAGGCAAACATCATATTGGATATGGCAACTTTAACAGGTGCACAGGTATGTAAATATAGAGAAATCATACATACATACATACATATATACATACATACATACATACTTACTTACACATACATATACATGCGGATAATAAAATAGGAATTAAAAATTTTTAAATTTGATGTTTTGAATTTATATTATATTTATGTTTTATTTATTAAGTACGACTAACTATCTAAGGAATAAAAAATATTTTTGGAATCTACCTACATTGGGGTTTGGAGATCGGAAGAGGTTTTTATGAAAAAAACCCATATTTTTTGTGAATAATAAAATGTGTTCCCAAATATTATAAAATTACAAAATTATTTTCTACTTAGTAATAAAATGCAATAATAGCATGAAAGGACATATTTTTTTTGAATTTCCTTAGTTTTCCCTAGCATAGCGGAACATACACCTTAAAAGTCCTTAGTAGGATATTATACCGTTATATCAGACTTGATGAACAATTTAAGTCGCTATCTTTCCAAACTCTATAAGAGTACATTATTTTACTTTGATTAGGGTCCCACGATTATTTCAAATAAATCCTAGCACAAAAAATTTACATTTTTCTTTTCATTAAAATGCTTCAGATATAACGGTCCCCACCAAGGTCACCCATATACTGCTATTAACATAACTCATTGTGCATTTAATATGAGGATTTCATCTTTTCACTTAATCGCTTTTTTACTTACATCTTTTTTCATTAGACAGATTCTTGTTTTACTATAAAATTACATTTTTATAGATTTTATATATTATATGTATTTTTCCTATCAGAATTGAATAAGTTGTTCTGAATAAGTTATTTTCTCTTCCAAAAATTGTACAAGGATTTAATGTAAAGTGTTATGCTGCAAAATAGTGATCCTTATATACCACTTTTGTGGAAGTTTTAACTTTAGTGACCAAAATCGTTAATGAAGTATGTTGAGAAAGTCGATCTTAAGATGCAATCTGAAAGATTCTGAATTATTCCTATGATTAAAATTGTGGCTAAAATTGTTAAGTAAGCTTAAAACAAAAATTTTAGAAGTATTCCAACCCAATTAATAAAAAAATACAATAATTTGTAATAATAACGGTATAATATCCTAGCAAGGACTTTTGGGGTGTATGTCTTTGCTATAGGATGGATAATAAAGGAAACTCAAAATAATTATGTCTTCTCATGCTATTATTGACCTTTTATAAATATTAATTTTAATTTTTGCAAACACACCTACTTTATTGTCCACAGGGAAACATGGGTCTTCTTCAAAAAAACCTCTTCCGATCATCAGACTACAATCTGTGTTAATTCCAAAATTATTTTTATTGTCCATGTAAATACATACCTACATATGTACATACATACATATGTACATACATACATATGTACATACATACATATGTACATACATACATATGTACATACATACATATGTACATACATACATATGTACATACATACATATGTACATACATACATATGTATATACATACATACATACATATATACATACATATATATATATATATATATATATATATATGCATACATACACATATACACACATTCATACATACATACGTACATGCATACACACATACATACATATGTTTGTACGTATACTGTACCTTATTTATACATACATACTTATATAAGATATATACAATATTTCAAATACTAAACATTACTGCATAAATATAATGACTGAAATGGATATTACAGAGCTTATGGATCAAATTGTTAAATAACAAATGATTAAATTCTTTATTTTTTAGAATTACAGTATTCCTTACATATTGTGTAAATTTTTTATAAAAATCTGTCCATTACTTTAGGAGTTAGTAGTCTGCATAACAGCGTATTTCGTTTGATTTTACTTTTTTTGAAATGTAAAAATTGTAAAAGTAAAAATATGCCTTTTTTCAATATTTCCTACATTAAAATTCACAATTGAATTTAATATATTTATTTGAAATATGTAGTTTCTTAAGACATAAATGTTATTTTCATAATATTTTGGAAATGGAATAAGAACATAATACAACACATGATATAAATATAAGGAGGTAGTTCCACTTCGTTCTTACAAAATGTTGTTTGACTTTTAATCCAATTATTCGATATTTGTTGTTCTGTAAATATGAATAGGAATATTTTTTATTACGTGCAATTTATATACTGCAAATAATCACTTTTGTCGCATATATGGTATTGTTGGGACTTGAAACAATGTACAGCAGCATCTGACAACTGATCATATGTATGAGTACTCAAGAAAACAGTAAACCTTCTGAATGGTTATACTCATATGGACTTCAGGAAACCTAACTAACGCTCAACAGCCGGTTCTACGTACCGGAATGACCCGAGATCAATCCAGCATCAACTACAATATTTTTAGTCCCTGAGCAGTATTTCCTACGCTGTTGCTAAACGACACCGTCATTATTTTTTTTACGCAACACCACTAACCTCTCCGCAGCAATCGCAATAACAACAACAGTCGCCGCTTACACCATCGATTGCGATCCGGACACCTGAAGTGATATCCATATTGCAATTTAACTGCAATGGCCTCCAGGGTAAAGTATCTGGGGTAACCCGATTTATGAGGCCAACAACATCGTGGTCACTGTGGTCCAGGAGAAAAAACAGACGAGTAATTCTAGTCTGCACATATACATTACCATGCTATCATGCTTAATCTAACCACCGATTTGAGAATATTTTGTCAGATTTCTGTCAGAAATAAGGATATAAAAATTCCGGTTTACACCTGATTTTCAGTTGCCCTGACACGAGTGTCATTTTCAAAGTATTCCTAAATCAGCATAATGCCCTATAAGGTGGTAAAAGTCTTTATGACGCCAGTAAACACAAATAAGGCTTGTGTGCGTTTTGTCAATTAATTTCTGAGCACCCAGAGAGATAGAGAGAGTGAGAAACGGAGTGTTATTCGCCAACTTTATTACAATGGCTTTTAACATTTCAGCGAGATGCCTGTCATACGCAATTCCTGGAATGGATAGAGTCATCACAATACTCCAACTCAGTAAAGACGTGAGCGAAGGATATTTATTAAGTCCGATATACCTACTGTCATCTGTCGAGAAGACTCTTGAGGACATCCAGCAGTCCAAAATGCCAAACAACCTGAATACAGAATACAGTTTGCCCGGACTCAAAATTGGTACAACTTTTTCTGTACGACACTTCCGGGAAGTATTGAAGTCTCAAACAAGAATTAAATATTTGACACAATCGTGTTATGGCATGATTTGACATTTAAAAAAAAAAACTATTTTTTATCCTATCCAAACCTTTGACGCCTAAAATATTTCCTATTTACAATTGAATACCTTATTTATTCAGGTAACTTAATAAAGGTATTCTTATTTTCTTATTTTTCTATTTTATTTTATTTTATTTTATTTTATTTTATTTTATTTTTCTATTGCTTCTTTAATAACATCGCAGAAATTATTTACAATACAATCGATATCGTCAGTGCATTCTATGCTATTGGCATCTGTCAGTTGCGAAAAAGAATAATTTAAATAGGACATGTATCTTTTCCAATTTGTTTATCTATATTTGTATTTAAATAAGTTATACTTAGATGCAGTGCTGGAAAAAACCGAAGAGTACTGGCAGATGATCAGAACCAATATTTGAAACTCTTTACTTACTTTACTCTTAATTTCAAGGTATGCTTCTCTGTTAGGGTACGAGAGATCAGTAGCTAAAAAATACAACTATCCATTAACAAAGCCAGAATCAGATTGATTGTATGTGACCTCTTTACCAAGTCCCCTAAAGTAACCAATATCCTAAACCTTCAAAACATCTCAAATTGAACATTTCCCACATTTACAACAACTATTTCAAGTAAAATTGACAAATTTTGTCATATAACATTTAATTTCTTGTCTACACCAGAGGAAGTCTATAAATAATGTCATTATAAATTTTATAGAAAATAATACTAAAAAAACAAGAAAGAAAAATATTGATGTACCCTACACCATTGCGTATGTTCATCAAAATTCTGGGAGGAGTGGAAAATTGTGGACCGATATTTGTATAAAGCATGAATTAGGTTTTTTTAGGAGTACATTATAGGATTTATGCACGTAAAAGAGATTTTCTAAAGAGAGGTTTATATGGGAGCTATGATTAATTATGGACCAATTCTTCGTAAAATTTGACACAAAGATTTGTACCCATATACAACTTATATGCTCCAAATTTCATTTAACCTTTACTGTGGGCGTTTATTTTTTGTAACCCTACCATGTATATGGGGTCTCACATACTCCTTAATGTACGGTAGGAATTTAACATTTTGCAATAAAATAGAAAAACAAATACTATGGAGGGATTAATTATAATCTAAACTAAAAGATTTAGAGTATAAATGTTGAGCTTTTACTCTGAGGGATCATAAATTATTATTGAAACTAATGTAGTTTTTAGTCTTTTACGACATGGTATCACTTGTACTATTTTCTAAAACTGTTTGTAATGACATTAACAAAAGTGGACCTTTTTTGTAATCATGTTGAATAACTTTGTACTTAGTATTGTACTACTACAGTTCTATTTTTCAGTACACGTAAAATCTTAAAAACAAACAAAATGCAACTAGGCTAGCAAGTCAGATGCAAATTTTTTAAAGCAATATTTCAAGCATAATAACTGAAATTATATTAAAATCAAAAGAAATTCTATATAAATATTCTTGTATGAAAAGCATGGATATGGGGTGTTACAGACCCCTCCAAAACTTATAACCAGGGCAACCTATGCTTTTGAAAAAGATATTTTATGCGTATTAAATGCTCTTAAAATTGGAAAATATGCCCTTAAAATTTAAAAATATGCTCTTAAAATATTGTTTTTTCTGGCTAAATTTTAAATTATCAACTATGCATTTTAAAAATAACTTATTTTTATTAGCAATTGCTAATTCTTTTTCTTTTAAAAATATTCAAATTTAATTGTTATTTCATCAATTTATTAGATAGAAATTGAAAAACATCGAATTTGAAAAACATTAAAAAGAAAATTTCACTGATGGTAAATTATGTAAAACATTCTATTGTGTGCAAGATATGCAACATTTTTCTCTTAAGTATAAAATATGCAAAATTACGCTCTTTAGTATAATATATGAAAAATTATGCTTTTATTTATAAAATAAATATATGATATTTAATTTGCGAAAATGTACTCTAAAATAAAGATTTTTCTAAAAATATGACAAAATATGCAGCTAAACCTAAAATATGCAAAAATATATTGTTACGACCAAAATATTCAAAAATATGCAAAAATAAAACTGTCTGAAACGGATAAATAACTAATAGTTTGGTTTATTTGAAGCCCAGAAAAATATGATTTTGCATATTTTGGTTACACTGATTATAACTTACTAAAAACTTGCAGAACGATGTAACCGTTTACCTTTCTTGCCTTGTGGTGGCTAAATTCTAAGCTACAGGGACGATCAGGATTGTACATGAAGATGATATTATAATTCTCTTAAATTTAAAAATTCAAAAGGTCTGAATGTTAAATAATGCTATATTTAAGACATTGATCGTCAAACCCTTATTCCGGCAGGATATTTGTATGGGTTCTCGGAAGTCAAATAATGGACCGATCATAACCAATTTCAATAGGACCATACTGTGTACTAAATTTCATTGAATTTTATAAGGTATATATGGACGGATGTACAAATGGACATCGTTAAATCGACTAAAAAAGTGATTTTAAATCGATGGATGTCAAATGGGAATCCCGGAATTCGTTTTTTTTCAAAAATAATCTCAAATTCGGGTTCCCGAGATTTTCGAGAATTGTAAATCCCGAAAAAAATATTTACATACATTTTTCGTAATTAAAAATATTTTTTTTAATAGAAACAACGAAAAGTAAACATAGTGCTATCAATGAAAGGAAGTCTTTGTGCTAAAAAAAAACTATAGAAGTATTAATTTTAACTCATATTTGCCAATCGAATGGCATTTTTTATAATTTTTATTCAGTGCTTAAGAAACAATAATATTTTTATTGTTTATAAGAATATTATTTTAATTCGATAAAAAGTACGTTTAAGTTGTAAAATTGAGGTTTTCTTAGAACTAATAAACATTTGTTTTAGTAAAAAATGTTTTATTTTTCTTTTTTTATGCACTTAGTTCTGAAGTGGAAAAATATTTCTTCTTTTTTCTGAGATATGTCAGTCTTTAAAATTTAAATAAATTATTTTAATTTCGTGTTTCCAAAAATTCAGCGATTATAAGGTGATTTATCAAAAGAAATTTGTAACTCATTAAACAGTTTAATCATTTCATTTGGTTCTTCAATCTAATGTTAAATTACAATTTTCCCGTTTTTTTTTTTTTTGGACAATATTTGAAGTACAAATCAAGGGTATAGCCCTTATTGTATGCAGATTTCCAAACTCTTTGTTTCTATGTCCTTTACCAGAGGTATCAATTTTAAAAATAAAAATAAATTCTAACTAAAAAATCTACATTGATTTTTGAAGATAGCCTTAAACTTAATAAATCTAGTTTCTGATTTTTTTTTGTAAAAAAGAAAAGGATAATGAAATAAATATTCGCCTTTATGTCAATGATATCATATCTTCCATTTTTATAATTTTTATCATATCTTCATATCTTCCATATCTGAGAAAATTAACATTTATTAAAAAAATCATTTATTTCAGTAATCATTTTGATTTCTAATGTTATTTGAACAAATCAATTTGTATACATATGTATAAAAGAACGTTCAAAACTTCGGCTTATTATTAGTGATTCTATTTTATTAATTTAAAAAATTGTACGAAATAAATACACACATGGACAATAAAATAGATGTGAATTTCTTCAAATGAAAGAATTTTAAAATTTAATGTTTTAAAATTTTGTAAACTTACGATTTATGTTTTATTTCTTAAATATAATTATCTAAGACATAAAGAAATACTTTTGGAATTTACCTACATTGAGTTTTGGAGATCGGAAAAGGTTTTTATGAAGAAAACCCATATTTATCTGTGGACAATAAAGTATATGCGTTCGCAAATATTATAAAATTACAAAATTTTGAAACTAAATATTAATAAAATGCAATAATAGAATGAAAGGACATAATATTTTTTTGAATTTCTTTGATTTTCCCTAGCATAGTGGAAACATACGCCCTAAAACTTACTGGTGGGATATTATACCGTTACTATTAAAATTTATGATTTTCATTACTATATGAGCGAGAATGCTTCTTAAATTATTGGTTTAAAATAAGTAGAATTTATATTATAGGATATACTTGTTTATTTTAAATTTCCCATATTATATTCCCAGGGCCCACATTCCCATTAGACTTGATGAACAATCCAAGTCGCTATCTTTCCAAACTCTATACATTCCGACCAAAGGCAATCACATATTTATTACGACTTATTACCATAATGCCTTTTGTTCATATAATATGAGGATTTCTTCCTTTCAATCATCTTTAATTCTTGTTTTTCCAATAAAAATACATTTTTATAGTTTACATATATTATATTGTTCGTATCATAATTTATGGGGAAATCAGGGCTCAGTGCGGTCAAACGGAAATATTTGGACAATAAATCTGCGATTTTTAACTGATTGTTTCGATTAATGAAAAATATCTGAGCTGTTACAAAGAATGAATTTCTGCTTATTTTTGTGAAATCGTAAAATTTAGCGATTTTTCTTTACCTATTGATATTTTGAAGAACTTTAAAAACCATAAAAGTATGTAATTTTAAACAACAATATCTCGGCGATCACTTAACAATTTAATTTGTAATTTAAATTGCGTTTAAATTGTGTTGTTGTTATCTGAAAAAATACATTTTAATGCAGTTGCATTTTTGAAATGCAGTCTTTGTTAGATTTATGGTCTTTTATCATTTTTAGAAAATATGGAATTTTTTCATTACAATAAAAATCCAAAAATTTTGGGATACACTCATTTATTATGTGCAATATTGATTTTAGGAAAATATATTCATATATTTTCATAATATATATATATTTTTTTTATATTCTCAATATTTTATAGCATGTTGATACCAACGCTTTAAGGAACATTTTAAAGAAAAATTATAAAAATAGAAGATATGATTTTTTAAATATTCTTGAGACATGGACGAATATCTATTTCATTAGCCTTTTCTTTTAAAAAATGGCGTTTTTACAAAAATAATTAGAAACTAGATTTATTGAGCATCAGTTTGAGTCCAAAGATATATGAATTTAAATTTCATGTAGTTTGAAAAACTATCTGAAAAAACTGAACTTTGAGCCACGATAAAAACTAAATTACAACGAATTTGATAATTTTGGGGAACTTTAAATTTTGTATTGATGCAATGAGTGTGTATACCGAATTTCATCGAAATCGGAGATGGTGAGGTTCGTCGGATATTCGAAAATTTTTGCTTTCTCCCATAATCAAATCATTACAGTTCAAACCATTTTAAAATGTTTTCAAAATAATAAATAAAATATAAGCTCTATGCGAATAAAAAGCATAAAAAATTGAATTTCGAAATCCCGAATCTGAATTTCCCGTTTGTACACATACATAGTGCAATATTTTTGGGTATTAGAAACATCAGCATAACACGTAATACACTCCCTCTAGTGACAATTTACTGAAATGTATCGCGTTGAAACACCCATACAAGAAAACAACGCACTCTATGTTTACTCTAAGTGTTTGAGAACTAATAAATAAACTGGTCTTGTTCTAATGCATTGCATGGAAATAAAGTGGTAAACGAAAATGAAATCTGAAAATTTTGCAATTTATTTTTTTCAATTAACCTCATGACTTTCCAAAGTAATGCAAATAAATTAGTTTCATTGCAATAAACCTTATTACAGTATTGTGTCATATAATAAGAACTGTAAGACAAAATAATATTCAATTCAATATGAGTTTCTAAAATACAATTTTTGTTAGAAATTTGAAGAAAATCTTTTATTCTTTGTATAATTAAGGAATTTTTGTAAATTGAAGTTAAATATTCGCTTTTCAAATTAAATATTTTATTGCAATCTTTCTAATTGAATGTATAGCTACTGTGTGCATTGTACTACTAAAATGGGGGAGTAGAAAAAATCAACGATATTAAATGCTCCAAAATCAGTTCAAGGATAAACATTTTGCGCGAATCTTTCAGTAGGGGTAAGTAAAGAAGAAATTGAATGTTTTAAAAGTGAATAGAGAAAGAAAGAAAAACATTGAATAAATAAATTAGGTTTTTTATTAAAGCGCAAAGAAACAAATTTATTCTAATGAAAAACATGATTTTTTCTGCATTATTTACCTAAAAATTCTACATTAAGCCATTATTTAATGAATATAAAATCTGTATTATAATTCGCCTTTTATTTATTTCTTTTTTTTTTCAATAAAATTAAAATAAACCCTATTCATTTTCTCTTTTTAACTTTTATAATTATAAAATAGCTTTTATTTGATTTTGTTTATTTTTCATATTGTAATAAAAACCTCCATGGATTATAATATGTTTTTTTGTTGTTCTACTCATTCTTGTTGTTTACATTTTAACCCGCAATACACAAAAACAATTGAGTAATTATTCAAAATGCAGCAGCATATTTTTAATGCTTTTGCTGCCGCTCGCATTATATAATAAATTCAGACAATTAGTGTGCAATGCACACTGCTTATATAAATGAATTATTTTATGAATGAATGTATGTTTGAATGCATTTTCTTTATTCATGCCAAATAGATTAACACTAGAATAATTAAAAACAAAAGAAATTAAATTTTCAGAAATAATAAATAAACAATTTTGAACTGATTTTAAATACCTAAAATGTGTTTAATAGAATAAACAATAACTGTAAATTATGTTTAATAAATTTATTTATAAAACAGAGGCTGGGAAATAATTTGTTGGGTGAAAACATACATTTTGTGGGTAAATTGCATTTATTCTATTTCACTTTAATCTATGACCTTTCACTTTGTTTACCGCCTCTGTCGCGCTCCTCTCTGACGGTTGCGTTTATTATATTCCAGACCGTCAATACTGTTGGAACACTAAAACTTCTTAACAACTTTTTAAACAAGGTGTTTTGCATAAAGGTCAAGTGCAAGAAATATTGCTATTTCTGCTGGACAGAGGGTAATAGTGTTAGCCTCTGCACTTGCAGTTCAAGCATTGATGTCGTCTCTATGAATGTTGTTTAAAGTTGCTAAGTACGAGTTATGATCAAGAGTATTCTGCATAAAATACCCCTGTCAAAAATTCACATTTCAAATCCAAATCCTTTTTTTAGTTCTTATGTTTATTAGAGCTTTAAAAGTTAGATAAAAATTATATTTCTTATGTATATTTTATAGCAAAAATTGATTTTTAAAATTTCCATAGAAAATAATTATATGTGCACGGCAAGTATTTTATAAAAATTATCCATTTACATAACGCTAATTTTCAATATTCATGATTGTTATTAAGATTCGTCTAATTTCCATAAAATTTATATGTCAGAATTGTAGTACAAATTGTAGTACAAATCATTTTAAGCTGAGTAATATTGTCATATAGTTCAGAATCTAAATATATTTTAGCAGTCATTATTCTCCGGAAATCCTTTATGGTATGAAGGTCTGAAACTCAATAATGCTCGCTACAACATTAAAATATTTTGCGGATCAAAAAACGCTTTTGGGGCCCGACCTAGTACATCGACACATTAGTTTGCTGTAGAATTCAATTTTGCATGAAATTTATCAGTAAAGCGTATGGATTTACTGTCTAGTAAATTTATTTAGTCCTGGAAATTAAAATTTTCTAGGTTCAAAAAATATTTCCAACTTTTCTTTATAGCTAAAGTCGGCATACATTATGAGCGATTCGCCACTATGAAAGCGCTTGAAGCATGTCCTTTGTGAACGTCGCATACTCAGGTAATGCTTGTGATGAACCTTTGAAACATTTAAATATAACATTTTTCATCTCTCATGAACATGATATCATGGTGTTATTGAAGCTTTTAACAAAAAATGTATATTAAAAAAACATAAGTTGTCCATTATTTTCCTGTAACTTACGTTATTTTTGATCGAACAATTCTAAATATGTCACTAAGTTCCGTTAATCAGAAGTTGATTATGGGTTACTAGAAACACAGCTATTTTTCAGGCTTTTTTTTGAAAATTTGCAAATTCTGCAAATACTATTTTGAAGAGTTTGTCAAAAATAATCGGTCAAACTATTAATTAGAATTTTAAAATAATCTTAAATATTTTTATAATTAAATAAATTACTCAAAATCAAAGTATTCTAACAAATTAAATTCAAATTTTACAAAGAAAAATATAAAATTAATTTCAATTACGAATATATTCAATTATTTTGTTAATTGAAATTCAACTTATGCAAAATAGTATATTCAATTATTCAAATTATCACTTATTTTTATTTATATTTGATTAATTTATTAAATGATACAATAAGAAAAATAATTGAAAACCGATAAATTATTTTATTTTTAGTAAAAGAAATTAGGGAATTTTGATCAATTGAATACTTGATACAATTAAAAAAATTAATTAGAATAATTTTTATCTTTGATAAATCTTTTAATAGATCATATTTTTTCTGTAAACTGTAAAGTTTATAACTGTCCGTTAAGTAAAAAACCAATTTGAACATATAATTACTTTCTATGAAAGAGGAACATAAAATTTTGAATATAGGGACAACAGATAAAAATAAAAAAAAAAAAAAAATTATAGACCAAACAAATTTTATTACTCCTGGAGTATATAATAACCAGAAAAGAAGAAACGAATATGTGTTCCTTGGTTCCCTGATTTATTTCTCATGACAGCTGCAAGTTGAGTGAAGAAATTGCGGATTTCGGCGTGAAAGTCGCAATTAGTGGCACACCATTTCACTTCTAATCCTTGTGGAGCCGCTGGAGTTTTAAATTGGCAGCAGTTAATCTGCAATACATAGGCGTATTGATAAGACTGTAGTATGTCCCGTTGTTTTAAGATCTATAACTATATAATTTCATTCGGGTTGTTTTGCTTGAAGGTTAAGGCAAAGGAGTTAAGTAGGATTGGCACGGCAGTGGGGGTGACATGGGTCTCAATACTGGGCATAGATTTATCACTGCACGGTCTACGCGGGACCAGGAGGCATTAACTCCATCCTCATCCACATTCCCATATTAGGCAGGCTCTCTTCTTGTTTCTTCAGTTTGACATATTGGACTGCAGGATATTCTTGACGAATGTGGTGTGGACGATGATGCCTAAGCCATTCGACAGATCAAGTGCTACAAAAATCGTCTGTTTACATGACTTTTGCTGGTTTCACTATGCGACTTTGAGTGATTATGGCACTTAATGCTGTGGTACTGCTGTTTATCTTACGGAATCCATGTTGACAATTAGCGTACTGGTAGGTGACATGTCAGTAGGAAAAGGTACATAAGTGTCTTCGCGATAGGTAACAGGGGGTAGATTTTTCAACATCAGCATGTAGATTGTGAAGTTTGAAAAAGTTGCGTCTAACAGTTATTGGAAATGATTACTCTTTTTGTCGATTGTAAGCAATAGTAGAGCTTCTTTTAAATTATGATTCTATATGTCCAATTACTTGAGCAGTAGTATTTTTTTATTACATTTTGGAAAAATGTTTTAATTTTAAAATGTTTTATTTTAATATTATTGATTAAAACATTTTTATTTGCTGCAGGGATCGAGTTAAATGACATTAGTGCCGCCTGATAAAAATGTTGGATACTTGAGTTATTTGTCCCATTGCACAGTGGGGCAGAATCGAAATTTTTTGGAAATAAATCTGTAACTTCTATAGGCGTAGAAGAGGAGTGTACAATGTTAAGTTTGGAAGGGGGGCACAACAATCCCCTCAGGGGCGGAGCTAAGGGGGCTTTAAGTTAGGTACCTCTGACATAAAAAATTTTAATCACTTTTTAATTTTTGTTTCTCGTCCGATTTCAAGTATTTTTATATATTGTTGAAGGCCCTGATAAGACCTATAAAAGAAATGCTTACATGTCCTATTTATCTCTTATAGTTTTCGAGTTATTTGCGTTTGAATTTTTAAGCACTATAATTTTGCATATTCTTGGTCCAGTTTCCGACCGATTTTATTAGTATTTTTCTTAACTAGTTAAAGAACAAAATTATCGATTGAATAAAAAAAATTGAAGTCGATATCTTTACCGAGTCCAAAAATAAACGATTTTGAATTTGAAAATTGCAAAAAGACGACTTTGTGTTTTTTTTAGCCGAAAAAGTATCTACACTCTTTTTATCTAAAATAAAATTTTATTTAGCAACATATAATAATTTTGCACTTTTCTGAAAGGTAACTTCACAGAGATGACTTTAAGATAAAAAACAAGCCCAATAACTCAATTGGTCTCGAATTCGACCCATTTTATATGAAAGTTTTGATTTTAGACCATATTTTCTCAAATCCCAAAACACGAATCGACTAGCGAAATATATATTATAAGAATCTTCAATATGTTGCTAAAAGTTTTAAAGTTCAAAATTTCCCGTATTTCGGAAAAATGTGGATTCTGTAGCCAAAAGTGTAAAAAATCCCATCTTTGGGAATTTTCATTAGTTTTTTTTTTTGGAATTGAGAAAGATTTCCTTCAAATTTAAGGTATCTTTATAAACAAATATGTTATTACAATTAAAAAATTTGTATTTTCTCCAAAAACCCCAAATTGGGCCTTTTATTTGGTTTATTTCTAAATAGCGAAAGAAATTTAAAAATATGTATTTCAAATTAAGCTTATCCTTTAGCATATATAATTTCCTATCTTTTGCAAAAAGATTCAAGTTAATATCATGCCTCTTCAGAAATATGCGCCTTTAAACTTTTATATTTCCAATTTATTGTATATATACAACTTTTTACAAATTTGCAACTTTTGCCTTTAGCTTTGCGTGAATAATTACTTAGAAAATTATTAATATTTCTGTATAATTTTAATAAAATATTTTTATAAAAATAATTAATAAATATTTTTTATTTTTAATAGGGTTGCCACATTTCCCAAATTTAAGTAAATCTTTATCCTTTTCTAAGCATTCATATATTTCTATTAACGAATTTAAAATAACAAGACAAACAAAAAAATGTCTTTTTAACTTAATCATTATTGTTATTTTTGGTATTTATCATCTACCTTAATAAATATTCTATTTCTAATACGATTTTTTTTTACTTATTTACATTAAATTTATTATGTAGACAATTTTTCTAATATTTTAAACTTATACTACTATTTTCTATAAAATAATCTGTTGTATCTGCTGCATACATATCTAAAAGATAATAAAGTTCCTTCAAGTCTTCAGTATTTTGAGTTGATAAAAGCTCATAATAAATCAGGGTCTGATGATAACAATAGGCTATTAAAAATATCCTCGTTTTGAGACGTTCTGGAGCATTTCCTGGAGCTGAATAATTGAACGTGCTTAAAATCTCTGTTTCTTGCTTCTTGAGCCTCATCAATTATTTAATTATAATTTCGCCATGGCACAATACTTTATGTACTGTTGGTGTTATTTCTTTCCATGGATATAGAGAAACAAGTAGTTTAGATATTTTTGTTGCATATTCTCCAAATCAAGCAGAGTTAATTTCGTGCTTACTATTAATTGCCATTAATAGTATGTTAGTCCTTTCAAGTAACTCTTTATTAATACCAGTTATTTTTGATGTAGCTTCGAAATTTCAGAAAAACCTTGCTGTGTTTCCATCATTTGTACTACCACCAGTCGTCGGCAGAGGTTTGGCGATGTTTAATCCCGTCTCTTCTCTGAATTCATCCTGGATTCTACTTTTCTCAGATATTCTAAGTTTTTTGTTTCTGGTAGGTTTTGTTAAATTTTCTAACACATTTCTATACTTTAAATCATATGCTATGTTCAGAAAATGCTCCATGAACGGTATTCTGTCGTGAAATGGAGATATTCCGAAAGACAGAAATTCTTCTTTAATACTAGTTGCTTTACCAATATCCGAAAATTGTGATTTCGTCTCATCACATAGTGAGCATTTCCAAAAAGAAGATGTTTCCGTAATGACATTACTAACATTTCCATCAATCATTGTTAGACTAAGTTGAAAGGATATGTCGAATGTGTATTGGTTTATGGTTATTGAAAGAAGTTGTAAATCATTTATTTCATCTTTAATATATTCCACTAAATCCTTTGTTGTTGTCTTCGACTCTCTTGTGTATTCGAACCAAATAGGTCTGCAAAAATGTTTTGGTCCTGGAATGGTGTTAAGCCATATATCTTCAAATGAGTTTTTACACTTTGATGAAGATTGCTTTAAGGAATAAGATCACATTCTTAATGGCACCTAATATGCTATAAATACGCTTTTATAATACGCCTTTTTCTTACTTCCAGTAGCATGCTTGTATTCAGTTAGGGCTGATAAGCCGTCACATCCCCACTTACAGATTAATACAACGTCGCTGTTATTTACTTTTTCCAACTGATCTGCAGAAAAATCTGCAACTATCCTGGTAGCTGTATTCTCAAGCAAAGAAGATAGCTTTACACATGCTTCCTTTTCGGCAACCGAAATAGATGGTAATATAGTTTACTTTTTTTCTTGAATATCCTTGTATGATGGTAGAATTGAGTGTCAATTTTCAAGCAGAGCTTTTCTTAAAATTTGATATTTGTTTCGGCTGAGGTCCAGTTCAAGCATTAAAGCAATTGCTTCTTCCTCTGTAAAATTGGATTGGGATGTTGGAGTAGTTACACTTTCGGCAATAAGTTTAAGGCGTTTTCTTGATGCAGTTGACAGTATTTCAGCAATATTAATTGCACTCTTAGGTTGCTTCTCCTTTTTTAACATTTCTTTGAATGTATCAGAAACTTCTTCATTTGAAATTATAGAAAGCTTATGGGCCAGTCTTTTTTTTCTTAGATCTTGTACTTAAATAATCATATGTCTTGCAGCGTGCTCCAGTTGATGTTTTGCACGCCGATATTTCTATAACAGTATCCATCCAATCGGAATGTTTAATTTTTAATCTGTTAGTACGTTGATTCAAGGACTTCATTTTTACATCATACAACTTTAAAAAGCTCTCTATCTGAGATGTACCAATGACGTCGACTTTTGCATGATATGTAGTTTTTATGAATTGCACTATAGCTTCTAAACGATTAAGATCATTTTTAGGACCACAGATCACAACACAATTGTTCATATTTCAATGTAATCACCATGGTAATCAACTTCGTTATGTTGTTGATAAGGATTAGCTGCGCATTTATATATATATTAGATATATCGCACAGGTATATATATTTACAGGTATTCTGTGAATTTTCATTAGGTAAAATATCTGAAAGAGTCAATTTGGAAGTGTATCTATACCGAATTTATTGATATTATATCCTGCTGTTAGGTATAACCGGAAAGGATACCTGTACATTGTCACTAGATCATAAATATATACATTTTTAACCATCACCAATAGATACATTTGTTAAATTTAGGTAAACACTATAAATGTAAAGTAATAAAATACTTATTGATTAAGTTAAAATAGACATTTTTTGTTTGTTTTGTTATTTTAAATTCATTAATAGAAATATACGAATGCTTAGAAAAGGATAAAGATTTACTTAAATTTGGGAAATGTGGCAACCCTATTAAAAATAAAAAATATTTATTAATTATTTTTATAAAAATATTTTGTGTATAGATATTATTAAAAGTATACAGAAATATTCATAATTTTCTAAGTAATTATTCACGCAAAGCTAAACGCAAAAGTTGCAAGTTTGTAAAAATACAGTCATATATACAATAAATTGGATATATAAAAGTTTAAGGGCGCATATTTCCGAAATGAGGCATGATATTGACTTGAATCTTTTTGCAAAAGATCGGAAATTATATATGCTAAAGTATAAGCTTAATTTGGAATACATCTTTTTAATCTTTCTTTCGCTATTTAGAAATAAACCAAACAAAAGGCCCAATTTGGGGTTTTTGGAGAAAATACAAATTTTTTAATTGTAATAACATATTTGTTTATAAATATATCTTAATGAAATTTGCAGGAAATGTGGATTTTATTAATGTAAATAAAAGTGCGTTAACCAAATTTCAATCAGGGGTAGGGTTTTTATGAATTCCCAAATAAACTAATCAAAATTCCCAAAAATGGGATTTTTTACATTTTTGCCTATAGAATCCACATTTTTCCGAAGTCCCGTAGATTTTGATTTAAAACTTTTAACAACATATTGAAGATTCTTAAAATTATTCCGCTTGTCGATTCGTGCTTTGGGATTTGAGAAAATATGGTCTAAAATCAAAATTTTCATATAAAATGGGTCGAATTCGGGAGGGTATGTACCATGACCAATTGAGTTATTGGGCTTGTTTTTTATCTTAAAGTCATTTCTATGAAGTTACCTTTCAGAAAGGTGCAAAATTATTATACGTTGCTGAAGGAAATTTTATTTTAGATATAAAGAGTGTAGATACTTTTTCGGCTAAACAAAAACACAAAAAGTCGTCTTTTTTGCAATTTTCAAATTCAAAATCGTTTATTTTTGGACTCGGTAAAGATATCGACTTCAAATTTTTTTATTCAATGGATAATTTTGTTCTTTAACTAGTTAAGAAGAAAACTAATAAAATCAGTCGGAAATACTAGGATATATATGAAAAATAGTGGACCAAGAATATGCAAAATTATGGTGCTTAAAAATTCAAACGCAAATAACTCGAAAACTCCGCCCTTGAGGGGTTTGTTGTGCCCCCCTTCCAAACTTAACATTGCACACTCCTCTCCTAACCAAATTTCATGAAAATCCAACCAAACGATCAGAAGTTACTGATTTATTTCCAAAAAATTTCGATTCTGTCCCAATGTGCATAGTATGTTATTGCGCATTTAAGTATAGATTTGACGAGATCTGTGAGTGGACTTATTTTCTGCCTAATTAGGGGATTCTATGGGAGGACGGGCGATATTGAGTCGATCCAGCTGTTAAGTCACAAGGCACATAGATGACTTTCTCGCTTTGAATTACGAAAGCACATCTCTTGGGACATCATTCCAACTACGGTTTTTTTGTTTTTGTGAATTAAAATTTGAAAAGAAAATATTAAATAATCAATTGGAAAACTATTTTCTCTTTTAAAGTTCACTTATCGATTACGTGTACAGAAATATTTGATTTTTTGTGTTTTGCTTTATTGCATTTATTTAACATAAATTACCAATAAATTGTTGAAAAAATTTCTTTTCGGTTTTTGAAAACGTACGATCGACGAGTGTTTTAGGTATTAGATTTTAGCATATTGAAATAAATATGCATAGTATATGTTGTATTTTATACAATATTCACTTGGGATAACAATACAACTACAATAATAAATCTTTTCTTAACATTTATTTTAATTTTGCTATTTATGGCAAAATATTTGGTTTGAATTTAAAAGATTGTAATTGTCTAAATATAATATTCTGCATTATACTTTATATTTCAATGTATTTTTGCTCTTTGTGTTCTAGGGTGTTCCTGTTTGAAGAGAAGAATATTAAAATTCCAATGGTCCAAAATAAAATCAAGATTTAATTTATAGTTAGGAGGCATTTGAATGTTTTGTATTCTTTTAAATTTTCAAGCAATTTCTCATCTATTCGTACTTTTGTAGTTTTTTAAGTTTACATTTTGAGATACATATGAGGAATTTAAAAAATTTCGAAACTCTTTGAAACCGACTTAATGTGTCTTGTATTTCTAAAGTTTGTTTTAAAAATAGAATAACTGGTGATATATTCTGGGAGACCTTACAATATAACTAAGAAATCCAAAATCTTAGGTCATTCACATAAAATCTCACGAAACTATAGCTAAAAAATATAAAAATAACTGAATTGAAACTTTCCAGGATTTTTTGATTTATTTCAGTTTTGCACAGAGAATTTACTTACATCTTTTCGATTCAAATTATTAACCAGTCGAGGGACAACACATAGGAAATTCCTATGCTGTAAACAAGTTATATTTTTTATCATATATGTGTATATGATGAAAAGTTATGCGCCGACAAAAAGTAAAAACCAGAAATTAACCATTTTTTAAATTTCGCAATTTTTTTGATAAAAAATTTTCGCCCATAAGTGAATTTAAATTTAAATAACAGTATTTTAAAGACGAGTTTGAGGTATATGAGGAAGCCAGGCATGGGACAACTACATAAACATAATTTTTTAATAAATGACATTTCCGAGTCAAATTGATGTTAAAAAAATTTTAAAAACAAACATTTTGTGCAATTTTTAAAATTTAATTTATTATAAGATATGACTTTACGTCATTGAAAGTTATCTACAAAGAACCATCCTAATGGTTAAAATTGATAATATGAATAATAATAATAATAATAATAATAATAATAATAATAACAATAATAATAAATCATTGGTGTCTTTTCTTGAAAACGCGTCGAAGAAGTGAAATTTTCCATTAAAACAAAAACAAAGTGTAAAAAATTGTTTTTGTATACCATATATTTTTAATATGTGATAAACGTGAGAACTTTAACGCGTTTCTCTCTCTTTTAAAAACGGTAAATTTAGAAATGTACGGTAAACAAAAACAATTTTTTAAACTTTGTTTTTTTTTTAATGGAAATTTTCACTTCTTCGACGCGTTTTCAAGAATAGACACCATTATCTCCGAACTCATTTCGCTTACTGACAACTATTGGGAAATATCAATGACATGAATATTGATGTCAAATGAAAGTATTTTATTTGCTTAATACTCAGCTGGTACCAAAATATTTTAAGAACTAATAATTTAATGGACCAAAAAAAAAAATGTTCTTAACCTCAAAAATCAGCCCCACAAATTTCGTATTATAGTTCGAGTTTTAAAATAATAAAAACTATTTTCGGTATAAAACTTATCACTAAATAAGATAGATGTTTAAAAATTGACGAAAGTTCAATTTTTAAAAAAACTAAACGTTTTTTGTAAGGAATATTATAATGAGTATTAAGGTTTAAACTACAATATTTTTCAAACCAGTACTGATATTTATTTGACTTATTTCGTCAAAATATCCCAAAATATTTCTATTATTATCCACTATTTTTAGAAATTTTTAACCAACAAACGATATTTTGCAAAAAATAAAATTAAACATTTTTCTTTTCAGTGCAGTTCAGTAAATATTAAAAATACTGTAGTAGTTGATAGCACCTTAGAAGTTTTATAAAATCGCGCTGTCTTTGTTTTGATAAAGCAAAACCTAACTTTTATGATTTTTTTTGAAATTTTTTTTTTTAAACCTCCACAACTTTTGTGTGCATTGATAAAAATAATTAACGCGAACATACTTTGTATACATAAATATTCGTTAATAAAACCACAAATCGACATTAGTGTGCAGCATTTCTAGAAACTTTGGACAAAAAATCATCATTTGTGTAAAGAAAAATCATCATTTTAGCTTAAAAAGCATAAAATTTTGTTCCCTTATTTTTAATTTTATACTTAGGTCTGAAATGATTAAACGTCTTAAACGTTTTGATTCGAAAACATTTCTGGCCTTAAATGTATAATCCCTACTAGTTCAAACTATTTTCTTTATGAAATATAATAACTCTCCAATTTGTTTTCATCTTAATTTTGGATTATTTCATTGGGTTAAAAGAAGTTCACAATAATCATGTTCGAATTCTCCTGAAATGGAATAAAAAAATCATCAAAATTACAATTTTTCAAGGCCCTAAATAATTTACTATTCACGATTTAGCATAGGATGAAAATTAAACTTATATCATAAAAAAGAATTTTGTTAGACCAATTATGATCCTTCCTAGATGTCATGCAGTTTCAGAAAAATTAATTAAATCTAAGGTTGGCTACTATTACCGCTAAAAAAAAAAAAACAGTTCCACTTGACTAAAATACCCTTACTGAAATAAATACCGATACCGAAATAAAACAAATTATCGTTACCGCTAAAATACCATTACCATTATTGCACAGTTTCAGAAAAATAATAATTTTGAACAAAATTTAAATAAAATTTGTAAGAATGTTATGGTTATTATTACTAACCTTTTAATACTTGACTCTCTTTATATTTCATGGTTGTGAACCGATACCTGGAAAATTTCTGAAACAACCTTTAAAATACCATAACCGAAATAACTACAAATATCGTTACGGCTAAAATACCGTTATCGAATAGCTCGAACTACAGATAACGCTAAAATACTTTGTAATACCGCTGAAAATACCGTTACAGCTAAAAAACCCTTTCTGAAATAATCCAAAATACCATGATTAAAACATATGATAAAACAAAAATTTCCATGCCTTCTAAGCACATTGGTCGATATTGGAATTTTGACGCATAACTAGTCCTGGCATATAAAATTAACGTTTTGTTATTAAGATTGCATTAGTCCAGAATTAAGGTTGCATTAGTCCAGAAAATACAATCACATTGCTAGTGTCTAACAGTATACAATATATTCCTCAATAATATTTACATCAAAATCTGAAATTGGGTCTGAATAAAATTTCTGATTATTATCAATATTAAAATTCGCAATTTTTAAATAAAATCATTTAATAAATCTTTGAGAGACATAAAAAAGAACTTTTTGTTGCACAGCAAAAATAAATAAAAGTAAATTTTAAGGAAGTACTTTTTCATTACTTCAAAACTATCAATCAGTGTACGTTTCCTTGTACTTAAGAAGTAATATAAACAGCATCCAAACATGTTATTTAAAAGCGATTCAAATGAATTTTTCCTCTACAACAAATGAAAAATAATATTATGCATGATATATTTTATTAAAAAAACTACTGGTTTATATAAAAATTAAAACTAATTTCCTTGCAATGATGAAAAAGAACATCCAAAAATACATTTTGCATGACATCGTAAACACGACTTCCTACTCAGTGAATAGATATATGTTAAATTCATTGGCAATGATCTAAATTTGCACTATATCTGAAAATTCATATCTTGAAGGAAAAAATCATTAAATATTTTGGTTAAACAATCACCAATGACGATAAAATCATCATTCTGGCAATGCAGTTAATGTCAGAAGAAACAACAATTTTTTTTAATATTTTTACCAAAAATTTCCTAAAATTTTTTAAATTCCTCATGAAATAAAATTATTTTTGGAATACGCTAATGTACATATGTATGTATGTTTATGCAAATATAGTTGGCATGTATTTATTGTTTTTCTATTGCCCAACTATAGAAATGTGAGTGAGCTTTAGCAAATATTTATGTACCAGCACACATATTCAAACATATTACAATATTAGTGCATGATTATAATTTTTCAACTATTATATGTTTTTACTATTCACTGTACTTAAAGCATAGGATTTTAACAGTTTCCACGCCGTTTTTTTAAATCTTTATATTTTTTTTATTGTCTGAATCATTTAATAGTTAAATAATTCAATACATTTATAATTACTTATTGCAATTTAAAAAATTTTCTGCACTTTTCCGTTATTTTTCGCCAATTTAAATAAATAAATGTAAAATAAGTTTTTTGGTAAAAAAAAAATATATATATGAAAGAATGTTTAATAAGTGGCTCTTCAAATGTTTTTTAACCCAGACACCATGTGTAAACTATCGCGGGGTTTTTTTTTATTGGTATACAAATTATAAATGAAGTGAAACTAGAAATGAAGTGACGAATTGTGTCAAATGCAATGAAATTGTCTTTAATTGAAAAATTAATTTTGTATGGTATACATATGAAAATATTTCTGCCATGTGAATACCGCAGTTGGATCGGCTGAAGTCAATTTTTTATAGTATTTTTTGGTGGCATATTGGTAATAACCATACACCATGTCCGCAAATATTAGTCGAAACTCAACATCTGCAGATCATTCCCCAATAGGAGTAATATATTCCGGAAAAAGTAACATACTTAATATTTCAAACAAACTCTGATATTCAACAGAAGAAAATGGTTATAAAACAGATGCACGGCTGAGAAAGTCCGTTGTGAGTATAAAACTAAGAAAAGCCATTAGAAGTGAATTTTGAAAATTCAAATTTCATTGAAAATTAGACAAATTCCAAGCGCAATAATTTCTTCCTTTGAAAGGCAGTGACAAATATTAAGCAATCGACAGATCCAAAAAGGCCTTAAAGGAGAACTGACGGCATCTAGAGGCGCAGTAGAAAAGATAAGTTCCAATTATTCGAAGATCATTTGAGCAGAAAATGGAATTTTACAATAACAATTTTTAACGCAATGTATCCCACTGAAGGGAAAGACCTTACTTTGGTTAACATTAATTAACTTTCGGAGATGGAGGTGCATATATATATATATATATATATATATATATATATATATATATATATATATATATATATATATATATATATATATATATATAAGGAGAGTTTCTCAAACATTTTTTTACCTTTTTTTTACTGTTTTATAGGTTTGAACTTTATTATCATATCTACCTAAATTTCGCCCCAAAAAGTTGAGCCACAGAAAAAACTTTATTTTGTCTCGCAGTGTTGTTATCGAAATACAAACTAAATTAATTCAATTTACCAATGGTACAAAGCTTTATATTTATTTGAAATGGGAAATGGTGAATAAAATATAACTAATTTTAAGTTTATTGGTATCTAGTGCGGCAGCAATAATGCTTTAGTGCATCAAAATTGTTATAGCAAGTATATACTAGGATTTTCCCAATTGTAGTTGGTAAATTCCTCATCGGTTTGACTTATGTTGTCTTGTCTTTGTTTCGTGCAATACGACGTCTGCCATTGTTGTTGTGTGTTCTGGTTTATATTTTACTTTATGCCCCCATTGGCAATATCATCATTTAACTTTTAAGAATTTTTAGTTGGTTTCACACAATTTCTCTCTTCGACCTCTCCTCACTCATTCTTAAACATGTAATGCAAATAATTCATGACGATTTTTTTCATTTCGTATTTTGTGTTGCTTGCACTTCCTTGTATTCCCCCATTGCATGTGTAAGCAAAATGTATATTTGTATGTGTGAGTTTACAGCGGCATTAAATTGACTTTTCCACTCTTCATTTAATATTTGACTTTGACTTAATTTTTTTTGTTTTTTTTTTTTGTTTCACTTGTCTTTACAGGGTATTGCTACGGGCAAATATCATGGTGCCATATTGACAAATTCCGAAGAATGGGAAGTGAAGTCTGTGGAAGCTGGACGTAAATCTGGAGATTTATTGGCTCCCATTATTTATTGCCCAGAATTGCATTTTTCTGAATTTGCATCAGCAATTGCTGATATGAAAAATTCTGTAGCGGTAAGTAGACAAAATACAAAATGTAACACAATCGCACATATTTGCATAAATATGTATGTATATGATATTGCATCGAACTACCTCCCATGCAATACTTTGGGATTGTGAGTTGTAAAATATGGATTATTTTTTCGTATGTGTGATGTATATCGTAAGGATTTTATTTTGTGGTTTTAAGGAGAAAAAATAATAATATATTTTTTTTTGCTATTGGATTATTGAATAAAAGTGAAACTATTTGTGCATAAAATAAAAATGTTATGTAGAGTAAATAATTATATTTTAAATGATATTTATAAGTAATGGGTGATTTTAAATTAAGATACTCAGAAATAAATTACGTTAAAAAGCTATTGTAACCGTCAATAAGCTCCTAAGCAAATGATACTAGATTTAAAAGGTTTTAGCCACTTATGACAAAATAGTTACTTTAAATTTAAAATTATTCCTGGCTTCAAAAAATAAATATATTAGTTTTATTCTATCCATAGCATCAGCCCTGCAGTTGTCATTAATGTCCCTATGTTTAGGAACTTATATAAGGGTAACCGACGAAAAATTAATTTTTTATTCGTTTTTAATAAAATATTTAAGATTTTCTGGAATACCCTGTTTTTGGTTACTTTTTTGTTTTAATGGGTTCTCTTCTTTTCAAACTCTATTTTATTTTATTAGCTTTAAGTGTTCTTTAAATATTTTTTTACTATACCCCAATACATTTCAAATTGACTGAGTTTTGAACGGTTTAATCGATTGGCTTCCCTTAGTACATAG
Organism: Protocalliphora azurea; assembly: GCA_932274085.1. NCBI lineage: Eukaryota > Metazoa > Arthropoda > Insecta > Diptera > Calliphoridae > Protocalliphora > Protocalliphora azurea. The sequence goes on along the minus strand of OW026519.1, from coordinate 115,553,809 downwards.
TAGTACCATTTGTTTGATACCAATCAGCTACTTTTTTGTTGCAATAATGCGAGATCATGCCAGAAAAACTGAAATTTGTTATGCTTCCCAATGATGGAAAAGAATAATTTCCGACAGCATTCACTTGCGCACATTTCTTTGTTAAAAATGCCATTTGTTATGAATAAAGTGCTTTTTCCCCCACACAAAATTTTGTCGACAATTTTGATTTTTTACACCACATTTCCCATACTATCTGTGATATGGAATTCCTTAACAGGATGTTTTAAAAAGTCCGCCCGTATGTACTTTTTATCACTCTATAGGTAGCATTTATATTTTTGAAAAAAAAAAATTTCAATTATTTTCGTCCTCTTCTTTACCTCCACATTTTTTGCAGCGTTTTTGTTAGGAAGTTTTTTACTTCTTGGGTTCCCTTTTTTAAAATTTTCTGATAAAATTTAATAAATGAATCGCATTCAATCCAGAGATGTTGGGATTTTCCTTTAAAATACGTGTTATTTTGTCTGCGATTCTACGGTCTGTAAATCAACCTTTTTTCTGTTATCAGAATTCCTTTCGGCGATCGTGAAATCTTTGCATTTTTTTTCCCGACTCACCTACATTCCTAGCAATTGTTTTATTTTATATGATCACCATGTGTTTTGATTATAAATTTTAATTATCTGTAAAGTGAGATAAAGAAAAAATAAGCTCATTCACCTAGGTTATCGTTTTTCGGGAATAAGTCCCGAGGTATATGAATGAATGAAGTCGCCTTGCTTTTGTAATTCTGGACCTTATGTTCATATTTCATCTAATATGGATCCAAGGTATTTGGTATTATCGGATAGTTTCAGTGTATCGCTAGCTAATAGTATCAGTTCTGTTTTGGATGGATTTTCGATTAAACCACAATCTGACACCATTTCAGTAGAAGATATAGAATCATTCCAGTATTTCGGAAAGTAATTTTGGAACTAAAAAAATAATACGGTGCTAGTCGCAAATCTTAACAAGTTGGGTACCCCACTGGTTACCCAACTATTTGCGTTTAAACTTTATTATGGAAGTAGCAAAAATAATAGAAAAAGGGATATTATTTACGTAAGTTAAACAATAAATCAATTGAATATATACTACCATCATACATTTCAGTCTGATTTTTAATGAATTTATGTTTCTGTTTGAAAAGCTGCTTGCTTATTGGTAACAATAGTTAACTTACGTATTTGTAGTAATATTTTTTGTTAGTTTAAAGTTTTATAATTTAGTGTTTCTTCAATAGAATCTTAATTGTTCATTTTGTTTAAATTTAATAACTAAATTATTAAATTTAAGAAAAAAATATTTTTCCAATCTCTCTCTTAGCCTTTCATTAAATTTAAGAAAAAAATATTTTTCCAATCTCTCTCTTAGCCTTTCAAAAAGGAAATATTTCAAAAACGTCATCGATTTAGTTTTACCCAATGGGTGCCTATCTTGTTAAAAAAAGTACGTCTCGTTTTCGAGTACAGTGTAATTAATATTTATTATTATTTGAAATGAATTAAACTAGAAAAATATTTCGTTGTTGATTTTTTTTTTTTTAATAAAATGAAGTATTTTATCAACAGGAGTTAAATTTAGTGAATTGTTTCAAAACTATAAGTGAAATATAATGGTTTATTTATTGTTAAATTTAAAACTCTTTGATAATGTTCGTTTTAAATTTGCAATTTTTCATTATTATTTTTTTTTGTACCTTTAAATTATATGTATCGCAGAAGGTATGAATCACATGTGGTTGAAACGACACAAGTATCTAAATATTTTTAAAATTATTTATTACTTTTTGACACGGATGTTTAGTGCGTGTGTATTATTGTAACATAAATAAGTTTGACATTTAACGCACTTCATCAAATATTATTCTGACAAAGTGTTCTCTAGTCATTTTGTATGCTACTGCTGCTACTAATCAAACCATCAACGATCACTTTATTACTGCATGTAGCAAAGTGCTTATACATATGCAAACATTTGCATACATATCTGACATATATATGTTTGTGTAATGGATGTATGTAAATGCGTATGTACACATGAGCTAAATTTTTTCGATGTTGGTCTCTAAATAGTGTTTTAGAAGAAAAAAGATCCAAACCAACTTCAATATATTATTTTCCAATTTTTTTGTGTTTTTTTCTGCTTTCATCTACCCTCTACATACTAAATAAACTCTTGTGGCGTTTTGGTAGTTTATACATCACTACAGACATTTACTTTTTATTTGCTTTAGTTGCTGTTTGGTAGTCATCATTAAAAAAAATATTTAGTATTGGTGGCCACGTTGCATGAAATACACGTAACAAAGTGTATATTCGTTTTTGTTCTCCTACAGAGAAATCAAATACACTGTTGTGGATTCCAAAAAAATTATATAATATATCTCTACGTTCATATGAATGTATATGCTCCATACATACGAGTATACTCTATCAGAGCCACTTAACCCATATCCCAATTGCATCACTATCATGACAATGATGGACGACTATTGAAGTCTAAACTTTCTGACTGCGTTCAGTAGATGTTGTATCATTTATACGAGAGTGAACTTTAAAATGGATTTAAAACAAAATTATTTTTATTTGCAAATTGGGGAATTGAGGAATAAAACATTGTTTAATACTTCAAAACGCTGTATCTAATGTCAAATAAACGTGTTGTTTTAAGGTTGATTAACTCTTGATGCATGATTCGCTGCAAAATTTTTCAAAGAATTTATTAAAAAAAAACTTGCTCTTCTCGGTGCACTTCGCTAGGGGCGTACAACTCCCCCGAACTATCTGCCCTATCCTAAAATTTAATATGAAAATTATGTCTAAAACTTTGAGATTTTCACTGAATTACTCGTTTAGATATGTGAAAATTAGTTTTTGCCTTGTACGGGCGCTACCTCTTCCCTTGGACCATTCCATCTAATTTTCATTTCTTCAATGCGATATGATATAATGGTGGATCCCACGAAGTTTGAGGTTTCTCTCTGTAATGGTACCACTCAGCCTACTCCGATCGAAAAATAAAATGTCGTATATGAATTTAGGGACACACTGGATGATGCAACGGTTTAGCCGTTGCAAATGTGGGCGTGGCCACCGTTCAAGATCCAAGATAGCCTATAACATTCACCAGTGCAAGCACTATCTCTGTGTCAAAATTCATGTAAATAGCTTTATTAATAACGTGAAAAATTAAAAAAATAGCTTTTTTACTTTTAATAAATTTGGGCAGACAATTATATTTTATATAGAGTAAATATGTTCTCAAAAACCTTTTTTTGTTGTTTGCAATAAATTTAACCGTAACGAAGCAATTAGATGCAAACACACTGTTGTCAACGATGTTATAGGTTCTGTATAATTTATATATTTATCTGTACGTTTGTTTAAATATTTTTGCTGTGGATTTCGCAAATCAATCTTTTAGGATTTTTTTAACACTCCGAATGTAAACTGTTGTATTTCTTCCCTGCATATTATGAATTTAAAATATTTTAACAGTGTAAAACACTTGTGCAATTAATTAAAGGTATCTTATTTATTCTCATTTTAAATATATATTCAGTACATTTTCCAATATATGTTTAACTCCAACTGATAACAAGCTGTATGCAAAGGCACACTAAACTGAAGAAAAGTCTGCAAATTTACTTATTTTCAATTACTAATTTGTATATTGTTGCCTATACAAAACAAACATTTTATTGTTAAAATAATAAATACAAATAATATTTTTATGTAATGTACATAGAATTCTAGCTACAATAACGTGATTCAAAATCAAATATTGCTTAACATGTTGTACCAAATTGTTTTTAAAATAAATTATATTAAACAATAACGGTGGTTGCGATAACAATATATTATTGCGGAGCAAATAATATTGTTGGGGCCACCATATAACAAAAGGTTTTTCTCTGCGTGTACGCAAACAAAAAAATATACAAACAAACTTGCACCTGATTTTAATAATATATATGAGGAATTCTCTTTTTACGATTACCTTTGAGAAACCGGCTTTAAGAATAAATTTTTTTTTTAATTCTGATTTTTCAATTAACTTTTGATGCAGTTATGGTAACAAAACCTTGTGGAGTAAAACAACAAAAATTCAAGACCAGAATTGGTTCCATGTGGTACCGGCAAAGCAGTCAAATTTAAAAGATCCAAAAAAGTGTTTTTCTTTCTTTTGATTTCTGTAATTGCGGATTTTAGCATATGTGTCCAATTACTCTAATGTAAACTTCAAACTGTAGACATAGGACAACTTGTGTTCAATCAGTATGTCGTTGACCAGTATTATATTATATTAAATATTCAAAATTTAAAATTTTTTCAGTTTTTTGAATAATGCAAAATAAAGAATCAATGTTTATTGCTTTTGTAATTGTGAATTGTTTAGGATACATCTCGTTAATGTGTCCTCAATAGAAACGTTATAGGAGGTGCCCGAACTTGTGGACAAAAAAAGTGAATGGCTCCAAGAGGTGCATCTTTCGCGAGGCACACTCACAGCGTAATTTCAATGAAGCTAAAGCATCGCATGATTAAAAAGGGTTTCCTAGTTAGATTTAAAAATCATTATGGCGCGATAAAATATTAATTTGTAACCATTTTATAACTCTTTATAATCTTTATATCTTTAATATTTCATAAAACGTCGAGGCACACTCAAATTCAAATCGGTAAAAATGTGCACCAATCTGTATCAAGTGTCAGTTAAAAGTAATTCAATTTAATGCAACTTTAAAAAAATTTTGGTGTGTATTTTTGTCATTGAAAAATTTTCTTTTTTGTAATATACAGTAGTTTTACGATTTAACGAACCTAATTGTAGCCAGGTCTGTTTGTTAAACCGAAAAGTTCGTAATATACAGTACTAACCTTAACGTATTTTCTTTTTTTTATAAAATTTATTAAAAAATGTACAAAATGTTTGGTTTTTTAAAATGTATTTTATTGAAAATAATTCTTTAGAATAATATATCATAAATTAACAAATCTACATGATCTAATTATTTTTCTTTTTTGACCATATAGGTCGCGGCAAGTTACAGGCACATAATAATTACTTTATCTTTGAAAACTTGAAAACGGCTTATGGTCAATTCTTAAATATTCACCCTCATTTTATAACTATATTATGGATATGTATGTCTCATATTTTTTGAAAGATTATCTTTAATTTTAAAATGTTTTTTCATGCGTATTAAATATGCTTACTGTAAAACGAAAAATATGTTCTAAAAATGAGATAATATGCTATATCTTTGGTATTTTAAAATAAAAATTAATTTTTTGATTAAAACAAATTGTGTTAATAATATTTTAATGTTATAAAATAAGGCAAAACTAAAACCTATCTATTAACTGTGTCGAAAGCCTGATTTTTAATTCCCTATTTGTTTCTTATATAAAATAATCATCTTGTTCTAAACAATAGTATTATAATCACAAATTTTAGACTTATGCCTCTAAAAATAACGATATCTAAAATTGTTTTTACAACATTAATTGATGCCATTCGGGAAAGTTTAAAAGCTAATACCTTAAAAATAGCTTTAATAAATTCATTTTTTTCTAAATCTTCATGATTTGTTGTTTTTTTATGCATCACAAATCAAGTTTTAAAAACATACCATGCGGTAAAAAAATTGTCTTCATAACGTCCAAATATGCTCTAAAAGTTTTAAATCACTATATTCAAAAATATGCACTTACAAATCAATGCCAAAATGCTTTATATATTCCGAAACAGATAAATATTTTAATAATGGTTTCATTCAACATACAGGAAAAAACATGAAATTGCATATTTGTGGTTTTCGTGTTCATAATGTTCTAAAATTTTACAATGGTTTAAAAAATATTGTTGATTTTCAAACAAAAATTGTCTTAAAATAATAGAACTTTGTATGTTATGTTTATTGTGCTGTCGTATTTAATCTCTGCTGATTAAATACGACAGCACAATAAACAAAAACAAATAAAAAAAATGTTTATATACTTGAGTCTGCGATCATAACATCTAAAATGTACTTTTCGCACAAACTGGCTATTATTTTGGGTTTTTTTACTTATTCTTGGCTGATTTAAATTTAAAATACCACACTAAAGGATGAAGGGTTGTTCACAACAGTTGTATTTTTTCATGTTATTATAGGGCATTTGCTTTTTCGGCACTATGTGAATCCCCTAAATGAATTTTTTGCTATATAAAATACTCGTTCGTTAAATGCGATTGGGGTATCCAATCGATTAACCGTTATTGGGTGATCCGATTGATTTTGGTCGATTAACTGCTTGAATAATTTAAAATCTATTTTCAAATAACGAATAAACCGAAATTTATATTATATTCATTTCAGTTGCCAAAAAGTTATCGAAAACACTATTTTGAAAGTTCAGCTACTGAAATAAATGTAAATAAACAAATAATCTCAAAAAAAAAAAAAAAAAATTAAATAAATAAAGTGAATTTGTTTGTTTTTCGTTTGATGCTCTCTTTAAATGGATCAATTGTGTTTGTTACAAATCTTCCGTGATAATTTCATCAGGTTTAAACAGCTCATAATAGATGACACTCTCACCAAATATGGATTTTCCTGTATGAAGGATATTATCATAATGGATCCTTTCACAGAAACAACATGATACTGAATCTGCATTTAAGACATGCAAAATTGTTTTCAGATGCTTTTTGGATTAATGTTTGTTTTGCAATCAACCAAAATAAAAACTTGTTGATTTTTGTAAAACTAAATTTACAAAACCAAATCGTTTACATAACTTGTTTTTTCCCTCTGTGGTTTTCACTGACTCATTTATTTTTATAAATATTTATTTAAATCAAACTTAATTTAATATTGTTGTTTAAAATATTTTAAACAATAATTTAAAAGTAATTTTTGCACAAAATTTACAATACAAACAAAATAATTTAAGAAATTTAAAAATTTAATTTTTTTCGTTATATTCAAAACCTCACCTTTATCAACAGGTTGTATCATAAATATTTATTTTAGTAGTTTTTATGAAAATGGTTTTTGATTTGTATGAAAAAACTAGAGAAATTTATGAGTTTTTCAATCCAAAAACCAAATGAAGCCAAAAGCAACTAGCTTTTGTTTGGTGTAAATGTCATATAAAGTAAATTCTAACTTATGTATATAAGTCATACAAATTTTAATTTTGATCAACAAAATATACGTAAAATTAACAATATTATTTTTAACTTTTATGACAGAAAATCATTCTCACTCATGACAGAAAATCATTCTCACAGAGAAAGAACTGATAAGATGAACCCTTTGTGAAAGGATTTGATCTACATTATATTTCTAATTAACTATTTCTAACTATTAAATTTTATAATTAGTGTTATTTATATGTTTTACATGTACTACTAGGTTTATTCGGTTAATCGAATAATTTGCTATTAATCGGTTATTAACCGATCAACTTTTAACCTCGAATAGTTATTTGTCAAATTAACCGATTAATATAAAAACCCGAATAATTGGATACTTAAATGCGATGTTTGTTAAAATGAATGTTCGGAAAAATGCTGTAATTATTTGCAACTTTTTATTTATTAACATCATTTGAAAAGTTTTTTTGGTGCCAGATGTGAAAAATACATTAGCGAATTAAATGCAATTAAAAAAATTTTAAAAATCTATACACACAGTTTTTTGCTCAATATAAGGGAAGTTTAAACAGATATGTGAATGCGGGCCTTCTTTAATTTGTATTTTGTATACCTTCGTGTAGGTTACATATGTGCATTTAATTTTATTTTCGGGCTTAAAATGGAATTTTTACAGTTTTATAAAATTTCTGATTTTTAACTACCATAACATAAACGTACATTAATATAAATATAAAAAATTTATTGATTGTCAAATATTAAAAATATATCAACAAGTTTTATAAAATCAAAACACGAGAATATCCATACTACTTTGTTTATGACTCTTTTTAATGAAATGTTAAAAAATCATAATGATAGCGATTATCTTCGGCGTCATCAACTATATTGTATCACTTTCAATTTGTATTTTGGTCATATTGATGTGGGTTACATGCGTGTAGTAATTTTTTAAATATTGTTGAAAATAGAATTTTGACAATTTTGTATAACATTTTATCTTAAACCTCCATAACACTGACGCCGTTCGTTAAAAGTCATTCACGCGAACAGATTTGTGTTTCGTTAAAGCCAGCTAATATTGGTACTAAACAGAGTCGATATTCATTAAAAAAAAAAAAAAAAATAATAAAATTTTTTTGAACCTAAAAAGTAAACTAGATTAAAGAAATGCCCATATAATGATTTGTTCTGATTATAAGGCATGCGATTAATTTAAATATGATATATATTTTTTTAATATGATGACGACCAGGGATGTCTAAGTTGGTAGAATTGTACCTTTTTTGTGCAATTCGAACCTGTAAAAAACAATAGTGTACCAATTACCAATTTGGTTTTAATTCTAAATAAATCTGTTATGGAAAATCATTTTATATGGAAACAAAATTTCAACTTTAAAAACCTTTAATAATGCTTAAAGGTTTTTAAAGTCGTAAAATTTTTTTAAGATTAAGCACTATGATTATTAAAGTTTTGTAGTCTGTTAACGTGATAATATACTTTTATATGCTAAATAAAAATAACGATTCCTATCATTAACTTTGCATGGGATTCCACAGATTCCTAAGTATTCGAGGACACATTAACATCAACATTAATTATTTTTCTTGACAAAAATGTTAGAATTCTAAATTTTAGAAAGAAAAAAATACAATAAATAAAAAAAAACATGTCACCAGTACCCATTTTCTGTAACTTTGTGAGAGTAATTTACAGTCGTCTTGTTTAAAACAGGGTGATTAATAATAAATCGTATGTTTTTTCTTTACATTAAATGTGATCACTTTAAATATTATATAAATCATTCTGCTAAATGTGTTCACTTTAAATATTATATAAATCATTTTTGCTAAAAACTGGATGACTACTAGAATTTTAAAATTGTTTTCGTTTCGAAAACTTTTCGCAAGTTACAGAACACGTTTTCAGGCAATTAATTTTCAGAATTATCAAAAAATTTTATTAATACAAAAAACGAATCAAAAAAATTGGAGAAGCTTTTAAGATTATGCCGAAAATGACGGTATGCAAAATATAGGGTAGAAGGAGGATCATTTGCCATAGGGACACACCTGCTATTGAAAATTATCTTGAAAACGAAGTACATAATTATTGTTATTCAAAAGGGATATCTGCAAAATTCCTATTATCCAGGAATGCATAAAAACTTTTTCTTCGCCTATTTTTTAAAATTTTGCAATCCGGTCTTCTACGATTTATTAATACGTCTACTAAATCGCACACATAAAAATAAATCGTTTAACCCCATTATTCGATTTTTTGAAGCTCCTATATAAGCTATGGGCCTCATTCTTGCATAAATCTCTCACAAATATTTTTTTCGAATTTCGGTTTTTTAAATCAATCAAATCGGTCCATAAATTTTCCACCCTTTTTTAATTAATTATTGTATTACATTTATAAAATATTTGTTCTGCACCGAAGTGAATATAACTTCCTTAAATACATATGTGTGAACTTTAGTAAAATTCACAAGTATTAAATTTGTTATTTATTAAACATTTAAACATGTGAAAATATTTTGCTGCAAGTATTTTTAGTGAAAGCTTTTTTAGTTTTTTGGTTTTAAAACAGATTTTGTTAAGTGTCGTAAAGAATTTACAACACAGCTGTTTTAATAAATTCAATTAAAGAGTAAAAAAATGATCATTAGTGTATAAGAGAGATTTTACAAATATCGTTTACGGTTATGAGAACAGAGCTCTTTAAAAAAATGGCGAATGATTCCATTTCTACCCTACCCCAAGTTAAATCTAAATTGTATATATTTACGTTTATACGAAAACAATTACTGATTAGTGAAACTATTTGCGGTATAGTCCGGAACGACTAATAAGCTAGTGACCATTTTAGTATTATTACAGCTAAATTTAGCATTTTTCATTTAACATTTGTCATATTATTTAGCATTTTTAATAATATATTTAGCATTTTTCGTAACAAAGAATATTAAAACTTAGTTTTTTTTGAGCGCAATTTTTAGTTATAATACGATTCCATGATACTTCCTTATGTACATCAATGATTACCAAAATCATGTAATAAATTACTTAAATGTTAACAAATTTTTTTTATAAACATTTATGAATGTTGCAGTAGCTATGAAGATTAGCAACAGTAAAAAATAAATTAATATAATTGTAATTAGGTAAACAGATCATTTAGTCCGTTTAATGAATTTAATAAAAACGAAAGTTAAGAACGGTATAGTTTTAAATATGGTAAAATTTAATTCTTAATATTAAATAAATGTTTCCAGGCTTTGAAATAGTATTATATTCATTGAAGTATTTAATTTATAAACTAACATTGTTATTCTGAAACAAATATTTTAACAAGAACTTCAATTTATTTAAAGAATTTCTTGAATAGAACTGACCATAGGTTACTGGATAGGTATCTAGCTGCAAACTCTAGCATAATGTATTTATCGTGTGAATTGGATGGCTTGGTGATTACGTGTGTAAAAAAAGAACCACCATGTAGTCGTGGATGTGGTAATTGACTTCCTCTTAGGACATGCCCATGTCAAAATGACTAGTCACAAGTCAATAAAGTAACTACTGATGCCCTATTGAAGTCAATAAAGTAACTTGTTCCGAAAAGGCAATAAAAACGGCTGGGTAATTTTATTATTTGTAAAACTCTATCGTATAAACGTCAATAAGTTTATTTAACTACATGCATAATAGGTAGCGTACTGTTCTAAACATCGTACGAAGTTGAAAATTGTACAAGATGTTCTAAATAATGTTCCCTTTCATTCACATACAATACTGAAAATCAAAAACTGTCGTATAATTTTTTTAATAAATCAAATATAATAATTTATGTTAAAAACGTAAAAATAATAAATTACAGACAAAATGGTTTTTGTAGCTTACTTTAGTTTTTTATGTTTGAAGCTGGATTACCGCCATAAATTGATCTCTTATATTTTGAACAGACTTATAAGATCTTCCTTTTATATATGGGCACATACATGTGTAGTGGTGAACTTATTTCGTAATAATAAAAAGTAGTATCAGCGCATTGTTTAACCCTTTGATTCCCAAATTATTTTTCGATTTTTTTGTAACCATGTAGATATAGATATAGGTTCATATAATAACTGATGCCAATATCAAAGTCCTAGATGATTTTGTTTGTTCTTTAATTTTTGGTCCTGGGGACGTGTCCTGAAGCACCTAATAAAATTTTATACCTAATTTTAATTTACCTTGTTTTCTTAATATGTCCTAAAAAGCTTTTATTGCAAAATTTTAGCTTTTTATTTGAATAAAACTAAAAATAACTCTTCAAAAAATTTTGTTGCACACCTTTTTTCAGGTACCCATTTTCAAATTATTATCAGTAATTCACTAGCAATAAAAATTTATATACATTTTGTTCAAAAGTATAGTACATTTGAAAATTAATTCAAAATGACAAATTTGTAAGCAAAAATGTGAAGAAAGCGTGTACGCAACACTGGGCATAAAAGGGTTAAACATAGTTTATTTGTTCACCTGCACTCACACATAATAAATTACTAGTAATGAAGAGAAACTTTTTTCTCTCCATTTTTGATATTATAGTTGATCAGGTAAATTGCTTCAATGACCACAAACTGAAATTCAAAACGTCAAACGCTCGTTATGGATTATATCATGATGGAAAGAAATATTTAAAATTGATTTAGGTGATCTAAATTTGTAATACTTTGGAAAATAATTTATATAAATGACCACTGATTTTTATAGATTAAGGAAATTGTGCAATTATCTATAGAAGTTTTTAAAAATTATTTAAGTTTAAATAAATTGTTAAATTTGTTGTTAAATTTAAGAAGATTTTTTAAATACGTCTTTTTTCCGAAAAGTGACAAACAAGTTTTAATTTATTACCAAGAATGGAATTCGTAATAACTTGCCTTTAGTAATTTTTCATGACCTATTATTTTCCATTACTAAAGGAAACTTTTTTTGGTGGAATGTCCAATATGTTTTGTTGAAATATATGTAAATCATAATTATAGCGAAATAGTGTAAAATAACACAATAACAACAATTTGTGGTACTAATAAAACTACGAGTGATAGGTCCAGTACTAGGTAGTTGGGATTTAATTAACGGTAGCATTTTTTATAAGTTGTGCGATTTAATTAAATATAACATATGTACATATTTTTAAAAAACATATAATTGGAATATGTTAGAACTAAAAAAAGCTAAGCCTGTCTAAGAAAAATTGATCTTTAAAATTTTTGTTATAAACGAAAACTTACATTTAAATCTCAAATAAAAATTTAATTGAATTGTAATATATTTACATTAAAAATAAAATAAATATTGTATTTCCCCTTCATAAAATTTTCGGACCATTTTCACCCCTCATCAATCCTCATTAGTTTTTGTACAGAACCATTGTGTTGTTGAATAAAAGTTTTTATATACTTTTATCGTAAATTGTCAATGTGACCGCAACCGTGGACAATTTTATATCGTCATTTTTTGAATGTGTTTCGCAAAACTCTTAAAATCTTCTCTACTTTTTTGGCTTTCGATTTGTGTATTACTCTTATCGTTAGATCGTTTTTAAAGCTTGTGATCATCCTGAAAACTTTTTGCTGTTTTTTGACTTTCTTTTTTTTCATTTGAAAATTAGAATTATTGTAATATCTGACATAGTTTCAGCAATAGCGAGTTAATAATAAAAATGTATGTTATATTTAATTTAATCGCACACCTTAATCTGTTTTGCAATTTTAGTTGCCAGTGTTTTACTATGGCTTAGTTTAAGTTTTCAGTTATTTATAAATCTCACTTTGGCACAGTGTCACATTTGGCAGTTTTAGAACGACAAAAATACAGTTTTGTAGATGCTGGACTGAAGGCCGTAAATATTCCTACTAAAAATGGGCGGGAAGAATCACTGCCACTCGCATACTAAAAAACATTTTTTTTCCTTTGAATTTCGGACATATTTTAAGGGAGGCATGAGGGGATCTAATCACACCTATCTTAATCTAATATTTTCATATAAAATATTTAGCTATTTTAAGTTTAGAATTAATTCCTAGCGAATTGCTAATATTTATATTCGCATATTTTTTTCTATTATTTAAAAAGATCATAAAAAATCACAGCCAATACTCTCAAATATAATTTTATAGATGTTCTTTTATATACTAATCTTTAAATTGAAACTCGATGGAACTTTTTAGTTTTAGTCCATTAAAAATAGAATTTCCGAGAAATATATATATATTCTAATATTAAGATTTCTTTTAAACAAAACAAATGAATCTTAACTTAAAAAATTATAATAAAATAATTTGGATAGATTTATTATTACAAACCATAAAACTAGAGAATGCATCCCGGGATTTCCCGGGAGATTTTATTATTCCGTCCCGGAATTCCCGGGAAATTTGCAATTTTTTATGTCCCGATTTCCCTGGAATTTCGACAGGGATTTATGGGAATTTTAAAAGCACTTAAATGGAAGAAAACTGCATGAATTTTAACAAAAACGTATATGTTTTAGTAGTTTTTTTTTTTTTAAGAAAATGAAGCTAAAAATGCAGCTAGGAACTATATTTCAACGACAATTTCATTGTAAGTTTTTATGTACAATTCATTAGATGATTTATATGGAATGGCTCTATGGCATGAATTCCATTAAACATCTTAGTTAAAAATGTTTATACATTTGTGAATTGAAAACCATATGTAGATATAAATTAGTCAGTAGTATAAATAACATGTGGAATTTTTATCGCAAAAATTTAATAAAATTTAATAAAATATTAAGAAATATGAAAGAAAAAATAAGTAGTGAGTTCGACAAATCAATAATTATTCATATTATTTTTAACTGGAAGAAAAATTTCAATAATTTTTTTTGAAGACCGTCCATTCATGGTAGGAAATTGAAATTCGGCCAAGATATTGTACACTGCCTGCCACTTGAATAAGGAATCACATTTTTTTTAACTTAACCAGAAAAAAAATAATTTTTTGCGCAACCAAATTTCAAAGTGTTGGCATTAGTTTCCTGAAGAAATAAAAAATATACATATTATGTTATAACTAAATTAATGCATTTATTTAAAGATATGTATTTCTGTGGTACTATTTCGTACTTGAAAGGGCGGAAGAAAATGGCAAGAACTCCAAAAGAAAGATTCTTAGAATTGCATCAAATTCTGCCATGTTGTTATCAAAAATGCGTGAAAAAAGTGGAGTCAGTGCCAGTCTAAGAACAGTGCACCTTATTTTAAAGTCGTGCCCATACATAGTCCGACGAAAACTGCCAAAAAACCACCACATAATGAAATACGCAAATCACAACGTCTTCAGTTTGCCAAAAATACAATGACATGGTCCGACAAATGATTTAAAGTTGTATTTCCCGATGAAAAAAAGTTTAATATTGATGGTCCCGATGGGTATAACTATTACTTCCATGACCTAAATAAGGAGGAATTATTTTTGAACCGCAGACACAGCCGAGAGGGCGCAATAATGGTATGGGGTGCCATTTCGTATGGTACCATAGAATTGGTTTTTGTATCCAACAAAATGACTGCAACGACTTACAAAAACATTCTGGAGGAAGCATTTCCAAAATTTAATGATTTCTTTGGACCCATACCTTGGTCGTACTAACACGACAATGCTCCGATTCATGCCGCCAGAGTCAGAGCAGTAAAACAATGGATTAATCAACAAGGTGTTAAACTTTTGGATTGGCCCCCATATTCACCAGACCTGAATCCAATGGAAAATGTCTGGAGTTGGCTTGCAAGAAAAGTTTATGAAGGAGGAAAACAATTTGAGACGATAGAATCCATAAAAGAAGCAATAACGGAAGCATGGAGTTCAATTTCGCTAAATTACTTAGAGTCATTATACAAGTCGATGCCAAATCGCATTTTTGAGGCTATTTCTAAAAATGGTGGCAGTACTCATTACTAATTGAATGCTAGAAGATAATAACTTTCATTTTTATAACCTAAAATTTAAAAATAAATTACAGTTTTCTTAGTTTTAAAATATTCCTTATTCAAGTGACACACGAAAAAGTAACACAGAAATACGTGTCTTTAGTTTAGGAGATATACTTAATTAAAGTTAAAAAAATGTGATTCCTTATTCAAGTGGCCGGCAGTGTATATAAAGTCTGCCTTCAAAATTTTAGGTAGGAAGTTTGAATTTGCGATACCGTTTTGACATTTTCATATAATGTTGGACCACACAATAGAAGCTGCATACAATTTAATACCGTTTAAACTCACGTTTGAATCCCCCGTATTCAAAGAGAAAGAGTGACCATCAGTCACTGCTTTTTGAATTATTAAACTTAATTTCTGCTGATATGTTTATTTTTTTATTTTTTTGCAAATACGACATTGTTTTATGGTACATATGTAATAACACTGTTTAATATTGTGTCGATATCTACAAAACTCTTTTACGACAAAACTCTTTCACGACGACAGCATTCATTCGAGTTAATTAATCAGTAGATTAAGCAGTTGATCAAATGTCTTATCTCAGTACATGTTTCCATAAACGCAAAAGTTATTTTTTTTGCCACACCTTAAAATACCGCTTTTTTATTTTATATGTATAGCGTTGCCATTTTAAGTCCAATGTAGAATGTGGTATGTCATTGTTACTGGTTTGACAACCGCTTAAATTTTCTATTTGGCATTTTTGAATCCGTTATCAAATTCTAGATGTCACTTCTGGTATCTTGGATACATCCCCCTAATGTCCAATTATTTTCATATGTAATGAAAGTCTACTATTTTTAGTTTTTGAAGCATTTCATTTTATACATAAACAATAAAAATGCAAAGGTGCAAAAAATGTGTAAGCTTAAGTCACTTAACCAAATTGTTGAAATAGTAAATTTATATTAAAAAGATTTCTTTTATATGAAAAATATTTTTTCTTTGTTATTATTCCTTAACTTTGACTAATAATTGTAGACGTTATGGATTGAAGTAAAAAATAAACATTTGACGCACAAAAACATTTCTTAAACTATTTTAACATCAGTACGTTGTATGTTTGCTAAATATTTTAAAAACCAAATAAAATAGGTAAACAAAGGATTTTCATTATATATGAAAATAATATAATAAAATAATAAAAGTGACATTGAGAATTTGATGTCGGATTCAAAAATCACCAAAGAGAAAATTTAACCGGTTGTCAAAACATTAACAACGACATATCACATTCTACAATCGAACTTAAAATGACAACTCTATAAACAAAAAAAAAAAAAAAAAAAAAAGCGGTGTTTTGTGGCGTGGAAAAAAAAATTATGTTTGAATTTTGGGAACCCTCATGAACTATTCCTTTATTCTAAGGGATGACTGGCACAATTTTATTTTTCGACCCACCCTAAAGTACAATCATGTTTTAAATCGCCTGGTGAATAATTATAATTTTCTTGCTACCCTTGGAAATCAAAAAATTCGGGAAAAAAAACTCAGTTGAATTTAACATACTTCTTCACACAAATGTTTTATATATCTATATAAATATTACCAAATTACATAAAATATAAATATATATATATATATATATATATATATATATATATATATATATATATATTTATATTTTATGTAATTTGGTAATATTTGTTAATGCATATATTTGTGGGTTTATAAACTAGTCTTATCTCTCCCTCTCTCCTTAATGCATATCTCTTATATCTTATTAATGATATACATCAAAGTGAGAGATAAATAGTTCTAATATTATCTGAGCTATAAAGATTTTAAGATTGTTTATTGCTGTAAACGGGTTTAGATTTCAAAATAATAGCGCTCCTTGTTTTCTATAGAATCAAATTATAGAGTAATCATCTCCTATAGTTTGTCAGGTAAACTTCTTTATTAAAGTAATTATTTATGTTCCTATTTCTGTAATAATTTTACATAAATTAAAACTCATTCATTTTACATCAATATATTATTGTCACTAACATTATTTTCTTTAAAATAAACTCTTTCCAAAATTACATATATATATATGCACATCAAAATTCAATTAATTAAATCACACCGGAGTGTAGATGTTAGGTCTTTCGTGCGTTTCTCCTCTAAAACAATTCATTCAATTTTCAAATTAATTTATTTTTAATTTATATTTAAATTTATGCCTTTCACATTAAATATTATTTTTCCTAGGAAATTAACTAAAGGCAATTTACAAAAAAATATTTCTTTATTTTGTTGTTGTTTGTATGTTTTTTGCATTATTTTTAAAAACCCATTTAAACCATAAAACTCTCATGTCGGTTATTTGTTAGTGTGAGTGTGGAATTGCTTTCCATATATGTTTTTTGTTGTGTGTGTAATATTATTTTTGTTTTTAATCTTTTCAAGAATTTCCAACCAATTTAATTTTATACCAAAAATTTAGTCTTCTTATATTTGATGCGACCGACCTCCTACAAGTTACCCACAACTGAAATTACAACACAGTGTCTGTGAGAGTTGGTGGTAGAAGGGAGTGAAAGAGAGATTAATTTTCAGACATTCAAACTAGAAACCAAATATTCATTCATAGCATTATAGACCATTTTTTTTATACTGCTGCAACACAAATGCAATATATGTATGCATATATTACGCACGTACATATATATTTGTTTTCTAGCTCAACCCAACAAACATATTTTAAGATGCTTTATATTTGCCATAAAAATTCTGTTTCCATTATTCTATTCTATTTCTTAGAGGCATCTATCTTCTCACTTGGGTCCATAGTATGTATTTGTAATTCCATTGTGTTACCTATTTGCATGTAGTATTGGTACTTATTTCTGCTGAATTACTGTTGGTCTAAACAAGCTTTAAACTTACACCAGCTAAATCAACTAAAGTATGAGTTGAAGAACCTAATATCTTAGTCCTTAACTTCTAAAGTGCCGAACACCTACAGCGAAAGTGAACCGGTGTTTCTTCGTCTAAATCATCGCTACATCCATTATAATGGTCGGGTAAAGAAGACACAGCCTATTCGTATGAGTCTCTATAATACAGTTTACTGTAATAAAGTATTCAAAGTATTTAGGTTATATTGTTCTTCTCGTTCGTCAAGTCCCATTTAACCCGAGTAATTCCATCTTTCATCTTTAATCGCACATTGTACAAAAAAAGTGTCATTTAGAAGATGAATTTAAAAAAATTAAAACTAAAATGTTTGCTGGATTCATAGACCTGTGACATACGCACATGTACAATCAACGCAATTTATTGCCACAAATACCTCAGACTCCATTATCTCATTGTTGCTGTTGTTTTTGCTGCCACTGTTAAATTACATTGTCGGCATGAATGTACCAGTAATAGTAGTATATTCGTTGTACGAATATTTATTTGTATTTTGGGGGTCTACTCCGGTTATTTTTGCATGTGTCGGTGTTGCCAATTTAGCACTAGCATCTTTTAAACTCATTTAGCACGAAAAAAAATGAATCTAGCACCTGGCACTTTTTTTCTAGCACTTTTTGAATTAGTTTTGTCATTTTTTGTAGCACTTTTTGCACATTTTCTTATTAATTTGTAATTTGGTACTATAAAAACATTATCAGTTTTTTTTTTTCTAAAAATTAAAAGCGCAACTAAAATTATTAATTTGTAATTTTGTACTACAAAAACATCAGTTTTTTTTATTAAAACTGCAACTAAAATTTGATGTTTTTAACGGTGGCTAACTAATGTGTTCTTTAAAGTGTGTGTTTAGCAAATTAAACTTTGTAAAAACCAGTACAATCACAAACAGTTAACCTATCAAATAAAATTTTGACAGTTAACTATAATTATTTTTTTATAAGAAATAATTATGATAAAATAATTTATTAATTTTTAAACATATATAGTTTGAAATTTAGTTGTGAACGTAAGTGAATTTTCGCTTGAATTAATATATTCAAGCAAAAATAAAATAATATAATGTAAAAGAAATAGTAAAAATAAAATTCAAGTAAGTTTTTTTCTCACTTGAATTATTAATTCATTCAATCATCTACTTGATTGATTTAATAAATTTTTTTAATTGGAAAAACTTTTCTGTTTTTTATTTTTTGCAATTATTAGTAATTAATACGAGTATAATCCTTTTGGTCAGAGGTGCAAATTTAAACAATTTTTAATTGAATGAATTATTTTGGTGATTTGTGACTTTTTTCTGTGTGGCTATGCATTAACTCTTATTTAAAATTTTATAAGTAAACAGCCCTATGATGTTTTGTTTATTTATTCATTATGATTATTATTATTTTTAAAATATTATTGTGAGTATTTTGTTACAGTTTTTAAATAATTCTTTTAATATAATATATTTTTGCAATAATTATCCAGATTCCCGAATTTATACTGTATTTGGTTTTTAGTAATAAATGAGATTTTAAAAATTAAATTTTCGGTAAAAGAAAGAAGATTTTAGTTCGTTAAAATGTTATCGTATATGTTATTTGGAATACTTATAAGCTATAATTCAGATAACACGTACTTAGAAAACATGAAAAACTAGAATTTTGAAAAATCCACTAAAAATTTTTGTTAAATTGAATCAAATTCATAATTTGTTTATATTATTTTCTTTAATGTTCTTTTAGCTGTAACCCTAAAATAAATAATATAATCTTTTTTTGTTTTTAGCACTATTTTCTACCACCTTTTTTATTTTTAGTTTTGGCTACACTGGTTAGTGTTAACAATGAACAATTGTTCTTTAGATTTTTTTATTTTCATTTCTTTATTATTTTTTCCTTTTTGATTTAGTTGCATTGTATTGTTTTCATTTTTTATTGCCTCTCCAACATGGTGCATTCTTTTGGGGAGTCCTTTAGTATTTGGCTTAATTTACGTATAAGTTGTTGTTATAGTAACTTTTGTTGTTAATTTCTCACACATTTTTTTCTTCTTGTTTCTATTCTTTTTTTTATTAAGAATTCAAAGAATGTGAAAGAAATGAAATCGTTTAAAATGCATATAAGATTTGCATTAAGAAATGTTAAAGTTTACTCTTTTGTGGTTGTTTTATATTATTGCATCTTCTTTAGTTTTAATGAATTTTTATCATTTAGTCGAAAGGATTATTTGAAAAAAAGTGCAGAATTTATGTGATTTCCCTGGAAGTAATTTTCAGATTCAGGTGAGAATTGTTCGGACTCAGATGATTGTTGATTACAAGGTGCTATAAAATAAAAACATTTAATAAACTTGGAATGTAACATAGTATAGTTTGTAAGTATGGGTGAGTAGATTATTACACCATTTTTAGAATTTTCAATATACCCTCAAAATCATGAGATATTAAAAAAGACGATTATTTGGACTTTTTTATCTCAAATAAGAATAAAAAAATAAAAAATTGAACTTTGTCTTTAATATCTTACAAAGTTTTTCTATGAATATAAATTCATGTTGAAACTGCAGTTTCATTACCTGTTCTAAAAAGTCACCGAATTAGAATTCGTAGACACATTATTACCTGTGAAGTGTTTAATATGGAAAATTTAGATTTTACATAAAAATAATTTAGCGATGGTACAACGCTATAAAGTACTTGACGACATCTTATAAATTTTTGGTATAGATCGCAAAGGATCAGGTGGCATAATACTAAACTGTATGACTGAGATCGTATCCTTATAAGATATATAATATATATCCCATATTATGCGCTGATGTATTTCATTTCAGTCACGTTTCATTAGTTTTTTTTTTAAGAGAACTACTACAATTGCCTACTACCTATTATATTCTTTCCTTTTTGGTCACCAGCCATCTAGCTTTAATGACTGCTAGAATTTCAGCCTGAACTACGCTAAATTCATCGGGAATTCGATATCATATTCTTAACGTTGGTTTCTTATCGAAATATGATAAAATATTATGATAAAAATATTACAAGAATAAAATTGGAGGCAATTTGATATAAACATCGCATTTGGAACACATTAATGAATAACACTACAGTAAACACTAAAAATATATATTTTGCGCTTTGAAGTTTATGTTAGTTATTGGGGAACTTCAAATAATTTCGATCCAAAATTGCAGTCTTAAAAATTTTATATCTTTGACTTTTAAAATTGTGCATTTTATCGCGTATGAGTCAATCCCATATCGTTACGGCTCATATTTTATGGACCTGTAAAGTAGGACACTTCTTTTAATTTTCATTATTTTTTGACAATCAATTTGTCTTTATAGTGTAAAAATTTTTATATCGGATCTCAATAGGATTAGAAGTTGTAACAGTTAGTCTGTAGCAGTTAGTACAATTTTACTAACAAATTAATATCTATTTAAGTTTAATGATACTTTTATTTTAAATTTAGTTCCAAAACAAAGAGGAAAGGGTAAAAACAAGCAGTGTTGGTTAAGATCGACCATATAATGCCCTACATGCTTGTGTATAGGCACTAAAATGATTACCGGGAGAGGACCTTATATGAGACCTATTGTCAATTGTGGAATGATCCTTATGAAATTAATTACAGTAATTTTTATGCGTATGTGAAAACTATTTACGTAAAATTTTATTTCGATATTAGCATTTATGTGAGATTTATTTCGTATTTTTCGGGAATGTTAATTATATGGGAGCCATGGTCAATTATGGACCGATCATTATAACATTTAGTGGAGCGATTCGTACTTGTGCAAAACTTAGTTGTGTTAACTTCTATCTCGATACTGATACTTATGTGAGATTTATTCAAATTTAATTGTGGGAATGGGGAATATGTTGAAACCATGTTCAACTGTGGACCTGTTATTGTGAAATTGTATATGATGATTTATACTTATATACAACTTAAATATATAAAATTTTTTTAATGGTAATATTAATGTGGGATTTACGAGCTTTTTAATAATTTTTAGGCAGCGGAACCTACATGAAAGATATGATGAAATTTGGATAGATCATTATAAAGCTTGGTACAACTTATGTGTACTGAAATTATATAAATACGATATATTTCAGATACTTATATGTACTTATAGACCATTATATATACTTATAGACCATTATATATACTTATAGACCATTATCCCGAAGAAAAAATATGTATGGGATTTAGGTGAATTAACGGTTAGATCATGATCAATTTCAGTAGATTTTGCCTTTGAAACCCCATTATCAAATTTGAGTAAATAATCTTTAAAATTGTCACAATTTTGTAAAGTGGGTTACCGAAAAATTGTTGTAACTTCTGATCCCATTGAGATCTATTTTGAGATTTTTACTCTATAAAGACAATTTGATTGTAAACATCGTGTAAGAAATAATGAAAATTAAATGACTCTTTTTCAGGATATTAAAGGACAAAAGATATATTTCATTTTAGAAGTCCTTACGCCATCTTAGTCCTTTTGTTGAAATCTGATAATGCACATAAAAGTTATTCAAGCTTAAATTTTGCTAATTATTGACAAAAAAAAAAAGGCTTGAGATGTCCAACTGTAGAGGTTTATAGAATATGAACCGTTAGCGATATGGTACAAGTTAATACACCATATAAAGCACATAGAGGAGTAGATTATATGTGCTGAATTTCATTAAAATCGTTGATGGTCAAAATCCGAGCTAGACGGAAGTTTTTTATAATGACCCTATTCTAAAATATTTAGGCAATGACGATCTTGAAAACGAAGTAAATTTAGCGATACTTATCCATTTGTTTTTATTGATAATTTTGGCCTTTAAAAAAGCGCGAATGATCTCCAATGTTCCCTACTAAGTATAAACATAAATACATATGGTTCCTTCCAGCAGAGTTTTATAAATAAATCAGGTTTTGCTCATGCAAAAATGTACGTAACTTTCCTAGCAAAAAAAAAAAAGAATTGAAAAAAAGAGCTGAAAAAGATATTCTAACATTGTGTTGTCATTGGAAAGAAGTACTTAGTCTGAAAAGATTTGCAGATGTAGTGTTTTTAACCGATGGTAGTTATTGGCAGGATATTCTTTTTTATGATTCTTATTCATTCTTTGCGAAGTTCTTCTCTTTGAACTATGTTTATAAAAATATTTTATAAAAATATTATTTTAGCTTTGTTAAAAGATAATAAAATACATTTAAATTGGTGAAATTATAATTTTCTTATAATTTATTAACATTTTTCCTGATAAAATTACATTTATTTAAATTTTTTGGAAGTAATTACACGGTGCAACAAATTAAAAAAAAATTAATACACTTGGAATGCAGCATAGTGTAATTTGTATATATGGGTGAGTAGACTTTTTTTTAACATTTTTAGAATTTTTAATATATCCCCAAAATCGGGGACTTCGCGGTTTTAACAATTTTTATCTTGAAAATCTGTTATACAATTTAAGTTTTTTAAATGGTATTAGAAAGAAAATAAATTACTCTTTTTAAAAAGTCGTTATCGAAAATTTTTGATTTTAAGCTTTTTGTTTTTTTTTTTTTTTGATGGTACATTAAAATCTATTTGTATAAATATAAAGTGATTCGAATGCATGTAGAATCAGTTCGCGTTAATCATTTCGTGCAGGGTGCGCTATTTTTAAATTGAACATATACAAAATTTTACAAACTAGAAGTTTATGTATAATTCTGGTAAACATTACGCGTAACATCAAAAATTTTCAATGCTTCGTGCCATTTATGTGGCAAATTTTAGGATTTCCTAGTTAAATTAAAAAAATCTTTATTCTAAAAAACGCGATTTTTAAAAATTTTCAAAAAATTTATTTCATTCAAGTTTATCACAAAGGAGTACAAGTAAATTCTTTTGGTTCATAACATTTGTAACCGTCGAAAGTTTTTGATACGTCTCTACAATTCCGTTAAGCATTACAAACACCACCTAATTATTCGTTCTGTCCATACGATGTGCCTTAGCAAAATGTATTTTGACAAAAATGTCTCGTTTTCCACTTTCAACAACATTTGACTTCAATTTATGGTCCATAATCTATTACATTTAAAAAGTCCACACTTTTTTTTTTTTCTTAAAATTATTTTTAATGCTCCTTTGATTTTATTGTGTAAAATAACAAAAAACTATGTTCACGCAGTAATTCATGCTATTCCAATAGAAACTGTGAATGTGCCTCGCTAAAAACTGTTTTTTTTTAATTTTCACTTTTGTTTTCCAAACTTTGAGACTATTTACCGCGTTGACTATGAGCAAAATACGCATAATTACCACAAGTATCAATACCGCCAAAAAATCAAAAAGAAAAATAATCAAAGTTCGACTACCCTGTATGTAACTGTTGAAATTCTGCACAATAACAAAGCAGATGTACAGTTTGTCCACAAAGTCCGATTAGTCTATATATGATCCAATGAGATCAAAAGGTTTAAACGTGCGAACAAAAAGTGTAGAAGAATGAGAAAAGTTAAGTAATTTTTAGCCATTTTTCTAGGTTTTTGGAAGTTGAACAGCAATAACGATTATAAAATAAAATCTATGGTGCTAAAATTTTGAACTCTATTATTTTGAAGTCTTATGAGTTTATATCTGTAACCCGTTTGTTTTAGATAGTATTATAACAAAACTTATTAAAGATTAAGTTTCAGCCAGGTTAAATATTTTCGATAATAGCTCATATGCACATGAACACACATGTATTTATACCAAAACTGTGTAAGGTATTAAGGACACAAACTCAATTTTTTATTTTTAATTGTATTTTTTTTTTTTTTTTAACTTTTCAACCATTTTTCATCCACACTTTATTAGAAAACATATTTACTAATGTTATTCGAGCATAAATTTATTTTAATTTTAGAGTTAATATTTGCCAACTAATTAAAAAAAAAAAAAACATTTTTATTATATCAAAAACATTGCAATTCTTTGTGACAATCATAGTTAATACACAAACAATTTATATTATAAAATGAGACGTCAACCTTTCAAATCGCTTTAATACTCAAACTATTATTTAAAAGTTTCAAAACTTTATCAAATTATTTTTAATAAATTTTTAGGCAAATCACTTTATGCTTTATTTGAAACATACTTGGGACAAAAATAAAAACGTATAAAAAGTTTAGTAAATCGTTCCACATAAAATCGAATAAGTTCTAAAATTTATGTCCAATTTAAAAGAAAATAAATTTTGTTATGCTTACAAAAAAGTTTAAATACTAAATCGTTGCATGTACAAATGTACATGGATTAACAAGCTTAATTCTTCTACTTTCCAAAAAATCTTAAAAAGCAGAAATTAACAAAACAATAACAGAATTTATCCAGAATCTTTCGAGCATAATTCAAAATTTGTAATGATTTTCATTTACAAAATTATGCATATTTTCAATTAACCTTTTTATTAAGATTTTACTTGAAAAATTACCATTTTTAGACATTTGTCGTTGATAATTTAAATGTAAATATTTTTATTTAGTTTCCAAATAAAATTGCCTCCAAATACGAAAAATTTTCGTTATGTATAATTTAATAATATTTAGGGAAAATATTGTATGGAAAAATTTGGGGGAAATTTTTTCTGTGTTGTTACTTAAGCGCTTTTTTTAAATGTTTTGGATAGATTTTGATTTATAAAATAAAAAGTATTTTTCATTAACTGATAAAAGTGGTACTTAAACAAATTATTTTTTATCGAAAGATGCATTTTTTTAAACGTATGGTCTGTAAAATTTAAGCTTAAATTTAACGAAACCTGGAAATTGAGAAGTTCGGAAACCCAGGAAAAATAAATTATTAGAATAGAAATTAGAAGAATTTAACATTTTACAAAAATTCATAAATATAAATTCATAAAATACTTAAAAACGTCAATTTCCTACATTTTTTTTATTAAACAAGTGTCAACTTTTAAAATGTATTGATTTTCTTATCAAAGGGATAAAAGATGTGTGAAAATTACTGACACCGTGCAGTTATCTATACTTTTAAATCAACATTAAATCGTTTAACTTATCCATATTGTGCTAATTATCAAATTTTTTTTGTTTTTATTTCCAAATTAAAATAATGAAACCTAAACTGCTTGCTTTAGTAATCACTTCAATATTACGTTTTATTGATTTAACGTATACTACTTTTTTATAGCTTTAGATGAGAAAAAAGTTTAAACACTTCAAAACCTGATAAAAAATAAATAAATTTCTTTTTTTTCGAGTTTACACCGATTTATAGATATCCGTATAAATAATAATTATTATACATATTAATGTGAAAATAATGGAAAGTTTTCTGTATTTCAGTAATTTTGACAAATTACATAGTCAATTTCAAATGCTTTCAAAAGCATTCAAGAAGTTATTTAATGAAATTCTAATAACCGATAAAATATGTTATAATTGCTGAAACGAATAATAAAAAAATAGTATATTTTTTGCTGACGAAATGTTTCTTATGGTCGGATTAGCCGTTTACAAAAAACTCAACGCATTGCATTATTAAATATTTTCTAATTGTTTCTAAATTGTTCGTGTTCAATTTTCTTCTGATTTTTTTTTTATATCATTTGTTTGTCTGGTTTCTATTTTATTTTCAATAATCTTTGTTTTCTTCTTGGCTTCAATCATTATATGGATTTGTTTGGTTTTCTTTTTACCATTTTATGGTATAAAAATCTTAAAACAGAATTGAGTTTTGAACTTATTTTTATGACTTATGCAGGTTAAATTTTGATGTTATTGTTATTTGTATTTTTTGTTTGGTTTTACGTCTTGTTATAATCTATTTTTCTCTCTCTCTCCTACAGATGGTAACGTTGAAAGGGTAGCCTTCAACGTTCATAACATAAAATTTAAAATTTTAAAGGATATGTTGTTTTCAGTTCGAAAAAGAGAGAAAAAAAAAATAAATTTAAAATATCTTAACATAGTTTTAACGAAATGAGGGCGTTGGGAGAAGTAATTTATTTTAAATACTAAGATCTGGTTATTTATTTTATATTTTTTGTTACTGTTTTTACTGTTTTTAGAAAAAAATTGGTTTGAAAAATAAATATAATAGAAAGTAAGAATATTTTAATGAATATATCAGACTTAAAAATTTAATATAATTTAAAATCATTCGATATATAAAATTGACCTTTCTACACTAAGGTCTGTGCGAGAATGTGGTACAAGTCTATTAGTTTTCGTAACTGCATCCTTTGGCATCTGTTCTAAATATTAAGGTCGGCTAGGGAATGTTTTCAGGCTTGATGTGTCTGAAAGGCTAATTACACATTTAATATCAAAAGATTACTGATGCAAAAATTTGGAACTGATCTGATAAAGGGAAAACCGTACCGAAAATCGATATTTGTTTTGTACAAAAACAAAATGAAGCCTTTTGTAGAAAAATTTATAATAAATTGCATTAGAATTAAAAAACTTTCATTTTTTAAATGCTATTTAAAAATTTTCTTTCAACATTTGATCAAAAAATTTACAAATTTATATGGATAACAATCTTTATTCTTATACTTTCCAATAAATCTTAAAAAGAAGAAATTATCAAAACAATAACAGAATTCATCCATAATTTAAAATTTATAATGGTTTTAGTTAGTAAATTATGCATATTTTCAACCAACCTTTTTCTTAAGATTTTACTTAAAAAATTACCATTTTCAGACATTTATCGTTGATAGTTTATGAATAAATATTTTTATTTAGCTTCCAAAATAAAATTGTCTCAAAATACGCAAAATTTTTATTATGTATAATTTAATAATATCTGGGATAAATAATATTTTGTATGAAAAATTTTGGGGTAACCTTTTTCTGTGTTGCTACTAAAGCGCTTTTTGAAAAAGTTTTAGATAGATTTAAAAAAAAAAAAAAAAATACTTTTCAGTAACTGATAAAACTAGTACTTAGACAAATCATTTCTATTCAAAGATGCATTTTTAATCGTATAGTCCGTAAAATTTAAGCTTAAATTCAATGAAATTTGGACATTTAGAATTTCGAAAACCCAGGAAAAATAAGTGAAATTACAAATTTAGAAGAATTTAACACTTTACAAAAATTCATAAATGTGGTATGTAGTTATTTAAAAACAATGAAATAAAATTCTTAAAAATGTTAATTTCCTATATTTTTTATTAAACAAGAAGAAAGATGATGCAAATTTTTTAATAGACCATATTGATGATAAATTCATCATTTCTTTTTCTATTTATTTAATTTTTTTAATTTAATTTTTATTTTTTCCTTTTCCTATTGTAAATTTTTCTTTGAAAAAAATTTGAAAATTTGAAGTCTGAAGTAGATGGTGAATAATTCCGCTTAATTCTTACTCCTTAAAGTTTCATTACGTCGTAGTTTTAAGAGATATATCTTACACTTCATTGAATATATTTCATATATATATTTTTTTAATTAGGATTTAAGAAAATACTATTTTTCATTTTTTCTCATACTAAGAAGCGTCAATAGTTTGTCAGCATAGTTGGATTCCATATGCCTTGATATAATCTCTTAGTAACAGCGATAGGGGCTATGTAGAACATGGCATGTTCTGTAGTTTTGTTGCACTATTTCTTCTCTATAAAACACGGATGGCTAATTTTCTCTACCTATTACCCAAAAAATTGTATAACCTAAAAGTTTTTTTACAGGTACATATTTCCTTTGGTCATCAATGGGTTAAAAGTATGACGTAATGGAAATGTTTTATTTAACGATGTAATTGTTACGATGTAATTATTATTTTTTTAATTTTTTGTTGACTTTGTTATTTAAATTTGGATTATTATTTTTTCAAACTTTTGGTGCCTACGCATTTTCTGTCACTGCCATTTGAAAAATTTTACCATTTTTGAGATCTAGTGTCATGTGTTAGTTATATCAAATTCAAATTTCCCCTCTGCACCCACTCCTCGCACCTAATTTTTCCATGGTTTTATGAGGGTTTATTGAGAAATTTTTGATTTTTAAAATCTTAAAGACTTCTGGGGGCTATGTGTGGCAAATTGGAGACTTGACTTATACTACGTTTTTGGCGCACTATTTCTTGTCTATAAAATATGAATGACTAATTTACTCTACTTATTACCTAGAAAATTATATAATCTAAAAACTTCTAGGGGAGAGATATTTTCTTTGGTGATCAATGGTTTAAAAATAATTTGATGTTGTGGAGAAATACCGAAATGTTCCTGGTGATTAGAATGGCTACTCTTTTGCATACTCTTCACCAATTTTATTCTCAATTTTTTGCTGACAGAAGTCTTCCTTTTAATTACTGCTCTTTTTACATGGAATACTTTTACAAATGTTTAGTTTTCTGGTTAAATCCAATGCAACAACCTTGTTCAGATATTTCCAATTGAGTTTTGATCCGAAAACCATGCTTGCGAATCCAAAAAAATATTTTCCTAATGTTTAAAAAAATTTTCAGATGAATTTTGGTGATGTTGCTTTATATAATATGTGCGAGTGCAGCCAAACTCAAGTTTAATCACTACTTCAGTACGAAAAGATTAATAAAAGTTGAAGAACCATTTTATAAGTCTTTCTTATAACTATTGCATCCTCCTAGACCATCAAGGGTATTTAATTCCCAAAAAAAAAAGTAATAAGGTTGGTCTACAAAAGGATTCTCGATATTTCATATTTCAAATGTCATTTCCTACCACTAGAATTAATATTTATGAGAATATTGGAGTGTTAGAAGACAGGTTTATTTTCAGGGATAATTTTCGCTGATATGGAAAAATTTGTTACCGACAGATTGCTTTAGTCCATAAAATTCATATATTCGTAAAATAAAAATTTCATGTTTTTCGGATCAAAAATCAATCGGGAGACTTCCGTCAGCGAAAAATTAAGAACGAAATTGGTGAAGAGGATGCAAGAGAGAATTTAAATTTAAATAAAGAATTTAAAGAATTTAAATAAACTTTAGACTGGTCATACTCATTATTAATTAATATAATTTTTATATTTTGTTCATTTATTCAGTTTTATAAATTTTGAAGATTTTAGTTAAGTGCGTTTATAGTTATGAAACATTGCAAAATTATATCATTACTCAAAACAGGTAGTTAAATCCGAAATAGAAAAAATTCTTTTAATCCGATTTTTTTTATTTTGACTAATTTAACATATATACAAATTTCATTATTCTACGACTTTTACATCTTCTGAAATTTTGCGAGGTTGTGACACGTAGTGTATATTTTTTTTCTAAATTTACTTTTTGGATCGTAAAATTTTCTTAATGTCGATTAAAGAAAAAAAAAAAAAAACATTTTACCAAATTAATTATTGATTAGGTTACGTTCCTACTACTATTTATTATGTTTTTTAATCAATACACCAAATTTAAAATGCATATTATTTTCTTCGTTTTGTTTGTACATAACAAATTTCCATCAAGATTAAATGCAGTCATAGTGAAAAAGGTTAAAGTTTTAATTTCAATTTAAAATTTTCAAAGTAAATTTCAAGAACAAATATTTTTTTTTATTTTTTTTTTTTTAATTCACATTTAAATTTAATTAATTTACTAGCAAGTTGCACCAGCATGAAAATTCGGCATTGTTAATAGATTGTTGTTGTTTTTGCTACCAGCACCATTATAGACTTTTTCAGTTTATGACCCAAGTTTGAATATTTCAACTTTTTATTTCACGTTCCTTAAGCACTTAAGTCGTTTGGAAGCAAAAAGAAAAAAAAATAATAAATAATAATAAAATAAAAACCAACAAAACATTTTTATAAGCGAAATTCAAAAGCGCATTATAACCATTTTTATGACTTTTGAAATTGTTTTTTTTTTCGTTTTTCTGTGTATTGCTTTGTTGTGCTCTTCGTACTTTTCTTTCCGTGGAATACAGAGAATACTTACTAAAATACTACGACTCCTCTCATTTTCCGTTGTTGGCTGATAACAATAAAAAATTAAAATTTTAACGACGTTTTATTTTATTTTATTCTCATTTTTATTTATTTATTTATTTTTGTGATATTAAATATCAAATTTATATGTGTGCTAGAATTCCTGATTGAAACGATTTTATTTTAGTTGTAGTTTATTAACTTAATTTTAATTTTTACACTTTCGTTATTAGTTAAATTTCATATATATAATTAAAATGACATAAAAGTTAGAACAATGACAGAATTTTATAAAAACAGGGATGACAACAAATATTTAGATACGTTAAATCAGGGGACGTGAAAAATAAAAAATAACAATATTTAAATTTGAGTTTCATTATATAATTTATTTTGTCCTGAGTTATATTATCAGTAGTTTTGCGTTTAAATGCTTTTATTAAAATTCATTGTTGCATTATTAAATATTTAGTATTTTTCTGAGTGAACATATTTTTTCTTTTAACATTGTGTCAGGGTGAGACACAAACTAGATTTATTTTCGTTGTGCTAAATAATTCTTTAGCGTATTTAAAATTCAATTTCATTTTTAACATGTTACAAGTTTAACACAAAAATAAAAGAATTGGAAAAAATACAATCTTGAAATTGTCATTGATGGGGCACCAAGGCAAATATGCCACAATAATTTTTCGTTAACAAATTTTAGTTTTATATTTTTTTGCGTTGCATGAAGTACTTCATAAAATGAAAAGGGTAAATGATTTTGTTAATACGTTCGTAACAATTCTAAATATTGTATAGGGTGGAAGGAGGAGCATTCGCTACTATTTGGTCTAAAGATTAAGATATGTGGGTTTTAAGTCTTTTTGGTCGCAACTATTTTTTTATTTTTTTTTTTTTTTTTTTTTTTTTTTGTAAAATGTAGAGTAAATTCATCAAAGGAGTAAGTAAGTATTTTCATTAGTTTTGAAAAAAATTTAAAATTTCAGAATTTGATGGATAAGAGATCTTCAATAAGAAAAATAAAAAATATAACAGTGCCACAGAAATGATTACTTTGCTTCCAAGATATTTGGAAATGAAAGAAAATAAGAAAATCGACTTTCTTGTTGTCAGATAGTCGAATAAAGTCGAAAATATTCGGAAAAAGTTAAATAAATTTGCTTCATTTAAAGGGAATATTTTCTTAGCAGTTTCAACAATATGATCTAACTGTTGTAAATGGTATTGTTAAAACATATTTTTGTTTTAATCAGCACTTTCATTGCATAAATTATCTCTTAATATATATTGCGTTGCATATATTTTATATTTTTTTTTATAAGAAAAATAAAAAAAAAAAAAGTTAAAAGAGGCAAAAGGTCTTGATAATGTGGTATGAAATCGAAAAGTCGATAATAGTCAAGAAGTCATACAAAGTCAAAAGTAAACTTTGAAAAAACGTCGAAAATCAACTATTTAAAAATGGAAAAGTCGAAAAATCGATTATTTAATAAATTGAAAAAGTCGAAAACTCTACCTTCCACAGACTACACAGACAAGAGACCATTGGCATATGGCACAATTGACAATTATGATAATTTACAGAGCGAGAAGAAAAAATCGCATTCAAATAACAACGAGTATGTGAAACGAACTACATTAATTTTTCAAACATGTTTAATAGATAGGGTTTCCTTTTGAAATTCTGATACTGGGATTTTTTTAGGCAATTATTTACTTTTTTCTCTTCTAGAAAATTTTATAGATAATACTCGTATTATACGATACAGGAACTATTTTTGTTTTGATATACATATGCAATTGGGAATGTATATTTCATTTAACTTATAAGGAAATGTGTACTTATTAAGTCGTCCTAACAAATTAATAAAGCTTATAACGCATTAAAATTTATGTCTCAAAATATTTTTTTTTTTATTATTGATAAGCTTTTAAATAAATATAATGTGAATAATATGAATTACGACATTAAACAATCAGATTAATTCTTTTTTGCTAAATTCTATTCACCAAAATGAAAACGTTTTCTACATAATAAAATATATGTTATACCGATCAAAAGTGTACTCTTATTGTGTTAATTTATATGTTCTTGTTGAATAATGTTCCAAAGTTTTATCTAACATTTTCATTTTTCAAATATCTCATACGGATCGGATCATGAATAATGAAGATATTAGATATTATATATCTTACCTTTAAAGCTATATAATTCATAAGGTAAAAGCAATCACATGCGTTATTTTAAATACATTTTTAAAAACAAAACATAAATATCTTTTATTTTAATGAATTCCCAAAATGTTTTCCCGGGAACCAAAAAGGTTTGGAAATAAAAACCCATGTTGTAGAAAATTTTTTAATATAAATAAAAAAATAAATAAATGTAAACATTGGATAAATTTTATAATTTCTATAAAATAATGAATGAACACAATAACAAAAATTCTTTTGTTATTTTGTTCATTTAGATTAAAAAACTTTTCTAAATATACGCATGTTTTTAAAACTTTTCTTAACTTCAACTTTTTCATAAATTGCCAAACAAATAAATTTGTTTACAAATAATATGCTGATAAAAATGATAGACTATGGGCCATTATAAAACATCTAACATGGCTGAAACTGATTTTAATCCTTAATAAGTTTGTGGTAATACCGTTTTAAATAAACGGGTTGCAGATCTGAACTCAAAATTTTAGCATCATAGATTTTATATTATAATCATGATAGTTGTTCAAAATTCAAAAACTTAGAAAAAGGACTAAAAATTACTTAACTTTTTTCTTTTTTGTTCGCACGTATACTTTTGATCTAATCGGATTTTGTGAATAAATTCTACATCTACTTCATTGTTGTGCAGACATTAAACAGTTATATACAGAGTAATTAAATTTTGATTGCAAAATTCTTTAATTTTATTTATTTAAAATTATTTATATAATTTTAATTTCTTTCGTTTTTTGAAATAGGAATTGATGTTGCACTTTTTGTTTTTGTATTTTAATATAGCAATTTGTACAAATCTTGCATATATAGATATAGGTACGGAGATAAATATAATTTAAGTCAAATGTCGTTGATAGTTGAAAACGGGACACTTTTGTGAAAACAGATTTTGCTAAGGCATATCGCTGGAGAGCACAAAATTGACCATAATTGGCATAATTAGGTGGTGTTTGTAATTGTAAACGGAAATGTATAGACGCATCAAAAAATTTCGAATTTGTGGATCAAAAACAAAATTTACTTGGGTTAAGAAGGATCACAATATTAAGTAGCATTTCTTTGCAATAAACTCTAATAGAATACATTTTTGTATAATATAAGGAAAAATAACCTAGATTTCATTTTCATTTTTCGCAAAATTTTTAAAAATCGCGATTTTTAATATAATGATAATTTTTTTTTAAATTTTACTAGAAAACGCTAAAATATGCCACAATAATACCATCAAATAATGAAAATATGATAATTTTTTTTTTAAATAACTTAGTAGGTTTTGATATTGTAGGTAATTTCCAGTAAGAATTTGTATAGGTTCAACTTAACTTTCGCACCCCCTGCAAGAAATGATTAACACGGACTGATTCTATATGCATTTGAGTCACTTTGTATTTATTCAAGTGGATTTTAATGTGCCATAAAAAAAAAATATTTTTTTTCTAAGGCCTAAAATCAAAAATTTTTGGTAATGGCCTATATATTAATCTCTCCTTGATAATTACCCAAATTTGATATAATTTTTTAAAAACTTTCGTGTCATTTTGTTATAAAAAGCATCTGATTCCCGTCTGTGTTACCTTTTTTATTATAATTAAAATTGATTAATTTAAATGTTCCCACACATAATGAAAAAAAAAAAAAAAATGTTTCAATAAATAAATCCGATGTTCAAAATTCAATTAATATTAAGTTTAAACTAACTTTGGAAACCTTTTGGCGGGTTTTATTTTTCTAATCGTATTCTCACATTTCGGTTACCCAAATTTTCGGACTCAGTGTCGTGTTATTTAGTGTTGATGGAATCTTCTCTACTTAACGTGTTATTAAGTTAGGTTGTAACGGATATTGAACCGAAGTCCAAGTTCACTAAGGTATCGCAAGTACAAAGCTAGAAAACCCCAAATCTATGCCACCAGTCATATCGAACTCTTAATAAAGTCCAAGATTCGCCTAAAATCCAAACTATCCAGATCATCAAAACCATCAAGGAAGGATTCTCTCCGATAGAGTCGGACATGAACAAAGAAGAAGAGTGACAGACTTCTCCTCCTCCACGACGTAGCAGCTCCTGCAGAGAGCTGACCCGAGGCATTGGCCACCAATAGAGAGAGTTTATCTCTCATGGGAGACAATAAGATTCTAGATCGGCTTGAACTGAGTTCTGGCCATGAATATCTGGCAACTTAGCAAATGTTCTAACTTCTCCAACGATCGTTTGCCCCTCGAAGAATCAATTGCCTTACATAAAGTTTGCTCGTAGCAAATGGTATACTCACATTCTCTTTTTCCGAAGAATCTCTGTAGTAGTGGAGTAACTTGTCTGGTAAGTTCGTTTGCTTACCTATGCCACTGGAAGACGCTGCAATGATCGGGTAGGTGGAAATTAGGTTCCCTATGGTAACCCCACCACCGACTCCCGCACCAAGTTTAGAGCCGTCAATCAAGAAATTTATCTCTGATCGGATCGAATTGAAATGTATGGAGGAGTTATAGAGGAGGACCTAAGCTTTAAGAAAAGTCATCTTGTAGTCACCCAGGGATAAGACGAGATAATCTACGGGTTGTCAAAGTTACTACCTTCAGAAAAAAGTGAAAGAATAGTACAATATTTTTGTAAAAAAACCCATTTTTCATACTTTGAACATTTGTCACGCCCAGACGAATTGAGATAATAAAAAATTTTTTTCCACATATTATTTCGGAATATATTCTAAATTACATAATACTTTAAACGTTTTATGAATTGAAATTCTCTTTTGTAGGGCGTTTAAATTCTTTCATTTCTAAAACGTTTAATTTGTTTTTTATTTTTTTTTATTTTTTTGGTTTCTACCTTTTTTCTTCTCCTTATATTTATATTTTATATCCTTTTGGTGAAAGTGTTTTTCTGTCGTCATTATACTAGTTCATGGACACATTTGCAGAGTATACTCTTACTTGTTTTATACACTTTTTTATGAATAGCATCTTCACTTTCATTCTCCTCATTCTTGTTTTATTCTATATATATTTTTTTTTTGTTGCAAATAAATGTTTTAGAAAAGTCATCATCGTCATTGTGAATGTACTCTTGTACTCCTCTACTTTAACACTCTTTAATATGAGAGTGTGTACTTGAAATACATTATATTGAAATTGTAATGGAATAAATTTATTTAAATTCAATTGAATTCTGTTTTTTTGTTTTTGTTCTTCACTTTTTTCAGTTTAATAAAATAGATTTGCATTTCGAAAAGTATCTTTAAAATTCTAGTTGAAACCATTTAACAGGTTTTAGATGTAATTTAATGCAGGTGTGAAAATACGAAAATGACCATTTGCTTTTGTAGATTTGGTTATAGGTTAGGGTTGTAATACGAATGAGCTTTAATCGAATAATTGTTATTAAAACCGAATTTTGGTACTAAAACTTCAATATATACGAATATATGCCAAAATCCCTTTCTTCCTGACGTTGTTTTAAAATGACTAATATAACCTTTAAAAACAATGATTGTATTAAATCAAACAAATTTCTTTTTAATTTACATTTGAAAAATCTTGAAATAACATTAGCTATTGTCCAATTTGATATACTTTATACTGATTTCAATATTATATGCATATTTAATCGATATTGATAGGAGTATCTATAACTACTTATTTTTGTTCGAGTTGTCAAAAATTCATGATCTCCGTTTACAAAAGTACTTACAAGAAAAAAAGGAAACTATCAGCTACCAACAAAGTGCAAATAGTTATTTTTCTACTTTTTAGATGCTGAAAATTTTAAAATTCTTGGAAAATCATTTGCGCAACACTTATAAATATGCGTCACCATTTAGACTCGCAAACTTGCGTTATTCAACTGTGCATTTAAGGAATCAGTTTTATTTTGTTTAAATTAAAAAATAATTAATTAAAAATAATAATTACATTAATTTTATTATTTAATATCAACGTATATGTTTATGATATTAACCATCAATTTTTAATTGTTTATAATGAAATTTAAATTTAAATAAAATTTTTTATCAAAACAGAAACTGGTAGCTTATTCCGAATCACATACAAGAAAGCGAAAGAAATAAAACTTTTTATTATTTCCCTTTCCTAAGGCATTTTATTGTTTTTCATATAAACAGTCGAAACGAATTTTTCGTTCGACATCATGTGACAGGCAGTTTATTTTATATTTTTAAACGTTTTGTAAATTATATAAAATTTGAACTGAAAAGGACAAAATGTGGGATTCCATTATGATATGATTTGATCAACTATAGCTTTCTTACGGTTTCGCTCATATGTGAAAAATAGTGTTGTAAAAGCCCCTGATGTAAATTTACCTACAGCCCAATGCAGTATTTGTATTTAATATTTGATTATTGCTCTTTTAGTTCATATTTTGATTGAAATCTTCAATTTTATTATTTTTGGTTTCCCGGGGACAGTAAAAAGATCGGTTGTATATAAACGTTGAAAATTGTTTTAACCATGTACATATTGGTGTATATATGATAACCATTTGGTCGGATTTCACCATCTATTATCTTTCTTACTTTTTTTTAGTAGGTATTTGTGCCAAAATATATAATATGGCGTGGACCGCGTTAAATCTGCGAATTTCAAAATTATACCATTCTGGCCACATATAGCATGTGCCCACTCCTGGTATATGAGATTCTGTTCAATCGAATAAAACACTGGCTTTTTGCGATTTATATATTTCAGAATTTCTCTAAATATTTTTTGACCGATCTGAAAATGCATTACCATTTATCGTTTGCCTTGTGAATAATTTCTTATATTAATGTAATACATATTCCACCACTTTTCTCGCCCACTGTATTATAATAAAATATAACGGTTAACAATAAGTAAACATGCATCAGTGTAGAGAAAATTATCAAAAATCAATATTTAAATGTGAATATTTTTAATTTTAAATTACAACTTATAAGATCGTATTAAGTTTGCCCAACATCTTTAATAATGAAAAATCATTTTTTGTTTCATCATTCTTATTACGAATGAAATTACTACACACAATACTGTGTGTATTTAAGTTTGACCGAGCAGAAGGAATTTTGCACATGTAACAAGGTTTAAAGAAACTATAAAGTAAAAAAAGAAAATATAACGATTGTAAACTAGTATCTACAAGTGTGTGTGTATAGTGGGAAAATGAAAAAGATTGAGCAGAGTTTAATTTGCAACCATTCATTCACTGAGTCCTTTTTTATTTTGAAATCTACTCGTGCAATGTTTGACATTGAGAGTAAGTACTAGGGTATCCATTCGAAATTTCTTCGTTGGAATAATTCGAACAATTTGATAATAATATGCGATACTAATGCGACTTTTTGACTTACGTTTAATTCGAATATTTTGATGTCGAATATTGAAGCAAAGCGAATAAATTTCTTTTTTAATGTTATACTTCTTTTTTTATTATTATTATTTTTAACTATTTGTATAAATGGGAGAAAACATAAATTTTTTTGAGTTCTTCAAAAGTTTCAGAAATAATTTGAAAATTTCTAATTCTAGTTTCTATTTTATTAATTTGTAAAATTGTAAAAACAAATACATCTTGGAGGAATAATGCTAATAACTTTAAAAAGAATTCTCAGTGTAACCAAATGGAAATATTTTGACAATAAATCGGCGATTTCTTACTCTCTGTTTCGATTGATAAAAAATATCTTAGCTTTTCCATAGAATCCACTTATGATTTTCTAATGTAGTTTTTCGAAATGGTAAAATTTCGCTATTCTTCCTTTCCTATTGAAAAACTATAAAAATCATAAAACTTTAAACAGAAAAATCTATGAGACCACTTAACAGATTAAGTCAATTCAAATTGCGTTTAAATTTATTGTTGTCATCTTCAACTAAAATATTTCGAAAATTATTCAAGCTTCGAGAAGAATGCATTTTAATATAATTGAATTTTTTAGATAAAATTTTCGTTGAATATACAACTTTAGATTTATGCTTTTTTCTTTAGCATTTTTAGAAAATATGTAATTTTTCATTACAATGGAAATCAAAACTTTTTGGGACACACTTATTTATTATGTACGATATTGATTTTAGAAAAAATCTATTACATATTTTCATACACAAAACAAAAATACATTGAAAAATATTAAATTTATACTGAAATAAAGAAGTTTTTTCTACTAAATGTTAAATTTCTCAGCATTCCCCCATGATCCCACTCTAATTTTTTTGTTGCCAACACTTTAAGGAAGATTTAAAAGAAAAATTATAAAAATGGAAGATATGCTTTGTATTGACGTAATGAGTGCGTATAGCAAATTTCACTGAAATCGGAGATGGTGAAGTTCGTCAGGAGTTCGAAATTTTTTTTTATTTTATATTTTGAATTATTCGAACAATTCGAATAATCGTTGATACGTGATGGAATAATTCGAATAAATCAAAATGCCTTATTCGAATTATTCGTTTTATTCGAACAATGAAAAAATCGAACAATTGGGATACCCTAGTAAGTACATTCAGTTGAGTTGAGAGGAGACATTAACGGTACATGAACACGTACAATATTGGTTTGCAATATCACTGATGACGTTCAATGGATGGTTAGTTGGCCGGTCATATGGTTGGACGGTTCTTGACTTTATGTTCGATTCTATACTACATTTTTTTTTATTCTCCATCTTTCCAACTATCTTGTGGGAGCAATACAAACTGTTACTTCTTGGCGCCCAGCATAAAAATATTAACGACTTGTGTGTTTAATACGCTTCACAAATTGTTAACAGTTGTAGTTGTGAAAATGTGTTGTTAAATGCATTTAAAGAAAAATTCTTTTTATAAATATTTGTTTGCTGTTGTTGTGTATTTTTCAATACATATACCAGTTTACCTGACCCCAAATGAAATGTTTGACTATATAAATATTAACCTGAAAGTAGGCTATGCTTTATTTTAAGTGAACGTTTTTAATAAAATAAATTATTATATGTATTTTATTTTTATCTTTAATACTGCAGGATGAAAAACTTTTTGGCGCCGATCAAGTTACGTGCAATAAAATGAAAGTGTGATCAGAAATTATGGCGACAATATATATTAAGAATTGTTTGATTTTTTATACGTATAAAGATTTTTTTTTATTTAACTGAATATTTTGAATCTAGGAATTTATATTTAAAATTTAAGCATTTTAATAAATTTGAATAACTTAATGGAATCGTACAATATATTTTTGATTCAGTTATTATAAAAGTTATTCTAAAAACCTAAAGGGTATAAAGAATTCAAAGAAGAGGTCATAATACATCTGACCACAAAACAAACCAATTGTCAAAATATTCGAATTGGCTTACGCCAGCCATTTTAGGAAATAGTTCATCATAAAACAGCAAAGCAATAAATTTAAATAAATTGCTTCAAAAAAGTGTATTGCAGATTTTACTTCTAGGTTTAAGGATTTTATTCTGCTGACGCACATTGGGGTAGGATCGCCAAAAGTGGCGCTTAATTCAAGGAAGGTCTATAGCGCCTTATTATAATTTTTATTGCAATAGCTAGATCGTAAATACATTGAAAATAGGTAAATATCTTAAATATATCTGTATTTAAATAAAATTTATCACAGATGAGTTTTGTCTAAGCGAAAATCATCATGACTCCCACACAGAAACCGCTCCCGAAATTACTTTAGTAAAAATAAATCTCATTTAAGAGTTAATCTTACAGTCAAATTTCAGAAGGATCGGTCCATAAATGACCATAGTTTCCATATAAGAACCTTTCACATTAACGCAAATTCTCAATTACGTTTACGCATTAAACTGACGTAGTTATATGAAATGCAACACTATTCCCATCAAGTACCACCTATTAATAGACTACTGTAAAATTTTGAGCAAGTGTCGTCATTTACTTTGCGTAAAAAATAGAATTTTTCGAGGTCCTTAAAATAGGCATTTGTTTGGTCAATAATTCCATCGTTGGATCTCTTTCCACCAAGCCATTTCTTTAGGTTTGGAAATAGGAAGTAGTCACTAGGGGCTAAATTCCAATTCGTAGCCTAATTCATAGAGTTTTTTCAATTGAGACTGCACACGTGTGCAGCCGAGCATTATCTTGATGAAAAAGAACTTTTTTCTTGTCCATATGGGACCAAGAAAAAAGTTCTCATTAAATCGGTCTAAAAAGTTGGCATAATATTTGCTGTTTATTGTTTTTCCCTTTTGAAGGTAATCGGTGTGAATTATCCCGCGTGCATCCTAAAAAACTGTTGCCATCACCTTATTGGCCGACAAACTTTTCTTGGCCTTCTTCGGAGTAGGTTCACCCGGAGAAACACATTGTTTAGACTGCTGCTTGGTCTCCGGAGTACAGTAATGGATCCATGTTTCATCCACAGTTACAAAAACTCATTCGGATTGCGGTTAAACAACTCCAAACAATCCTTTGAAGTTGTCACACGTTTACGTTTATGGTTAATTGAGAGCAAACGCGGCACCCATCTTGCAGACAACTTTCTTAAACCCAGCTGATCATTTAAAATCGAAACCACACTGTCATATGAAATGCCTAAGGCATCAACAATCTCGCGCACTTTTTCTCCTCGGTCGGCCAACACCATATCGTGGATTTTTTCGACATTTTCGGGTGTACTGACCTCAATTGGCCGTCCAGAACATTCAGCGTCATTTGTACTTGTGCGACGACAACGAAAGTCAGTAAACCACTTTTTTACCATTGAAATCGATGGTGCAGAGTCCGCATAGTATTTATCGAGCTTTTCCTTGGTTTGATTGACGGTTGTTTTTTTTCGCAAAAAATAATGTTTAATGAGCACTCGAAATTCACATTTTTCCATTTTTAGAAAAATACACGGGGTTGTATGTTTTGAAAAGCTGTTAAACGCAAAGTAAATGACGACACTTGTTTAAAATTTGACAGTAGTCTATTAACAGGTGGTACTTGATGGGTAGTGTTGCATTTCATATAACTACGAGGGAAGTTCGAAAAGTCATGACAAAACTTGCTTTACTGTTACTTTTATACTTCTTTAAAGTATCAACCGAATATTCTATGTAGTTCTCTCCTTAAATAATGCAAATAATTAAGTAAATACAAACTTTATTTTATTTTTTTTTATTTTATTTCGTTTTGTTAAATTGACATATTTTTTCCAAAACGCAAAAAATCCGAAAAATGTTTTTTTTTTTTTTTTTGATTTTCATACTAAACATATTAAGTAAAAATACAAAATTTTGTGTTTTTACCCAAGTTCGTCTAAAAACTTTTTGAATTTTTATTTAAAAGTAAAAGTATTTCTTCAACATTTACTTTAACAAAAAGTACGTAAATATGTTTATAAATACCCATGGTTAATAGCTCCACTGTAAATAAAACACAAAAAATTTAGATTTTCAGTTTTTACCATTAAAAATTAAAAAAAATTAAAATTACAAAAAATATATGACTTTGACGGTGCACTACACGGAGAGTGGAAAAAAAATTTAAGAATTTTTTTTTTTTTGATAGATAATGATGCTTTATATTATATATCTTGAATCAATTACTTTCAATTTTCAATTAATCGCCATTTTTCTCAATTTACCCCTTTCTATGACGCAGCGTTGCCAGAATGATGATTTTATCATATTTTTGATGATTTTTTTACCTAAATATGATTTGATGATTTTTTCTTACAAGATATGATTTTTATTTTAATAATACTACCAAAGTTTTTTAAAAGCTCACGATGATTTGTTAGAATATGCTTATAAAAATCTGTACAACTAATTTCAAGATATTTTTTATTTAAATATAAACTAAACGATAAAAATTCTTCCTATAACCTATATTATATATTCTGTTTAACTTTCATCCAGTATTTAAAAACTAGTATTAAACGGTTCACCACTAGGTCAAATATTTATGTATTTGTCCAATGATAACAACGCGAGAT
This sequence comes from Protocalliphora azurea, assembly GCA_932274085.1. NCBI lineage: Eukaryota > Metazoa > Arthropoda > Insecta > Diptera > Calliphoridae > Protocalliphora > Protocalliphora azurea. Next base: position 115,510,623 of record OW026519.1, on the reverse strand, counting down.
GAGCAATAATATTTTCGTAAATTCTGGCACATGACCAAATCAATTTCGGATGGAAAATTATATAATATTTATGTATTAAGCATTTCAAATTTGTATGATCATAGTCTGTAATTCAAAGGATATGATCTCACACATTGCTTTCTTGATACTCTTGCATAGTTTAGAACGACGAGTCTAATTGTTGTCCAATATTAATTTATAATTTTGTAGGGCTTTGAAAATAATAAAATGGAGACCCCCAAAAAATTATTACTGAAAATCGATCACTCAGTTTGAATGTTGAAAGACTCTTCATAGAGAAAATGATTCCTTTTGTAATTCGAATCCATAAAAAATATCTCTTCCTCTATAAACTTCTACAATTTAAACATTGAATAAACCACGTGTCATCAAAATAATAATTTTGATGGTTTTCACAGCAAAATTATGATTTTTCATTGCTCAAATGATGATTTTTCTGGCAACGCTTGTGTAACGTTTGAGAAATATTATGAATATTATGAGAAATAAATGTATCTAAACTGTTTAAATACAAAAACTCTTGTCTTCAATATTTCATCTCCTCCTATATACTTTCATTTTCAATTATGCTCTTTTTTTCTCGCTTTTTATTTTAATGTTCCCTGATTGTATTTTCTATTTATATTCATAAATATTACATAGTTACATACACCACCAACTCCTTGTTATTAAGGTACATGAATGGATTTCCACCCATTATTTCATTTTATTTTATTTTTTTTTCTACTGCTCATAAAATATAATGATTGCAAAATGGGAAACAAGTTATATGTTTTACTTAAGGGACCTAAGAAAGAAGGAGGGAGTTTGTTAATTTTTTCTTCTCATGACGGAATTATTTAATACCCGAAATGTATCTAAAGCATCTCAGTTACAAGACTAAATCCGATGGTATAACTCGTACATCCTACTTTTTATTTTAATCTTTTATAATATTATAATATTTTCCTTCTATAGAAAATGTACTTTATATCTGACATTTAAATGATGCAATATCCGCCGTTCGAAATCATCATCGTAAGTTGTGGTGTGGTACATAAGGAGTGTAATTTTGTGTGTGTATATATGTGTATTTCTGCGTACATCCTTGTTTGTTTGTTATAGTGGTAAACTTAAAGGGAATTTAGTAACGGATTAGTGTTGATGTTTATAGGGAGCTTAAATAAGCTATAAATGCGAACTGGAAGAAGTATGTATTTTGAATAAAGATGTGTGTTTTTGATCATAAAGCGTTGTCTCTGATTTTAATTGATTGTATAGGAAGTTTAAGTAATATCTTAAATACCATTAAATGTAAAAAAAAATAAATATGAAGTAGAAAATTAAAAATAGAAGATAGGTATAAGTATAAATTATAGATAGTTTTCAGGCCAAACATTTATGTTAATTCTACTGGCAGTTAGTGAAGTAAAAGTGGCTGGATAGTATCATGTAAGCGAAGTCATTGCCAACCTGGACATATTACATTTAAATTGAGTAAGGTATAGTTTGTGAGGGCTTGTGATACTCAATAGGTGGACTCTTCATATAATATTGATGCGTTAACCTGCAACAACAGAATCGATGCCGTCTCTAAGAATATTATATTTATTTGAAAAGCAATCAAATGCATCCAACATATACTTGCACCAGAGTCATTGCACGATTCACAGTTGTGATTTGTAATCTACCGACTATGATACCAATATCATGTTTTGTGGTGATTACTGCAGTCTAAGTCTAGTGAAGAAATTATGATATGGTCATCAAAGTTGTGACCGATCTTAGATAGGTTAAGATTAATCTCTTCATATTCTTTCCAGACTTTAATATATGCAATAAAGTATCTTTACCATACTCGGTCCATTATCCAATTAGATGTTAAACATCGAATCTAGGCACATGCATTTTCGATCCTCAGTGTATTTCATCATCAGCATGGATATTCCATTAGAGTCCATCAATCGCGTTTCTGAGATTTAGCTAAGTTAATGGTGTCCGCATCCGCAGTTTATGTGAAAAATTGTGCTTTATTCAAGTTTAGAAAACCAGGGAGTTTAGAAACAATACCTTTTACATTTTGCCATTCTTGGAGGGCTCAATGGAGAGCTAACTGCTATAATCGCGGCATCTGATTTTGGAACAAATATGGTGTTGCTTAGCGGAGCTCTCATTCTTTTAAGGTTGGATAAACATCAGATTTTCGAGCACAAAATGTTAACATAAGTGTTCAAGTTGCTGTTTCTTGGGTAATCTAAATATATCTTAAGTTTAACCTCTTAAATTCCTGGGTTTAATTAACCAGAATGTCACAAAATCTTTTGTCCAAAAAGTTTATACATTTTTCAATCCTCTCAGCAAAAACTTTTTGGCTTTCGGTAATAACAACTACTTATTAAAGTAGTTTCTTGGTAATGAGGCGTCATTATTATTCTCCTACTCTGTATTACATAAATAAGTACTCAGTAGTATAATAGCACAGTAATATTGCAATATTTTATTTTTATTTTCGTATAGGTACATACTTTTGAGTACCCCTAGAGTCTAAATGAATGAATTTGTGAACAACTCGAACAAAAATAACTAGTTATTGGGGCAAAAAAAAGTAGTTTATTTTCGTTTCCAATTATACCAGCTAGCTTACCAAGAAAGAAAAGTTTTTCCTGGGTTTTGCCATGAAACCATTTGTATTAAATATATTTCACTTCAAACAATAAAATATAATAGTTTTGAAAACAAAAATCTAGAATAAATTGCTATTAAACAATAAAATGACAGATATTGGGTTAGATAGAGACCTTTAAGTTCATTATTATGTCCTTAAAAATACGATCAATTTTTAAGGGTATTTAATTATAAAAGAAATTCATACTAATTTATGTAATTCTCCGCCTAGGTTCTTGTAGAGCGGTAGATTTTCATTACATTAATACTAAGAGGTTAGGAACATCATAGAAATTTCATCAAACTATCATAGTGAGATTTAGTTCTTGATCCTCTGTGTTTGGTTTTCTGGTCCTTCTTTAAAACCAAACAAAAAAATAGCATAATATGTTTTTTATATTTTTCGTTCTGTCTTTCACACTTTAAGCTGAATTTTTTTCAATTATAACGATTTTCTAATTCAAGGGTTCACTCTTTATAAAAATGTTTTCGTTGTTATTGTTGTTTTGTTTTTAAATGGAAAACATGGATGTTGATATTAAATACCTTTGTTATCTTTACCACACACACACACCTTTTACGTGTTAAAGGAAACGGAAACGTTATAAGCCATTATATAAATTATTGTAAATATTATACGCTAAAACTAAAGACAAACAGGAATAATATGCAGTATTTTAAGGACTGTAAGGAGCCAAATTTGTAAATGACTTAATTCATAAATTTTAATGGACAATTTATGGTTTTTAAATGGATTATTTGAAACATAATAAATTTGGTTATATGTCATAAATATTTTCATTCACAAGAAAATCGCTAATTATCTTATGTATTATTTGCTTACAAATTTTCTTTAAAATTCCAAAATATTTTTTGTTATTTGTTCCGTGCCCTTTAACTGGTCTTAGTCTTTGTTATGAAAAATAAAATATATAGATAGATGTTTTCATATTCGTCGTGCTCTTGTTTGTGTAAAAATATTGTTGCACCATACCATTTTGTATATGCTATAGACACAACAAATTGCACATATACTATATAAAAAATTTTATTTGTAAGTGTAAATATATGTATATAACAAATACATATAAAAATATAACCGCAAAAGAAGCAAGGACTGACAGCAAGGAGTCTCCCGTAACTGCTGCAGAGGAATACGTTATTGAAACATACAAATGAATGTAATACATATATATATGTGTATGTATGTGTACAGGCGCGGATCCACGGAGGGGAGAGAGTTTCCTTTCCCCCACTCCCTCAAATGACTTGCAACTAAGAAAAATTAAAAAAATATAGAAAACTACAAATGGAAAGGAAAAAATATAAATTATTTTGCAAAAAATTAAAAAAAAAAATAGTTTATCGGAAATAGAAAAAGGAACAATGAAAAACAATATAATGGAGCTAAAATCATTTTTAGGGAAAATATCATATTTTTCCTTTGAAATTTTAAAGCAAAATTAAAGTGTTTTAAAAATTAGCATTTACTTAATTAAATATTTAGGAAGGCAAGTGATTTTTTAAATTTTTATGCGTTTTTATATTTTTCCAATAGTTTAAAAAATATAATTCAAAAATTATTGCATAATATTTCCTTAATATTATGCAATAACAAATTTTATTATTACCTAAAAACCTCAGCTTCGTGAAAAAATATTTTTATTTTTATAATTTTACTGCCTGTTCCTCTCTGTCGAACGAAAAATTCTCTTCCAAAATTTTTTTGGAAAACAACAATAAAATGTTAAATTTATTTGTTGTCTTCCATACATTTTGTCGAAACGAATTTTCAGTTATTTCTCTGATCATGAGAAATAAAAATAAACTAAAGCTAAGTTTATTTTGGTAGGATCTCATGAAATTAGTATTTAACTCAGAAACTCTGGTAACTTGACACAATATATGGTTGATAAACGTAGTTTTTCTGCCAATTTTTATATGAAACGCACATTTTTCACTTAAATTTGTAAACTGTGTTCGGCTAGTCCGATTTGAATAAAAATTCACACATGCTTACTAATATTTTTTTCTTATCCGATTTCAAATATTTGTGTATTTCCTCTCATTAAGGCTTGTGAATATTATTTAACTTGTATAGATATCGAGTTATCCGTATCTGAAAATTCAATTTTCGAATTTTAACAAAATCTGGATCCAATTCCATTTCCTCCAAATTATGTAGAAAAAGACCTCACGAGTACAAAAATAAACAATTCTGAATTTGAAATTTGAGAAATAATAATTTTTGGAATATTTTAAGCCAGGAAGCGTCATCACACATAAAATGCGAACATTATTTGCTACGATTGTATTGTATACGATATGTATGTAAATTGGACTAGTCGTTTTGACTTGCTCATAAATTAGTTTGAACTTGGGTATGTCTAGTTGTACTTGAAAAATTCTACCACACATATTTACACCATTTAAAAATCATTGTTCAGTCCCTATTATGTGACTAAAAAACATTAAAAACTAAAAATATTCCCAAGAACATGTCAAACATTGCTTTAGAACTTTAGAACTAATTTTCCGAATTATTTACTTATTGATAATACATTTTCAGTTTTAATCTATTTTCAAAGATCTGGATTAGTTCCGAAGTAATCAAAAGGATTAATACTTATATACTCGTATATAAATTTGTATGGCTTTCATACAAAATATAAACATGTCTTTTCGTTTTCACAGCGAACTATTTAAATAATTTTATTCAAGCTTTAATGATTCTATTTAATGTTGAAAAAAATATTAAATATGTGATTCGGAAATTATGTTTAAATGTTTTTAACTTAAATCAATGAAAGTAACTTATTTTTTTTTTAATTTTCTGTTAATTTTATAAACTTCAGACTGAAGACAGAAGTTGAATGACAGAAGTTTTATATTGGCTAAATAAACATAAAGATTTAGTAATAAAAATCGCGAATTTTCATAATAAAAGAAATTTAAAAGAAAATTCCCCCCAAATGCTTTGACTAGATCCGTGTATGTGTATGTAGATATAACAATAATCACACCTTAGTTTTACCATATAACTTCCGACAAAAACTGATAACAAAAAAAAAAAAAGCTCCTTTATTGTTATACATTCACATTTATTTTAAGATACGTATGTGCGTATGTTATTCCTGTAATGTATGTAATATAGACTAGTACTTTTACGTTATTGTAGTAGTAATTCTTTACACGAGTAGACGCTATTTTTCTTATTAAAACGGAAATGTAACAAGTACCTTTTTCCCTTTTATTTTTAAAATAAAAAAATAAATAAAATAAAAATCGGTAAAAAAAGCGCAAAACCGAAAAAAAACATGACAAGGGAAACGGAAATTGTATTGTTCGATGCTGTTGTTACTTTAACTCCAGCGTAGGTTGTTTGGATAAATATTTAATATATATTAGTATTTTTTTGTATTTTTCCCAATTACTTAATATTATTCACAGGAGGAGAGGCAGTTGGTTATATTAAATTGTATTTAAAGTTATTGATGTAGAGTTGGTGTCATTTTTTAATATTATATTTAATATTATTATGATCAATTTTATTGATATTAGGCAAGATTTTATTAACAAATTTTACTTCATTGTAGAATTATATTTTTAAATGCATTGCAATGGTCGGCAAAAAAATAATTTTTTAAATTCCTTTAAACTAAAATGGATGGACCAGATGGAATTTGATGTACTGAACACAAATCTGCTTTCAGTTTTTTCTGTCTCGTCTTGATTTTTTTTTTGTGTTTTTCACCACAACTCAAGAACCACCAAAGGATGCAGACCAAATTGTGATCAAGTCGTATTTACATTACTTTTTTATCTGCTTAACAGCTTTGGAGTTATTCAGAAATTAGTATTATTAGTATTTTATCATGTAAAATTGAAGAATTTTTTTCCCTAAAAATTCTTTTAAGAAATTAAAACGTCAAAAATGTTCAGTTTTTTTTATCCTTTATCATCAAGTTGTTGTTAATCATAAAGTTGTTTTAGTAGTTTTACGAATAAAATAAATTGATTCACAAATCTTGATTTTATTCACAACTAAGTAGAGACACATTCATTACACTGATAGGCAAAGAAAAAACTAAGACTACAACAAAATTTCAGATAATTTTATCAAGTGGTTTGCGAAATATAATGATATGGTGTAAAATAGATAAAAAATTACAAAGTTATATACACAAAATTACAATTATCTTTCAAAGTATTTATGGTACAAGATTCATTAAGGTCTTATATTAAAGGTAGAAAAGTTACCTTTAGTATGATATATTTGTTAAAATTTGAAAATATTTTCTATACCCATGGTTAGTGGCATGCTCGCAATAGTTTATGAATTATTACAAAAATGTTAATAAATACGAAATGTTTATTTTACTTATACTGTTTCCACAAATCATCCAAATGTTAATGAAATTTGGCAAGAACATTAACATTAACACTGGCATCGCAAATATCGAGTTTTAGTATAATTTCCGCGATAGTTCGCGATTTACAATACTTCTAAAAGACAAATAGTCTTTATAAAAATACGAATATCTTCCAAAATATATATGTTGCAATGTTAATTGCGTTCTATAATAAAGGTAATAAAATTTAATTTAAAATGATACCTGAAACATGTTTTTATGTTGAATTTGAATGGTCGATATTTCGGGAATTAAATCTCAAAAAATGGTATTTTTAAATTCATGAAAAAATGCATGTAGACGATTACATATTTTTATGTAGCATTTCTTCTTCAGATTTTTCTGATGCATCATTTTATATAAAAATTAATTGCTAACTAGATTATTTTTAACACTTTTAGGTGCGACTTCTGAAAAAAAACTTTAAAGTACTTTTACGAAATCTTTCGCAGTATCTCTTTATAAGAATTTAAAACTAATAATCACAATTGAGCACTGCTGGGTTTTTTTTAAAGGTTTTAACTTGGATTCAATTCTTTTACATTTGCCGAAACTATGGGTAGTTTAAATAACAAATAACATTCCCAATTCTGGGTGCTTCTATTGTAACAACAAAATTCTAAATCTGACCAAAAAATGTTAAATACAAAACGTTGAAAATATTTTTATTTTTTATTATTGAGGAGTTTTGATCATTCTTTGCCTCAGAGTTCTTCTCAACTTTGTTATTTAAAATTTTTTTATCTTTGATTGATTAAAGCTTGGGCATAGAATAACATAGCTCATATTTGATTTTGAAAAAATGAACAAAAGGCGCAATTACGCGGCCGAACATGTTTGGCATTGCTCTTGGAACATTTCTACTTCTTGTGTATGGAATTCATTCTTGTTACTTTTTCCTTTTCTGAACCAAGTTTCATCTTATCCTTTTTTATTACCCTGAAATGTAATACTTTTGTCAAAATTTACTCAATCAATATTTTCTATCAAGTTTAAAAAAAGTTAAAATCTAATTTTATTTTCAATAATTCGATCCGGTGTTAAATGTATAAACACAACAAGTCCGGATTCGTTTCCGTAGCTCGCATTGTTAAATTAAGCAAAAACTTACTTACGAAATTAATAAAAATGTTTAAGTAATATGGTAATATTTTTTGTGAGAAAATAAAAGCAACAAAAATCCAGAGAAAATTTAAAATAAATTAAAATTTTTTAAAATTATATAAATTAAAACTGACATGTCTCCAGGAGATATTGTAATCAAAAAATATATTTAATGTTAACGGTAGTAAGAGTTATTACGAACATTTTGAGTTATGTTTTATTCCAACGCACACTTTATCGGTCCACAGGTTTCATACAACACCCTTCACCGATTTCTGATACACATACGCAATGGTGTAGGGTGTCATATCAAACTTGATCGACTATATCTTTTTTTTTTTTTTTTTTTTTTTTTTTTTTTTTGTAAAAAATGCCATTACTAAATTAAAAATCTTAAAATATTTCATAATTTTCTGAAAGATATCTTCAAGAAGATTGTATTGAAGATAACAAACAGTCCAGTCTGAAAATGCCAAAGATGTGTTTTAAATCTTTTTTAAACATCTTCATACAGACATACAATAAATTTGTACTTTATGGGCTAAATTCAAAAACTTGAATTTTTTCTCTACTTTATTATTCCAAATAACAATATTGAAACAATATTGAAGAAATAGGGACTCCATGTTTTCTAAATGATTTCTGTTGTCTAGCTGATATAACTCTTAAATATTTATTTGCAAAGAGATCGGAATAAAATAGTTTTGTTCCTGACGGGTTCAAATTAGAAAAAAAAAAATATGTTTTCTAAAAATTCTAATTTATGTTACAAATTAAATCACAAATGTTCCGTCAACATTGTTAAATTTTATGCAGCATCAAAAGCGTTTTTTGTTTTTGTTTATTTTTATTTTTAATGGAACATTGACTTAAATCTGAAATATCAATTGTTAATTTGCAATAAAAATAAATTCTCAACTTAAATGTTGTAAAAACAATAAAACATTATACACATGAGCACAATATATTTGAAATTCGTTATGCAAATACATACATACATACATAAGTACGTTCGTACGTACGTACGTATAAAGATAGATGTGATGACAAAAAATAAAATTTGAATGTCCATGAATTGTACGGTAAATAGTAGAAAATTATAGTAAACACTCTCAATATAGATTACTGTACTGTTATAGATCGATGATGGGTAGTAAGGTATGAGATTAATTAAACTAGTGCGTTGTTGGGTGATACATTTTATCTAAAGCTTAATCGCTTAATTATTATTGTATTTAAATTAAAACTGCAAACCCTTGCTCGTCCTTATTATTGGATTTTAGCAAATTTATACATATGTATGTCTATGTGTACATAAAAGCTTTGGAGCATATTGACCATACAAATAAATAAACACAATCATATTTAACAAAAAAAAAAAAAAAAAAAAAAAAAAAAAGCAGACAAACAATTACAACAGTTGTAATAAAATCAATGACATACGGTAAAAACTTTATATAACAATATATCCTTTCAATAATCCAATTGGAAAATTTACACAAATGACTTAGTTTTATATGTTTTTTTTTAGTTTTTGTTAGGAAAATAAGGAATTTTCTAATAATATCTAAAGGGTTTTTTTTTTTTTTTTTGAATTTTAAAACTTGTTTGCAAAGTAATCAAATAAGGAGTACACACGAAAATATTGATGCACACTTTAAGGAGTATGACTTTTATTCTATGTGAAATTTAGTAGTACCATTAATTTTTTACATCTGTCGTTATTCTCAGTAACCATCGGGTAAATTTTATTGTAATAGTAAAATATTTTTTTTTAATGGAATTTTAGTAAAGTTTATAATGAACTCTCTTGTCGACCATATAAAACGATTTGTAGAAATGCAGATTTGTCGTGGAATACAAATTCTCGGGTCTTAAAAATATAAGTTCATTACAACCGAAACAAAATCTGTCAGCGGAAGAAAGTAGGACCCCAAACAAAATAATATTAATTTTAAGAGAAAGTACCAACATCTCTGGAACGAAAGCGGCTCATAAAGTAAAATAATCTGAAGAACTACAAACTACAAAAAGTTTCTGATAAAAAAATTTAGAAAAAATTCGGAGGCAGAGACAAAAGAGAAACCGAAAGCACGATAAAAGCACTTTTGGATGAGTTCCAGAAAAGAGTAAATATTCTATTAAAAACAACAAAAAATAAATTATTCTTTTAAAACATGAATATAACAATCGTTCATAAAAGCATAATCTCAAAAATATTCATTCATTGGTTTCATTTTAATAGCCTGAATTTAATGCATTAATTTTTTTGTGCCCACTTTTTAATTTGTTTATAGGAACATAAAGTAGATTATCTAAGATGATCGAGATTATACTTTATATTCGTTAAATAATTTTGAAATAAGTTTGAGTTTTAAGAAGGTAACATTAAGAAATAATGATTAAGAAAAATTACTGAATTGGTTATGTGGGTTTTACCCATGGAAATTTCTAATTTAAAATATAATTGTCAATTGGGTTTTGTTATTTACACAAATATTTGCTTTCACTTCAATAAATATCAAGCAATCACAGAATATTTCATATAAATCCCATTAAAAATATCTCTACTTTTACGCACTTATGTACACTCAATTCCAATAGCGGCTAACAGTGTTGCCAGAAAAATTTTGGCTCATGTCCCCAAATCTGAAGCTAAAAATCCCCAAAATCCCCATTTCAAAGTGTAAATCCCCAATGTAATGTATAAATAGCTAATAACCATTAAAAATGTTTTATGAAGAGAAATGTAACGAACATTATTTTTAAAATAAATTTCCTATAAAAAGAAGGTTTATCAAAAATTTCCTAAAAAAATATCCCAATAAAATAAAATTTATAAATATTTTCACAGAAAAATGAAATTTGTCAAAAATTCATAAAAAAAGGGCATTTAATGAAAATTTTCTATAATAAAAACATTTATCAAAATTTTCCTAAAAAAATATAATTTTTCCAAAATTATCTATAAAAATAAAATGTTCTCCATAAAAGAAAATTTATCAAAAAATTCGTATAAAAAGAAAATGTATTGAATTTTTCTATAAATTGAAAATTTACCGAAAGCCATGAAATGACTTAAACAGACTGTTTCACAAATAATTATTTTGATAGTTTTTATTTGGTTTTCAAAAAAATGAACTGAAAATTGTTTTTGATTTGTAATGAAAAACCAGCGAAATGAATGTAGTTTTTCATTAAAACAACGAATGAAGCCAAAAACTACTAGTTTTCGTTTGGTGTGAATGGCATATAAACAACAAATGATAATTTAATATTTTCTATGCCTAGAAATCAATTCAATATTTTCACTAAATAAAAAATAAATCGACATTATATATATGTAAATAGAAACTTCATTGAAAATTTCCTTTAAATTCATCGCAATTATCTATAAAATTTAAAACTTTGCTAAGTTTTTCCTTAAAAATTTAAATTTATCGAAAATGGAATAAATTATTTAATAAAGAATCCCCATGTTTTACGAAAATCTCCAAATCCCTCCCCACGAAAATCTGTTCCCAAATGAAAGTTGAAATCCCCAATTTGGAGACCAATTCCCTCATCTGGCAACACTGGCGGCTAATATACTATATATGCAATTGCATATGTGTAACTTGTTGTTAACTCTGTGACTATAACACTTTAGCCATACCGTATGCAATAGATTGATAAGAATTTGACGGTCTCAAAGTTTATCTATTGTATAAAAAGTAACCATCTAGAACTAGTGCAATAACTGGTCCCTATGTAATGTACATATGTTGGGTTCAATTGTCACCTATTAGAAGTAGCTCAATTCAATACTTGTGACCTAAATAGTAATGACCCCCTTTTTTTCTACTTGAGTGTTTAGTTTGCAACCAATATCACGAAATACAGGGTGGTATGTTTATCTATTTGCTGCAACAACGTCATAACTCAAAAAATGAAAAATAGTAAATAATGTGCTTTAGTACCTGTCAAAGTCTTGTGTTCGAGTCTTTTATATTTCACGCAGGATCGTGATAAAACCATTTTGTCCTTATTGCATAATCTATTGTGTATTACTTGCAACAATGTATTATTTTATTTGTTTTTCGGCTATTGTGTAGTCAACATAGTAAAGTTATTTAGAAAAGTGATTAAATTCGACCATAATATCATTTTCCTTCAAAATTTTTAAAAAATATATATAAACATAAAAACTAAAAAAGATTCTCCTGAAAAAAAAAAAAAAAATATTTTTTGAGTAATGACGTTCTTGCAGCAGATGAGCGGCATGTATATGAAAGTGTTCATGGATGTGCTATAAAATAAACATTCATCTTACATTAACATACACATAGAACAAATAGCCGACATTCATGTACAAATAGTTACAATAAAATTGCAAACATTTTATTGCAATTGAATTTTGTATGAATGTATGTCAAACTCATCAAATCCATTCAATTATTGTGCAAATAAATTGATGACCAAATGTTGTTTTGAGATTCATATTCAGTTGTTTGTTATTCCTCGAAATGTATGGATTGGGTGAAGGTATCACCTACATATGTACATTAGATTGCACTAAAATTTACCGACTTTTGAAAATTGACCGTAACCACATAGAATCGTTCATTGGATTGTAAAAAAGTATTGTGTGAAATATTAGTGAAATTGGAATCGTTAACCCGTGCCGCATCGGACTTGAACGCACCATACAAACTTCAAGTCCGATGCGGCACGGGTTAATGATATCCGATTTCACTAATATTTCACACAATATCTTTTTACAATCCAATGAACGATTCTAGGGGGAGTTACGGTCAAATTTCAAAAGTCGATAAATTCTGTTGCAGTGTAATGTACATGCATTCTAATTCATTTATATAACTATTACGATACGATTCATTGTATGCATTCAAAATACTTTATCGTATTTATTATCTCATATTATTTACTAAATTGAAACTCGTAACAATTTGTTTGGATCTATTCGAATATCCTTCTAAATTAGAGTATAAAGAGCAGAGAAATTTAAAACTTTATATGATTTTTTTTTTTTTGAAGTCGTGTTTGTTGAAAGGAACTGACTTGTTTTCAAAATAGAATGCTGTGGGAATGTTACTATTTCGTTTACTTAAGAATTTTATATAACAAATTACAGTTTAATAAATTATACAAATTTATAACCAAAAAATAATTCTATGAGTTCTAAGTGACTGAAAATTTTTATACCTGTTATTGCTATGACCAGCTATCTATCTGCTGCTTATCTTTGTGTGCTTTCATTTATTTAAATACACTTATATTACATTTGCTACTCATTTACCCTTTTTTGCTTATCAATTATGCAAAACTTTTGTTGACATATTAACAATTAAAATCATAAATTGATTGTCAAATAAACAATGTTTTGTTGTCCCGTAAATATATCTATCCTGCTTATTAGAATTTATATCATCATCAACAACAACTACAAACAGACGCACACAATCAGCAACAATAACATTTATTATAGAGCACCATCGATAAATAGACTGACAGACAGATGGACGCACAGTTAACATACAATGGAAAACAACATACCTACAACGTGATTTTGAGAGTACTTTAGCTTTTAATGTGAGTTCGATGTTTCATTTGCCTTCGAGTGTCTAAAATCAATTCAATATAGTTACTTATTTGTCAAACATACGGGCACTCATAACACAAACAATAGCAAGAGCAAAACTCAATTTGCATAAGATTATTGTAAACATTATTATATTATTATACAGAAAATAAGATTTAAAGCTACATACATATATACATACATACATACATACATTAAAGTGCATCGATTTGAATAAAGACAAAAAAATGTTGCAAAATGTATCCCCCCTTAAAATTAAAGATTGATATGTTATAAATTAATCCCCAAAATATTTCAGTTCAATTATTTCTTTCACGTGAGCTGAACCATTTTTAAAATACCTCCAAAAATATGGTTTTCAATAGACTGTGTACACAAATTTTAACTTTTAATTTTAACATTTTCCATCGTAATTAGATTTTAGAGCATCATTGGAATGGTCTTATTCAATACTAGTGATACATGTATCCATTTAAGCCTTTAGTAACAAAAGTAATATTTTGGGATCACAGGTTCATAATAAGTTAAATTAATTTTTATGACAAATAAATGGTTGCTTAAGAAAATAAATATCACAAGAAGCATAAACTTGTAAAAAAATGTATAAAATTTACCCTATTGCTTTTAATTTTCAATAGCATCAGAATAGGGCTTTTAAATGGCACCTTAAAAAATATATATATTTTTAAAAATGTCCGAATATGAAAAAATATGACAAAAAATTTTTAATTAAATCTTGATATTTCTCAAATGAAAAGAGATGTAAAAATTATTTAAATGCATATTCCAAGCGTTAATATGTCTGTATAATATTTTGAAGTTAATTTCCTTATAACGAAGATTTTTTATATTTTAAAAATGGTCTAGCTCACGTAAATTAAAACATTTAGGTAATATTTTGGGAATCATGTAAGAACAAACTAATCTTCATTTCCAGAGGGGTACATTTGCAAAATTTTTTCGTAAGGCACTTTAACATATATACATACATAAATACATACATACATACATACATACAAAAATACATACATATAAACATACTTGTACATAAATTTAAATATAATCGTTTAATCGAATTTATTAATGTTTTACAAAGGAATTAATTTAAAAGTTTAGAAAATGTTGTCTAATATACATAAAGTGTGCGTTAGAGTAAAACGTAACACAAATATTGATATAAAAGTTAACTGGGTCAAGTTACAATTATGAATGAAACAATCTACTTTAGGGTTTTTTCTACAGATTTATTACGTGTAACAATAAAGGATAAATTAATAGTTAGATATGAAATTTTATATTTTATTTAAAACATCCTACAGTACTAATTCATTTAAATTTTTGGGTAACTTTTTGGAACCAGCTGTCCACTTGTGTTTAAAATTTGTCAATGCTTTGGGCACATTGTTGTTTCTTAATTCCTTTTTGACAAGCGTCCAATAAATATCAAATTATTTTTAGCATGAAGAGTAGATAATTTAAAATTTAGCGAGAAAAAAATAATATTTTAAGATCATATTTTTTAATTTTATGAGTTTATTTTCCGATTTTAACAGCATTTTTCACGCGCATAAAACACTTTTTTTTAGAGCATATTTGGTTGACTTGTTTATAAACAAAAATATGTGTTACATTTTATTCGAACGTACTTTTTGTAATCCTTCAGTGTAGATGGGGAGATTATATATGATAGTTTGTAATTTATGATATTCACTAGCGATTCCATAAAGTTCTGGACTTTTATATATATATGGAAGTCGATATAACAATGTCCGTCAGGACGTCCACTGAACAAATTTTCCAAGGTCCCCAGATAATTTATGGACATATGTGATTTTGTTCATTTGATAAGGAAATGGTCTTTTTACAGATCTATCACAATTTTTCTTTAGAAAATTTTATACCTGCATATCTCCACAAGAGATATGGGGTGAAATCACTATGATGTTTCATCATAATTTTGTTATTTTTCTTTGTTTTCATAG
This sequence comes from Protocalliphora azurea, assembly GCA_932274085.1. Classification (NCBI taxonomy): domain Eukaryota; kingdom Metazoa; phylum Arthropoda; class Insecta; order Diptera; family Calliphoridae; genus Protocalliphora; species Protocalliphora azurea. The sequence goes on along the minus strand of OW026519.1, from coordinate 115,494,859 downwards.
CTAAAGGTTGAAATAAACGAAATCAAATAATTTTTTTATAAAAAATACAAAAGAAACTAATCTGTAATTAATAACAAAAAATTTCCTTTTTTTGCTGAACCAAGTCGATTTCGACCCATTAGAGTTTGTACGAGGTTTTATTAAATTGCTCTATAGTAGACATTGTCATTTCTGTCTTCTTAAAAGTTGCAAAATACATTTTATTATTTTCATTACAGTTTGGAAATAATTCTGTTCTGAGTTCATGAGTATTTTTTATATTTTATGAAAGTTCTCAGGCCTTTATCAAAATCTCTTATAGTTAGCGAGTTATCCACATCTGAAAATTAAAATTTTACAATTTTACAAAACAATATCGTTGTCTTAGAGAAGCAACATCAAATTTATTCGGTTAATTTAATTTCCCATTTCTACATAATGACTCCATTACCATTTTTTATATCTCAATCTTTTAATGAATTTTAATTGCTTATTTATAGCGATTCCATCTTATATATCCATAACCATAAATATTTCTATGTTGTGTAGTACTTACTTACATTTACATATGAATTGAGCTCTTATAAGTAACTTACACATTTAAAGATTAAATACTCACTGTACTTGTTGGGGAAATTAATTAATTATTGTCTTAAATCACACCAAAGAGTTGAACTCTGTGCTGATTTTAATTACAATTTAAGCTCAATTCGCAATAATACCATAACTAAATTCAAGTATATTGCATTAAATGTGTATATAGTATATAGTATATAGTATATAGTATATAGTATATAGTATATAGTATATAGTATATAGTATATAGTATATAGTATATAGTATATAGTATATAGTATATAGTATATAGTATATAGTATATAGTATATAGTATATAGTACATACGTAGGTTTAAACGAATCATGACATTTATTTACAGCTTTTCAGTAACGTGATAGCAAGTTCGAATTATGGTATTGAGTAAAAAAGAACCTAATAAGAACCGGTGCTCGAGTTTTACCTTTAATAGCTTTCCACATACATTGTAAATAAGTGTATCCTCCACTTTCAGCTTACATTATTATATTTAGCTAGAAAGTTAATTACACTTAAGTTTAATGGTATATATATATATATATATATATATATATATATATTAAAGTTTATATTTTTTAATTATTTTCATTTCAGGATCGTAGCAATGCTCAGTCATCTTGTGCTGGCCTGTTCGTAGGTGCCCACCTTGGATTTGATTATCCTGGAGTTTGGATGCATGTTGATATGGCAACACCAGTTCATTGCGTAAGTACAAATTTTATAAAATATTAATAATAATAAAAATTTTATATAAAATCATAAAAATTACAAAGTTGAATGGGATATTTTTATTAAAATATAAAAAGGGCCTGCAACACAATGATTTCCAAAATTTTTTATATTTTTTTAAGAAGTGTATTAAACTGGGAAGAAATTTAACCTTATTGATATTTTTCTGAACCAAGTCCTTTTCGAGGTAGGCTTTAATATATGGTGTAACCTCGTTAATTTATGAAAAAACGATTTAAAGCGAGAAATCGAGACAATTTAAGAAAATTATTTGTAAGCTTTCATAATAACATGTTTCCGAATAGCTTGCAGCAGCAGAAAAATTTTTTCTCAATCTGTGTTATTCGAATTCGAGCTTACCTTTTCCACCATTTCAAAAAATTAATAATAAAAGTAAAATAGTTCCAAAAAGTTTTATAGTTTTTGCCCTTGAGTTAGAATGCCCAAAGTTAAAAAAAAATATATGTTGTCGAAATCCTTTACAGATTGAATAATGTAAAATATATGAATTCATATTTTAAATTAATTTTTCTATATACTAAGAATTAAATTCTATATTTTTCCTTTACCAAAAATAAAAATAGTTTTAAAGTATTTTTAATGTTTTTTTAGTACTATAAATAATATGTACATTTTAAAGGCATCTGCATTTTCAGAATCAATAAGATATACGAGTAAATGTATTCATATTTAAATTTTTATTTGTTTGTTTTTTATATACTAATGATTAAATTCTATTCTGTTTTTTTATTATTTTTTTTATTTTTTATTTTTTGAACCAAAAAAACTTTAAGTTTATTTAAATCAATAAAATAAAATGTAACAGCACAAAAATATATATGTAATATTGTTTTAATTTAATAAATTAATCATTTCAACGTCTGCATTTTCATAATACGTATCGTACATTTTTATCGACATATATATATATATATATATATATATATATATATATATATATATATATATATATATATATATATATATATATATATATATATATATATATATATATATATATATGTGTGTGTGTGTATTGGATATTAGGATATTAAAAAAAATTTCTCCTACATTAATGATATTATTTGATAAAAACCAAAAGTCAAGCCGAAAAATCTAAATTTCCAAATTTAAGCTCCAATATTTTTTTTAACCATAAGAAATATTATAGGTTAGTATATAATAGTATATTTTTTCTTCATCTTATCAAGTTCTTTACAAAGAGTTTTAAATCTTTGAAATCGGAATTGATTTGTAGAAGTTACGAAATTATTTATACTTTTTCATACTCGAGATGGTCAACTTTGACACCCTGCAGCTTATCTCACAGTATTATGGGGTGACTACAGGATGTTTTTTGTTAAAGCTTAGGCCCTACTCTATAACTCTCCCACACATTTCAATTCGATCCGTCCAGTAGTTTAGGAGATACAGATTTATGACTAAAATTTTGCGATCGGCCCCACGGTGTGAAGCATAATAAGTGGAAAAATTAATTAAAGTGTTATGATACAAAATAAATGAATTAAATTGCTTTAATTTCTATCTGAACAGTATCTCAAACTAAGAAAAATAATTTTTTTACTTTGATAATATTGGCCAAGAAAAGTGATCAATGAAATGATAGTGCACTGGGTATCACTCACCGAAGGAGTCTACACTGGAGCATAGTTTACAACTGACCGACCAACCATTTTGTATGTATCTAACAAGTTTTCTTTGTCCATACCACAAGTGCTGCCGGCTAACGTTTTGAGGACCTTGTTTATATTTCGTAATTATTTGTGCGTTATTGCGGCAGCATGAATTGAGAATATCTCCAGGATGTCAAAGGTGACCTAGAACTTTTGGGTACTTTACTGATGGTTTCTTCGTACCCTTTTTTTGTAGGTGTGCTGCTTTGTATAAAGTCAATGATGACCGCTGTCAGAAAGGCATCGTTTAATATTTCTCCACTTAGTATCACTCAATATTGCTGCCTATGACGTGCTTATATCTACTTAGTAATTTAAGTGTAAATTAAGTTGCCTACAAATTTATATCGATGATATACTGCTTATTAGAAAAATAATTATGAGATTTAGGTGTTAAAGGCTGATTTAAAAAAGTATTAATATCTAGAGCTAAATTTGCCAAATTTGTTGCACTGCTGATCATTTTGTGTCTAAATTAAATTCCTTTGCAAATACAATTACAAATACTTTCCCCATATCAGCTTCATTATTTTTCAATGAAATCTACATTTACAAAAGAATAACATGACTTTAGAAATAACGTCTACGGTAAGCGGAAGTAGTTATCTATTCTCTTCGAACATACTTGCGATTAATCAGTATTTCTTTTATTTTATAAATCATCTACCAAAATTAAACTTAAATTATAAAAAAACTATGAAGTTCTCAAGGAAACATTAGATAAAATAAACTAAAAGATTTATACATAATGTTTGAATTATATGTTTAGTTGAAGTAATTTATTCGAACAAACACAATATATTTCAACTATTAATCGATCCACTATAATTGCTTTGGTTACTTAATGAACTGAAGTAAAACCACTGCTACCTAATAAATACATTTTTTCCTTTTTTTTCTATTCTATTCTCATTTATTTAATATTATCTTGTAGTATTTTTAATTTTCTTTTCAATATTTTTTTATTTGTTTCGTTTTAGGGAGAACGTGCCACTGGTTATGGTGTGGCACTATTGCTCACCTTGTTTGGTAACTATACCAAGTGTAATATGTTGCAATCGATGGCTAACAATGATGTCGAACCACCAACAAAACGTATTTGTCGTGATTGAGTTGAATTCTGAAGCAAATCCGTAGCATTTTTATCATCATCGTCGTTTTGGTCATCATCCGTAGCAACAGTATCCTTTTAAGGATGCCTGGAATAGCTTTAACAATAAATAAAATAAAACAAGAAAGAATGAAAAATAATTACAATAATATAAAATATACTGTAATTTCTACTATAACTACTAAAAATTATTCATGAAATCCTGTTTTGTTTCTTTTACTTCTTTTTCAATTAGTTTGCTCACAATATTTATTTATTTATTTTGTATTTGGTATTAAATATTATTTTTCCCTTTTGCTATTTATCATTGTTTTTAAATATTTTTTTTTTTTTTTTTTGCAAAATCATAATGATTGTAAACAGTATTGAGTTTTTTCTTCTTTTATTAAATTATATGTATATTCTTTCAATTTATATTTACCATTTATTTATTTATTTTTAAATTTTGTGTTGTATCCGATGTTATTAATGTTTTCTTTTTGGTTTTGTTTTTGTCTGCTTTTCAATTCTCTGTTTTGTAAGTTTTGAATTATTTGGTAATTTTTTTGCTTTTTTATTTGATAAAATTGATATTTTGCGTTTTTAATTTCTACATTGATTTCAATTTGAATTGAAGTAATTTATTTCTCTAGTAAAACAAAATATGTTTTATCCTTGTTTTTCTCAACTTAGAAGTTCACCAGTGGTTTTTGTGAAGATTTTTTTTTTTTGAGAGTGTAAGTCACAAATGTTTACAATTTTTGCTTTGTTAGTTTATTATAATTTCTTGTTTGAAGATTTTTTTTTTTTTAAACAGAATTTTTATTTTTCTTATCATGGTAAATTCTTTCATTTACTGTTTTTTCTACTAAAGGTTTTCAATTATACTCTTGCTGATGTTTTGGATTATTTCTATTGTTAAAATTAACAAATTCTAGTATTTTCTGCAAACTCTGTTGTGAAATGTCTGGCATTAGAATTTTAAAATGATGATTGGAGACTTTTGGTTAAATTCTAAAACAGAAAAATATTTCAAAAACGAGCATTTAATTTAATTATTTTTATTAAATCGATCAATTTTTTTTTTGTAAATTTATTTATTTTTTTTTATTTAGGGCGTCACAATAAAACAAACGATGTTATAACGATATCATCTAGGTGATGAAAATAATTACATACAGTAATTGGTTTCGAATCATAAACCATAGGAAAATGTACCTTTATATATATCGCTTTTCCATAAAATTATATCGTTTTGGTATCGTAATTTCCAAAAATAATGGTAGCAAAGTCGTCATGACCATATTTTGTTCTGAATGCTATTTGATACCAAAATTTATGTTTTTTGCAATTAAATACGTATATAAAAAATCATAAAGAAACATAATCTGATAAATTATGAAAAAAATCCTAAATAAATATTAAATATATGAAAATCATCATACATGAAATACATATTTTTATGCAAATATTATAACATTAGCAAGCATGGTTATTCATATTTTTACAATTACGTACCTAAAAAATTTGGTTGGTAAATTAAAAATCTGTTAATTATTGGTTTATGTATTTCCATTTATTCTCAGCTTGTGTATGTTGTTGAAAACTTTTTAATTTTAATATTTTTATTTTTAAGTTTTTTCCAAATTTTTGTATTTTTTTATTTTATTTTAAGCAAATTTTTTGAAATTTCGATATAATAATATCGTTTTCTGCAATCGACACCTAAAAAAGAAGAAAAGTTCAATAGTCAAAATTATTTTTTTATGGTGAGAAAAATTTTTAATTCATTGAATTATTTTAAAACATTAAAAATGTATATACGTTATGATAAATTGTACAAGCTATATGAGCTAGTGGAATTTTATTTAACTCAGTCAAAAATTTACTAACAAGAATAATTTTCTATCGTTTCAAACGGGCCCTTAATTTTTTTTTATTAAATGGAAATAAAAGTATAGTTTAGGGCGTTTTTATAACATTAAATGCGTTGCCAACCACAATAAATAAAAGTTTTGTGAAGAAACTATCAAATACAAATTCAAACGTATGAAAAAATACGGCCATGCGGTTTTCAAATGTTTTTCTTAAAATTTTATTGAAGTTAAATATGTATTACAATCAATCCTCTATTTGAGTCGTTTTGTTGTGAATTGTCTTAAATAAAATTCAAAAATATATTTTTATTAATAGTGGGCTAAAAACTGGACGTGGAATGCAGTATGATGTATGTGCAAAATTTGAAATCTAAAAAAAAGAATCGTTTACAAAATGTAAATATATATATATATATATATATATATATATATATATATATATATATATATATATATATATATATTCCCATATATGGATAAAACCATGTTCTTTTATACACAACACCACAGAAGGTATAAAAAAAAGAAGAGATTAGGTGGACATCTCTTATAAATATGTATTTTGAGGATTTCGGCAAAAAGTTTTTCTTTTGTACTAATATACACTGCCTGCCACTTGAATAAGGAATCACTTTTTTTAAACTTTAATTAAGTATATCTCTTAAACTAAAGTTCAGAAAAAAATAATTTTTTGCGCAACCAAATTTCAAAGTGTTGGCTTTAGTTTCCTGAAGAAATAAAAAATATACATATTTTGTTATACTAAAATTATGCATTTATTTAAAGACATGTATTTCTGTGGTACTATTTTGTGAGTCACTTGAATAAGGAATTCTTTTAATATTAATCAGGAAGGCTATGACTTAAATTTCTTTCAATATAAACGGCTGAAGAATTTTTAATTCGATAGTTTTTAAATAGGTTTTAATCAAAATGGGACGTGGTAAGGCTCTTAATAATTCGAAAAAGAAAAAATTCTGATTTTGAAATTTCTGGGTCAGAATCCGGTCAAAATTGCCAAAAACATTAATAGGGGAAAGACATTCTGGAAGAAGCATTTCCAAAATTTAATGATTTCATTGAACCCATACCTTGGACGTACCAACACGACAACGCTCCGATTCATACCGCCACAGCAGTAAAACAATGGATTAATCAACAAGGTGTTCAACTTTTGGATTGGCCCCCATATTCACCAGACCTGAATCCAATGGAAAATGTCTGGAGTTGGCTTGCAAGAAAAGTTTATGAAGGAGGAAAATAATTTGAGACGATAGAATCTTTAAAGGATGCAATAACGGAAGCATGGAGTTCAATTTCTCTAAATTACTTAGAGTTATTATACAAGTCGATGCCAAATCGCATTTTTGAGGTTATTACTAAAAATTGTGGCAGTACTCATTACTAATTGAATGCTAGAAGATAATAACTTTCATTTTGATAACCTAAAATTTAAAAATAAATTACAGTTTGCTTAGTTTTAAAATATTCCTTATTCAAGTGACACACGAAAAAGTACCACAGAAATACATGTCTTTAAATAAATGCATAATTTTAGTATAACAAAATATGTATATTTTTTATTTTTTCAGGAAACTAAAGCTTTGAAATTTGGTTGCGCAAAAAATAATTTTTTTCTGAACTTTAGTTTAGGAGATATATTTAATTAAAGTTAAAAAAATTTGATTCCTTATTCAAGTGGCAGGCAGTGTACATATTAATGAAAATTATGACATACTAAAATAATATAAATTGTAGAAAATATGTTCCAAAATGTTTAACGAATTTAAACAACGTTAACCCTTAAAGCAGGAAAGTTAAAGGCCAAATTCTGGAATATTTGAAAATGTAACTCCGCAAAATACAAATTTAAGATACGCCGAATTTATACGAGATTGACCCATTTTTTACTTTCTGTAGTGTTGTGTATAAAAAATAACAAACTATACTATAATAAAATTAAAAGAAAAAGCTGAAATTGGAGTTTTGAAACAGCCATAATAAAAATCGATGTTTTTTTTTTTTTTCTTTTTTTTTTTTTTAATAAAGAATGAGAAAGGGATTATATTATCCTTCATGAGCCAAATCTTATTTTTCAGTAATTGTGGCTCAAAATTTGACTAAAAATATCGCTCTTATTTAAACATTAAAAAAAATAATAATTTGTCTGTATCATATAAGGTATATGCAGAACAGCAACAACTACAACAACGCAACTTCGTGAATATCAAAAAGTATTTGGCCTTTGAATGTTTTGTAACTGCTGGAAAAATGGGCAAAATATTTCATTTATACCATCGTATCAGGTTGGGATATTATGCTTTTGATAATGTAATGGAAGCGCTACACACTAAAACCTTAACTAGTTTAAAAGTCAGATAAAACGTTATGTAAAGAAAAAATAATTTAAAAATAATATTAATAATTGTGACATTGTTTATGCTTCAAGAGATCTTTAATATGAAGAGACTTTTTCGGATAATGCATATCCAATATCATTCTCAGAGTCCACAAAAGATTTTTTGTTTTGAGGGACAAGAGAGTGAAAAGGATAGTTTCACGTAAAAATGTATGTTGATGAAAATTGTTCTAAAAGTTTTAGGGCTTCGGAGTCAACAAGCGGATAGACTTTGCTATATTTCAACTAAAATGTGTTGAAATCAGATAATTTAAAATTAAATTTAACAGATGAATTACATTTTAACACTTTTTGAAATAAATCTGGTATTTTATCGATAGTCATATTGAAAGGATTTTTTCGTCTTTAAATTATAAAGTCGTTTAAGCAAATTTTATTTTTATAGCCCGCAAACTTCTCCTCGAAATAAAATTTTTGTGTACTCAGCATTGGGAAGTCGCACCATTCGAGCAAATTTTAACAATCTTATTCCACAGGATGCTATATTATGATTAAAGTTCGGAAAGGGCATTGAAACGACTAGGAACTTAATACTACGACCGTACTTGTGCTGTATTTGCTCTCATTTTACGCACAATTACGACGTAAATTTTCTTTATTTATCTTGTTTTAATTTTCATTTCTAGTGTTGTATTTGCGCTCATTTTACGCCCAATTGCGAAGTAAATTTTCTTTATTTATTTTGTTTGAATTTTCTTTTCTTGTGCTGCATTTGCGCTCATTTTACGCACAATTGCGATGTAAATTTTGCTTATTTGTTTTGTTTGAATTTTGTTTTCAAATAATAAAAAATTTTATTTAAAAAAATATTTTAATTGTTTTTCCTTATTTTTGTTTTTCGAATGGCAAATACGGTCGCATTTTTTGTAAAAAATAGAATTAAATCTATTTGAATATACTACGTACACACGGTTCAACGTATACGCCGCACAGTGGCTCCGAATCGTTTTTCATCATCATTTTTTAATCGACAGAGATATTTTAGATTCGTTTTAATGGATAGATATTTTGTGGAATTTTTCTTCAGTTTTAGTTTCATTGAAATCTGTGCAGCACTTGTTGAGAAATTTAAAGCTAAAGTTGAACTTTTAATTTTTTTTATAGCATTTATTACGAAAATGCTTATTTTTTGCTTTTTGAATCAGATTTACTTATAAAAAAGTTATAAACACAAAAAAATAAAAATTTTATGAACAGGTTACCAGTTTATCAATTCTAGAACAAGTTCCACTAGAATCGGTTATTTTTGAACAAAAAATGACGATTTTTTAAGTTTACTTTGTTTTTTATTTAAATAACATTCAGGACAAAAATTTTTTATACTAACTAAAAGTTTTTTTAATGATTATTTTTTTTTACTTAAATAACAATTAAAGAAAATTATAATTATTATTCATTGGGTTAGAAAATAGCCTCCAAATATTCCATATTTAGTTCTATATTATTTTTTTCTTCTAGCAGCCCTTTTGTTTCTTCATCTAAGTCCCGATGTCCTACTTTACATTGAGTTCGAATGCTAGAGATGAGAGGATCCAACGTTGCCAGTAATATATTAAATAGATTTCTGGCATTGTGCTCTCTATAAAATCTGTAAATCTTATTCCTTTTTTCCTGGGCATCCTCTGATAGATCCTCAAGTGGTAATAAATGATGCTTTGTGACATCTTCTCCATGATAAAGAATTTTGTGAACTGTTGCAGACATATTTCTCCAAAATTCACCAAATTTTCTAGCATTAAATTGTTCATTTTACATAGATACATTGTTTTAAATCTTAAAATAACATTTATATTAACATCTGTTATTTCAGATGCCCTTTCGGTATCTGAAAAGAACCTTCTTGCTGTGTTCCAATCATTCGTATTGCCTGATATTTGTTTTGAAAAATTCATCCTGAACATGTTTCTTTTTTAAATTTCTTAACTCCTTATTAGAGTCGTCGTTTCTTATTGATCCTGTAGGTTTAAAATCCAAGAAAAAAATGTTGGGAGCAATTTCATTCAAATGAAAAAAATTGTTCTATAGACGGGTCCAGACAGGTACAAAAGTATATATGGGGTTAAAGCGGACACCTTAGTTATTTTTGTAGTAGTAAAATTTGTTTAACCCCTTTTGACCCTCAAAAGTTCTATTCCACTAAAATTCAAATTTTACTAACATTTAATAACACATCAGGTTCTTGAAGACTATTATCCCACCAATATAACAAACAAAAAAAAAAAAAAAGGAATGCAGCCAATTATAATTTATTTCTGATCAAATTTACAAAAATCACATTTTCTTTTTTATAAAATAACATAAAATATTTAATTTTAACATCATGCCATGCCCATAATTACCAATATTTTGATCAAATTTTTTGGTCACCTTAGTTTCAAAAAGTTTTTGGCATAATATATTTACTATATGTTTTGTAAATATATTATGCCAAGAAAGGTTTCATGTGAAAATTTTATAGTTTCATCGAATTGAAGTGCATTTATCTTTTTTAATTAATTGATTTCCCGCCTCATCGTAAAGTTTTCTTGTGTCATTGGACAGCATCACTTTATTTTTAATCGAAGCAAAGAACGGGTTCTTTCATTGTTTTTTTTTTTGCAGCTAGTGATAATTTATTCTTAAAGGAACTCATTTTACGAAAAAATATACATCTTTATTTTTGTCTTTAATTTGGAGATTTTTTGTATAAAGATGTCTTTCCATTTATAAATAGTTTTATGTCTTCATTGGATTTTTATTTAAATTTCTAAATAATATTTACATAAAAAATTGTGCATTCAAGAATTTTTTTCAGGATCTCTTCGCGACACCTCACCGCCGAATGTCCTTATGGACCTTTATTTAAGAATCGTTGGTGTAGAAGATTGTAACAGCAAAAAATATTGATTTTGTTCCCAATCGACTCAGAAGGTGATCCTTAACGATGTTCCTCTTGCTGGCAAGCTGTCCATGTAAACCTTCAAAGTACATGTCGCAATTTTGACATGTCTTGTGGAATTTGGCACGAAGATTAAATTAGCAATAATGATGAAAACTGTTGAAATTATTTAGGTTTCGTCCATTATTTGCCTTTGCTCATATGCCAGCATTCTCCCGGCACACACAATTTGTTTTTAACATAAAAATATAAGAATTGTAATATATTATGATGCAATTACACATCAAATGTATTAATACTTTTTATTATGATAGAAATATATGCTCGCCACGGCTTCGGTAGAATACTTTTATCCGATGGTCCATATTTTCAATGACTCTGAGACATAATAATGTGGTGGTGGCGGCATTCTATCAAGATCTAATATACCCTATAACATTCTCCAGTGCAAGCACTATCTGTGTGTGGAATTTCACGTAAACAACTTCATTAATAACGTGCAAAATTTAAATAGACGTAAACTGTGGGCGTGATATCCAATCGAAATCTAACATAGCCTATAAGCTCCTCCGGTACAGGTATTATCTGTGTGTCAAATTTCCTGAAAATCGATTCATCAGTTTACACTTGATTGATACACAAACAAACTTACACCTCATTTTTATAATATACGAGTATATAAGGATAAGGATTAAAATATTTAAATGTGTATGTTTGTAAATATTTACATGAAATGTTTGTATGAAAGTAGTACAAAATAAATACATATGTAATATGTAAGTAATGATGTCTGTATGTCTTTAAAATTAGTTGCACTTATAATGAAATTATGTTACACATTTCCATAAAAGAGGTGAGGAATGATATGTAATTTAATTTGCATGCAAAACAAATACAATAACAATACCACAACATGTTGTAAATAATCTATACAAATATAAATATACACTAGACTACTCCAAAAACACCGACTTTCGATTTTCGACCTTAAGTACCCTTGGATTGTTCATTGGGATGTAAAAACAAAGTGTGAAAATATTAGAGTGACTTTTTTAATTTTTTTTTTACCAAATATAGATATTATGAACTCTTTTTTTTTGACGAAAAATTTTTAATTTTTGTGAAATGTTGAAATAAAATTTTATTTTTAGTCAAATTTCAAGCATAATTACTGAAAAATAAGGTTTGATTCCAACAGAATAATAGAAATTTTTTTCTCATGTTTGATTAAAAAACGTTGAATTTTTTATGGCTATTTCAAAACTAATTTAATTTTTTTTTTTAATTTTGTTAAAGAAATTTCTAAAAAGTTAGAATCAAATTCTGCTGTTTTAGGGATAACATCACAAGAAATAAAAGTAAAAAAGAATTATCTTATCAGATAGATAATTATGTCAAAAATTCGATTCCTTTACATTAAATTACAAAAAAGATTTCAGAATTACTACATTTTTTGTAAAAAACTGAAAAAGTCAAATTTTCCCCATATAAATGCATCCTATAAAACTTCAATGATGCGGCATGTATTAAAGATATCCCATCACACTATTATTTTTCACACTTTGTTTTTACGTTCCAAAGAACAATTCTAGTTTAACTCTGATTTTTTTGAAACACTCTAATATACACACGTAAGAGTGTGTTAAAATTATTCTAGAAGGCCTTGTTGTGAGTTCATATTGTGCAGTTGTACAGAGTGCTTACAAGAGTACTGAAGACTTGCAGGGAAATCAATATTGGAAGATCTGTTTTGCAGAACTATTCAATAGGTAAAAAAAGGAAAAATGAGCTCTTTTGGAAGTTATTTTTAAAGCAAACTAAATTAAATATATTTTGGCAGTTTTTCAGAGAAGGCATTTAAAAATGCCTTCCCATTTATTCGCAACGTGTATGTAAGTAACAAAATTAAAATATAAATGTAAACAGCACGCATATTATGTTCATGTTAAGTGAGTATTGTTACAATTGTATTTAATAAACAAACAAATGCACTCACACATATTAAATAATCAAAGCAAATAACTCATGCCCCCAAAGGAAATCAATTAACCTTAATCGTATTTGAAATGTATACTTTCAAACATACAGCAACAACTGTATAAGTGATGAACGATTTATGGCGAATTTACGTAGATTCCATAAAGTGACATGATGAGTAGCATTATACATACATATGTAGTTATAAGTAATATTTTAATTTAAATGAATTTAAACTTAATTATATTTTGTACAAACATCTTGAGTTAGAGGTATTAGACCGCTATTTAAGCAATTCTTCAATAAAATTAATGATCTTTAACTTTCGAAGAAGGAATTCTTCAATAACGTTATTTTATATATCGCTCATTTACTTCAAGAACGTCATAACTCAAAAAACTGGTTTTGAAGAAATCGCATTTAAAGTTAAATTCTTTTCTAAAAATGTGGCCATAAAAGATGCATATATACATGCGATATTTTTGTAGAGGATAAAGCTTGATATGACTTGTATTTCTACATTATTAACTCAAAAATCTCTTTTTTTGAGTTATGACTAGGGTATTTAAATTGTTCGATTTTTCTATTGTTCGAATAAAAAGAATAATTTAAATAACGCATTTTAGTTCGCATTATTCGATTACGTATTTCAAATTATTTAAATAATAAAAAAATAAAAAAATAAATAAAAATAACAATAAAGTAAAATATTTATGATATTTTAAGTTTCTTTTAAAATTTGAGAGTAAAAAAATAATAGTAACATATAAAAAGTTAGCAATTCATTGAAAATATCTTTAAAAAACCATTCTTAACATAAATGTAAATAAGATTTTTAAAAAATTCTATTTTTTTGACAGGAAGTCATCATTTTGTCTTTATATTTGGTATACTACATATAAGCCTTTTTCATTCAAGATATTAATTTTACTCAAGGTTTTCAATTTTCTACAAGTCAAAAAATCGACAAAATATGCAAAAGCCTATTTATTTATATTGGGGATTATCGCAGCTTTTTTAAATGATATTTTGTTTTGAAGTTGCTTCGAAAATACTTCTACGTTAACACATTTAAATTTGTATTGTGAAACTTTAAAAAATGATTGAAAAAAAGACATCAAATTAGAAAAATAAAAATAAAATCCAATGAAATTTATATCTTTGCTATGACGAACAAATTTTCTTAACGCGCTTGCTTTTCTACACCTCTTACCTATAAACAGGGAAAATCGCCAATGTAAAGGCTCTAATTCTCCTGGAAAATTTAAGACAATTTCAAATTTAAATTAATTTTAGCTAAGAACTATTTATACAATCAACAAATACGATAAAATAGTTAATTTTTTTCGAACTACATATATCTCAAAAGCGAAATTGACAAAAGTGAAATTATTTAAATTTAGTACTAGGAAAAATTTTTATAAATAATCAAATAAAATTACTTCAATTGGAGAAAAAAAATTATAATAATAATAATGATAATAATAAATTATTCATTATACTAGAATATTCGCCATAAAAATATTCGAATTATTCGTTATTCGAGAGATAATATTTTTAAATTCTTCGATTAATTATTCCCATTATTTGTTCAATATTCTAACTAATATTATTCGAATGAATAATGACGTTTTTGAAGTAAATGAGCCATATGAATATAAAATTATTTTTTGTGTTAAGTTTCGCGTGTGTATTAATAGCTAAATTTAAAGTACGTACATATATATTTACAAACGTAAGGGTGGCCCAAAAAAAAAAAAAAAAAAAATTGTAAAGCATTTGGGTTATATTACAGTAGTTTTTAGGTTTAACGAACGTTCGCATTTAACAAACAAGCAATAGTTTTCTATTGAGTATTTGATACAGCGAACAAGAAATTCATTAAGTACTCAGTTTAACGAACAAAAAAGTATAAAATTATTCGAAAGTAAATTAATGTATTAAAAAAATCCTAGTGTGTAAAAAATAATTCATTTTACATTATTTTATTGAGTAAATAGTAAAAATCTGTTCAAGAACAGATGACAGATAGATTTGTGGAAAATGTGTGGTTTTATAAAGCAACAGTTTATACCATTTTAAAATTATAATCTTTCAAAAAATATAAGAGATACATTTTTGGATATCTATAATGTAAAGTTATAAAGTGAGTGTGAATATTTAAGAATTGAGCACAAGCTCTTTTTTTGCTTTCAAAGGCAAAGTAATTATCATATCGCCATTTACTTCAAGAACGTCATAACTTAAAAATAGATATTTTTGAGATAATGATATAGAAATATTCGTTATATTAAGAAGAGAATATGTCTTTAATTTTTCTATTAATATAATAGTAATTTAAAAATTTTGAATGCGTTTTCTACAAAATCGCTTTTTTTGAGTTATGATTAGGGTTTGGGTTTCTCGAATTTTTTTTCCCTGCAAACGGAAACTAAAATTTTTTAAAAACTTTAATTATAATAAAACAGGCCATGATTTTTTACAAAGAATTTTTTTTGAATAAAACAAAACGAAACATTATAAATCACACGAAATTTACGAAAAATTTTAAATATTTTATACAATTAAAATTAGTACTTTTCCTAATTTATGTTAAAAACTGTGTTTCAGATTTTTACGTTATTGTGTTTTTGATGCTAAAACTTTCTAAAAATATACACTAATCTAGTGGATAAATTTCATTATAAATAGCTTGCTGTTTATTTCGACTTTATTTCTCCAACGTACATTATTTTTTTTTTTTACCAATTCTTACTAAATTAAACATAAAAATACTAAAAATTGGTTCGCAACAATGCTTTTCGGATCAATCATAGTGTTCAGAAATCTGATGAAAATAATTTCATGTACGTATGAATACAACATGAGATTAGTCCTTTATAAGTATTTTGAAGTTATAATATTTACATCTACCATTTACAGATTCATTGCTTGGATAAGAGATGCTGTTTCAAAAGAAAATATTGTGTTAGAGTGAAAAATTTCTCAACCAAGTAATTTTTTTTATAATAGTGAGAATTTTCAATAATATTCATTTCTACAAATTTATAATGAAACTAAAGTATCTGAAATTTTAACATTACAAAAATAAAGTTGATTTAAAATTTCATGTGAAACAACTTCTAAGTTAATTCATTAAACCATAGATAAACAAATATATAGATATTTGTTAATTCTTCTATGAAAGAAACCTAATTCAATAGTAAAAAATTCATTCCTCTCAGACAACGTTCTAGTTGTATTATATACGTTAAACTGTTGCAAGTACCGTGTTTAGAGTAACGTCAGTGTTTCATTTATATACGGGAATATTTAATTTCCCGTTTCTTCCAAAAGTATTTTGACGGGATATCTCAGGATTTCCCGGACCCCAAACCCTAGTTATGATGTTCTTGAAGTAAATGAGCGACCGTATAAATGCCGTGACCGTATAAAGAAAAAGAAATAGATTATGCAGACTTTAATACAAGTCACCGTTTAAACATTTTCATGAATTGTTCCTATTTTGTTATATTTTTATGATATATTGTTTAAAATAATTATTTTTAATAAAATTCATTTTAAATAAGCTAGAGTGCAATAATCGGCTGTGAAGAATCTTACACAACTTTCACCCGTATTGAGATGTCTTATATGAGAATGAAATACGTTATATTGGATGTAATTACAAACACATATATTTACCTATACTATATATGTGTAAATACTAAAAACTTTAAATAATCTGCATTTTCATATAGTTGAAGTGTATCAATCACCTCTAAACAGCTGAACTGATTTTATTATTATTTTATTATATATTTATTAGATCTTGATTGGACGTCATACTCACTTTTAAGAAATCTATTTTTTTCAATTTTACACGTTACTAATGAAGCTATTTATTGCATGAAATTTAACGCACATATTGTGCTTGCACTGTAGAATGTTATAGGTTATGTTCGACCTTGATCATGTGCCACCCACATATTTTACACCCACTTTTTTAAAACTCTTAAACGTATGATTTACAGTAAGAGCTCTCAAATTTCGTGGGAACCTTTATCCTATCATATTGCACTGATGAAATGGGAGGGAGGGAGGTAGCCCCTATAAAAAGATGATAAAAATTTATTAAAAGAAAGACTAAAAATTCTTAGAATTGCATCAAATTCTGCCATGTCGGTATCAAAAATACGTGAAAAAAGTGGAGTCAGTGCCAGTCTAAGAACAGTGCACCGTATTTTAAAGTCGTGTCCGACGAAAACTACAAAAAACCATCACTTAATGAAATACGTAAATCACAACGTCTACAGTTTGCCAAAAATACAATGAGATGGTCCTACAAATGGTTTAAAGTTGTATTTTCCGATGAAAAAAAGTTTAATATTGATGGTCCCGACGGGTATAACTATTACTTCCATGACCTAAATAAGGAGGAATTATTTTTGAGCCGCAGACACAGCCGAGAGGGCGAAATAATGGTATGGGGTGCCATATTCAACAAAATGACTGCAACGACTTACAAAAACATTCTGGAGGAAGTATTTCCAAAATTTAATGATTTTTTTGGATCCATACCTTGGACGTACCAATTCGACAACGCTCCGATTTATACCGCCAGAGCAGTAAAACAATGGATTAATCAACAAGGTGCTCAACTTTTGGATTGGCCCCATATTCACCAGACCTGAATCCAATGGAAAATGTCTGGAGTTGGCTTGTAAGAAAAGTTTATGAAAGAGGAAAATAATTTGGGAAAATCTTTATAGGATGCAATAACGGAAGCACGGAATTCAATTTCGCTAAATTAGTTAGAGTCATTATACAAGTCGATGCCAAATCGCATTTTTGAGGTTATTTCTAAAAATGGTGGCAGTACTCATTACTAATTGAATGCTAGAAGATAATAACTTTCATTTTTATAGCCTAAAATTTAAAAATAAATTACAATTTGCTTAGTTTTAAAATAATCCTTATTCAAGTGGCACACGAAAAAGTACCACAGAAATACATGTCTTTAAATAAATGCATAATTTTAGTATAACAAAATATGTGTATTTTTTATTGCTTCACTTTGGAATTTGGTTGCACCAAAAATTATTTTTTTCTGAACTTTAGTTTAGGAGATATACTTAATTAAAGTTAAAAAATGTGCTTCCTTATTAAATATATATATATTGGTCCTATACCAATATTTATGCAAATCGACTCAGAATCACTTTCTGAGTCTATTTAACGATGTCCGTCTGGCTTTTGAGAATAAAGTAAAGGTCGCAATTATATTTATATGAAATTTGACACGAATAATTATTTTGCCACAAGGATGAAATCTGTTGAAGTTGGTTATGATCGGTCTATTATTTCAGCTAGCCCCATACAAATATCTTCCCGGAATAGTGGTTTCGATCATAAATGCTTTAAATATAGCAATATTGTAATGAAATTCGCTGCAAGTAAATAAGTAAGTAGGTGTCAAATTACATCAAGATCGGTCAATAATTTACCATAACTCCCATATAAATACATCACATATATCCCACAAAAATGTTAGTATTAAGTTAAATTTCGACACAAATAAGTTTTATATAAGTGTTAACAACATTTCCAAGTTTTACGAAGATCGATCCATAATTTACCATAGCTCCCATATAAGGCCCACTTTCGGGAATCGTCCAATAGTGCATAAATTCATATAAATGTTAGTATCGACGTAATATTCTGTATTCGTATGTTTTATTTTAACCTTAATACAAGTATTGGTCCACAATTGCCCACAGGCCTAATAAGAGACCACTCCCAGAATTTTGGTGCACATACGCAATGGTGTGGGATATTATTATTTTTATTTATTTAATTAGTAGTATTTTAAATACTTTCTTACGACTATAATACATTAAATTTCTTATCCAATTTTATATTTTTTAAATGCTCTGATAAAGATTATTTTTTTGTATGTATTACATAATTTCTTTTAAAAGCATTAATATTTGTTTCAATTTTAATATTTGGGAGTTGGTTAAATAATTGCAGTCCTTTGTACAGCAAACATCTCTTCATTTTGTTAGCTGCTACTCTATGTATTCGGAAATCATTTCCATTCCTCAAGTTATATGGCTGGCTTTCATTCACATATGCTAGTTCTTGAGTTAAGTATTCTGGCGCACATCCCATCTTCATTTTAAAGATAAGGATACATTTGTTAAGATGGAGTCGATTAACTGTTCGAATAATTTAAAATTTTCTATTTTCGAATAACGAATAAACCGAATAATTTGTGTTCAATAACCGATTAACCGAAATTTTATTTTCTGGACTTAAAAAATTTAGAACAGTTTTATTTTTAAGATAAATTTATGTCAACTACATCCCTTTTTAAAATGTCTGTTACATCCCAGTAAAAATAAATAAAAGTAATTTTTCTTACACTTAAGTAGTAATTTGTACACGCAAACAACATCCAAAGATGTTATTAAAAAGATATTCAAATGAATTGTTATGCTATAAAAATTTGAGATATGGTTGCGTTTTTGCAAATACTTGTTAATAAAAGTAACGGGTTTTTTACACAAATAGGCGAAAGAAATGATAAGATGAACCCTTTGTGAAATAGTATATTCTGTTAATCGAATAATTTGCTATTAACCGGTTATTAACTGATCAACTTTTAACCTCGAATAATTATTTCCCTAATTAACAGATTAATATGAAAACCTAAATAATTGGATACCCTAGTACCTCGAATAAAGGTTTCATTTAAGATGGGGACATCGATACCTTATTTCCTCTCCATATACATACATACATACTACATTAATATGCACATAATTAAGACAGCACAAGTGTTATTAATAACTGTGAAGCTTTTTGTATCTTTAATACAATAAGTTTTAATTGGAAATTAATTACATTTACACTGATTTGCTTTATGCATTTAAATAGCGATTTAATTTTCAATATGTTATCATATTTCTTATATTTTTTTTTATAAACGTTACCATGGGCTAAAAGTTCGATTTTTTTTTGCAAAAAGTCCAATTCAGGTAGAGAGCAAAAATGTATATAGATTTGTAATCTAGAGACTTTAGATTTTATGCCTATACATTTTTATATTAATGCGACTTACTATCAAACCAGGGTTGTTGCAATTGCGATATATATATATATATATATATATATATATACTGGTACATATGCATACTGGTATATATTACTATAAAAGCTGAAATACGGAGTGCGGAAACCAACAAAAGGTAATAAAAAATTAACAAAAAAGAAAATTAATAAAATAAAAGCAGAAGCCAACCGCAATAAATTAAATGTTTACTAATAATAAATAAACTTGACCTTCTTGTCACTTCCAAACATGTTGCATATATTTTGCGAACAGATGGTGACATAAAATGGAAGAAACCAAAATATAAGTCAATGTTAAAACAGCATCATAAGGAAAATCGTTTCAAATTTTCACGCAAATACATGAAATGGACAGATGAGTGAAATAAAGTAATCTTTTCTGATGAAAAAAAAAAAAAAATTCGATTCGGACGGTCCCGATTCATATTCTTGCTATTGGCATGATTTGCAATTTCAGTGGGGGCAGTGTTATGGTTTGGGCAGCCTTTTCTGCTGCAGGAAAAACAAAAATATATTTTGTTCCTACTAAAATGAATAGTGAATTTTATAATGAACTGTTGGAAGATGCTCTTCTCTCATTTATGGATGAAAAAATGAATAAAAATTGCATATTCATTTTAATGCATATTCATTTTAATGAATATAGTATATAGTAGTCCACTATTGGACTTTCCTGCTTGTAGTCCGGATTTAAATCCAATATATAATCTGTGGGGGTACATGGCCCGTAAAGTAGAATGAAACCACAATGACAATAACGGAGTTAAAACTAAAAATAGCATTAAACAATTACAATAAACGAAATTTATTTTAATATATATATATATATATATATATATATATATATATATATATATATATATACAAAAGTGGATAATATATAGTAGTGGATTCCCTGAGAGCTTTTCTAAGCTTTTTCCATTTACCACCGTTCATAACTTCATAAGGTAAGATATAAATTCACTTATATTTATATTTATATTTCTATTTATATTTATATTTATATTTCATTTACTTATATTTAGAGTTTTTTACTGGAAATCCCGGGACGGAAATTCTCAGGAATTCCGTAATCCCGGGAAATAATGCGGGAATTACCGGGATTTCTTGTATATGCAAAATGTTTATATTTTCTTACTTATATATGAATATTTTAGTAGATAAATTGATTTTACATTCGTTTTCATTTATTTAAATTAATTTATTTCATTTTATGTTTAAATATTTTTAAGGAAATATCTTAATATATTTCTTAGTTTCTGAGTCTCTCATGCATTTTGGTATAATAGTTGGAATATAAAATAATTATATTTATGGGAGTAAAAAAAAAAAAAAAAAAATGATTTAGTGTATTTTTTGAAAACATGTCTCAAAAATACATTCTGAAGTTTTTAGGAAAATTGAACGAGAATAATCTTTAAAATACTAAGAACAGAATTTGGAATATTTGAAAGTTTTAAGGAAAACATGAAGAAAAATTATTTATTTTTTCTGGATTTGGAGAAAATTTTATGGAATTATAACTGCAGGACTTTCGTTGATATTAGCAATAAAAAACGAAAATTTTACACTCAACTGAGCTTAGGTATAGCATTTTTTTAAACTCACCTATTTTTAAATATTTGTAAAGTAAATTTTATTAATTAATTAATATCATGGTGAAATACAATGATAATTACTTAACTCTGACAAGCAAAGTCAAGTTAGGCCATCAAAATTCCTCACAAAAATCATTGCATCCAAATCCATATAAAAAAACAAATAATTTTTCGTGATGTTTTCCTTAAAGATTTTAAATATATAAAATTTTGACATATGACCTTCTTATTTCAAAGGTACTCCTTGTAGAATTTTATTAAAAACTTCATCTTATTGTGTAATAATTTTGTATAGTCTGATAATCAGTTTAAAAGAATTGACTTTATAGCTAAAAAAACTGCAAAAATTGTTTTTTTTTTGTCGAAATCCGCAATAGTCAAATCGCAGGTACGGCTTAGTCATATAAGGCATTGACCTAATTCTTTCTTTTTTTAAGTTTACTTCCTGTGGTATTGTCTATAAACTTGCATAATTTTATTAGAACTGTTTTGAAATTTGTTTAATAAAATTTTTAAAAGTTTGAAATTGAAGTTTTGAAACAGTCTTACAGTCTTTGAGTTATCCTGGAAAACAATTGTGGTTCAAATACAATTAAAAATATTTCTCAAAAAATTAAATTTTTGCTTGTACACTTCCTACACAAGTGGTCCGGGGAATTCGAAATAACTTTTGATAGATAATTATGTATAGATTAAGATTTTCTGACATTTTGTTACAAAGCAAAGTATTTAATAGCTAAATTTTCTAAAAACAGTAAAAAGTCATATTTTCCCCATATAAACGTATCATACAAACTTCAGATCCATTGCGGCACAGGTTAACTTTATTTAACAGAATATCTTTCTACCACCAACGATTTACAGCGATTCCAGAGGGAGTCGGTAAATTTTATTGCAGTCTGTTCACTTATAAGTCATTGCAATTGAAATAGTCTAATATGAATATGATGTAAATTAATTTTTGTGCTCAGCTTTTTCTTAGCTTTCTATTAATAGTATATCATAAAATGGAAGGGACTTAATTATATTTTTGTATGAGAAAAACCATTATTCATACAAATCGTTTATAAACCTTGAAAGAATGGGGATTATGAAATCTGTAAAAAATATTTGTGCTGTCTTAACAAAAATTTCCGTAAAAATATCGAAGAATCCAGTTTTACTCATAGGACAATTGAAAACCAAAGTAATGATTTGACTTTTGGATGAGTCGTTATATAATAAAATGTTTTCATTTAATTTTCAAAATGTAAATATTTTAAAAAGGACTGAATCACTTTATCATTTTATGATTAATTAAATTTTTTTAAATTTTTTATCCTTCATTTAACTGAATTATTTTATAAATATTGTGATTATTTGTTTGTGGCGGGAATTCCAGGGATCCCGAAAAAATTTAAAAATCAATCCCTATTTCCCGGCTGCAACAAAAGACTGGAAATAGAAAAAGTCTACTTATACTGCAAAAATTTTTTTTAAAAATTTGTTTGATGAAAATTAAGAAAATAGAAATTTTTTATATATTAATTTTTTATGATTTCAGATCAAAAAAAAAAAAAAAAAAAAAAAATGAAACAAAGTGGTGAATACAATATGGCGACAACAATTTGTTGTAAATTTATATTAACATATAGCCAATTTATAAAATGTCTTGTAACTAATTATGTAATAACTGAGCTGATATACTATTATCTGTATTTTGTTGCTCTCGTTGAGTGTTAATGACAATAATTCGATTTAAACGTTTTTCTTTATAAAATAAAAAATTAACAAATTTTTTATTTAAATTTAATTTTTATATTTTTTCATTTCTTGTTATTCTTATGTTCATAATTGTATTTTTGTTCATAAGCTGGGAGTACTTTTTTTTACTACTTTTCAGAGTATCAAAAAAATGTCTTCTTTCGTCCCATGGCAACTTTTTTTAATTTCTGATTTTGGTAATTTCCATTAAGATATATGAAAATTGTATGCTTTCACAGAAAAAAATAAAAATCGATCATGAAATTGCTTATATCAATTAAAATTTTGTTTGATTTTGCTCCAGTCATCAAATTGATAATATCAATTAAGTGAAAATAATTGATTTTTTGTATAAATTTCAATTAATTTTTTGATGAAATTAATAATATTTATGATTGAATTTTTTCTTAATCAAGGCAGTATTTGACACAATTAAAAACCTAACTAAATTTTTACCACTACCTAAAAATCAAAATAAACTAACACGTTTATTGTTGATTTATATGCACAGAGAAAAAAGTACATACTTTAAAAAATTTTTTCATAAATATTATGAATCGAACATAACTTTTTTTCCCAAACTTTTTTCATAAAAAAATAAAATTTTGTTCATAGATATTATTTAATTGTTCATAATGAAAATTTTAGTAATTTTGCAAAAATTTTGTTAAATCTTTGATTTAATATTATTGGATTTGATTGCAAATGGTAAATGAAAATAGTTATACGTGAAAATAATAATGCTTAAGAAATTATTCTTAAATAGTATGAACTGAAATCAATGAAAGTAAATTTTTATATTTATGTACAAACTTTTTTCTGTGTGCATTAATCATTTTATTCCAAAGTTATATACATAAATAAATAATTTAAATACAAAACTAGGAACCACAATAAAAAGGCGAAAATAATTTTTTTAACAAATCCTCAAAAATTACATGTAAAAAAACCCATATTATATTTTTTCAAAATGTTTTTATTTTTCCTTTGAATTTTTTGAATTATTTTACATTAATTATTGGTATAATTAAATTTTACTGCAAAATGAAATAGCATATTAATTGGAACAAATTTTTAAATACTTTTTTCTGTGTTAAAAAAAAAAATATCGATATCTTTTGGCGTTTGCGGAAGGCAAAACATATTAAAAAAATCTAAACATAGGATTTTTGTGTAAGAAACTTTTAATTTTTTTTTTATATTTTTGTTGTTTTGTACTTAAAAAACTCCTATGTGTTGCAAAAAATAAAAGAGTTTTTTTATCAAGGAAATCTGCACATAGGATTTTTTGTAATTTCGAAACCCGTTTAGATAAAGAAAAACGCTTTGGTGGGTGAACGTATGACTAATAATGATACTAAAAGAAATTAAAAAATTACACATAGGATACATATATATGGTAACATATATATGGTAACTAGTTGCCTCAAATGACATCAGCATGTTAAAATAATTAGTTAAGCTGCTAAAATGTAAGTAGTGTTATATATTTCAACCATAGACATATATATTCATATATGTACCGAAAATTAATACATTATAACTTAAGAAATATGCTAGAAAACAATTTTAAATATTATTAATATAAATATTGTTACTAATATAAATATAAAAATCTCAACAACATTTTGAAAAGCGAAATACATTTTCCAAAATTTAAATACAAACCAGAGTTCTATGTTGTATCTACTTTTTTAAGAAAAATTAAAAAAAATATATTTTTATTTTAATGCCTATTTTAATTTATAGTATTATTAAAGAGAAAATTTTCTGTTTTCAGTCTATCTATACATTTTTTATTCGGTGCAGTATTACACACAACTACAAAATGGCACTTTTTATTTTCACTCGGAAAACGATCTACTGTGGGTTGTAGACCTTTTTCGAAATCTCGATGCAATTTTTCTGATTTGTTTCTTCAAGAATATATAAAGTTTAAAATGACATTTTGTTTAGAATAATATGAGATGTTCCCTTAAAAAATCACTTAAAAACTAAAAAAAGTTCTTAAGCATTTTCTAAATTTTATTAGAAAATTATTCATAATCTAAGAGCAACATGATTGGAACATATGGTTACAGTCAAAAATAGATATTCTAATATATAATAATTGTAATGATTCCATGTAATCATATTGTGTCCGATTTTTTGGTTCGTTTTTTCATTTTATGCTTCGAGTTTTTCATATTATTATAACATATTTTTACATTATTATCCCATTCTATCAGATTATGATTTCATTTTATTATATTATTTCATCTTTGAATATTATTATGATTTCATTTTATCATATTATTATCCCATTTTATCATATATTAAAATAAAACACATTAATTAAAAATTATTGTTTTTAAAGATTGTTTATTGAGTCCTTTTTTGCAAAATAATAAAAGTGTATTTAGTCATAAAAAGTCGTTTACATATTATTTGTTCACTAATGACTTTTATTTCTTTGTACTATCATATGTTGTGTAAGATAATACAATATATTTTTTGTTATATATAATATCTTAGATTGCTTGAATCATACCAAATAAAACATAAAATTGTATACTTACATTAATTCATGTATAAACTGAATGCGAATTATAATGAAGGTGGAAAACGTTAAAGACAAAATATATTTAAAAACAAAGAAATTATGAAGTTTTCAAACATATTTATGAAAAGCATATTTATTTGTAACATTTTATTGTTATGGGAATAATAATTTTAATATGGTTTGAAAACAATATATAATTTAAGAACAACGAAAAAAAAATTGATAATATTTAATGCTTGTAGAAATAATAATATTTTTTATATTAATATTTTTTTTTCTTTTTTTTGGTAGAAATATTAAAAAACGTAAAATTTTTATAGTCAAATATATTAAAATTGTGATTGAATGTAAACATTGAATGATAAAACTGAAACAAAAACATTGTTGTCATGAACAAAGTATTATTAAAATTAAAAAAATTAACGCTGAAAACATAATAGTGTTGTAGTGACAATGCCGTAACGATGTTTAAAGTATTTTTTATATTTTTTACTTGGTTTTACTTTTTGGAGAAAATATTTAAAATGTATGGAAAGCTTTAGTAAATTATAACAGATAAAATCGATTAAGTTATATATATAAGTTATTTGATAATACAAAATTATGTTATGTTTATAACAAAAATGCCTCTAAAAGGAATTGCTTAGGCTTTTATAGGCTCATATTGCAATAAATCGTAGTTAAACTCGAAAAATTGTGTAAAAATTTATTTTTTTAGACGTTGTTTAAAAATCAGCTTTTAATATTTGACCAAAACAGAAGAAATGCATATGGTTGAAAAACCTGTTTTTTCTACTTTCCAAAGAAGTACAAAAATGAAAGGGAATCTACAACAGATTAACAGCGTTACGAATACATTTATACAAGAACCTACCCGAAATGGTTTCTTAAGAATAACTCGAGATTTTGAGTGTGTGGAATGGAAATTTCTCGCCCCCTCCAATTGAGAAAGATTAAACACGAAGAATTTACAATAAGTAAAGGAAGAAATAAAAATTATTTTGGAAAAATTAGTTTGTCATAAATAGAAAAAGGAATGATTAATTTATCTTCAACATTGTCTATCCAAAAATTTGCATCTTCTTTCTTTCAATGTGTTTTAAAAATTGGCACTTGTTTAATAAAAAAATGTAGGAAATGCATACTTTTAAGTATTTTTATTTCACTTTTTTTAATATTATGAATTTTTGTAAAATATTAAATTCTTCTCATATTAAATAATTATTTAATTTCATTTATTTTTTCTGAGTTTCCGAAATTCTAAATTTACAATTTCGTTCAACGTAAGCTCAAATTTTGCGGACCATACGTTAAAAAATGCTTCTTTTGATGAAAAATAATTTGTCTAAGTATTAGTTTTATCAGTTAATGAAAAATATTTTTTATTTTATTAATTAAAATATATCCAAAACATTTTACAAAAAGCGCTCAAGTAACAATACATAAAATATTTTCCCAATTTTTTCATACAAAATATAATATTTATCCTAGATATTATTAAATTGAACATAATGAAATTTTTGCGTATTTTGAGACAGTTTTATTTTGCAAGCTAAATAAAAATATTTACATATAAATTATCAACGATAAATGTCTAAAAATGATAATTTTTTAAGTAAAATCTTAAAAAAAGGTTAATTGAAAATATGCATAATTTTGGAACTAAAACGTCATTAAAAATTTTGAATTGTGCTCAAAAAAACAAAACATTTTTTTGGTAAGTTTCTGTACAAATTCTGTCATTGTTTTGTTAATTTCTTCTTTTTAAGAATTTTTGGAAAGTAGAGGAATCAAGCTTGTCATCCATATACATTTGTATATATTTTGGCCTTTGGGTGGAGTTATAAGTGAAATATGTGTAAACTTTCTTTATAATGAATTTTTAACCAAAAAATAAAAGCTTTTCTTCTGACGCATAAGAAGTGCAAAAATTAATTTGAGTGTTTTAATACAAAATAAATACACACAGAAAAAATATGGTCTATTAACGTGTTATCAAAGGTAAAAGCTATTCCAATTAATTTTTTAATTGTATTAATTATTCAATTGATCAAAATTCAAATTTTCTAATATTTTTACTAAAAATAAAACAATTTATCGGCTTTCAATTATTTTCCTTATTGTACCAATTAATAAATTAATCAAATATAAATAAAAACAAGTGATAATTCGAATAATTGAAAAAACATTTTTTTTTTCATAAGTTGAATTTCAATTAATAAAATAATTGAATATGTATTATTCGTAATTGAAATTTGGTTTTAGATTTTTCAACCTAAAATTTGAATTAAATTTTATTTTGAGTAATTTATTTAATTTTAAAAATATTTGAAGTCATTTCAAAATTCTGATTAATAATTTAATTGAAATCTTTTCGAAAATATTTTTTTCTGTGCATGAAATTGCCTTAGTTTTTAACCAACCATATTTCAAACGAGAAAAAATATTCTCTTTGATAACATTGGCCACGAAAAATGGTAAACGAAACAATAACGCATTGGAAAGATCTATTATGATACTATTGAAGATTACAGAGATCAAAAATAATTATTATTTGTGTAATTTTGGATTGAAAGAATCAATATGAATGAAATTAGTTAAAAATATTCTGAGTACACCATTGCATTTGCTACAACGCTATTTAAGCTACTGTGTAATAAACTTTTATATTTGATTTTTATAAAATAAAATAAAAATCTTAAAATATTTTTTCCTTTCATTTGAAAAAATAAAACTTATTGTTTGATTTTTTTTCATTTAAACTTCAAAACTATCTAATTGTTTTTTTTTTTTTTATTTTTATTTAAAAAATCAAAAGTAATTTTTATTTTTCAAACAATAAAATAAAAATCAAAATTAACCATTAAAATTTGATTTATTTTTTTAAACCAGAGACCATAAGTGAAATCTCTCGTTGTAAGGAACTATTTATTATATTTACTTAAATAGTAGTGAATTAATGAAAAATATAATAAATTCTTTAAAAACCGCGGTAATAAACAAATAAAAAAGAATCTTTGAAATTTAATCTCTAGTTTACACGAATTTATAGCTTTTTGATAAATTTGTACTTATGATGAGATTTGTTTTCTTAACTAACCATTTATTTGCCATATACATGATCTCAAAATATTACTTTTGTTACTAAAGGGTAAAGCAGTGAAAAAAAAACCTTTCCAATGATGCCCTAAAATCTAACTTACAATGGAAAAAATATTTGAAATATTTAATCTTAAATAAAATAGTATTTAAAACAAAATCATTGAAAATTTTATTAAAATATTAATTTTACGAGAATGAAAACTTATTTTCAAAAATTTTAGCTCATGATATACTAACTGACATGTGTCTATTATATGTTGTGAAATAATTGAACCGAAATATTTTTGGGATTAGTTTATAACATAACAATCTTCAATTTTGGGGGATACATCTGTAATCTTTTTTGTCCTCATACAAATCGAGGTAGAATAGTCTAATAATCTAATGTAATAAATTGCTATAATAATGATTAATGTTGGCTCTAGCATTTTTATTATTATCGCTATGGAGTTTATTGAGTTGTTTCCAATTTTCATATATTCTATGGCTTTTACTAAAGCATCATACTTTTGATCTATTTTATTAGATTTTCTTATATGTATATATTGAAGTCATTGGTGGTTAAAACAATAACAAATATAATTATTTATTATATTTTCAGTAAAATTGCTAAAATTTAGTAAATTTTATTTTCACCTTACTTCAATATATTTTTACCACATTACCCCAAGGATTTAAATATGCTTTTGATTTGTATATCTTCCTCAGAATTATAAGCATTTAAAAATACTTTTTCAATAAATTTTATTTGCTTACGATCGAAAAGCAATAAAATCTGATAACCATGGGCTAAAATTACTACTACTGCAAAAAAATAAAAATAAAAAAATGACAAAAATTAAAATAAAATAAGAAAATAAATATTTTGAAATTTTTGTTTTTAAACGTTTTTTTTTTTTACTCAGATAGATCATATTTTAGTACCTAAAACTAGCTGATGCAAAATTCTATGCATTCTATTCTATTCAGCGAATGCCTAGCCAAATTAAGTATAAAAGACAAGTTATCTTTTAGTCCATCAAAATTAGGTAAAATAAACATTATTCTTCAAAATGAACGACAGTAAATTGACATTAGCATATACTTATTATAATTTCGTCAGTCGAAATAAATTCTATAAAGATTTTAAAAGCAAGCTAAAATCTCTTGTTACAGAAATTAGGTTTTTGATATTTATATCTAATTATGTCTTGTACATTTTTAAATTTTGATTTTATGAAACCTATGCACTTCAGTATTTTACTCTTGCAGTTATGTTATATGTTGTAGGTATTATAATTGTTGTGAAATCTCTCAGAGTAAACTTTTATCACTTCAGTGGAACTTGATAAAATGACTCTAAGAGTTAAGAGGTATGACCTGAATAAAATTAATTTAATTAATACAAAAAAGTGCTAAAATAGTTCCAAAGTGTCGTGGTGCCATTGGGAATGCAATGGTGTACAAATTGGTGCAAATGTGTCACAAATCTCATAACTGGTGTAGCATTTTCGTGAGAACACAAAAGCCTTAGTGAGAAAATAGAAAATATAAAAATCTCTGAAATTGGAAGAGAAATTAAAATTTGGCAATCTGTTTATAATTTTTAATGTCAAATGTGCCTTGTTTCGAAACCTATGAGTAAAAATTTTGTGTAAATTAAACCAGCCAACTAGCAATTTTAGATTTATTTTCAATCCGCCCCACTGTGTAATGCTAACATAAGAATAACCAATCGCTTTAAAACAATTTAGTTGAATAAATGTTTTAGAGATATAAAATTATATATATATAACTATTTAAAGGAAATTTTTCCTCACATAAACGTATTTTAAAACTTCAGGGCCGATGCGGAACGTGTTAACGTTACCTGATCACTCTTAAATTTTATAGAATGTGTTTTTACAACAAAAACTAAGTCCAAGAAGAGTTACAGCTAAAATTTGCAAATTTACAGCAGTCTAGTATACGTTGCTTTTGTTAACCTAAATTTCTACACAAAAAGTGAAAAAATTGCAACCAGAGAACAAAGCCGATATAAAAATGTGGCGGCAGCTGAATAAAAATCGAGTCGCCTAATACCTATAGCTGATGTAGGATTTTTTATTAATAAAATTGATCATCTATTACTGACCGAAATGATTTTTTTTTGTCAAAATACGGTAAAAAGTCAAAATTCTGTTAGCGAAGCCCTTGGTTGACTTCGTCCTCCAGCACAACACATGCCCATCTATTTTGTTTTTCACACAAGCTAAGAATGCTTACTAAAAAATTAAAAAAAAATCATCTTCATTTCCCTAACATCGATTAAAAACCACAAGACTTGTATAATTTTTTGAAGTGGACCAATATTACTATAAAATTAGTTTTGACTATTTTTCACCTTTTACTCTTTTGCAAAAAAATATCCATTTTTCCCCATACTGTAGTAAAAAGATCTCTCACAGACTGATATTTATGTTAGAAAAAATGTTTTAAATTATTTCGTCTAAATCGTTGGTATTGAACTAAAGATAAATTTGCTTATATTTTTCCTATTTTAAGTTTAACAATATACTTTGTATGAGAGGTCCTCCTACAAAAATGATTTCAAAGGAACATTCTAGTGAACAGGTTTAATGGATGGACAGATATCATTAACCCAAGAATACTAACGACATTTTTTATTCGTAAATACTAACGTAAATAACACATGGCTATTCCTTTAAAACACTTTATTTTTTTGTTGTTTATCAGCGTTTTTACTATTTATTGTCTCTAAAAAGGCTTAAAGTGAAGAATCAAATTCGACAAATAAGAATGAAAAATTAAAAAATCCTTAAATTTAAGATTTTATTTATGAAAAGTCATGATAAATTATGATCTTATGTTCACCAGAGACTTGAGATGTTTATCAAACAGCAATAAGTTCCAACTTTCGTTTTTGCATAACGTCTAAATTGTTAACACATTTGGCTTTCCTTTCTGTAGAGGGTTTTTATTATAACGGTAATTCCCGTATTTCATAATATTCTTTCAATTATTACATTACTTTCATTGAAAAGTTAGAATTGACTATTAAGTTCTCCAAATTAACTCTTACTCTGCCATTTCGAATCACATTTTCAAATTTGTATTCAAATTTGTTTATACTGACGATATGTTTAATTTACGTATACAATTTATACTCTTAATACCAACAAAATGTAAATTTTACATAGTAACTTTTTTTGTATTTGTATACAGAACATGTAAAAGTCAAAAAATGTATTATTTTCTTATAAAAACACTTGATGAAAGAAATTCTGGAATTTCATACTGTTAGATTTCCACACACGAAAGTAATAAGGATTAAAAAAAAATGGGGTTCAATGGACTCAGAAAATGATTTTGAGTCGAACTCTATACTTTAACCCTAGAGTACGAAGCATATTTTACATGCGTTGCAACTATAATGATCGTCAATTCGTCAAGTTCTTTTCTTAAATCAGTTACTTTTATAAGTTAAAGTGACAACAATTATAAACCAATATTATTTGATCCTTTGTTTTTTTGATTTTTTCATAAATCGAAATAAAAAATTTATTTGTATTTAGTTCCTAAGAAGAACAGTTTGTAAAATTTTATAACCAATTTAGTTTTTTTTTGCGTATTTTCCTGAGATTACATTACATACATTACAAATATAAAAAGTAAAAAATCATATTAAAAATTTTAAAATATGGGCAAGAGGTGCAAACCTGTGCTTTGTGTTACCCACAAATAGATTTTCCGCATTTAATACTGGTTGATTTTGTAATTCGGTGTTTTTGGTACTCCACATGATTTGTTTTTTTTTCTTTTTACTATTTCATGTGTATTTATTTTATTAATTGTATTTTTTACACAGATAAAATTAAATACCAAAATAATTCATTCAACCAAAATATTTAACTATGCACCTCTCACCCAAATGATTATATCAATTACTAAAAATTATAAAAACTAACAAACAACGATTTTTTCCAATTAAAAACTTTTAAAATTTTAATTAAAAAAAATAATTTTAAAAAATATAAATAATTTAATGAATCAGCATGTTAAATAATATATATATATATATATATATATATCAATTATGTCAATCAAATAGATGATTACTTAAACAAAGTGATAATTGGAAAAAATTGTTGATTTTATGTTTCCATTTTTTTGCTTTTATTTACATATTTTCTTTTTCTTTTATTTAATGAAACTTCAATATGGTTTTTATATTATTCTTTTTTATTTATTTTGCGTTTTTTCGAATTTGAATTACCCAGTGGTAATGGCTTCTAGATATTTTTGGTAGGCGAATACCAAATCTGACATTGCTTTCCCAGCATACAAGTGCAAGAAAACTTTTAGGGGAATGTTGCATAGTTGAACTAAGAATGCAGGCATCGGACATTTTCAAACACCATCTTTTTAGGAAAGTATGACTGTTTTTATTTTTGATGTTAATTAATTCCATCCTTTCTCTTTATTTCATCATAGACAGACATCGCGATATTTCAGAGTATCTAAATAAAAGAAAATCAAGATTTTACATGAAAAAATTACATTCAATCCATTTAGAGACATAGAAACAAATTTATAGTTACCTTTCATTGAATCTCCTGTTCAATTCTCTATATCAACACCTAAGATTCTGTCGTGGGAAGATACCCACAAAATTACAGAAAGTCTTAATATATATGACATAAAATTATATATTTGTATAAATACCTGTCAAAAAAGGAATTATTACTGCCTTCATCCCTTCATATTCATGAAAATAACCGTAAACCCAAACGAATAGAAAAAATATATATTCAATTCAATTTAACAAACTTCATTTTTTGTTTTTCAAAAACATTTATAATTAATTACTAATTTAATTAAATTTTAATAGAAATTTAAATAACATGGCTAATTGAAAAATTTTAGGAAATAATTTTTTCTGATTTTCACAATAATTTTTTAAAAGTTATTGAAATTTTATTATATTATTAATTAATGTAATTAACTTTCTAATTGATTTAAAATTTTTTGACAAAAAGAAAAAAGAAAATAAAAGGAAAACGTGTCAATGAAAAATATAAAAATAAAATGACTAATTCAATTTTCAACAATTTTCAACTGTTTGGGCTCAATCTATCGTTAAAAAATAGTAATACGAAATATTTAAATGATTTCCTCAGTCTTCGGTTACGTGTTTAATGTACAATTGTTTGGTAAGTACGAATTTTAAATACTTGATGAGATTATCAATCTTTCGGTGCTATTGTAGATGCTCCGGTCATTGGTACCGCAGCTTATGTTCAATTTCAAGATCCCAGTTTGTTTCAAAGCTGTTCTATGAAATATTATTTATATATGTATTTATAAGCTCAGTTCATATTGATTGTTTTTGACGATATGTTCTGTCACATTGTTATTGGTATCTCGTCCTAGGTCGTAAAGAAACTAAGATAGGATAATATGAGCTTTAGTGGAACATCCCGCAGAGATGAACGCTTTTGTGATGAGTTTTTGAGTATTAAATATAAGTATAAACATTATATACTTTAAAGAGTACATATTTTATAATTATTATTAAATAAGTGTATAACACCAAAAGTTAATGGAAGGAAACGAAACTTGACATAAAGTTACATTTTGGCGTCTTATAAATCTTTTTAAAAGTCACCCATAATTACATGTCAGTTACACGAGATACTCGAAGTCTAAGTTTACAAAAATCCGATTTATACGTATCCTTACTAAGTTTCGTTTCCCTCAATCAAATTTGGAGTTTTAATATATTTTTCTTTAAATTTTAATTATATTGTTTTTATTAAATAAGTTAATTGCGGACGTGAATAAATAAAACTTTTAGTTAATTTTATGCAAATTTTCAATCATAATTTTAATTTGATTACAAAAATGAATTGAAATTTAAGCCAAAATCAATTATTATAGTTAATTAATATTATCATTTTCGTGAACGGAGTAAAATCAAACAAAAATTTCATAATATAAGCAATTTCGTAATTGAAGTCCACTTTTATTTTTTTCAGTGTATAATTAAATGTTTACTGTTTATCTAGTACATATTACTAATAAAAGTAGGCATCTTCAACCTTTCGTTCACCCACGATTTAAATAAACAAACTTTCACTACCAAGAGCTGAAAAAATATCCCTTTTAATCGAAAAAGAGTTTAGCGACTACTACCACATACAATTTGAGAATAATCGATCCATTCAGTAAAGAGATAAACTATAATAAAGTGCGAATTGACGAAGGTTAGTACTTTAGGGTTAAGTGGGGAGTCGGACAGTTTTTTCTGTTTTCTACAAATGTCAATATAAACGCGCAGTACGTATATACTAACTACCCGAATTTTTAAATAACATATGTATATATATATATATATATATGTATATTCTTTTTTCTACCATTTTTTCCTTTTAGAACATTTTTATTACATTTTGATAAGTTTTTGTCAAAATTCATGTAAATATACTAACTCGACATTGTGACATCGAAAATTAATATGTATGTATATAAAATGTGGGCACATAAAGAACCCTTGTCATTCGATCCAAATATTGTAAGATCTATTTGTTGAATTCATGTGTGTCAGCTGTATATAGATAATAAATTTTCTAACAATATTATATTTATTTTCCATTAATTTATAGTCTTAGTGGATTCATCAAATAAGAAAAATAAAGTAAAAAGTGGGTATAAAACGACTTAATCGTTTTTTCTTCCTCTTAATAGGTTCAATAGTTTTGATGGAAAATAATTGGTTCTGATTTGGTACTCATTTAGCTTTTTGTACTACACAAGTATATTATCAGTGTGCGACAAATAAATAACTTTTAAAATCTATTAAAAATCCTCAATACATTTAAGTTTTATCTAAGGAAAATATAAGTATTAAATATAAATGGGTTTAATTTAACGAACTCTGAAAACGTTCCATAAAGTTTTCATTGCAACATTTTCACAAGAAAAAGATTTCTATATAAAATACATAAATTACATGTTTTTAAATTGAAATACGTTTTAAAAGTATCGAAATACATGTGTGTACATATATATAATGTTACTTTGCTATGAAAAATTTACTAGATAAATAAGCCAAGACAGCACAAACAGCACGAGTGTAAGAAAAAAATTTAGTATTAGGAATATTATTTACATTTGACTAAGACGAATTACATTTGCCACATAAAGGAGTACTTAGATAAGTCATATACATACCTACACTGCACTAAGTAAATATTTTGGTTCAAAATAGGGTATAAATAATTTTTGGTTGTAAATAAAAAAATGTAAAATTTTAAAACATTAATTATATCAAAGAAAGTAAGTATTTGACTCTTAGGATAACTTTTTTCTAATACTTTAATCATATCCTTTCTTTGATAGTCACTTGATATTTTGTTTTGTAACTTTTTAAACTAACAAACAGAATGATAAGCCAATTATGTTTCTAAAATATTTTTAATGGTAAATATACTAAAAAAAAACATATCAAGAAATATACAAAATTGCATATGTATGTAAGATTGCCAAAAAAAAGTGAGAAATCATGTTAATGTAAAATATTTCCTTATTTTTTGAGAGGCATGTAGAAGAAATTCTTTTGCACAAACACATGTAAATTCTACAAAATACAACAAACTTTAACAATACATTCTCATAGAAGTGAAAACATACCTCAACATGAGGTTAACGCCAAATAAGAAATAGAGAATATTTAAAGAGGCAAAATGAACAAGAAATGAACAAGAAATTTGTCTAATCGTTGCCTAAAATGCAAATGGCTAAATGGTTTAAAAAAAGTTAAATTTTTATTCTATCACTTTTTTGTTGCTCTTCTAAATTTATATAACCGTTTCCAGTTTAGGTAACGATATTTACTACATATGTGCATATGTATATATATGTAAGTATATACATATAACATGTTTTAGTAGCTGTAATAGCAGAGTACGTGTGCATGTAGTTTTACATAGCAATAGAGAAAGAATAATATGGTAAAGAACAAAATTTAATTTATATCTTTTTTTTTTTGCTTGATCAAGAGGAATAAAAAGATGATGCTTAAGTATATGATCCATGTAGAAATAATATTAAAAGAGGGCTTAAAAATATAACATAGCCTATATTGGAATTATATTTAATAATAAGCCAAAGATTCAGAAAGTTTTTCTTTGGCAATTTGCATTTTTATATATACAAATCTATACGCTTATATCGTAATCAATATTCTGTATATTGATTCATTCCTATATAATGACTGCAAAAAATAGAAAGAGTTGTTATACATTTATAATGTTTGATATAAATCACGGATGGTAAACATGGTACAATTGTACTTTTTTTGGTACATTTTTATATCTGTTGGTACCGTGGTACTACCACGGCTCATTTGGTACAATTTGATATTATGTTATTTACAACTTTTGACGCTGAATCCAAAATATTCACTATTTCTTAAAAGCTGCCTTTATAAGTTAACGATTTCATTTTATTAATAAATGCGTTCATAAAGTAATAAAATCTGTAAGAACGAAAATGTAATATTACTATCAAGATGAACTTTTCTATTTTAACAAATAGCTCACATTTCAAGATCAAAAATATTATAATAAAAGTGATGTATCATCATAAATCTTTCGTAAAATATTGTTTACAGTGTGGTATGTACTAATTTTTGTAGTTGCTGTACATATTTTTCTAATACATAATATTAACAATTAATTGACAGGAATTAAAAAAAAATGTCACAAACAATTTTGCAATATATAAAAATGATAGGTGACCTTGGATACTAAGTATGTCCCGAAAATATAATTTGAAGAATATTCATCCTTCGTAAAATATTTTCCCAAATAAAAAACAAATTTTGAGTTAATAAATATTTAGTATAGAGCACTAGACGGTGTGCAGGAACAAATGCTAAAAATTTACTCTTTCTAGTCTAAAGTACCACTGAAGAAAAATGGGCTAATGCAATTTTTGTTTCCAGACATCTCGAGAGTTACTTTTGAAAATCTGTCTATTCTACATTCGTTAGGGGAAGTTTCCTACTAAAATATTATTATAACAAAAGAAAGAATTACAATTAATTTTTCTACTGGGTCAAGTTCAACTAAACAAATTTGTTGCTGCAATTTTAAAATTGAAGGTAATATTTTTACTAAAACAATTTAATAAAAGTATTTTTATAATCTATTAAATTTCTATGTAAATTTTTGTAACTGAAATACATTGACAAAATTGGTAACATTACGGTTGAAAAAGTACATCATTTTATTTTTATGGTTGGTGCAATTCAATGTGTTTTCTTCAGCTTCAAAATTGTGATACGATTTTTGATTTGATACGCATTATTTTTTATAATTATATATGAAGTATTAAAAAAATTATTTATACAGATAAATAAATTAATCAAACTCAGAAAAAAAAAGAAATCAATAAAAAATGGTATTTTTGTTAAAAAATTAAAAAATGCATTAAAAATACTTTTGAAATATGCAAAAGCTTACTTTTAAGCGAAAAGCTTTCAAAACTTGCCCTAGTTATAAATAACATATTTTACTCATACGCACAGCTGCGCAGTAGGGGCAAAATCAAAATACAATATTTGAAAAAATCTTTAATTTCGAATCTGCTGGTCCGATTTGCAAAAAGAAATAGAGGAGTGTTTCAGTTTTAATTTGGAAGGCAGATATATTTCAGGAACGAAACTAGATAGTCTAGAAGTAGGTCACCTCCGGCTTGGAAATTTTTAATTTGCCTCAGAATCAAAAATGTAAAAGAAATTGAAGATTAAGTTTCTTTAAGAAATCGACGTCCATAGAGTCTATTCCATATTCTTTATTGCCTCCTATTCATATCTAATGGAATCAGATACAACCAATTGAAGAGTTTTGATCTGAGTCCTCAGATATTCTCCAAATAGTAGTAGAATTAAACTCTCATACCTCATAAAATCTCATTAAAACCAAAAGCCATAGAGGTGGGAAAATGACTTCTCTTAAGGCATGTCTTTTGCCGCCCTCGCATAAATTCCCTAATTCCCCTAATTTCGTTATGATAAATTTATACTTTCATTTTTATCAATTACAAGTATATGTAAATACAGCTTCTTTTTATGTCGTTCATCATAATAGCATTTATTTTTCTTTCTTTAATCTTGCATTTATTTTGTAAAATCAAAAAAATACTTGAGCATTGAAAGCGCTTAGATACTTACTATATTTGTTCCATGAATTTTCATGATATCTATTATTTATATTGTAGTATATCTGGCTTTATGATAAAAGATTAAAATCCGCAATTTTTAACTTTTTGATAACATTTAAGGAGTAAACATTTTCAAATTTTGCATAAAAAATTGTTTTATTTTTGGGATCTAATTTTCCATTGAGCGGTTAAAAAAATAATGTAAAGATAACATGAGCATAATTTAAGTCGGCATCTATTTTATTTATCTAAATTGAACAAACCGTTTTTTGAGTTATACTAGTGTGACCGCCTAATAAGATGGTCATATTAGACATTCCCATAAAAAAATAAATACGTGATAGGAAACAAAAAATTAAATCATATTCTTGTTTAGCGTGTCAAATTCCTTCTAGTCCACCTAATCTTTCAAAGAAGGAAACAAAGTTTTTTTTTTGTCGACCAGTGTAATCAGATAAATTCATTAAATGAAAAAGAACTTTCAATATGGTGCACATTAGGTTCAATTGCATAAAAAAATTATACTTAATTCAGAGAATGATAAAAATAACTTACATCATATTTTGTTTCATTGATTAAGGTACAAACACATAAAAATAAGTAAAATGTGGAAGTTTAAGAATTCTTTTGTCCCTACTTTCTTAGCAGTTTTTAAAATAATTTAATATGTGAATATAAAACAGAAAGTAAAACCTTTGAAATAACAAAGTTTATTTGAATAATCATGAACAAAATTTAAATGAAAATAGCGTTTTATTTAAACATTTCCAGTT
The DNA here is from genome assembly GCA_932274085.1 of Protocalliphora azurea. Taxonomy (NCBI): domain Eukaryota; kingdom Metazoa; phylum Arthropoda; class Insecta; order Diptera; family Calliphoridae; genus Protocalliphora; species Protocalliphora azurea. Next base: position 115,454,542 of record OW026519.1, on the reverse strand, counting down.
TTTTTTTACATTTCATACACTTTAATGATCGGGGGAACTTTGTTTTAACTTTAATATTTTTTAACTGATTTTTATAAGGACTGCGCACGAAAAATTTTTTGCATAAAATTAGTGCATACAATTCTTATTTCTTAGCCTACAAAAATTAAACCAATGAATTAATTTCTTTCAAATTTTGATTTTGTTAAAGGCTGCTATATTCAAGTTTTAAATTTAAAAGAAAAAATATTATTTTTTGTTCGTTTTTAATAATATATTTAATATTTTCTGGAATACTCTCTCTTTGTTGTGTTATCGGTTATTTTTTTTTTTTTTTGTTGGAAAGGATCTACTTCATTTTAAATGTTTCGAATGTATATTTTTTTTGCTCAAATTTACACATATTTTTTATTTACATCCTAAAAATAACTTAAATTTGATGAGAAATAAAAAACAAATTATAGAAAATTATACAATTTTTTTACTGCTGATGTAATTTTTTACAGTTATTTAATAAATTAAAAAAATAATTGGTGCCTATTTTTTGCCACAACTTTAAAAAAAGTTAAATTAAAGAAGTATCTGATTTTCTGTTTTTGCTTCAATTTAAAATAGTTCTTAATGTTAACGTGATTTATTTTAATAAATTAAAATAAAAAATAAAAATAAATAAAATTATTTCGAAATCTAAAAAATAACTAAGAAAGGGAAAATTTTTAGACTCAATATAGTAAACTGAAAATCCACACGATGGCGCTAATTATAGAGCATTTTTTTAATTTTTATACAAAAATTGCAATGAAGTATTAAAAATAAGTATAAAAAATGATTTTTTTTTTATTAATTCTGTAATTTTTTTTTTAATATATAAAAAAAGAATAACTTCATATTTTTGCCACAAATAAAAAAACAATAATTTAAATAATTGGTTAATTTTTTTCCATGCACAAACTCAAAGAATTCTTTATGTTAAAATATTTCATTATAAAACGATATTACTTTAATATTTAATACAATATTGAAAACTAATAAAAATATAAAATTTGGACCGAAATCCGGGCAAATTAATTAGTTACTGAAGAGAAAATATAGGTGCAGAAAGAAGTTAAAGTAATATCAGAGGATAATAGGGTTTGGGAGAGGTAGATATGCTCTATCTTATATTAAATAAAATATTGTAGGCCCCATAAATACCAATTTCCAATGACTTTCTCAAATTTTTTTGTTTTGACCAGTATTTTAGAAGAAAATGCATTTACTTATTTCAGGATTTACGATTTTTTCAAAACTTTCTGTATATTCACTTTGGATCCAAAGAAATATGTGTACTACACCTTCTTCTATTTAAAAAAAATTCAGACCAGTATTTTAGCAGAAAAGGTTTTTTTTCAATTTCAGGATATATGGGAGGTAGGCATGATCCTGCTCCGATAAAAAATAAATTTAGCGGGTTCAATAAACAATCTATTTTTAAAGGTAGTATTTTAGAAGAGGTAGACGTGTCCTTGTACTGATTTTTTCAAAACTTCGTATTTATTAATTTTAAGTCTAAAATAATATACGTACCAAATTTCAATTTTCTACAAAAAATCTTTCAATTTTTGTCCCATTTTTTTACCATTGTATGTGAACAAACTACTGTGCCAGAATTCCGTTTTAATTTATATCAACGATTTTTTAAGTTCGCTCTGTTCTTGAAGTGTTCAAAATTATGCTGATGACATTCAAATGTATACTTGCTTTTTAACATTTATATATATATGATTTTTTTTAATATTAAAATAAACATTTCTGCATATTAACTTTTTTTCCAAGATCTAGTGGCTTTTTCGCATTCATCCCGAACATCGATAATTATATGTCCAAGAATTAATACGCTTTATATTCATCGATCTATTACTGTTAGAATATCTAGTTAATTTGCATAATTTTCAGAATATTTTTATAAATAATATTTAAAACTTTTTAATAGTCTATCGCACACAGTCTCGATTTCATATAAAAGGAGTTGCCGTAAATAAATGAAAATTGTTATATATATACCCAGCAAAAAAAAAAAAAACACACAAACAAGTGCTTTCAAAAAAGAACTTTTTCACCCCTTCAAAAGTGAAACTAAGTGCAAATTTTACACTTTTTTGGATGTTAATAAAAACTACTGCCAAGAAATTGAAAACAAATATATTTATAGCAGAAAAAAAGTTGAATAATTTCTAAGAAAGTAAAAATTTCACAAATTATATTTATTATCTACTAACAAAGCTAAAACCTTTTTTTTTCTTAAACAAATTTACAAACATAGTTTTAACAGAAGTACTTCAAGAGCAATGAACAAGATGCTTAAAAGAAGAACATCCTGCCAATAATAACGATAGCTTAAAAAAAGAACTTCTGGAGCTCTTTTTCAACCCAGCACAATATTAAAATCATGACTTTTTCAGTTGTTTTTTTTGCTGGGTAACTTTTGTGTTTAGGAAAGAAAAAGACTAAGTTTTGTGAAAACCGGCCCAAGGACATGCTTACCTCCTATATATTATGAATTATAAAAATCGTCTATTTTATAAGTTTGTAATTCAAATTAAACAAAACTTGGTACAATTTAATGCATTGTTATTTAGGAGTGAAAAAACTCCTTCCCACCCTGAATTTTCAAAATCGTCCTTTTTTTAACATTATAATTCGAATTAAACAAAGTTTGGTAGAATTTATTTTTGATAATATGTTAATTAATTCTTAAAATATAATATTTCTTCAAAGTACAGGCCCATCGACATATCCTGAAATTTTGAAATTTTTAGAAGAAAGGAAAATTAATTATTTAACATGTTAAAATAGTAGTACTTTTAATTAAAAACTAATTAATATGTTTAAATTTTTGTTACACTTTATGATTTTATTTTTAGTGTTAACGAAAGTATATAAAATAACCCATAAGTCCTTGTCAAAAAATGTCTTAGTAATGTCTAATATATAATTAAACTTTAGAAAATAATACTTTTATATTTTAACTATTTCGGAATTTACACCTCATAGGCGAATATTTCCTCAAAAATATAAAATTTGCTTTTAAAAGTATAAAATTTAATTTGTTCACTTATACAACTGGTAGAATTATTGGTATACGATATTCATCAAATTGTTTAATATTTTGTGTTACAGTACTAGTTGTACTTTGATTTAAGTCCAGCCACAGCTTAAAAATATGATGAATCTGCAGCAATGTTGACAAAAAAAAAAAAAAAAATATATGTGTATATATATATATATATATATATATATATATATATATATTAATCAAAACTTTGCAAACTTGTATAGCTGAAATTTAATATATATTAAAATACATATTTTTAGCAATAATATATCAAAAAATTGGAGAGGTATTTTTTGATATATGTTTTTTATTCACTACTAAAGTTTTAGTATCTTAAAAAATTTCGACTTTACATTAAAACATTAGATCAATATTTATAACAATAACAGTATAGTATTTTTAATTATTAATTATACTTGCAATCTAATCAGATTTTTAGGCAGCTGTTACAAAAAATTTAATTTTAAATATTAAAAGCACAAGCGCAATTTCAGCAGCTTTTTTTTAATTTATCATGTTACATGCAATCTTCAACTTTGACCCATAATAACTCAAAAATTTATTGAGATTATGAACCAATATTTCACACATGATCTAATTGTTGTGTTTTTTATTAGTTGACAGATCCTGAATTTTTACGAAATATGTAAATAGAGCGCAATAAAGTACAGGAAAATAGAAATATTATGCCAACTTTTACAGGTCACTATAAACAAATTAACAACTTAAATGATTGATATTATCTAGTTATACAAGATATCAAACATTATTATACAAAAATTTCTCTTAACATCTTAATTAATCGTCAATTTTGGTCCAAGGATTTTGGTCATTGGATCCAAAAAGGTATGTTAAAGCCTAACAAACTTTAAAATTCATACATTAGATAAATAATATTTACTCGATGTAAACTTCTTTAAATATTGTTTAACTAAACTAATTTACTTTTTTAAATACTACTTAGTCTTAAAGCAAAAGTAAAATATTCCAATTGACCTTGCATACACTTATGTGTACAAAAATATGTATGTATATTATATTACTTCTACACAAGTATTTTGTAAAGTTGTGGCTATACATACTAAGAATACTCTGTCTTTTTTGTATTTCCAAACTAACTAAAACAAAATTGAACTGAATTGAATGAATGACTAAGAATGAATGAGTGACTAAGTTTGTAAGTGGGTTGAATAAAGAATGCTTGAGGCTTATGTGATGAAATCTAACACTTAACCTAAAGGAAAGTACTATCGTATATGTTCTACTATTGCTGCACTATACTTTCAAATATACAAATACTGAAGACATTCTGCAACGAATTTTAGCTTAATTGAACTAAAATATAAAAAGCAGTCAAGCACAAATACCCAAATATGTACGATTGGTGTTTCTTACATTAATATTATGTAACATAGTAGAGATTCACTTCGTGTTTTTTTTCCTATATAGTCTATGCTGTTGTACTATATTTATATATATGCTGCATTTTATATGGTAAGAAATGGTGTTTTTTAAATGATCAGAAAATTTGATGCAGCTTTCCAAAATTATACCTTATTTTAGTTTTCTCAAAATTTGCTCAAAAGCTCCCTATAAACCATTAACAAAAAAAAAAAAAAAAAAAAAAACAAAGATATTATTGCTAGATCTTATAACATTAATTTGATATTAAATATCCTTAGAAAATATCCACTTTTTCAAAACCCTTTGCAAACCTTATACATGTATCTGTGCTTAATGTTTCCAAGGTAATAATGTACAATATAGAATCAGGAAAGATGTAAAAAAGTACTTAATAAGAAAAAGGAAAAAAAACTTTAACTAAATCAACATTTGTTATCATTCAGAAAAAATGCAAACCTTTACTACATATTTTTACCAGTATATTACTAATCTGTAGAAGGGACCTATGCATTTACAAAATAGAAGAAAAAACTTTTTCAGACATTGAATATGTAAAAAAAGAGATGAGTTTCTGGTTTAAAATGTTTTCTCTTTTTTCACTTAAATTGTAAAAAATTGCTATTGAATTTGAGCGTAGGAAAAACTATTTATTTTTAAAGCTGATGCCTGTGCATAAGTACATGTATATATGTTTATCTATAAGTGTATGTGTGTTTGCATATATAGTTATTTATTGTAAAGCGGTTACACCACAAGATCTTAAGGAAGTATATTCTTAGTTGAGCCAACTTCCACTTACATTAGGAGTAACTCAACAAGCAAGGAAATTGGTTTCCATATGAGCTGAAAACGATATACTTGGAAGCCAATTTTTTAAAAACACTAAACCGCAATGTGGTTCCCCACCAGCCATTTTAATTGGATATTTCCCTACCCATTATACCACATCAAAAATACATATACTCAAAAATAGCCCTATACATTTGTAACTATATAGATTGAAATCACTTTGATAATGCATATTAGGAGCAAATAAAAATATTTGGAAAATATATCCGTCGAAGGTACAGTGATTCTTTTCATAGGCAAAATAAAAATAAAAATCAGAATGGATTGAAAATAAATCTATTTAAAGCTAATCACCAGGGAAACCACAAATATGCAATTGTATTTAGTATTTAAAATTAATTAATAGATAACGCTAGAGTTCGTTAAAAGTATCTGAAGAGCTTGATTTATAGTAACAATTCATGAAGTTTATGAAACAGATTAATTGACCTTTATTAAGGCCATTTTTAAAACATTATATATATGACGTATTAGCTTTTCAACTTGCCCGAATAGAAACAGATTTTTCTTATTGTAAAAACAATTTATTTTTTTTGAATGAAAGCTACACATCGTCATCTAATAATTAAAAGGACGTAATCACTAAAAAATTGAATATTAGTTTTTTATTGGATTATGATGTACTGATCTGAAGTATATCAACACAAAAAATTTTATATTCATATCTTCAAAAATTACATCAATATTAACAAAAGTCAAAAGGCCGTAACATCAAGTTCATAAATGAAACAGACATAAAAACAGTTTGAAGAAGTTTTCTGCTTCATACATATATTTTTGTTTTAAGTGAACGATTGAAAAATTTGACTTTAAAATTGTGGTTTCGGCGTTTTGCATTTTTATATTGTATTTTACTCTTAAAATCTAAAAAGTTTAGTTACGACCTACGCTGTATGTAAATTTACATGTGAATCTTTTTGATAATATCTGAACTAATTTGATGGGTAAGCAAATAGAAGATCTATAAAGTTTTTACATGATGAATTAGAATTAAAAATAAGGCTCAGATAAATTTTTGTTTTGTCTTATTTTATATCGTTAAGATATTAATAAAACATTTTGTTTTATAGATTTTTTTAATTACAAACATCTTTTAAAGCATATCTTTAGTTTTTACTGCATATTTAATGTGCATAAAACATTTTTTTTAGAGCATATTTGTTGTTTCCCTGCTAATAACAATTACATTGAAAAAATAACTAAAAAAAATGTTGAGATATTACAGAGGCCACAAGAGGGTGCTAAAAGCATCAAATATTTGTAAAAGCTGCTTTTATTAATATTTTTTTCAGTTCTTAGAATCCTATTTATTCTTGTACACTAATCAATTTTCATCCAATTTTAATATTTTTATAGTAAAAGTCAGATTTCCTACTACACTCTAAAAAATGCATGTAAAATTACTATTTTTAAGTTAGTATAACTTCACTTAAATTTACATGTACAATGCGTAAATTTGAATACAAATATGTTTATTAAAATTAATTCCATAAATTTATTTGTATAAATATACTCGAATGTTGTTAAACATGTTTATGATATATTATACATTTTAACCTTATAATTAAATATATTGTGCTTGAAATAATAGTTTCTACTCATTTTTTTAAACATATAAATGTGTAAATATAAATATTTTGTTTATATTTATAACACAAAATATCTGTATTAAAACACAATTTATATTTTTACCAAAATTATAGTAGGAAACCTGACTTCTATTATAAATATAGTAAAATTCGTTACAAATTTATTAGAGTGTATAATTATTTTGTGTTTTAATACACATATTGTATGTTAAAAATATAATTAAAATGTTTACATTTAAATACAAGCAAATTTTAAACTTAAAATTTTTAATATATTATAAACATGTTTACTAATATTCGAAATACAATCTTTTGAATGTATTTATACAAATAAAGTTATGTAATTAATTTTTATAAAGGTTAGAAAATAATCACTATTCTTGAAACTAAAAAAAAAACATCAGATACAGAAATGTAATCCTCAGAATTTCCTTGATTTTGATTACTGTTGAGTTTTATTATTTTGCTCAATTTATACTGATTATTTTTGATTTGTATTTTTTTTCTCAAGTTTTAATGATAATTTTTAATTTTTATTTTTTTCGCTTAACTTATATGAATATTTTTTGATTTTTATTTTATTGCTCAAAGAATTCGTAATGAAAAATTAGATTTTTTGTTATAAAATTAATTTAACACCAAAACTCAGATTTTTTAAACAAAAACCCTTAAATTTTTATTAGAAATTAAAATTTTTACAAAAAATCAAAAATATGACTAATAATCAAAATTTTTACTAAAAATAATTTTTTTATAAAATCGTAATTTTCTTATAAAAATCAAATTTTTCACTACAAACACTATTTTTCACTAAAAGTCGAATTTGTTTTTTATTTAAAATTTCGTTTTCAGTAAGAATTTTGATTTTTAGTCAAAATTTCGATTTTTTATAAAAAAATTTAATTTTTTGTTAAGTGGTTTTTTGTAAGTTGATTTTTAGTAAAAATTTGGATTTTTAGAAAAAATTTTGATTTTTGTAAAATTTTTTACAAAAAATATATTTTTTTTTTAATTTTGGAACAAACTTTGATTTTTAATAAAAATTTTAGTTTTTAGTAAAAATTTTGATTTTTTTGTAAAAATTTTAATTTTTTTGTAAAGATTTTAATTTTTTTTGTAAAAATTTTGATTTTTAATAAAAATCAAAGGGTTTTTGTTAAAAAAATATGAATTTTGTTATTAAATCGAATTTATAACAAAAAAATCTAATTTTTTACTAAAACTAGGGAATAAATTTTATAAAAATCAAAAATAATCATTCTTTGTTGACTTTTATTTTAGAACTTATAACCTTTACGGTCCTTGATTTTAGTAAGCAAATTTGTACTCAAATTTACGCATTTTCTGTAAATTAAAATAAAATCATACTACTAACTTAATAATAATAATTCTACTGGCATATTTCAGAGTGTACTTCACAAATTAATAAACAAAAAATCTTTCCAATAAATTTGGGAATTTTGGTAAAATATATTATAATTTTTAAGGTTTCCTTTGTTATAGAAATTCAATAACTAATAATACAAGTTTACAAATACGGGTCAACTTTTGAACCTGAGCAGATGAGAATTAATTTTATTATTTCTACAAATGGTATATTCTCGGTAAAATGGGAAAATTTATGTTAAATGCACAGAGCTGAGTATTTTGATTACCTTGATTTTTATATTTCACTAACTGAACTGAATCACTTAAGTCGAAGTTAAAATTTACGGAGTCCGCATCAAAGTTGCAGGGGTAATAAATATTGGACGCTGTAGCAAAAGTAAATGTAAACAGGACCAAAAATGAGACACTATTCTCAAGAGAATCATAACATATACTTCAGTGATGCAATCAACGATTTATTTGATTTTATGAATATGCCTTTCAATATCATTTGTGGCGGAAAACAATACCTCCCCTTTTCAGCACTTCTAACCTCGAAGAATACTTTCAAGCCAAATCTTAATCTTAAGGTTCTACACCTTACCTTATCAAGAACTTCTTCAAAACCCTTAGCCGCAAAGGACAACAATTCAAAAAAGGTTTATTTGTCAAACCTAATATTCGGAAACTAGTAACCGACGGAACCTTTAAAACATTTTTAAGGTCCGATAAACCACCAAAGGAGATATAATTAGAAAATTTTGTTCGCATTATTCTCGGTAATCGAAAATCTCTTGATTTGAAGCAAATAATGTTGAAAATTCTACAATATTAGAGCTCGAGTAACTTTGAAACTTAATTTTCTTTATTCTATATTTCGATTTTTTACTCAAAAGTTTGGCGATACAAGTATCAAGAAAAGGGAATAAATACGATAACATTTTGTGAACATCGATAAATAATACGTAGGATTTTTTGACGAGGGCTTGATGAGTTCCTATTGTCGGACTCTAATACCTGAAAGAGATCCCAAACAATATGAGCGATTCAATTTGACAGATCTTTAATATAGATTTATCAATAAATTAATTATCAGATCACAAATATAGTAAAAAATAATTTTGTTTATATCTCGAAAACTAAAACCAATTTTTAAAAAAATGAGTGCAGTTTCAAATTCAGCGCTCTAAATAACTTTAGAAACATCTTTTCATTGCTCAATTCCAAAACCTTGAATACTTGTGTTAAATGAGAGCTACCAGTTTTTGCTAAAGCTGAGAAAAGCGTTTTCTTGCAAAGGAATTTTTTTCTAGGAAGTCAAGATTTTCTATGCTAATTTTGCAAAAGAGGCAAAATAAATAATAATGCATTAAATCAAAATCAAAAAGAAAAAAAAGCTGCCAGCTCTTGGTTATATGTTTTTTTTCAAAGGAATTATTGTTCTTTGTGTTATGTTTCCAAAATAGACCAACTTTGCAAACGCAAGATGTTCAAGAAAAAAAAAAAAATGTTAAAGTTTTTTGAATTTAAAATAACATAATAATGCACAAATTTATAATAAAGGGTGGCCGAAGTGCTTTTTGTCATTTTCAAAATGAAATAGCTCAGAAATTAATAAATGTGTTTTCATATTTCCTTCATAACCTAACTGACATAAATCCATGTAATATGTGTGTAAAATATTACACTTGTCAGAGTCGTATTTGAGAAGTTATAACAAAAATAGGAAGAAAGGGGAAAAATATTTAAGTCATTTTAGATAAAAATTATGGTTAAATTTAAAATGGAGCTAATTATAATTCTTACTTGTACATTTGGGAGAAAGAATTATATATTTTAAACGTGCAATGAATTTGATTATTAAATGGAAAAAGTAGTTAGTTATAGCTAATTTTGATTATATAAATTTATAGAATTAATGTGGAATTTCTTATATTTCTTCATCAATATTGTCCTGAAATTAAAAGTTGCGAAATATTTTTGCACAAAATTGAACTAAAACATAATCATGAGATCACTATAATATAAATAAGAGTAAATTATCTTAAAAACTGTATACATTTGTATAATAAATTACCATCTGAATGCCTTCTGCATATTTAAATTATTCTGAGTATGATGATTGTGTTATTTAGAGCAATTCAAGTCTCAAAATATATTTGGAAATAATTTTTGTGAATTACTTAAAAAACTAGTATCATTTTGGTTGATTATTTTCTGGTATGTTACGGACAGTGTTGCCAGTTTGGCCTTTTTTAGGGGTAAATCTAGTCTTTTTAGAATTGTGTAGTTGTACATGACCGAACTAGTTCAACTGAACAATTCACTCAACTGAACGAAGTAAATCATTCATCTTTCTGTTATTGCAAAACGTATAAGTATTTTTTTGTGCTCATTTGTTTTATTTGATATTCTGCTCATACTATTAAAACGTTGCACATTGGGGCCTTTCGAACAGTTTTCTGGCATAAAGTCCAATTTTAAAAGTTCGAATTTTGCAAAACTAAATATCGCATTCAATAGTGAACAATGTACTGAACTTTACCCAAAACTTATTTTTTATGGTATGACATTTATTAAACTACGTGGTCGCCTTCAAAGTCAAAGTTTTTACAAAATATTATTTTATTTTTTAAAACAACTGTATTATATCATCAACCTTAAATACAGAAGTTATACATATGGTAAAATTTTTAGTATATTTTCCCTTATATCATAAATTATTGATGTCTTAAAGTATAGAATCATATATTTTTAAAGACCGTTTATTAACTAGACAATGATAAATATTCACTTTAAAATGATTTTAACTAAAAAAAATATATAAATTTTAAACATCAAGATGTATAACTTGTATAAGCATAAGTTGGAGAATTCATATGCAGATTTTAGCCAGTATTCTAAGGACTAAAAATGTAATAAAATTGTTCGCCTGCCCTGTTGAATAATGATTTTGATTTTCTAACTTAGCTTCACAAAAAAATATATAATTTTTAAAGAAATTTGTGTACAAATTTCTGTACAAAATTATTTCCAAAAATTAATTGTTCGACTTTGGATTTTAATTTTAGACTATTTAATAATGTTACAATCAACTAAAACACTAATATCGTGTAAATAACCATTAAAATTATTATAATTAAAATTATAAAATTATTATAATTAGTGTGGAAATGCACACAAGACTTTTATAAGATATTTATATAAGATGATTTACCAAAAACGATTTTCAATGGGGAGCCTTAGTTTGGGCAGATAGTCATAAAATTAAGTATTATAATTTTTACTTTAATAGAAACAATAAAAACGTATATCGGGAAAATATTTTTAGCACGATTTTCACTAAATTCACTTGAGTTGTGTGTCCAATTTCATTAAGATATCTTTCAAATTGTAAACTATAGTTTTGTCAGAACAATTACATTAATAACGGTTCGTTGGACGGACACACCTAAATCTGTTTAGTAGATTATTTAGTGTCAAAATAAACACTTGACGGTGGCTAAATAACATCGCTTTTGCGCGCTATAAGCATTATTAAAAATGCCATAAAACTGCGCATCTTTCAATTATGCTAGCTATATTAAAAAAATCTTAGTATATTTTTACTTTTTATTTCGGTTTTTCAAATGTGACATGTAACTTTTTTTAACATTTTTAAGAAGCTGAAATCTTTCTATTTTCAAAGGCACTAACATTTTGTTATAGAAACTTATGGTGCCGCAAAGCATACATTTGCATACAATCTGCGTTGTATGTAAAAAGATCCATACAGCAAATTAATTATGTTATTATCAGTGTCCACTTTTAGGCAATTAATGTATGTTTGTAAAAAACAGAAAGAGCTGAATGGTTTTCAGTAAGCAGAAATATTGACCTTGGTCGCTCTTTTTGCTGATTCCCTCAGTTGACTTTTGCAGAAACAGCTCATTATGGAAAAACTCTAACTTTACGACTGAACTACAATTTTACTACTAACTGCAACTTAAAATCTTACATCTGCTTATATACTAGTGATTAAGCTTATAATTATTCTCTACAATATTCTAATAATATCAAGAACCACATAACAGCTTATTTATAATAGCTTAAGATCTACAAATTTAGTTTCTAACAAACATACAAGCAATCATTTATAATAGCTTATCTAATACAAGTTGCTCACTAACACATATGCAAATTAGCAATAGCTTTCTGTATCATTATACTGAGTAGAACTCTCTTAACCCTCAGGGCACCTTTTCTTATATATATTCAAGGTATTATTCAAGGTTCTCTTGCTGGTGTGTCTTCCCGAGATGTCTCACTTATGTCAAACATGAAATTTGTTCGAGAACAGAAATAAGTTTACATCTACTACACAAAATAAAGTAAAAATGGATTTCAATTACGAAAACGCTTAAATAATAAAATTTTTATTTGATTTTGCTCCAGTCACAAAATGATAATAACAGTTAAGTGAATGTATATGATCTTTTAAAGAATTTTAATTATTTATTTAATTATTAATTATATTTATGATTCCAATTTTGCATAAATCTAAATAATGTACACACAAATTTACGCATAATTATTTATTTGAATTATATAAATATTTAAATATTACACAAAATTATTTCACTTATAATATATGTATATAAATAAAACATATATAATTTTTATAATATACAGAATACATTATTTACAATATAATGAATAAATATAATGTGAGTAATGTGTGTAATGTATGCGATGTTTCAGTGGGTATGTGTTTTGAACATAGTAAAGACAAACTTGTGATTTTTGTCAGAAAAGTTCCTATTTGACTCAAATTCGTCATCTCGAGAAGACACGCCATCCAAAGTATTTTGAATAACACTGATCATGATATTTAGGGGAAGATACACCAAATTGGATATTAAACAATATTTAACATTACTAAACAACATGTAAATAAAATAAATTAATATTTACCATTGTGTAGAAGGGAAATTTAACACGTGGGTATAGGTTTAGTCGGTAATTTCCTTCATACATCATATAAATTACGGGAATATCTATAATAACATCTGAAAGATAAAATCATCTCACCAAATATAAACAATTTTACTTACTAAAAAACTGAATTGCCATCAAAATAATTCATCACAATCGGCATTTCTAGTATAAGACAGAAATTTTAGATTTTTTATACAGAAATAGGTTTTTCGAAAACATTTTTATTTTTTAATTTAAAATTTTTAAAAGTATTAAGCTGTACTCAAACAAATATTCAATTATGTAATTAAAAAGTTATTTATTTTAACTAACATTAATACATTGTTTACACAATTTCAATTATAAATATAATAAAATAATTAATTAAATTTTATTTTGAAATAATAAACTAATTATCTCGATCTTAAAATTTCCAACAGTTTTAGACTATTTTTAATTGGAAAATTGATTTTATACATTTTTGCTCCGACCGTTAGAGGGTTAAATTATTAAGATAAATCACAATTAAAAGATTTCAATTAAATTTAGATAAAGAGACGTTACAAACTGCAAACTTCTAGTACATTACAAACTGGAAAATTAGAATACGTTACAAACTAGAAAATTCCAAAATCGTTACTTTAAAATTATAAAATTAATTTTCGTAACAATATCCTAACTGTTAATGAATTAAAGTATTATAAAATTAAAAAAGTTTTAAAATATTTAAAGAAAAACGTAATAGAATCTTATAAATACATAGTGCCTATATATATATATATATATATATATATATATATATATACATATATTAGTAGTATATTAATTTATTACCGTAAAAGAAAACCCCATCGTATAAGTAATATTAATCAATTATAACAAGTAAACGCCCCAATAACTAAATTTGATATGGAAACGAATTACTGTAGGCTGGACCGATTTATACAGAAATTGTAGTAGAGGAAGAATCATTGTTTAATGGCAATTCAAATTAACTTATAAGTTCTTCATTAGCATACGTGTTTGTATAGCAATATGAGTAAACACAAATTTTTCATTATTTTTGTTCTATCTGACCTGGTTTGGCAATAAAATTTATTTTTATGTTTATTATTAAAAATGGGTTTTTGGTAGGAAATATGAGTGATAACAGATTTTTATTATTTTTTCTCTATATGTCCTGGTTTGACTATAACATTGATTTTTAGGTTTTTCAAATAAATATTTCATTTTGGGGGGTGCATGCTATAATGTCGTAATGTTCATGGACTTTATGACACAAAACATAATGTTACAGCGTCCATGGATGTAATGACACTTTTGAGCACCCCTGCGACTGACCGCAGAAGAAGTAGGATCCGACATAGTTAAAACCATTTTCGTCCTGAAGATGACTGACTTTGTCCAGAAATTTGAACATATATGTAGGTGTTAATTTCTTTACCAGAGTATGTGATGTGAATTGTCAAATCAAACCTGGGCAAATACTTCAAAGTTTGAAATAATGAGAGATCTGGTAGAGCAGAAGCAACTGACAAATGAATGTTTTGAGGTGTTTTTTCATGTAATATACAAGTTAAGATCCCGGTTTATACAGACGATTCGTGAATTCGATCGACATGATCAAAATATTGAAAAGAAATGTGAAAGACAGTGTGAGGCGAATTATGCATCCCATTTCCGTTTCCTCAGTGGAACAGTGAATGATACATTGCTTGGATGCGAGACGTAATTTTCTCAAAAGAGTACTCGAAAATAGTACTAAATCACGGTGATCAATAGAAAGTATAAATGAATGAGGCATATTTCGATTAAAATGGCACAACAGAAACAGTCTTTAGAGTGATGGAACTCTAATTTACCTGGACATGGTTTTCAGAACTGTAATTCAGCAAAAAGGGCATTATTTTGCTGCAAATGTGGAAAACTAAATGTCATCGCACCTAGATGTCCACAGAAGAAAACTCTTTTGACTGTGGTTGTAAACAATCTTGCAAATATGGTTCGATAGTATTGTGGTCACTGCACGTAACCATAATACGATTTTTCAAATAAATGATGATTTCTTATTTTAATATCAATTGTTGATTTCAAACTAGTCTAAAATCTAAAAATAAATGCATTATTAAATCAAATTTTATAACAACAAAAATATTTGAAAAATGGAGTTTTCTCAATTTGATATCAAAATTTATTTTCAGTCATTCATATACTTAAAGACACATTAATTTTCAAGAGAAAATATTTAAAAAATTGTGATTGACATCTCATATTTTTCTTAAATCAATTCTAAACCTAAAACCAAAATAAAATTTGTGTAAGTATAAAACGTTAAAATTTTTGATGATTTACGTATAGGGTAATATCAAAAAATTTCGACCCAGCTCGGACTTTGATCAACACCGATTTTAACTAAATTGAGCACACACAATGCGCTTCATATGGTGTATCGATCTGCACCATATCGCTAACAGTTCATATTCTATGAACCTCTAAATTTGGATACCACGAGCTTTTTTGTTAAAAATGAACAAAATTTAAGCTTGAATAACTTTTACGTACATTATCGGATTTGAATAAACTGGTATCCTTGGAAGATCTTTTTATAGAGTCGCAGGTTAGGTTAGGTTAGATTGCCAGCTGCAAATGTAACTATACAGCTCACTTGGGTTCTATTATTGCCGTTGCGTTACCCTATTGGGTAGCAACGTTACAACTAGACATTTTTTTTGGCGCAAGGACCTCTAAAAGGAAAAAGTATCCTTTAACCTTAATTATCCTGAAAAATGGTATTTTAAATTTCTTACTTTTTTACACTTCAAAATTTTATATTTGAAAATTGATTGCAAACATCATGTCAAAAAATAATTAAGAGACCCTTTTTCAAAATATCCTAGGATAAAGGTTATTTTTCATTTGGAGCTCCTTGCGCCAAGAAGATTTTTGACTTTTATGATCTTCCAATCTTGTTAAAATCGGGTAATGCACATAAAAGTTAGTTAACCTTAAACTTTGAAATTTTTAAAGCTGTAATTTTGGGTCGAAATTTTTTGGAATTTTCCTATAAATATAAAAATATTAAAAACGCAAGATTCGGTATAATTTTTAAAATACTAAAATTTACTAATTTTATGGGCGATTTTTCATTGGGTTATTTTGCTAACATGGGTTCTATATTTTAATTATAAATTTATTACAACATCTTAAAAAACATTATAAAAAATTAATGAAAAGAAATAAAATAAAATAAAAAAATATATATATTAGCTTTTTTCTGGCCTTGTTTTTTGGGGCATTTAGCCTTTTCTGACCTTTTTTTAAAGTACAATTTAGCCTCATTTTTCTCACCTGGCAACAGTGGTAATATTAATTATGTGAAATTAATTGATTTTTTTTTTGAAGAATTTTAATTAATTATTTTATTATATTTATAATTGAAATTGTGCTAAAACGCATTAATGTATTAGTTAAAATAAATAACTTTGTAATTACATAATTGAATATTTGTTTGATGTAATTTATATGATGTATGCAGGAAATTACCGGCTAAACCTATACCCACGTGTTAAATCTCTCTACTACACAATGGTAAATATTAATTTATTTTAGCGATTTATTTACATGTTGTTTAATAATATTAAATGTTGTTTAATATCCAATTTGGTGTATCTTCCCCTAAATTTCATGATCAGTGTTATTCAAAATACTTTGGATGGCGTGTCTTCTCGAGATGACGAATTTGAGTCAAATAGGAACTTTTCTGACAAAAATCACAAGTTTGTCTTTACTATGTTCAAAACACATACCCACTGAAACATCGCATACATTACACACATTACTCACATTATATTTATTCATTATATTGTAAATAATGTATTCTGTATATTATAAAAATTATATATGTTTTATTTATATACATATATTATAAGTGAAATAATTTTGTGTAATATTTAAATATTTATATAATTCAAATAAATAATTATGCGTAAATTTGTGTGTACATTATTTAGATTTATGCAAAATTGGAATCATAAATATAATTAATAATTAAATAAATAATTAAAATTCTTTAAAAAATCATATACATTCACTTAACTGTTATTTTGTGACTGGAGCAAAATCAAATAAAAATTTTATTATTTAAGCATTTTCGTAATTGAAATCCATTTTTACTTTATTCTGTGTAGTAGATGTAAACTTATTTCTGTTCTCGAACAAATTTCATGTTTGACATAAATGAGACATCTCGGGAAGACACACCAGCAAGAGAACCTTGAATAATACTTTGGATACAATTTAAGGAACGAAATACCGATTTTAGTATTAAAGGACATGTGTGTAATTGCTTAAACAAATCGTTAAAAACACTAGATACTTACGAACCCTTTATGTAGTCCTCAGTCTTAATAGAAATTCTCGTATTGATTTTGTCGTCAATTTCCTTTACAAATCACATATATAAGTATCTAGAATAACATTGTGAACCTTATCAATCTCTCCAAACATGTATATAAAAAATTTAATAAATCTATGCAGCCTCACATTTTTAATTCGAATAATTAATTTATCACCAATTGCCACTTCTAGAAATTAGCATTTTAAATATAAATATAATATTTTTTAATTTTAAATTTTAATTGCAACAGATACGAGTATTAAATTAATTAAGAATGTTAATTAATTTAGCTAATACATTTATGAATTTTTAAATTAATAGTAATTACAAAGTTAATTGAAAAATTTGGAACATATTTTTTCTGTGTTTCATTTGATACCCAAATTGCTAAAAAGATTTGGTGAAAAATAATTAAATTATTTTTTGAAAAATTGAAATTTTAAGCCGTTCAAAAATGAGAAATTATCATGAAATGAAAAATTGTGTATGCAGTATTACTACATTTGAACCATATTTTCAAAAAGTTCAAATTTGTAATACGATGAAATATTTGGAAGGTGTCGAGTAAATAAATTTAAAGTAAGCAACATGCAGAAAACTGCTGATATCTCTGTTTCTTTTCATTTTGGTAATGCAGTGCACTACTTTGTATGAACCGTGTCAAAACAATTATGAAAAAAACGTAAAGATTTCTGGATTTTCGGTCCATCTATTAATAGAATAACGTTAGAACGAGCAAATTCAATTTCTAATAAATGCAAAAAATCGATTCTCTGTAACTGTTTTTTTTTTTGTAAATATTTTAATGTAAAATGTTAATAATATAATTTTTTTAAGAAAAATTACAAAATTTCGAACATATTTGAATATAGTCCTAACATACTGTAAAATGTGCCCTTTTTACGCATTGTTCCCAAAAAAAGAACTTTGCTGACTTAGATCCAGCTCGTGAAAGGACAATGCCGGAACGACTATTTTGATAAACTGTACTTAGAATAAAGTAAGTTTTTATTTGAGCTAGGGACATTTATAAAAGGTATAAATCACCCTACTATACATTAATGGTCTTCAAGAAATAAAGTTGCAAATGTATCTCTCAAGAATTGATGATTGTTTTCATATGATTCCCAAGATATCACATCTAAATGTTTAAATTTGTGTGAACTAGACCATTTTCAAAACACCTTTATGAATACGCATTTCTTAATAATAACCGAATCTCAATATTTTATAGCAGAACAATTCATCTGAATCTCTTTTTAACAATATGTTTGAATGCTGTTTGTATTACTTTTTAAGCTCATGAAAACGTACACTTATTGATACTTTTGAAGTAATGGGAGAATACTTTCCTAAAAATCAGTTTTATTTATTTTCGCTGATATATAACAGACATTTAAAAACTAGATGTAGTTATCATAAATTTATTCTAAAAATAAAAAATTTACCTCTTGAAAACTAATTACGGTTAATCGGTTATTCGACATAAATTATTCGGTTTATTCGTTACTCAAAAATAGACAATTTTAAATTATTCGGAGAATTAATCGACTAAAATTAATCGGATAACCAAATGACGGTTAATCGATTGAATACCCTATTAAATATAAATGAATTTATGAAAAATATAATTAGTTCCTTTAAAACCACGATAGTAATCGAATTAAAGAGATTTTTGAAATTTAGTCATTATTTTACAGGAATATATAGTTTTTATGATAAATGTATGCTTTTGGTGACATTTATTTTTTAACTAACCATTTATTTGATATAAAAATTAACTTAACTAATTAGGGACCGGAAATCCCAAAATATTACTTGTGGAACTAAAGGCTTTAATGAATATATTAATAGTATTTAATGAGACGTTCCTAACGATGCCCTAAAATATAAATTACGGTGGAAAATATCCAAAATATTCAAACTTTCATAAAATTGCATTTAAAATAAAATATTAGAAAATTTTACTAAAATGTTAATTTCGCGAAAATGAAAACTAATTCAAAATTTTTTTAAATATTTTGTATTAAACGTCATTTGTTTATCAAATGTTGTATTTTTTTTCAGAAAGTTAAAAACTATGTACACTGTTGATCGAGTTGGAGTTGTTTGAGAAATAGTCCAACTCACGTGAACGAAATAATTAAAGCAGAATATTTTGAAGCTTGGGGGTACATTTTCAAAACTTTTGTCTCAATACAAATTCAGGTACTTTACAATGAAGTTATAAATACATATTGTTATTGTATTTCAAGTGCATATTTGTTTGTAATCTGCTGGTGATACAGTCACCATAAATGTTGGTATCCCAATCTCTTGTGTGATTAAAGTTATTTTGTTTTAGTGTTGTTCTGAAATATGTTGTATAAATGAATTATGTCATGAAGAATAAAAGTCGTAACTAACGGTTTGTGTGAATTAGAATAATATGCAGTTTTTTTAAACTGCATAAATTTGCTTCGAAATACTCGTATATGTAATTATATATTCGATTTAAAATTACGTTCTTAAGACAGTGGCTTTGTTATAACGACACATTATAGAAGCAAAATCTCACATTTCCTAATAGATATTCAAGTACATAATGATTTTTTAACCATTTGACACATGTCCATTAGGTATGCACCTGACAGTAGTCATTATAAAAAATTTCTACCTAGTAATCAAATTTTATAAATTACAGAGTCGTTTTCCATTACTCCGTCCATCGAACTACTTAAAAAAAAACATATATTCTTTTAAAGTAAAATATGTATAACCTTTGGAAATTTTCAAATAACGTCCCTGCTTGATATATGAATGAATAAAATGATAATTTTTTAATGCTGTTTTTGTTTAGATACATTTTTCTTTGATGCTAAATATATAACTCAAGCAATACATACACTTAATACATACATATGTAGATTTAATGAAATAAACGAAGAGTATGAGGACAAGAAGAAAACCTGTTATAACCAACTCAACTAAATCAAATTATACTCGAGCACTAAAAAAATCAACCAACTCATGCATCCATCAGGAAGCCAACTCTTTTTCTATATATCTATAGTTTTGTTACTTTTTAAAATACGCTTCGTTGTATTTATTGTTGCAGCTTGTACTCCAACTTGTACATTTTTTTGTTGATGCATGAATATTTTTTTTCGTAACAAAGTTGCTGTAAACATTATTTCAATGCATACATAAAAAAGTTTTACAAATATATGCATTTACCCTGCAAACATTTTCTATTGCGGAAGTCACTTAGAAGAGTATTCCAGAAGTTGAAATTCATCGCTGAAACTGAAAATTTGCAAAGTAGAAGAGTCTTTTAGAAGTCTCGAAGAGGACTCGGAAAAGAGCCTTCTGGACAACACCCGGATGATGCTCATAGAAGTATCGTCTTAGTCTCTTCTCGAAGATGATTTTGCACCTCAAATGTAACTGTATTTATAATTAAAATTAATGTTTTTTTATATTTCCTAATCCGTACGGAGTCTGCTGTTTTTACCTTCATTCGATGCGTCCCCAGGAGGCGGATAGACGGGATCGGTTATAAGGTAAATGACCCAAGCCGAGAAAGCCCGAGGTGGTGCAAGGGCCTCCCTATGTCTACAAAAGATAGCTAATAATAGGGACCCTTCGCCTCTTACGGGCAAGGATATATACCTTGTCAAGAAGCACAAGAGGAATGTCAAAATATTAAAACGGACCTACGAACCAAATTGTGACTCTTTGGCTATATCTTATCCAGAAGTATTAGATAAGGTTGCAGACCGTACTCCACAGCATACATCTTTGATGGCACAGGAGAAAAGTCAACATCTTCATCAATTCGTGTAGGAGCTGCAAGTAGTGGTAGTGGTGAACCTTCTAAACCTGCAACCCTCTCGAAATAGCAGGTTAGGACGAGTAACCTACATTTACAGCTGATGGGATTGATAATACATCATCCAGCAAATCTGGGAACCCATAAAAAGTTGTCAGGGATGATAGGCCTCGGGATGATCAGCCTACAGCTAGTAAGAAGGCAGTATATCGGAAGTATGTCAACCCAGCTAGCTCTTATGGGTTCTCGTAAGGGGGAACCGGAAGGGTTCGTTAAGAGGAACATGTCTGGAGACGATCAACAAACTTCGATGGCCAAGAAGGCAGTATATCGGAAGTATGTCAACCAAGCTAGCTCTTATGGGTTCCCATAATGGGGAACCGGAAGGGTTCGTTAAGAGGAACAGGTCTGGAGACGATCAATAAACTCTCTTACAAGGAGGTAATTAAAAGAACTTAGTCGGGTAGTGAACAGCCATCCACATCAAAAAAGACGAAGGAATCAATGCTGCAGAATTATATTCAAGCTGTGTCATTGACAAGGCTGATCCAGATAGGAGGATCAGCGTTAAGCAATGGCGATAGATTGAGCATAGGATCATTGAGGAGGTCGTACTTGTAAAAGGAAGGCCGGACGAAGTACCATTTAGAGGTGCAGACTGGATGAAGGGTGTCAAAATCATCAACTGCGAAAATAATAAATTTTTTCAATTTCTTAGGAATGTAGTTGCTAAGAGTTCCTACCACCCATTCTAGAGATCGGAAAATCAGGTATTGGAAAATCAGAATGAAAGTATTCCTACAGGTTAATGGAAGCATATTAACACCTTGATCTGTAAGGAGTCTCTTAAAAAGTTGGAGTTATTAAGGGGGTTGTCAATTTCGGGGTTGGGGTTATCAGATTCAGATACTTTAAGCCTGATAAACCCAAAGAGTGGTGCAAATTAATTTGCATCGCTGTGAAGCAGCCTCAACCGAACTGACGAAGCTCCTTATTCGCTTCAACGTGGATGTGGCCCTAATCCAGGAACATTGAATTGGCAATATCAGGGTATGTGGATTATGGGTCGGAGGATATAACTTGTTCATACTGTCCACAATGGAAAAGGTATGCACGTGCATAATGATTAAGAATGATATGAATGTTAATCTTTTACATTGTTTTAGTAATGGAGATCTAACGGTTTCGAAACTGGAAGCTGCTGGATTTAGCAAGCTTATACTGGCATAAGTATACATGCCATACGAGGCGGCCGATCCACCAGGCATCGCTCTGTAGCATCTAGCGGACACATCTGAAGGAAAGGAAGGTATATGGTTCTGGGATGTGAAGTGAACGTTCACCATTTTCAGTGGGGAAGCAAAGACATCAAGAAGAGAGGTAAGTTAGTTTTTGATTTTGTAATCAGTCATTCTGAAAGATAGAGAGGCTGTTATAGATATAACGCTGGTGAATCGAGGTGTGATTTTGCTAGGGACTGGTGGGTAGTCATTGATTTTTCTTTTCGGATCACAGCATGATATCCTGCAGTCTCGACTTTGCGGTATCAAGGGGAAGGTCATATAGGAACTTCAGGAAGATAGATTGGTAGTCTTTTGGTGAGTTAGTGTGTAAGGATTTGAGGAATACTGAGGGCTGGAGAAATTCAGAGAATGTGGTCACGAAAGGTTTTGAGCTCAGTTGTCCAGTGATATATCCTGGCAAGCGTAAATAGCCGAAATGACAGACAAGGGAACTAAGGGATCAATGGTCTACAGTTAGGAAGCTGTTTAATAAGGTCAAACTAATGAGGAACGTTAGTGATTGGAATAGCTATAGGGATAGCTTTGCTAAGTAAAGAAGAAACAAAGGAGAGCGAAACGGACATCATGGGTAAATTTCTGGTAGTCCGTACATTCTGTGAACGATCTGTCCAGACTTAGGAGTGTATTATGTAAAGATCCTGTGGCACCTGGTAACATACAATGTGCGAACGACTCGTGGACAGAGTCTAGCTCAGAGTTTCTCAGTTTACTTATGGAAACGCTGTAGCGATATAAACTTTGAGGTGCGATCAGGTAGAGTCAGTGATAGCCTACACGGATCCGTTTCGGATGAGTGTGAAAATAACACAATTAGGAAGATAATTACTAGAGACAAAGTTATATGGGAAAGGCGACTCACTCGAAACCCAAGGATGAAAACTGAGGTGAAAACTGAGTTAGTTCTGTTTACCAGGAAATATAAGGTCGAGGCATTTAGTTTACCGGTATTGAATGAGATGGAATTTACATTATTGAGGGAGGGGGAATAGCTATGTGTATACTTGGATAGTAATTTGTCTTGGAGGAAAAATATTCAGGAGAGGATCAGAAAGAGGCTTAATGCCTACTACATCTGCAGGAACTCTATAAGTAAGAATTGAGATTTTAAACCGGTAGTTGTATATTGGATCTAAAGGTCAGTTGAGAGACTTACTTATGGCTGTTCAGTCTGGTAGGAGGTATTAAGTAAAGGAACCTATAGGAACCTTCTGTCAAAAGTTCAGTGATGTCCTTCAATTGGCATTTCAGGCGCCAGGAGAAGTACGCCTCAGATGGCATTGGACATAATTCTTCACCTTTTTTGAATTGAAAAGTTTGTGAGTGGTATGGTTGTTCGTTGCCTATTTAGATTGAAGGAATTATTAAGGAACTTCAGGGCGGCGCACGTAAGCATACTCGACGAAGTTCAATTCGACGGTCGTACACTATCCTTGGGACAGTCTTATGACGGGACTATGTTTGACTTCGGGGCTACACCTGCTATTGAAATACCTAGCAGGGATCTCTGGGTTGGAGTAGAAAACCTCCATGTGGACTATGTTGTCTTTACAGATGGCTCAAAGATGGAAGTAGGCACGGGAGCGGGTGTCAATTTTACGGGAACTGATATAATACGATCTTATAAATTGTATGACAGTTGCAGCGTTTTTCAGACTGAAATTGTGGGTATCTATAAAGCCTTGGGATTGTTATAGGAAAACGTTGAATGGAACTCTGTGATTACTATCTATGTTGGCACTGACAAGTCATTATGTTAGGTCCAGTTTGGTACTTGAGTGTAAAAAGGAATTGAGAAGACTAATGGATGTCTACATGATAAGACATTTTTGGATTGCTGGGCATTGCGGCATTCTTGGCAACCAAATAGCCGATGGACTGGCTCGGAACTAGATAGGTCCTTTATGGAAACCAATTGGATCCATAGGGAATTGGACTCTAGTTAGTACGAGTCGTGTCTGAAGGAATAGAACAGATTTCAGGGTATCTAGAGCGCTATGGCTTAGTCTTAAACTGGCAGATTCTGAATAACTTCTGGGTATGAGTCGTAGTAGTCTGAGAGTCATGGTTGGCGTGATTATGGTCACTTGATGAGTAAATGGGACATTGACAAATCGGACTTTTGATGATGTGGAGGAGCTAGAGACAGTGGAGCACATACTCTGTTACAGTGTGGGGCTTCAGCGCGGAAGGCTGAAGTGGTTTGGGAGCCACACACTGCATGAAATAGATAATGTTACAGACAAAGGGCTTCTCTATCTTTAAAGGAATTACAAATGACCATTTGGTTTCTGGGTTTAGACATAAATACGCCACCTTTTTCTACCTAGCTTGTTTTCATAATTATGTATTTTTATTTCGTACATATTCATCAATGTACATTACAAAAGAAGAAATTCACACAAAAATTAAATTTGTATTCACTGAACTCATGAGAAGCTTATAGTAAATTCCAGTACCTTTAAAAAGAAGATTAATAATAATTTTTATGATTAGATTATATTTATATTACCTTTTATGCAAAGATTGTGGCAGGACTTTTTTACAAGCAAAGTTTTGGTTTTTTTTTATTTGTAAATATTTGTCTGTTTTATGGTGCTTTTCCTAAAATAAATTTAAATTGCGAGAAAAGTATGTTTTTACTGAATAAAATGTTTATTATATTTGCTTACTATTTTAAAATATCATTTGCTGATTATAAAACACTCAATTATCAGGGAAATTGTTCTTTTTATATTTCATATTACAGCCAAACTGTACCTAAGTTAAATTATAACTGAAATACATGATTTTTCCTTCTTCTCTACTGTATTGTTTTCTTTTTATAAAAAACTGGCAATCTTCCTAATACACGCCAAGAAGATTAATAATGTAGTAATAAAGTAATGTATTTTGTTAAATTGGAATTGTCGTCATATTATCTTCCAGAAGTGACTTTAAAGAATACTTTCGGAAGACGGAAAGGCGATAGTAATATATTTTGTTTTTGTGAATTTCATAAACACTTCTGATAATCATCTAGAAGTCACTAAGAAGTGATGTATGGACGATTAATTCGCAATAGTAATATATTTTGTGTTTGTAGTTTTCGAACAAACCTCCGACAATCATCTATAAGTAACTAATAAGTGACGTCTGAAAGATTAACAGAAAATTTATCTTATAAATGTTTGAAAGGCAATAAAGAGGTTTTGTGTATATTTGTGCATATGTCCTGACATGGATAAGGATACCATCTAGGAGTTTGAGAACAAGTAAAGCTTACTAAAAAGCTGTTCGAGTATGTTGGATACGAACGTATACGTGTTGTTAGTACAGAAGAGTGAAGGAATTGTTTGAATGTTTAACGAAGCGTACGTTTCGCGTTTTTGTTTTTCTTCATTAATTGATTGTGAAAAGATATGGTATTATTTTTTGTGCATTTGATCTATTCATTCATTTATTTTTTTTTGTCTCTTATCGAATTTTTTTTGTTAGTATTTAATTTGGTTTCTTTGTTTTCGTTTTGTGAGTTTTTTTTTTCATATGAATCGTTGGTTTCTTTTTGTTAAACCTTTAAGGAAGCATGAAATCTTTCCATCTGTCTATTTTACTGTATGCAATTTTTCGGTATTAGAAAACAAAAACAAAAGAAATTATTATTTATTATTGTTTTATTTATATGCATGAATTTATCCATCTGTTAGATAAATGGAAATTAGAATTGAAAATAAATTAAAAAATGATGTTTTATTTTAACAGTATTTACAAGTGTGCATGAGTTAAATGTCAAAATATTTGATAGAGGGTGTATTATTTGGAAGTAGGTATTTCTGTATATATTGTATATATATATACTGTATATATTCTTATATTGATTTAAACTTGCTAGCAAAATATACGCAGAGAAAAAGTATAGTTGAGAATTATCACGGAGAATATATTATTTAAGTTTTTTTTTTATAATATTCTGGTATAATTTATATAATAGCAGAAACCATATTATAGTAATCAAACACTTGTTTCTGTAACCAAATTATTTTTGTAGTAAACATAAAAAATATTTGCCACAATATTATTATGCTCTTCTGCACAATTCTACTATATAATAAGGTAGAAGTGCATAATATAAATTATTGCGACAGACCTATGTGGGTTATGAAATAGTGATATTTTTAATTATTAAAAAATCTGTTTTTGAAGCTCCCAGATAACATACGAACTCATATAAAATAATACAAATAAATAATAATAATAATAATAATAATAATAATAATAGAATAAAATAAAAATACATTGTACCTCTAAGAGAAATCATCCATTACATTTCAATCATAAATGTTAATTAACCATGGAGAAAAACATTTAGTTTATTTTCTTCATAAATCGCATACATTAATAAAGTGATATGAATTACTTACAATGATAAATAAAACAGTTTGGTAAATAAATCATATTTAATTTATTGTAATTGCATTCATAAATAATAAGAAATTACTTATGAGAATTTATTTTAAATTATGTACCTGTTGCATACATCACAAAAAAAAAAAAAAAAAAATTAAATAAAATGATAGAGAACTAAGTAATGAGAATATAAATTAAAATTGAAACTGAAATCAAATTTTATACAAAGACCTTTCCTAACTACTTACTAAGATAATTATTTTTTTAGTCATTCTAAACGGATTCTTACTCAAACTGCCGTAGCTGCAAATGTATTCCCTATTTTAAAATTAATTTCAATTTATATTAAAATTCATTTGTCGAATTAAATACAGAAATAAAAAAACCTTGACACATAAAATAATTTGAGTGAGAGTAAATGTTTTTTCGTAAGGTTCCCCCTTGATATTTTCATTTCACGTTTTCTTTACGGCTCAAAGAGTCGGGCGAACGAATGCGTTGATCATGGCGAATGCGTTGATCAAGGACTCATTACACTAGCCGGCAAAAAATATCATATTTTAAGCAAAAATAAGTGGACTTGATATAATTTGACGTGTTGAGCAAGAATATGCTTTTGTTTTTTTCTATCACGTAATGATTTTTTTTATTGGAATGAATAATATGACCCGGTCACACTAATATAACCCGAAAACGGTTTGTTTAATTTAGATATATGAAACTGCAATAGATGCCGAATAAAATTAATTCAAAATTAATTTGTTTCGGAATTATTCGGAAACTAATGGCGAAATAAATGAATTATTCATGCAAAATTTTAAAAATTTTGCCGCTTTAAAATTACCAAAAATAGCGGATTTTAATCCTTTATCATAAAGCGAGGTATGCTACGATAACACATGTATATACATTTAGATAAATATGTCTTTACTTAGTTGTGAAAAAAATAAGATTTGTACAACAATTTTGGTGATGCTGAGCTTATTTTATTTGTAGCAATACTGAAAAGATTCGATAGTAATTTCTGAATAACTCAGAAACTATAAGAAGATTGTAAAATATAAGAATGTTATATTCAGTAAGTAAGAAGACTATATACTCATCACCTGTCTTTTGTGGTACCTTCATTTACAATTTCACCATTTTTTAGTTTCATGAACTATTTATATAAAATTTCGTTGGCATACATGCTATGTACTGGTGTTATGGCGGATATTCAATTTTTCTAGTATTTGTTTATGAACCAATTTGAATGTTAAAAAAGTGGTTTACTGACTTTCGTTGTGGTCGCACAAGTACAAATGACGCTGAACGTTCTAGACGGCCCATTGAGGTTAGTACACCCGAAAATGTCATGGGTGCCATAAGCATAAACGTGTGACAACTTCAAAGGATTGTTTGGAGTTGTTTAATCGCAATCCGAATGAGTTTTTGCGGCGTTTTGTAACTGTGAATGAAACATGGATCCATTACTGTACTCCAGAGACCAAGCAGCAGTCTAAACAATTGGTATCTCTGGGTGAACCTGTTCCGAAGAACGCCAAGGTAACTTTGTCGGCCAATAAGGTGATGGCAACAGTTTTTTGGGATGCACGCGGTGTAATCCACATCGATTACTTTCAAAAGGGAAAAAAACAATAAATGGCGAATATTATGCCAACTTATTAAACCGATTTAAAGAGGATTTAAAAAGAAAACGACCCCATATGGCCAAGAAAAAAGTTTTTTTCACCAAGATAATGCACGGGTGCACACGTGTGCAGTCTCAATGGCAAAACTCTATGAATTGGGCTACGAATTGGTACCTCATCCGCCATATTCTCCGGATTTAGCCCCTAGTGACTACTTCCTATTTCCAAACCTAAAGAAATGGCTCGGTGAAAAGAGATTCAGCTCCAACGATGAAATTGTTGACTAAACAAAGGACATCGAAATATCCTATTTTTACGAAAAGTAAATGACGATACTTGCTCAAAATTTGACAGGTGGTACTTGATGGGAATACTGTTGCATTTCATATAACTACAAGGGAAGTTCGAAAAGTGACGGACTTATTCATCCGCTATATATATATATATATGTATCTTAGATGAATGTTTCAATATGCTACAAACGGTATTATAAAAAAAATATACCACCATCTTTTTGGATGGTGGGCGTAAAAAATATCAAGTTTTACCTCCTATTATTAGGAAACGTTATGTCGCATTAATATAATAATTTATAGACACAAAATTTAAGGTCTCCAAATTACATATATATATACATATATATATATATATATATATATATATATATATATATATTGGGTCCTCGTGAAATTCTAAGACGACCTAGATGTGTTCGTCCGTCTGTCTGTTACAAGCAGGATAGGGCAGTTCACATATGTTTAAAAACGAGCACAATCGATTCATAAACAAAAAAGTTATGGATCGAATATCATAAAAACTTAGTGTCCGTCGTAACTCTAGGTCATACTTTTTCGCCGATATCTCTTAAACTAAAGCATGTACGCTAACGAAATTTTGCACAAATAGTTCAAGGATTGATGTTAACACAGAAACAAAAAATGGGTGTGATCCGTACACCCCCTATATAAGATGATATTTTATCGGGTAGTATAAAAGTTTCAGATGGGTATAGTATATTGGAACAATTGGTGTATAATTCTTACTTGTTATTTGTTAAAAATGGTATACATAATTCATTCGCAAAAAGTTGTTCAAATTTGTCTCATTTTATAGAAGTGAAAATAAATCTATATAAAGCAATTTCATATAAAATAGTAAACTTTTTTGTCAAAAATATGATTTTTCTACAAAATCATAAATTTTCAGAGCCTAGTGCGAATGGATATTTTAATAACAATAATTCTTGTGAAGTTTTTGAGGCCTTTTCTACTTAAATATTCATTCAGTTATGCTATAAACAAAATTGGGTAAATTTTTTTATAAAATTTAAAAATATACGAAACTTGATTATTTTTGGATTAATTTGGATATCCTCCTCAGAAATTTCAGCACTTAAAAATACTTTTTAATATATTTTATTTAAATTTTTCTACATTACCCTATATGTCATAATACCTCACTTTTCCCTAATATTAAATTATAAATTTGAAAAAATTTTCCGCATACAATATGAGAGCGTGAAAGTTACACAGATACAAATATAGAATGTAAATTTTAAGAGAGCCAATCCCAGCTATAATGATAGGAAAAGCTTTTTGATGGTTTGCTAATGTAATGGTGAGAAACTTGTATTATATAATCTGTTGCTTAAGTATTAGTGGGAAACTTGTATTATGTAAGCTCTCAGCGGTTCGCCGAACTAGTTCCGAAACATCGAATTCGAAATACCACTTGTTGTTCTTCAACACACTCACAATATTTTTAACCGGTGAATTTAACATGGGGTTATTATTGGACGTAACCAATTGGCACCCTCTGTATAATTATTCACTAGCTATTTCACTATAAAATATGCATATATTAAAAGGTAAATCAAAAAAGTGGTAATCGGAGATTTTATTCTTTTAAGAACTTTATTGATAAATTCGAATTAATGACTCGAACTCTATGTCACTGATGTATTATTTATATAGTAGTCTAATTGTTAATAAAAGATTCAAGTGAACTTCTAAACTTGAATTCATAAATTATTTGCCAATTGACACTTAACTGCATTACATATCAATAGTATATTCACTAAATGTAATAAATATAACAAATTCGTTTATATTTTAAAGCCTTTCTTTTCCAATTGGCTACTAACTGCATTACATTTTACTGATATTTTCACTAAATAAAATAGTTGGTTTATTCATGTGAACTTATCAACTCAACTGGCCATTCATGGCATTAGATTCCAGTAGTTAAGTTACTAAAAGAAACAAATTCGTATGTAACAGAAAGAAAAATTTTGAACTGATTCTTTAAAAGCTCTCTACGGCAATTCTATACATTATATGCAAATACGAAATTTGCAGTTTTATGTATGACTTTTTTTTTTAGAATCTGTATCAGTTATTTCGTTAGTGAAATTTAGTGCAAAATGAGATCGTTATTCCGTTTAACCACTTAGGTTTATTGGGCAGCTGTCTAATCAATAGGAGATAGCTCACTTGGGTCCAATTTGGTCCCGTTGTGAAAGTGGGAAAGGTTGAATTTTATATCTCCTGGAAAAGAGAATAAGTTCCGTTTTTCCTGGATTTTCGCTATGGTAACTAATTGTACTTCATGTACTAATTAGACATAGAGCAGTTTGCAGGCGGTGAGACATAGTTTTCAGATATTTCCCAATTCTCTGAGTAATGTGTTTACGGTGACATTTCAAAGAAGTGGAGATAAAACTCTACTTTGCGGAGTACCCCTTTTTGCTATCCTGTAAATGGTAGACGGACCCATGTTGGATATTATAATCCAATGACATTTTTATTGCCTTCGGAGTCACATTACTAAAGGCCCCTTCTATATCAAGGAAGGCCACTAGTGCATATTTCATAATCGAGAGCTTTTTGTATGTACCCTATGAGCGAAAGTAATGCAGTCCCAACGGATTTGCCCTTTATATAGGCATGTTGAGACGCTCATAGGGTTGATCGTTCTACGAAGGTGTAGGTCGATCAACCTTTTCAGTGTCTTCAAGAGAAAGAACGACACACTGATACGTCTGAAGTCTTTCGGTCTTGTATGTGAGGTCTTAGGGATAAAAACTACTGTCCATGGCTCAGGGATATAAGAACATGACAAACATGCAGAGTATATCGGAAATAGCCATAGCTATATATCTGCATTGTAGTGAAGGTCCACAGGTATAATGCCAACAAGTCCCGGGGATTTGTGTGGGGCAAATCATAGATTGAGCTGTAATTGGAGACTAAATCATATTAAAGTACCTAGTACTAACTATCGTAATAACGTTAACCTCCCTTCTATTAGCTACTATAAAGATTGGTTCTCTTACATTATTTAGAATATCCAAACTACTACAAAGAATAAAATCATATAAAGCTCACCCCTTATATTTGTGTCAGAGCTTCTCCAAACGACATGATGGGAATTAGCGTCAGCTACAATTACAAGCGGTATATTGTTTTCTTTAGCCGATTTGATTATTTCGCGAACCTTATTTGGGGGTGGGTCGCAGTGATCACGGCCCATATAGCTAAAGACAATGTAAATATGCCAGAGCTGGCCTCAAAGCCGCTACTACAGTGAGCTTATCGCTGAAATCTGAGAGAATGAAGATACTGAGTTTACTGCTGCTACTATACAAGAACGTATGCGGGATCAGCATCGTCTTGCAGCTTGACGAAAGAGTTTGCGGACTTCGTGCGGACTACGGACTCTCTTTCGCAACCACGTGCGTTCCTTATTCCCCCCGGTAGACCTGTAGGAAGATTGACTCAAAGTCACAGTAAATCTTCTCACTTTTTTCGCGAATATGCAATTCGGCCAGCGGTGATTACCCTAGTTAAGAGAAACAAGTTCTTTAGAATTCTTTTCACATAACCGATCCAGAAATCGTTCGGCGGAGCACCGTCTTAAAAAGAGCCCTTCCGGCCCTTTGAGGATCAGTTTCAGAAACCGAAAGCTGGTTCGCGTTTCCTTCACTGGCGGAGGGAGGTAATACTAGGGAATCTGAAGACTTGTTTGTAAATTCTTTGGTTACAATAGGG
Source organism: Protocalliphora azurea (assembly GCA_932274085.1). Classification (NCBI taxonomy): domain Eukaryota; kingdom Metazoa; phylum Arthropoda; class Insecta; order Diptera; family Calliphoridae; genus Protocalliphora; species Protocalliphora azurea. The sequence goes on along the minus strand of OW026519.1, from coordinate 115,421,729 downwards.
ACTGGAGTTGCCGCTCCCCGAGTTGGTTTTGAGCAGGCGGTCCCTGAAGTAAGGGGTTTCGCCGACCTTGTGCCGGCGCGAGCCAGAGGAGCTTTTGAGATGCTTGGTTTGAAGCTCAAAGGCACCTCGCTGCTCTTGCTTCCCGAATTGGAAGCTGGTTTTTTGCATTTGGTAGACTTACCACTTCTTGCTGTTTGTTATTACTATTCACATTTATATTTTGTTTGTTTTGTGTTTATTTGATTCCATAATTTTATTCCCATGATTAAGCTCGTTTTAAAAGTTGGACCATCCGCGCATAGACGGCATACATGGACTATGCTATTAACATACAACCGACCCATGCCCTGGCGTCGAAGGGGAGATGTTAGCGACTAGTCTTCAATAACCACTAACTAGCCAATCAGGCTCTCGACACAGAAACCAATCACCTTAACCTTAAAAGTTGTGACAGTTTTGGTCCGCAGGAAGTAACTGGACTCGGCCTAAGCCCGTACCCTTACTTAGATTTGACAGTGTAGTATGTCAAACCTAAATAATGACAAAGCTCCCCCTATCCGCCGCCTGGGGACGCGCTCGATAGGAGATCTGTCAAATCTACACTACTAGTGAATCATATAAGTAGTAATATAGCTAATGCAAAGGGGCAAATTGACACTTTTAGATTCGCTAGGCTGTTATAGATTATTGCATTTGTGTTGGTGAGAAAATAAGCTTATGTCGTATTATTATTATTATTTGCAAGAGGAAGAACCCTCGGATTATTAAAAGGAAATAAACCATCGTTTTTGAAACGCGAATCCAATATGGCATTAATTCAAAAATAATTTTTGGGTTAAAAAATAGTAATTAAAAAAGTCTTTAAATTGTGTAAGTCTATTCATACAAATCATAAGATCTTAGCAAATATTGAATAATTATCAAAGATTATAAATTACACTTATATTCGCCATTTTGATTTAATTAACAACATTAAATATATAAACCCTATTTTTTGTGTCGTTTTATTACAATATTGTCCATTCTGAATTTTTTATTTTTTATTACAGAATTTCAATGCCAAGTATTCTAAATATGGTTAAAATTCGGGAATCGTAGTCAAGTGAATTTGGCATATTTCTCCCGTTTTTCCGAATTCGTAAAACCAAAAAAAAAAAAAACAAATTCATATTCATATTCAGGACACAAATCTGTCAAAGGTGATTATTTAAAATTTCATCACGTTGTAAAATAAATTTGTTAACCGCCATATTAGCTATACTAGCTATACTAATTATTTAATAAATTTAATTTAATTTTTCTTTAATTTTTTTATAAATTTTGTTTCTTAAACAATTCTTTTCGAATTTCGAAGTTAAATACGAAATTACATTTTTAACTATCCAACAAAATGTTTTAATATAACAGTTTTACCGTTGTAACCAAATACTTTGACATCTCCATTGAAAACCAAGGGATTTGAGATAAATATTTGAAGAGTACAATTTTAAGCATTTTATAGTTACAAGTAGTACAATATGTTGTGTTACTGGTCTGATGGTATACACTGGAACTTCCTCGCCAAGTAAATGGTTTTAACATAAATTAAAATAAAACTACAAAACCCATTTCTTTTAAGAAATAGGTAGAAACTACAATATAATTTGTAAAAAATTTATCGTGTTCACACATACATACATACACACATACATATATACTTACATACATTTAGTATTTGAATATTTTTGGTTTCAATTTAGATTACGGTTGTTATGTAGGGCATATGTAGGTGTCATTGAAAACATTACACCTAAACATAAAATCCGCAACAACGGAATACAAAAAAAAAAAAGAAAAAAATAAAATAAAATAATATTTTATCACGTAAATCCCATTAGATATTTTCCTTCTACTTTTAAAATTATGTATGTGTGTGTGTGTGTTGAGTGCTATTGACCAATCGAAAATGGTTTAGAATTGAAATCGAAATTTTATTTATAGTATTTTCCTTAGTATTTTTTCAAAGGGGGTCCATTGAATTGCTACAAAAATAACAAAAATTCGATAATAAACGAGTCATTGAGGGTAAAAAAGCCAAGTGACAATTGACCGCAACATAATGTCGATAATATAGGAACAAATATACTTTTGTTTGTATGTATAATATAATACATATGTATATTAAGGCGACTAACTCAAAAAAGTGATTTTGTTACCTCCCTTAATATTTACCATGACATGTTTTATGAGGTTCCCGAAAATATTACGGTAAAGGTATTTTTTTAGACTTCCTTTAAATTTTGGTATTTTTTTCCAAAGCAAGAAAATGTGCCATCATTTGAAAGGTATTTAGAAGGCGAATCCATTGGTATATAAAACATATCAAAAAGTGACCTCAATATTTTTATATTCCACAATATATATCATTTTTAAAGTTTTTTTTTTAAATATCTTTTGTTATTTTTAATGAAATTTTGAATTTTAAAATTTCTACTGGCTTCAATATATAAGTTATAGTCTCTGATTAATTTTTATTTTAATATTCCTATATCAGTTAATTTGATACAAAGAAAATAAAAAAAGAAAAAAATGAAGCAGACAGTAACAGCTTATATTTATAAGCAAGTAGAAATTTTTAAAATTTTAATTTTTGTTAAAAATATCAATCAATGTTTTGAAAAACCTTAAAAATAGTATATCCGTGGAATATAAAAACATTTAAATCACTCTTGGATATATTTTATATACCAATGGACGCGGATTCCAAATACCTTTCAAACGATACAACACTTTCTGTACGTTGCTTTGGAAGAAAATACAAAAATTTCCAAAAAACTAAAAATTACCTTTTTTACAAACGTTCCAGCGCTAAAGAGAGCCACCTTAATGTATATATATTTTTGTTGTTTTATACGAGTTCAGTTTTAAAATTGATAATATTTACAGAATTTCGCCACACTTGGTTGATCTGGGATCGTTAGAAAAGTTTATTGCTAACAAAGTTACGTAGTAGTTCATAATCAGGTATTGACTCGAATAATGTTTGTTCGATTAATCGACAAATTAAAATCAAATAATTGTTCGATTAAATTAAAACCAATAATTTCGATTAAAAATATATTCGAATAAATTATGCCGATTAATCGAATAATTGGAGTAAAAAATATTTAAAAATGTACATTCTTAACTAATTTTAAAGAAGTTTTTAATTTTATTTTTTAACAAATTTAGCTTGAAAACAATTGTTGCAAAATATTTAAAATCTAAATCTTTTAGTATATCGGCAAGTGATACCATAATTTCAAATTGTATTAACCAAATTTTATTCAATGAATATGTGACTGAAATACAACGCGTAATTGAAGTATTAGGTTATTTTTAATCACAAAAATTAAACCTATTAAACGTCATTTTAAAAAATTATTAATAAAAATTTTAATAATTTGTTATTTATAATTTGAGTTTGTAGGGGATACAGAAAAAAATATTTTTTTATATTCAATTTTCCGTAAGAAACAAGTTGAAAGACTTTAAACTTGATTTGAAAAAACCAATAGATTCTCAGTCTGGTTTAGTAGATATAATGATGATAGCTTTGATGAAACTTGTGATATAGAAGGGATTCGGAATTAAAATTGTGTTAAGCATATTAAGAATTGCTGAACTTCTTTATCTAAAGTAAATCCGTTGTTTTTTATTTCATAAATATGCCATCAGATTTTTATTTACTCATTTTATGGACAACAATAACTGAAACGAAGTAAATATAGAGAAAAAATGGCTTAAAAAACCAAAAAAGAGAAAAATAGATTCAAATTTTAATCACATATCATTTTCGAAAAACCATTTCAGAATGGGAATTTACCCTTTTTTTTATTAAGTGATATCATATTTTTGATATTTCCAAGAATGTTTAAATTGTTATTGTTTTATTTTTGTAAAAACATTAGTATAACACAGAATGCTTGATTTATTTTTTCATAAATGTTGAAAAACGGGCAAAATATTAAGGTATAATTTATTCGCGTAACTCGAGTAATTTAAAAACTTTAATCGAGTTATTTGATTAATGAATAACCAAAAATGAATACCCTATTCATAATGATCATGTTGTCAGTTTTGTACAAATTTTATTCTTCTGGTCCATGAATTCGTGTAATACAGGGATCCTAAACTTTTCGAAAAACTCTCGTTTATGTAGGTGTCATTTATTTATGTACTTAGTATAAACACGTGGTCATGTGCTTGTTTGAGTGTGAGACCATAAAAACAAAGATATCATTGTTACATGACCCCAAAGGATTGAAATTCGATACAATAACTTGTCTAAAGCCAATAAATTTTCGTTGCAAACCAAAAAAAAAATAATAATAAGGAAGCAAGACAACACAACAAAGAAAAGAAAAAAATACATGAAAAACATTTCAGCTTAAATAAATACACGACACGTTTATAACTACAACAACACTATGCTGTATATTTTATGTCTTAAGTTTCATTATGCCCACTATGGCATTGGTTTGCATCGTACACGTGCAGAATTATACAGCTAGCGGCAAAAAATATAGCAAAAATATTATCGCTATCAAATTTCTGGATAATATTTGGATAATTTCGAAAAAATTTGCAATATTCTTTGTACGTGTAAAAATTTAAAAGCTTGGATAAATTATGAAAAATTAAATTTTAGTTTAATTTAAAAACTCTATATAGATAAAGGCTAAGAAATTAAAATATACCTATTAACTTTCTGAGGCGATTTAAAAATGACCGTCCGTCCATCTGGTCGCAATTTTAAAGATGTGTAATTCAATTAAATTTGCACGTGCAATTTAAAAAATGCAAAAATAAATTTTTTGTTACCATAAATAACTTTACCAAATTTCATAAGAATCGGTTCATAATTGACAATAGCTTCTATATAAGGAACTCCCTGAAAATCATTTAAGCACTTATAAACCCAGTGCAATTAAATAAGTAAAATTTTACACATTTATGTTTAATACAAGTGTAAATCAATGGTTCGTGGGTCCGTTAAAAGGACATTTAAATAGATTATATATGATTTGATTTTTATAGGATCATAAAGGTAAAAGTGCTTCATGAAAACTGAATTCTGGTGACATAAGAGACCATATCTATCTAAAAGGTCACCAATATTGCGTCCATTGTTCAAGAAAAATTGTTTTGCGAGTGTTTCTCGGGGAATCAGTATTTCATAACATACGGTGCTAAGCATACTACTTATACATGATTTACAATAGGTTTATTCTTTCTGGAGACTTCACCGCTACTATAGTGTTCATTGCAGGAAAGATTTAGTCCACTTAAAATACTCCTTTATCATCTGATGTCTTAAAAAATTAACATACAAGACCGTCAATGTGAAAAACTTTTTCAGAAAAAGTCCGTTAAGTACAATACGGTGGAAAAATTTGTGTAAATCACACTGCACAGTGGAGCAGAATCGAAATTTTTTGGAAATAAATCTGTAACTTCTGATCGGCTGGTTGAATTTTTATGAAATTAGCATAGGCGTAACAGAGGAGTGTACAATGTTAAGTTTGGAAGGGGGGCACAACAAACCCCTCAGTGGCGGAGCTAAAGGGGTTCAAAGTTAGGTACCTCTGACATAAAAAATTTTTAATTTTTGAACCATTAGTAATAGATAAATGCTGCAGCTAGGTATCACCGGAAAGTATACCCGTACATTGCCACTAGATCATAAATATATAAATTTTTAACCACCCCCAATAGATAAATACATTTGTTAAATTTAGGTAAACATCATAAATGTAAACTAATAAAATACTTATTGATTAAGATAAAGTAGACACTTTTTGTTTGTTTTGTTATTTTAAATTCATTAATAGAAATATATGAATGCTTAGAAAAGGATAAAGATTTACTTAAATTTGGGAAATGTGGCAAAAATAATTATTAATTATTTTTATAAAAATATTTTGTGTATAGATATTACTAAAAGTATACAGAAATATTCATAATTTTCTAAATGATTTTCTAAAGTTGCAAGTTTGTAAAAATATAGTCATATATACAATAAATTAGAAATATAAAAGTTTAAAAGCACATATTTCTGAAATGAGGCATGATATTGACTTGACTTTCTTTTGCAAAAGATCGGAAATTATATATGCTAAAGGATAATTTGGAATACATATTTTTAAAATTTCTTTCCCTATTTAGAAATAGACAAAACATAAGGCCCAATTTGGGGTTTTGGGAGAAAATACAATTTTTTTAATTGTAATAACATATTTGTTTATAAAGATATCTTAATGAAATTTGCAGGAAATGTAAATATTATTAATATAAATTAAAGCGCGTTGACCAAATTTCAATCAGGGGTAGGGTTTTCCTGAATTCCCAAAAAAACTAATGAAAATTTCCAAAAATGGAATTTTTTACATTTTTGGCTATAGAATCCACATTTTTTCGAAGTCCCGTAGATTTTGATTTAAAACTTTTAATAACATATCGAGAATTTTTAAAATATATTCCTCTTGTTGATTTGTGCTTTGGGATTTGAGAAAATATGGTCTAAAATCAAAACTTTCATATAAAATGGGTCGAATTCCTGAGAGTGTGTACCATGACTAATTGACTAATTGAGTTATTGGGCTTGTTTTTATCTTAAAGTGATCTTTCAGAAAAGTGCCAAATTATTATATGTTGCTAAAGACAATTTTATTTTAGATAAAAAAGAGTGTAGATACTTTTTCGGCTAAAAAGATACAAAAAGTCGTCTTTTTTGCAATTTTCAAATTTAAAATCGTTTATTTTTGGACTCGGTAAAGATATTGACTTCAAATTTTTTTATTCAATACATAATTTTGTTCTTTAACTAGTTAAGAAAAAAACTAATAAAATCGATCGGAAATACCAGGATATATATGAAAAAAACTGGACCATGAACATGCAAAATTATGGTGCGTAAAAATTCAAACGCAAATAACTGGAAAACTATAAGAGATAAATAGGAAATGTAAGCATGTTTTTATAGGTATATAATAATATATAAAAATATTTGAAATCGGACGAGAAACAAAAATTTGGCAAGTGATTAAAAATTTTTTTTATGTCAGAGGTACCTAACTTTGTTGTGCCCCCCTTCCAAACCTAACATTGTACACTCCTCTGCTACGCCTATACCAAATTTCATGAAAATCCAGCCAGCCGATCAGAACTTACAGATTTATTGCCAAAAAATTTCGATTCTGCCCCACTGTGCACTGTAATATAACAAAACAATCGGTCCGTTGTTGGCGTTATCGCAAAATTACTTGAATATTAAATGTTACTTTAGTGTTAAATTAAGTATAAATTACATTACAAAATTCCAGACTGAGCCACACAGTTATTCGTTTCCATACAAAAACCGTCAAAAGTAGAAGTTATCACAGGCTTAAGAAATTTGGTGTACTCACAAGGCTTTAAATTACTAGATTGCAAATGACTAGATTTGTTCGTGCGCTTATACTTTGAATATCATTCGACCCTATATATACTAATCTTACTTTGGAGATACGTTTTATTAATTCTCTGTTATCAGACTTTCACGAATTTTGATCTCAATTTTTTTTTAATTTTAAAATTTGTTGTTTTTTTGAGCGGGGTTTGTGCGCTTCTCAACTGAATATAAATATTGAAATAGGGATTGATATTTGTTGTTGTATCTTAAATAGTCAATGCTTTCCTGTCTGAAAATTACGCAAAAATGGAACCTTTTGTTTTTGTATTTTTATATAGCAGATATCAATATGTACAAATCTTGGATATATGGATATAATATAATTGATCGCCACTATAATTTTAAGTCCAATGTCGTTGATATTTGAACACGAAACACTTTTATCAAAACACATTTTGCTAAGGCACATCGCATAGACAGCACGAAATTTAATATAAATTTGGAAGATAACAGTATTATTAAAAAAAAAATACAATATTAAATATAATTTCTTTAGATTTAATGGAGAAATAACTTAGATGCAAACCCCACTTTTCGCAAAATTTTTAAAAATCGTGACTTTTAGTATAAAGAAAGCTTTAAGAATGTTGCTCGGAAACACTAAAATATATTAGTGTAACATATTTTAGAGTTTCATCAAACACTAAAATATCATAAGTTTTATTTGAATAACTCAGTATGTTTTGATATTGCGTGTAATTTTTTACAGAATTATACATAAAATTCAAATGGGTAAAATTTTGCATATGCTCAACTTTAAGGTATGTGTTTATCCAATAAAATTTGTAGAAACCAATGAAATTACGAATAGCTAACTTAACTGCCAAATAGAACTCTTTAAGTAAACTATAATTTTTTTTTTCTAAAAAATAATTATATTAAATATAATATATTTTTGATAATCATTCAAAAATAGTCTTTTTATTTAACTAAGTTAAAAATACTCCTCCTAATGTGAATTAGATTTATAGAAAAATCAATATATGGATAAAAATTGTTGAATTGGTTGCATAAAGTTGGTATAATTAATTCGAAAATATTTGATTTTAATGGAGTATAATATCTAGTTGAATGATTTGGGATTACGAATACGATTAAGCTATAATCGATATTCATATGATGGCAAATTAATATTTGGATTCTGTGGAAGATTACGAAAACAGAATAAAACCGATTCAATTTTCTTCGTATTGAGGATCCCAGATCATGGAAGCATATTCCAGGATTGGTCTTATGAAAGATGTGAATAATTGTTTAGAAACGTAAGGATAATTACATTCTCTTCTCCAACGCTTGAGAAAACCTAGAACTTCTTTGTCTTATTAACGATTTGTGAAACGTGGGAATTAAAGGATAGCTCACAATCAAGCAATACAGCCAGATCAAGAAATTCTTTGTTTTTGAACATTGATAGGAATAGCTAAAGCTATGGAACAGCATACATTAATATTCTACAATTCTTGATGTAAGCTGGTAAATCATTTATATATATATTAGGAATTTTAAGGGGCCGAGATGACTACCTTGTGGAACTCCGGATAAAACAAGAATGTTTTGCGATGCACATTCTCTAAATAATACACATTGGTATTTATTTTTAAGATGTAGAAATCCATTTAAGGAAAATAGTTGAAAATCCGACTTTATCCAATTTGAACAATAGGAGATCGTGATTTGCTTTATCAAAAGCTTTACTGAAATCTGTATATATTGTGTCTGTCTGTAAATTGGAACATCCCTTTCTATAGTTGGAAATGTTGGAGCTGCTCCCGGATTTAAACAAAGGTATAATATAAGATTTTCTTCAAACTTCGGGAAAATAACCACTAAATATTTATACGTTGAATACGTAGATTATTGGAGAATGAGAATGTAAACATAAGAATGTAAACATATAAGGACACAGCTTGAAACACTGTCAGGTCCACATTTATCAGAATATTTTAGATTCTGTACAGCTGTCCCTACCATCGATTTGTCTAATGTTGGACAATTTATTATGGTTGCATCAGGAATTGGATATGGATAATTAGAAAGTTTGTGTAATCCTTTATCAGATTAGGTGGATGAGAAGAAAGCGGCAAATATATTGGAAACATCTGTATTATTTGAGGATTCTTTATCTCCAAATTTCATGGACGGATATCCAACGACTCGACGCTTAGAATTTGCAAACTGGTAAAAATATTTTCAATTATTTTTAAGATTTCTTTTAATCTTAGAAAGGTAATTATTGTAAAATTGGATATTTTCTGAATTGTAAACTGATCTTGGTATGGAATATCTCATATAATTAATAGATAAACCGGATTTTTTGTATCAAGAGATCAAAATGTTAATTAATTTCGAATCTTCTTGAAAATTAAATAATTTATACATAATTAAACATCTTATTACCCAATTCACAAACTCGTCATTATTGTGTTTGTTAAAATATTATATGATGGAAGAAGAAAGAAGAAAAAAATCGAATTCTACTTGGCTCAAAAAATTTTAATTGTTAAATTTAATTTAAATTAAATTTTTTATTTTACAATTTGTAAAACTTTTTATTGAAAAATTTTTTGTTCATTCCATAATAAACTTTTGTCAAATAAAATACTTTAAAATAATTGCGGACCTCTTTTTTATATAGGTCCGCAATTATTGAAGACTTCATTCGCTAAACTTAATGCAAAAAACTACCATCTATGGATATTTATTGGAGTTGGTTTTGCGCAAAGAAAGATTATGGAATCATATGGTAAATGTTGTTCCTTATACGCCTGATGATGGATGGAAACGTAAGAATGAAGAAAATATTGTGATTATTGGATTATCCGTTGAAGATAATCAATTAATGTCTATTAAAAGGTCTGAAAACGCCCATGAGTCATGGGAAATTTTGAGGAACCATCATGAAAAAGATACGATGATAAGTAGTGAACGTTGAATGAAGCAGATTTGTAGAATGAAGTATTTTCAAGACACAAACATCTCGGAACATATTATTGGTCAAAAATTCTCTGAACTTTGGTTAGTGGGTATGTTATTAAGCAGTCTGCCATCATCTTACAATACACTCGTAACTGCTTTGGATGTAAGAAAGGTGGAAGAACTTACGCTAAATGTAGTAGAAAACAGTTTAATCGAGGAAAGTCAATGGTGTTTTAAAAATTTCCAATTATAAAGACAATCGCAATGTCAAAAGTTATCACTTCTGTAAAGTTAATGGCCATTAAACGGGACTGTTGGAAAGACAAAGAATGACAATAAAGAAAACGAGGTTACAGCATTCAGTAGCAGTACAAATAATTTTTGTTGTTTTTTTTATTGAGCAATGGTCTTAAATCGTGGGTTCTCAACTTTGGAGCAACCTGCCACTTTTGCTGAAATCGTTCAAATTTTTATTCATTAGATTTGAACCATCAGGAAGAAGTAACAGTAGCAAATGGACAAAGTGTAGTAAGAACCAGTAAAGGTAAATACAAAATAACTTTACTTAACTCCAAAGGAGAAATTTTTAATACTGATATTAATGATGTGTTGCTTATACCATCGCTTTATGGAAATCTGATGTCTGTCAATAAAATTTTGAGCAAGAATTTTCAATTAAACTTTAAAGGAAATCGTTGCGTTATTTATACCAATGAAGTTAAAGAAATCGGAGTAGCTGTTCTTGTAAATGGATTATATCAATTGCAACAAGATGTAAATGCAAAGGCTATGGTATTAATAAGCAACATGAAGAACTGCATTCCTTATTGGCATAAGGTATTTTTACATCGTGATGCTATAAAGGTAAGTTTTTTGGAAATACATGATTGTGAAAATAAGAGAACATATGAGGAGGTTTGCATAAATTGTAAAATGAGTAAGGCGCCATTTTGTCAGTGAAAATCCTTAAAGGTTTTAGATTTGGTACACACTGATGTTTGTGGACTAATATAAACAATAACTCCCGGAATGAAACGTTTTTATTTAATACTTATTGATGACTACCGTCGTTTTACAGTTTCCTACTTGCTAAATTCGAAAAGCGAAGATTTTGAAAACTCAAACCTTGAGATGGATAAAATAAGTTTGCTAGATATCCGATGATTACAAGGTCTTATAATGGTGGGGAATACATCGCTCCAAAATTATCTTGATTCTAAAGGCATTCAATACCAATATACCGTGCCTTATTTTCCGCAGCAAAACGGTATTGCTGAAAGGAAGAATAGAAGTTTGACTGAAATGGCTAGGTGTATGATTACCGAAGCTAAATTACCAAAAACTTTTTGGAGAGAAGCCATAGTTAGAGCCAATTTTATTCAGAATAAATATTATTCAAAACTAATTGATAGTACTCCGTATCAATTGCGAGAAGGCAAAGTTGCCGAGATAGATAGATTTCAAATATTCGGTGTTATTATAGCCAGAGAGAAGCACCAAAAAATTGGACAACAAAACTGAGATTTTAGTGTTTATGGGATATTAAGAGCACTCGAAAAGGTATCGTATGGTAAATTTTAAGACGTATAATGTAACAATTAATCGTGATGTCAAGTTTATAGAGGAAGAATCATTTATAATAATAATTCTATTGATTCACTTAAACAATCTGATAACTCGAAAAATGATGAAAAATTAGAAGAAGAAAACAGTCATTCAAATATTTTATCAGAAGATGATATATCGTTTCCAAGCTTGGAAGATCTCGGTGAAGAAATTCAAATCCATTTAGATGACAGTGAAGAGTTCGCAGAGGTTTAAAGCGTTTGGTAGCTCGTGGGTTTACCCAAAAGTTAGGTGATGACTACGATGAAGAGTATGCATCTGCTGCTAGACATACAACATAAAAACATTATTGTCAGTCGCTGGTGTTAAAAAAATGTCAATAGTACATTTGGATGTAAAATCCGCTTTCCTCAATGGAACCGCCAGGTTTTGAGGAAGGGAATAAACTTGTATTTAAGTTAAAGAAGAGTATATATGAACTCACACAGGCTGCTCACATTTGGAATAAACTTTACATGATTTGCTTAGGTGGATATAAATAATCTAATGCTGATCCCTATTTATATACATGATATTGATGATATTTTATAATTTGTATCATAAATATTTATTTTAGTAGTTTTTATTTGGTTTTCAACAAAAACTAGACGAAAATGGTTTGTAGCCAATGAGTTGCATTGAGCGTTTTTCGTTGTAGGTAGGCCACGTTTCTTTCGCGACTCTACATTTTTTCAGATTTTGCCTTTTCTAGAAAGTGTTTTTGGATTCTGTTTTTGACTGATCCTAACGGGATTGCGACAGAAACCGATAAGGAGGCATTCAAAGCAGAGCCTGCCCGGGCTAATTCGTCTGCCTGTTCATTACCATAGTAGTCCCTATACGCAGGAACCCAGACTATAGTAATGTCATACAGTCGACTTAGTCCAAGCAGTTCCTCTTTACACTGTCTGACTAGAATAGAGGTAGTTATCGGTGATTTGAGCGATAGTATTGCCGCTTAACTGTCGACAAATAAACCAATATTTCCTTGAATATTTCTATCGCGAATTAGTTTACACGCTTCCCTGACCGCTAGTATTTCCGCTTGGAATATGCTTGCTTCGTCAGGGAGTCTACATGAGACACCAGATCCGACACCGCAGTTCATCTTTGAGCCGTCAGTGTATATCCTAGTTAAATACTGTTCAAGACGATTACCCCTTCTCCATTCACTCCTGGTAGGGAATAGGACTTTAATAGTATTTCCGAAGTCCATCTGGGGAATCATATAGTCGATAAATTGATTGAATTGCGGGGGTATTAAACGTAATATCCTCGCGTGCCCATACGTTCTAGATCTCCAGCTCTCTGTTGCAGATAATCTTATCGCACTATTAACTGATGATTCAATTATGTATAGGTCTATAGGTGTTAGATGCAATATAGTGTTAAGAGCTTCTGATGGACTAGTACGTAATGCACCTACAATGCCAATGGAAGCGGATCTTTGTATCCTGTAAAGTTGGTCCACCACACAAGAGATCCATATACAAGAATGGGCCGTACTATTGCAGTGTATAGCCATTTTGTCAATTTTGGACTCAAACCCCATTTCACACTGAAAATCTTTCTACAGGTGTAGTATGCTACCGTAGCCTTACTAACCCTATGTTGAATGTTCAGCTTCCATGAAAGCTTGGAGTCCAAAATAATGCCCAAGTATTTTGCATTGTCCGACAAGGTGAGTTCACAGTTTTCTAACCGTGGTAATCTGAAGCTCGGAATCTTGGTCTTTGTGGTGAAAAGTACCAGCTCTGTCTTGCCCGGATTCACTCCTAGTCCACATTCTTTGGCCCAGTCACTGAGTGTAGTCAGAGCAGTTGACATAATATCACTTATCACGTTCAGAAACAGTCCTGATACTAGTATCACCACATCGTCCGCGTAAGCCACGACTTTCACTCCCTTGTCTTCCAATACGCACAGGATGGTATTAATGACAATAAGCCACAACAGCGGAGAAATCACACCTCCTTGTGGAGTTCCACGCATAACTTTTTTGATCTTAACACTGTTGCCTAAATTCGCAATGACGATTCTTGTCTCTAGCATTGACACCAGCCAGTTGGTGATATAATCCTCAACTCCTAGTTCGTATAGAGCTCTCTGTATCGCCATAGTCGTGACATTGTTAAAGGCGCCTTCTATGTCTAGAAAGGTAGCCATAGCGTATTTTTTAAATTCAATGGATGGATCGATGACTCTTACGACCTCCTTATTCCACCAGGGAGGGAAGCTCTTTTTAGCCTTCGTCATTGGACAGGATATATTAAAAGCTTTAACAATTTCCTTGCTTAATGTGCTCTCAATTTGGTCAAGACCCTCAGTCGTTGCTTCGACTGGAGGTATTTTTTCAGTGTGTGCATGAGAATCCCATTGAACTTAGTCCAGTTCGTTCGTCTTGGGTTTCAGAAAGTTGACGCTGTTTCTTTGCAGACGAGTCCAATGTCGAAAAGTATCCAGCAATGATCCGAAAAGGATTTCTCTTTGGATACTCTCCACCTATCAACTGATAAATTGGATCTGTCTTTCGTAAGTGTAATGTCTAGCACCTCTTCCCATCCATTATGGTTCACCGAGCTCGGAAAAACGAATATGGGGTCGTTGCCAGAGTTGCATATGGTCAAGTGGTTTGTATTAATGAAATCAAATAGACAATCACCTCTGTCGTTGATTTCAGTGCTACCCCAAATTGTTTGACTTGAGTTTGCATCACAGCCAAGGATAATGTCATCTTGAGCCTTTATAGAGGCCAGAAACGCCTTCACTTCGTCTGGCGGGGCTGGATTGTCATGTGCCATATAGCTGGAGGCGACTCCTGTTTCGCAATAATTCGACCCTTGCGACTGTCAGGTCTGCTGAGCTATACTGTGAGCAAAGAAATCTATTTATGTGTTTTTTTAGCAATAAGACAAGATCTTGGCTTACCTTTATCTTTTACATATAGTGTTTTATATGTTGAAGTCGGGAACCCTTTGACTTGGGAGTTTGAAACCCAGGGTTCCTGGACTATAGCAATGTCGAGGTCCTTTTCCGCTAAAAGAAGCCTCAGATTGTCTGTAGCACATTTTGAATGCTGCAGATTAATTTGCACGATTTTTATCGTTGGTTGTGGGGATTTTTGCAGATTCGTTTAGCTGTATGCCTATCAGCAGATTATTGGCTACTTCCAACTCGTCTGCTTCGCCAGCTCCTGGACCTGTGGGATGGAACACCTTAACCTTGGCGTCCCTAACCCCAAAGTACAGTTTTAACCCCGCCTTCTCTAGCTCAACTGCGCTATTTTCTGAGACGGCGAAGATAATGCACTTGTTGTTGTCCCCATGATCTTCTGATCGGATGACTGTCCAGTCACCCATGGGGACACTGGGGTTCTGCAGCTTCAGACACTCCAGTATTTTCTGGTTATCGCAGCTCAACTTTGGTAACCAAACCTTTGCCCGCAGTCTCATAGGGATTTCCCCCGCTGGGATAAGCTTAAGGCTTAAGCCTTCTGATGAATTCTTTAGAGAACACGTCCAAGCATTTGATTATCCTGTAGCCCCGGTGTATCTCACCAGAGTCAAAACGAGGCACTGTAGAGTCTTTATTGCTGAGTACGTGTTCCATCACGAGTTCAGTCAATTTAGGCTCTATAGCACCCCATTCTGCTACCACAGGAGTTAAATAGCCGCTTTTGTCGTTGCCAGTGCCATCAGCAAGTGATCTTTAACCACTTCGTTAAACGGCCTTCTTGCTGACGTTATTGTTGAAGGAGCCGGAGCGGTCGATTTATTTTGGACCTTTCTCCTCTTCGGCGAATTGCTACCCTTAGCTTGGGAGCGGTTTCGCTTCGCTCTTTCCTGCACTGCCTGGGATGTGGATGGTTGAGAGTCCTTAAACTTAAGATACTCGTCAAGCACCGATTGGTATTTGACACGATCTTCCTTATCGCGTTCATGAGGAGTGCCATTTGCCTTATTCTTGGCAATTTTTTCCAGTATAAAGAGATCTTCGATATAGCGTTGTCTCAGAATCTCTTTCTGGCTCTTCTTTTTCTTTCGTTTCTCCTTCGACTGGTCGTCAGACTTGACATCCTGTCGAGGAGCCATTGTGTTTTGTGACAGCGGGGTGCTATGACTGTCTCCCCTGCTGCCAGGTTGTTCGACCAAGGTCTCTTGACTAGAGGCCAAAAGGTCGTCTTCCGAGGAGATACCCATCTCCACTTTTTTGTTGTTGTTTTTGTTTTTTTTTATCTAAATTTTCCATTTGGTTCCCACGAGTAGGCACGTAAGGAGACCATCCATGCAGGGACGGCGTACATGGACTAGACAAAGAAAATTTACAACTGGCCCGTGTCCTGGCGCCAGAGGGGAGCTGTTAGCGACTAGCCATCTAACTAGCCATCCAGGTTCTCGGCACTGCTACCAACCACCTTAACATTACAAGTGGTGGAAAGAGGATGTGGAATAAGAGGGGAGAAAAGAGGGTAGTTGGGGAAAGAGGATAGGGAATAGATAACCTTTGGTCATGAAGACCTTTAGAGTCTAGACCTTGATTACTCAGTATCTTCCAGGAGGACAACTTCAAGAAAGAGACCACAGCCTACATTTAAGCCCCAACATCGCGACAAGATTGTTATCCAGGTGGGGTTGACTTGTGTGGAAAAACTAAAGAAATTTATGTAGTTTTTCAATCAAAAGTCTTTATTAAAATTCAAACAATAAAGTCTTTATTAAAAATTGTTAAGATATGTTTTAATATTGAAACTATATATTCTCTGATCGAAGAAATATCAAATAGAGCGGAAATAAAAAGAAAGGTGAATGTCAACAAAATCTACATTGGGAAGAAATAAGGTGTGTAAACAATGTAGTTTTTGAAATTTTGTTTTTTAAAAACCAATCAGTTTTTGTTTTGATATAAACGGCATATTAGGACCATATCGGCCGGTACGACTGATTGAAAGGTTTCTTTCGTTTCTTTAATATTTCATTTACTGAAGTATGTATGTAAAAGAAACAAATGAAAGATGTTTGTTTTTCTTTTCTTTGATATTTCATTTGCTGAAGTACAAATGTATTAAATAGAAAGGAATGAAAGATTTTTGTTTTTTGTGGGAAAATAATACCCAATGAATGGTAAAGAATTTTTTCTTAATATTTTTTCTTGATATTTTATTGAGCTATTTTGAACATACAACATTTGTGTATTATTTATTTATTTACATCAAAATTTGTTTGTTGCTGGACAAATATATTTCCTTTTTTATATATTTTCTTTTGTTATAAATATATTTATTGTTCTTAATGCACTTTTAATTGAATGCAAAAATAAATTTTTTATTTTTATTTTTTTGAACATATCTCTTATATTTTTTACATTTGTTTAGTTTTTGTTTTGCTTACTTTATGCAATCATACGATCATATTGGATTTACAAGAAAAAAAAAGCCTAGTAAAATTTCTTAATACTGATTTATAAACTGTCATTTTACTCTTTCAATTTTGGTTCTCTTTATTGGATTTTGGATACGTGAACGCAAATACAGTAAGAGTTTTTATTGAACAGTAAAATTTTTGAATAAACGAACGTAAGCTAATTTTAGGAGCAGGAGGATGCAAAGATCACCAAAATACTCAGAAGACCAGATAAACAAAACTGCTTAAAACTTGATACGTTCGAACACTATTTTAGTTTTCTGTCCTATTGTAATTAAATGGATTTGTTTCAAGGTTAACAAGCGATTCAAAATAGTAAAAGTGTAGCGGTAATGGTATTTTGGATTATTTCGGTAATGGTATTTTAGCGGTAACGGTATTCATAGTTATTTCGGTAATGGTATATGAAAAGTACTCAAAAAGGGTGGCATTTTTTTAATTAAAAAGCCGAGGTGACCAACTTTGGAGGTCTACCCAGTACCCTATGATCCGCAAGGACTATATGCTCCATCAAATCAACTCGAAAACACCTTGCCTCTGGACAGATGAAATTGAGATATTTCCAACGGTTCACAAGTTACAGAATTATTTCCAAAAAAAAAAAAAAAAAAATACGTTTTGGAACCACTGTGCGACAGTTAAGTTAAATAGGTTTTTTAGCGATAAGGGTATTTTAGTAGTAACGGTAGCTAACATAGATTTTTTTAATAAAATTTGAGTCCCGTGGAAAGAAAAATAGGAGCCAAAAGTAGTTGAAGAAAACTTTACTCATGTCAATTAATGGATTTTACATTATTTTTCATCAGTGTTATCATCATACATTATGTACTACTAAATATACAGTCATAGTCATATATATTTACACTTTTTTAAATTCTTGGAAAATATGGAAAATAAGTCAAATATTTGTGTTTTTATAAAATATTTTTAAATAATTGTTTTGTTGTTGTAAAGTCTGGAATATGTAGAGTAGATTATTGTAATTTCTGTAACAGTCGCCGTATTTATTTCTGATATTAAAAGAAAAAATTCTAATGCATTTTCTTTTAAAACATATTTACGCATAGTTTTTATACTTTAAAATTATTTACACAGCTTCAAAAGTAAATTATTTATTATTTGCTAAAGATGGTCCTAAATCTTGCCTATAAGATTGTGAAAGTCTTGTGATATAACTCAATTTTAATAAGTTGCAAAAATCTTACAATATTGGCAAAAATATTGAAAAAATAGTTTTAGAGTCAATGTGAGATTTAAATGTAGATTAAAATGGTACATCATCATTAACATTTGTAAAAAAGTTTGAAAGGGTGAACCGTGTAATCTTTAATAAAAAGAATCCCTATATGAAAATAAAAACCTTTGAAAGAGAAATTATCAAAAATCTGTCATAAAAATTGAACATCGTTTAAAATATTTGCAAAATTCTCAGTAGTCATTATTTAGAAAGGTTGTGATGTTCACATTATAAGAAGTGCAATACATTGGTTCTTTAATTGTTTTTTTCTATAGCCCTTTTTAAATATTTATTTAAATCTCAACTTAGCTCTATAAGGCTTTTTAATAATTTTTGCCACTATTTTTATATTTTTGCGATTTATTAAAGTTGTGTTTGAATTTTAAGATTTTATACTGTCTTAAAGACAAGATTTTGAACCATCTTTGGCAATGTAAAGCGTAAATAATTGATTTTTGAAGCTGTGTAGATAATTTTGATGAAAAATGCATACGATTTTTTTTTAAATATCAGAAATAACTACCGCGACTATTTCAGAAATTACCATATATTTCTGGCTTTACAACAACAAAACAATTATTTCAAAATATTTTACGAGTATAACAACACAAAAATTTAACTTCATTTCAAAATTTTCAAAAAATTAAAAAAAAAATGTTAATATATATGATTACGAAGGTATATTTAAATCATTGAAATATTAAATTCAATGATTTTCAACTGTCGTGAAAATGTTCCAGTCAAAATTTATCGAAAATTTGTATATGTGTATGTATATGTTTCAACGTCAATTACATACAAAAAGTTTTGGTTGAAATGGGCAAGTTTTCAAAAGCTATTTTAAAAGTATAAGGAGTAAATGCATTTGGAGTGTGTGCCACGTAGATCATTTCATTGACTAATTTAAATATGTAGGAAAAATGTGTACCAAAATCCGTACTTTTTCCGAAAAAAAGTTTTAAAAAAGGGGTACAACAGTTTCAAGAGAGTTGAGAAAGGGTCAATTTGTGATTAAAGTCGCATAACAGTAACTCTGGTATGTAATACAAAAGCATCCGATTAATTTTCAATACAGAGGCTTTGGTCTAGAAGTAGTAGTAGAATTAAGCTCTGGATCTTGTATTATTAGAAGTCGAATCAACCCAATGAATTACCCAAAGTCACATTAACCAGCTTAATATAATCATATTTGATTACATCATCCGAAACCGAGTCAATAAACAGCAACTTATTAAATACGAAAAATAAACAGACGTTTTTTTTTTTGGCAACTTGTGTAAACTATTTCTTATATAGCTGATTTTGTAAAATATTCTTTCAAACCTTTTTTATTTTTCCTATGCGTATTTGGCGTTTGCTGTTGTCTTGTTCATTGGACCAAGTTTTGTCTCTATAGTCTTTTGTAATTTTTCGTTTCAACGCCTGGTTAGTTTGTTGTTTATTATGCATGAATATTGTTGCGTTATATTATTTGAAGTTTTTACCAGGTTGTCAGTTTTAAGCTTCTTTTGTCATTGTTATACGTACATTTTTATTTATAAAATTGCATATTTGCTTTGTAATATAAATAGGTATTCATATCTATTTTGGTGAGAAAATATTTTTCTTAAAACAAATGTTTTAAATGGTTAAAACAAGGAACTTTTGGTATCAATGAAATCTTAATATTAAGAATGTTTGTATATTAAGAAAATTGAAATATTGTATTGCAAGAGCATTTCCTTGCAAAAATATTAAACAATTTTAAAATAATGCTTGTAAAGCATTTTTGACTTTAATAATCGTTTATAAATACTTATGAAAAACTTTTATAAATTGAAAATTTTATTATGAATTAATCTATACAATTTTATTTTAATACATAGTTTTTATAAATAAATAACCTACATTTATTTAAAGGATTCGTCTTAAAATTGGTAAATAGCTTTTTTAATTCTGTGGCTTCCTACATGCATCCTTACAATTTTTTGAGGCCATACACGTCCACGTAAATACTTCTAGCAGTTTTACTAAACAAAAATCAACATAAAAAATTATTATCTTTTTCATCAAAATTTAATTAATAAATAAAATAAAAGAAATAGTAAAAATAAAATTCAAGTAAGATTTTTTTCTCATTTAATTTTTTATTCATTCAATCATCTACTTGATTGATTTAATAAATTATTCAATTGCATTTTCTGTTTTTCATTTTTACAGTGATTTGTAACTGATATAATCATTTTGGTGAGAGGTTCAAATTTAAACAATTTTTAATTGAATAAGTTATTTTGGATTTTGGTCAATTTTTTCTGATATTAGATTTTGCATTTAGCAGCTAAACATTAGTGTTGCTAAAAGTTGAGAAAAACAGAGGCTAGAATAATCTTTAAAAAAGGTCAAAAAAGGCTAAATGCTCCAAAAATAAGGCTAGAAAAAAGTTATTTTTTTCAATTTAAACAATTATTTTTTCTCGTTCTCAACATTTTTTGATATTTTTTTAAAGATGTAATAAATTTATAAATAAAACTTAGAACGTAAAAAATACAAATTGGGTTATATCAAGTTTTAGAATTTTCTTCATATGCAAAATGATTTAGTGTTTTAAAGTTAATTTTTCGTCACTTTTCCTTTTTGATTTAGCATTTCCAAATTTATTGGGTGATTTTTCGCTGTTATATGAGTTTTTTTTTTGATTAATGAAATGTATATATATATATATATATATATATATTTATATATATATATATATTTATATATAAATGTACATAAATGTAGTTTTGATTATTAATAATGAAGCGCCGCAAGCAAACATTTTTGTTACAAATTACTCGATTTTTGTGCGAATAAATACACACGTGGATGATACTGTAAAAATGAAAATGGTTATAACAAATAAGAAATTATTTTCTTCATTTTTGAAATATCAACATTTTAGCGTTTTTAAGGCAATTTTAAAATCAAAACAGGCTAGAAACTAGAAGTTATAACAAAAATTTTAAGGCTAAAAGCAAAATAAAAAGGCTAGATTTAGCCTTAAAAAAGCTAAACTGGCAACGCTGTTGAACATTGTCAATTTTCTAGTTCTCTAAAATATTTTGTTTGCATATTTTTATTTTCAAAATATATTTTAACATAAAATTATACAAGACAAAAACAAGTAAGAAAGGCGATGATACGATACAATACGTCAAACTGATTTTTCTAAATTTTATGTAAGTTTAGATTAAAGAGTCTCACGTAAAAAAAACTGCAAATGTACCCTCTAGAAATGAATATAATTTTGTTATTATAAGATTCCCAAAATATTACACCTGAATGTTTAAGTTCGTATTAACTCGACTTGAAAATGGTCCTTTTAAAATACGCATTTCTTTCATTATCATTATCAAAATTTTCGTTAAAAGAAAATTTACTTCAAATTGTAATAGAGGAATACTAAGGCCTGGAATATTTATTTAAATAATTGTTATCCCTCTTTTCATTCGCAGAATATTAAAATTTTACTAAAGCTTTTTGTCATATTTTCTTTTTTCAAAGATATAATTTTATATATCTCGAACATATTTCAACATATATTGGGTTTTAATGTACCATTGGAATGCTCTATTCTGATACTTTTTAAGACTACATATAATTAACCCTTTAACAGCAAGAGCGTAAATTTTATGCATTTAGTTAACAAAAGGTTAAATTAACAATTAAATGTAGATGAATTTATAAAAAATATTATAAGATCTTAAAATCGCGAAAATAATAGAATTAAAGAGATTTTAGAAATGTAGGCACTATTTTACACGAATTTATAGTTTTTTTTTATTAAATGTATATTTTTGGTGACATTTATTTTCTCAACTAAACACTTATTTGCCATAAAAATTAACTTAACCTATTATGGACCGGAAATCCAAAAATATTACGTATGCAATTAAAGGGTTAAATGAATACATGTATCAATAGTGAGTGAGAATGAGACCTTTCCAAAGATGCCCTAAAATATAAATTGCGATGGAAAATGTCATAAATATTCAAACTTTAATAAAACAGTATTTAAATTGAGGTAATAGAAAATTTTACAAAAATTATGGACCGATACTAATATGTATATAATTTCAGTTTGTTTCCTACTTATATAAAAGTTATCTGTACTGTAATACTAACGTTTTTGAAATTTGGTACACAGTTTAACACTTGTATAAAACTTATTTGTGAAGAAGTTCATTAAAATATTGCTATTAAAATATTGCTATATTCCGGCTATGGCTAAGTTAACTAATGGATAAATAATAACTAATTTCAATAGGCTTCGTTCTTGCACCAAATAATAATTTGTGTATATTTTTATCATTATATGTTCAAAATTGCGGCCTGTACTTTGCTCACAAGGCTTACATGGACGGACAGCCTGGCGGATGGATGGACGAGCATCGCTAAATCGACTCAGCAAGTGATTCTGAGTCAAATGGTATACATTAAGTGAGGGTCCAGAGATGATTTCTGTGCCTTACAAATATCAGCGCAAACGCATAATATTCCAATCTCTTATGGTGGTGTAGGGTATAAATATGCCATATGACCAGTGTGAACTATGAAAAATATGTTAGCTTGAGAATTTTTTACTACAAATTAAATGCGTAGAAATAAACGAAAACTTGCAAAGCTGACAATTTGAAAATATGTGTGGATAATTCATAATTTAATTACTTTATTATATAATAATAATTTAGTTTTTTCTGATTTTGAAATTGTAATTTATAAAATGTAATTTTTTTCTAAATATTAAATATTAAATGTAATGTTACCACAATTAAATATATCTAATATAATGTTACCACAATTGGCAGCATTTTCAAAGGATGAGTTTATACATATAACAGATTACAAGCAATTAACAAATAAATAATTTTCAAGAAAATAAACAAATCTAAAACAAACTAAATGTACATATATATACCATGATTAAATTGAGTTTATTTTTAAATAAGACTTCTGCGACTTCTTTATAATAAGGACTTAATGAAAGATGACTTTATATACTTTCTTGAAACTAAAAATAATGTGATTTATCCACTTACTATATCCTTAATTCAGATCTTTAAATCTTCTCCTTTAAAATGATCAATATCTAAATCTGGAAAATGCATTTTTTTCTATTCTAAATTTAATTTTATATTTTGCAATTTTAGACCATTTTTAATTTAAAGATTTTATTTAGAATTCTTCTGGCAAGATTGCCAATTGTGGTAACGTTATATTTAATATTTAACAATACGAGTAGTTCATTTAATATTTAAAAATAATTATATTTTGTAAATCACAAAGAATATTTTTAAAAATATTTAATATTGAAAAATTATAATAATAATGAAATATCAAACAAAAACTTATTTTTAAAATTACAATTTCAAAATCAGAGAAAACTTAATTATTCAGGTAAGTCACAGAAAGTTTTTGGAAGTGAAAATTTTCGTATAATCGAATTCATAACGTTTTAGTTTTGTTTCTTCACAAAAATAAATAACATATATTTTAAGAATTTTTAAATATATATTATGAATCAAACATAACTTTTTTTCCCAAATATTTTTCATTCAAGATAATTTTTTTTTCATACATATTATGAATTGAACATAATTTTATTTTTAAATAATTTCTCCTAATTTATATGTATTTTCTTTCTTACATTGAATAAAGAAAACTTAAGAAATGTTCATAAATTATATGTATTTTTATTATTCAATAACGAAATTATCATTAGTTAATACGTAATTTTTAATAGAAAAAATACTAATTTTTTGTATTATAATGCATCTTTATTATAATAAAATTCAGAAATGAAATAGTAATGTTAAAGAACGTAATTTATATTATTAAACACATTTTACTACTATTACTAGATTAAATGACAGTAAACAATAAAAATTAAATATAAGTAAATATCGTATCTTATCAGAAACAATAGCTATTTTTGGGTTAATTTTTGAAAAAAGAAATTTTAAATGAAAGTTTCTGTAAAAATCCAAAATATTTCAGATTCTTTTGGATATTTTAAATCAAAAGTTAAATGAATTTTAAAACAAATGTCTAAAGCTCTTAAAATACTTCTTAATGTGTATTTAATTTTATAAAAATATACAAAAATTTAATAAATATCATGTCTGTCTTCAACAAATAGAATACAAGGTGTGTTCATGGATTTATTTTTGAAAAAATTGATCTTCCAATATTTCATGATTTTCTCCAATTATAGCAAATGAGTTTTGTGAATCTTTGACCGTAAAATTTTGACGCATTTTTTTCCATTTTCCAAAGGAACTTGAATCGAATCAGGTTTTAAGATATTGTGCCAACATCATAGTAAAATAACGTTTCTGAAATCAGAAATTTTACAACTATAATTATTTGTTAAAACTAAAATACGTTTTAATATTATTTTCGAAGCTGCGGCAATCAATATTTTGAAATACGAGTATATAAAAACTATCACATTCTCAGAGAAAAAGAATTCATATATTTGAATTTTTTTTATAAATATAATGAATCGAACATGACTTTTTTCCCAAACTTTTGCATAAAAAATAAAATTTTGTTCATAGATATTATTAAATTGTTCATAATGAAAATTTTAGTAATTTTGCAAAATTTTTGTTAAATCTTCGGTTTAGTTTTATTAGATTTGCAATGGTAAATGAAAATAGTTATACATGAAAATAATAACAACAAACGCCATAAAATGGCAAAATTACAAGGAAAATCTGTAAAAAGAAGTAATGTCTAGAAATTTGCACAATTTCGCTCGCATTCTGCAGCACATCATTTTAATAAAAAACGCTTCTCTTCTCTTCCCATAATGTTGCTAAAAATCATTAAAAACCTTAAATTTTCCAAGGAAAATTTCAAACGTTTTTTTACAAATTGAAAACATAAATGAAAATTTATACAATTTATTTTAAGTCTTTTTGACTTTTGATTCATTTTAAAAAAATGTAAAAAGTGTTAATATTTAAGACATTATTCTTAAATATTATGAACTAAAATCAATGAAAGTAAATTCTTATATTTCTGCATAAACTTTTTTCTGTGTTATTTAGAAAGCTTCTTTCTTAAAACTTCTTAAATTTTTTGTCAATATAATTCCCGTTTAGGAAAAAATCATTTGCTGCAATTTTTGTAGTAAAATTGATTTCAATCTAAATAAATGCAATTTAAATATTAAGTTTTTTTTTTAAATATATTTTTATTAATCGTATCTTACTTACTAATCTATAACTAATTGGTTTCTTGTATTCAGACCACAGTTCCAATATTTCTAATATGCTATTTTCTTAAAGCTGACTACATTTTTTCCAACAATTTTCAAATTCTTCGACATTTAATATTAACAAAATTATTTAACATACCATCGGTTTCATTGCTTTGAATTAAACGTAGTGAATTATTTAGAAATTATGTCTTTCAAATAAACAATTTATTTTTTGTTGTATTGTTAGTAAAATGCACACTGATTTTTTATTTACTAATTGTAATTTCATGTCCAATAAGTTGGTCAAACATTCGTCGTTTATTGTACAAAATGTTAGTTTATCGGAAAGGCCTTTTCTAAATATGAAGTTTGTAGTCGGAATGAAAAATAGTAAATAATTCACAAATTTGCTTTATTTCAACCAATCTTTCATCCTTATACCTGAAAAGATTATCCTTTTCATGTAGTTATAATGAAAGTTTAAGAAAATTTTCTTCATTTTACAACATTATTTTCAATAGTAGGTTCAATTGTAATCTCCATTAAATGCACTTTATTATTTTGGAGAATATGAAATTTATTTGTCATGTCGAGTACTCCATAGATGTACATTTAAATGTTTCTTGTAAAGATTCAAATTTTCAAAAACTTGACCACAAATTAGACCAAAAAAAAAAAAAAAAAAAAAAAATTCCCAACATTAGTTTTAAACTTGTGAATTAGTTTTAAATGCAAAACCTATCTATCATTATTTTCACAACTTTTTTTTTTTTTTTGCACACAAAGCACTTTACAATCATATCATGATTTTATAAATTATTGTATATTTATTATAAATTTTTAATAAATTAACAAAAATTAGTGTTTGATAAAAATTAATATTTTATTTTCATAAATCATTTTACAATTTTCTTCTAGCGACTTAGTCATTTTTAACAAACAAATTAAAAAATAAAAGCAACAAATTTTTATATATTAATAATTTGAAACAAAAAAATTCATATTATTTATGTACTAACTTTTTTCTGTGTTCAGCTCTAATATGTTTTCATAAATCCGAAAAATATTAAAAGCACACTTATTTTTAGAAAAAAATGTGCTATTTTTATATTAGAACAAATTGATTAATGAAGGAAAAATATTTAAAAGAAGAATTGAAAAAGAAAAAGTATGATTTAAATTAAATTTATAAATCTTGTGTGTTTACTTAACAAAAAAGGGTTTTTGTCCACTTATTGTTCATTGTAAAAAATTCTTAAATTTCTTACAAAATTCGTTAGTGTGAATTTTTTTTTTTTTAAATGCAATTAATAATATATTCATTGTTAATTTACATTAAGTTTTAAAGGTGTCTTATATTTAAATGCGATAAAAATGCCAATTCAACTTTACAATTTTTAACGTGGATTGAAAACGAAAAAAATTTTTCCTTATTTCGTTTTTTGTAGAAGCTGAATACGATTTAATTTTTACTTTCGTACAAATTTGTGTTCTGCGATATACCCGATTATTATACAGTAAGGTAATTAAATTACGAAGTATCTACAATATGCGTGTGAAATATATAAAAAATATGTTGATCATACTTATAAACATAAAGAACACAAGTGCTCAAACAACTATAGTTCATTTACGAATTTTTATAAAACATATACATATACATTCTCTCATTATTTTCATTTATCCTATTTAGTTATTTTGTGCTTCTGTTACAATTTAGTTAATTGATCAACAACAACATTACATATATACGTATGTATGTACATCAACAGAAGATGTTGCAATTGTAGTCATATTTTTCAACACGAACTCTTTTTCAGTACTAAGTACTTCCTTCCAATGATAACACAATGTTCCCTTTTGCTGGGTATACATACATACATACATACATATGTTGTTGTTGACCAATCAACTAAATTGTAACAGGAGCACAAAAACGAGCACGAAAAAAACCAAAAGAATTGGTGATCTGTTTATGATTTGTAAATTAAAAATGTAAGGCAAAAACTACTTTATTGTATCTACATTTGCAAGATCTTCTATTGAAGCGTTTTTTGGTTAAACGACATTACTGTTTTTTGTTATTGTTCTTGATTTTGTTTTTATTTTTTATTTTTTCTGTAAGATAGAAGTGCAATAGAATAGAAAGATAATATAGAATAACGATGAGTATGAAAAGAATAATATATATATATATATATATATATATATATATATATATATATATATATATATATATATATATATATATGTACATATAGGTATTTTTGGCGATTCTTTTAAATCATATCTGATTTCTCTCGTTATGTTTATATTTACAAAAAATATTTAATTAAAAAGCCAATTCATTCTACTAGAACCTGTTGACTCGCTTATAGTTTTTATTTACTAAATTAAATATTCACTTAACACAGCGATTACACTTTTTAACTTAATTGTTGTTCGAGTTATATTTCAAATTAACTTTTTAATTTAATGTAATTTATGTAATTTAATCAATGACATATAACTTAAAATTATGATAAACAATATTATGTATTTATATATCAACGAAAGTGTAGTTGATAGCGAGAAAAAAATAAACAACCTTTATTGTCCAGCTCATATTTCAATCTCCTTCCCAAAAAAGTATTGCAATATTTTTAACGAAAAACTTTTAAGAAGGAAATTTAACGCCTAATTAAAATTCATACTACGTTTTCATATCACATGTCCTATTATAGTTGTTTTTGAACATAATCCATGCTAAAGTAAAGATTTCATACCTAAACACAAAGCACAAGAATATAAAAATAAAACTAGAAAACATTTCAGTTGGTGATGAGAAATTTGGAATAACCTGTTATTTATCGTGGCCAATTTCGAGAAAAAAATTAAAATTATTTTGATCAAATATTTCCTAAATAGTAATTTTCAATATCTTATATTTGTGAATTGAAGAAAATTTTTTTAAATTTTGTAAATATTTTTCCTTTTTTTTTAGGAAAAAGTATTCATCGTTTGCGTGGTTTCCTACAAATCATTTGGTCAACGGGATTCTCTAATATTTATATATATATATATATATATATATATATATAAATATATATAAATATTAGAGAATCATTTTTTCAACGGGATTCTCTAATATTTATATATATATATATATATATATATATATATATTACGGTTGGAAATTCTAGCATTTCCTACGAACTGATTATAAATATTTTTTAAGAAATTTTGTAATTTTATAAATTTTTTTATAAAATTTTTATGTTATTTATTTATGCTTTGAGGTATAAATTGACAAATTTTATCAAGATACTTTTAAAAATTGCGACTCTGTACTTTGTTCACAAGGTTTACATGGACATGCAGCCAACCCATCAGACCAACTGACGGTCATCATTAAATCGACTTAGAAATTAATTCTGAGTCGAACGGTGAAGTTCGAAAATATTTTCTGTGCGTTACAAACATCAGCACAAACGCATAATATTTAAATCCTACACCACCATAGGTGATTGGAGTATTTAAAATATAATGATTTTTCCAAAATTATAAAGGTGCAATTGAAAAAAGGAATTCATTTTCAGTAATCATTGTGTGTTTGTAATTTACACTAAAAAGGTATTTTTAATCGTATGGCAAATTTGGATTTTATAGAGAAAATTCTAAATATTCAATACTTTTGTATATTTTATTACTTTTAATTACTAAGTCCATATACACAGAAAATTTTAATGAAATAATTAAATTTATTAACATTTAATTGAAACGAAGAAATTGGCAAGCGTATAAAATATTTATGATATTTTGTGTCAAATATCCATAGAAATACACGGATGAAAATAAATGTAGTTATCCGACCCGACCATCTATGTAAGTTTACATTCCATAGTACATAAATGTTAGAAAATGCGCATATGCTTCGCTCTACGCCCAGAGAAGTATCGATTACATATGTGTATAAAACGACACCCATAAAAAATTTTAACTGCTTGTTCAAAACATTGATCGCATTAGTGTGAAATTGACACTACTATAGTGTCAAATTATTAAATGGCATTATGTATTCTATTCCGTATATTGTAAACGAATTGACGAAAAAGTTGTAAATATAACCACAAGCGTTCTGTATTCTGAATCATAATTTTTGCCTCAATATATGGGTTCCATTATCAAAATTTAAACTCGAAAGTGATGAAGTGTAGTGAAAACAATAGTCTAGTTACAGTCATTTATATACAAATTTATAATCTGAAACAGGGGTTCTCACAAGCATTAGCTTCCCTACCGCCTTGAGACGTTACAATTAGGTAACCTCCCACCGTTATTTTTGTGTAATAATGAAAGGTTTCAAATACGTTTTTAACGTTTAATACCAAAACTGTTTTACAATCAATGTTAAAACAGACCAAAATTTTTAAATTCAGTTAAAATTCAATTATAAAAATTTATTTCTTATTTTGATATTAAGCTTAAATGATTCTGAAATCTAAAAGCAAATCCGTACTTTTTTATGCAAAGTAGAATATTCGAATAATGGAGTTTTCTTAATTTAATACCAAAAGTCATTTTCAATTCATTCTTAAACCTAAAAATAAATTCATTATCAAGAGAAAATATTTAAAAAATATATCTCTAAATTTAAAAATTAAGAACTAGGTAATATAAGCTCTGTTCCAGTAGTAGTCAGATTTACATTTTTTATAACGAATATATTTTTCAATTTCAGAATAAATTTATCTTTTTGATTATTTTTTCTTAATCCTATGATATTTGAGAATTTTAATTTCGTATCACCCTTAATTTGGGATTAAGCTTTCGTATGAAAAAAAAACATAAAATATAGAATTTGTGAATAAAGTACTGTCGGTGTTTCTGACCTGTTTTTATTTGGAACTAAAAATAGGTCACACCTTTTAAGCAACTTATCAAAAACGGAACGTTTCCATTAAAGTGTGAAGATCGATCCATAATTGAATTAATCTGTCAAACGTAAATAATTATAATTTGTTTATCATTGATTTTTATTACATTTCAAGATATTTTATAAATAGAATGTGTATTATTGACCTTTATTTTAAAATTTAAAAATTTAAAGTTCCTTTAGAATGTTTGTACTGATATTGTTGTGAGTCGTGGACCCCATTTGAGAACTTTTGATCTAAAATAATTGGCGGAGATATTGTGTAACGAAAAATCAAATAAGACTCTCATCTAGTAATAGTAACCAATCAACTCCAAACAGTTAAAAATATAGGAACATAAATTATGCAACTGGTCATCGAGGGGTCAATATTTTCTTAAAAAAATATTAAATTTAGTTTATAATTTTAGCAAGCCCAATTAATTTCTTAAATACTTATTATTTAAGAACATGTGTTACAAACATTCTAACCAATTAACCATACCCCATTCATTTTATGATTTTAAGTACAATGATAAACTAAATGACAACAATATTGCTGCTTTATTATTGTTGATGTTGTTGCCGCTTTACAGTTACGGACAAAAAAATAGGGTTAAGTATATATATTTAAAATTTTTTTGAGTTTTTGATAAAATTTTAAATAAAACAGTGAAACTTTTGGTGTCAAATTATTTCGAATATATATAGAATTATAAACCTATATAAAAATAATATCATTAACATTATACAACTAAAGGGTACATCGTCTCAAGCCCAAATAGTCCTGTTTCAGTGCGGACAAAAAAATAGGGTCAGTAGTAAATTTGCTATTCTTTGTTTTTAATTTCTGTAAATTTATTTTCGAAGATTTACTTTTTTAATATCTCGATAACGATATTAACAGTTAAAAACTGAAAAAAGTTAAGAATCATTTATGATCATTAATTCCGAGAAATATTTGTATCAAAACGGATCTATAGAATAGGAACGTCAAAAATATGAAGAACATCGAAGGTCTGAACAAATGCTAAGTACCGAAATCGATCATTATATTTACATTATTTTCAATTAAAAGGCTCCACTTAAAAGAAATTTAAAAATATTTAGTGAAAAAAAGTTTTTTTTTTTTTTTTTGCAACAGAAAAATCAACAGAAATGTTTATGAAGCCAGAAACTTTTAATTCAATAAGTCGATTCAAAATCTTCAAAGAACACAAATTTCTTTGGGGATTATAAGAATACAATTGGAGGCAATACTATTTCTATGGAAGATCATTCTTGATTTCCCTGAAGCTGAGATATTGACCTTACCAAATTGGAGTATTTACCAAAACCGTTATGTATAATTGTACGGGGGGTACAAAATATTCCCAATTCTGTAATTTTTGATCCCTACGAAAGTTTTGCGATCAAATTTAACTTTTAACTTTAACTTTAATTTATAAAATAAATAGTTGTCTTTTTACTTGATATTAAGTATTTTATTATTTTTTTTTTTATTTTTTTTTATTTTTGGATACATGAGGATAATATTTGATTTTTCCCATATTTTTGAAGTTCTTATTCATATCATATCATATCATATCTTTTTTCTGCTTTTATTTATTAATATCATTAGGATTCGAAAATAAATTTACCAATATTTAAAAAAAAAAGATTACGAATTTACTGCTGACCCTATTTTTTGTTCGCACTGAAAAAAAACTATTTGCGCT
Source organism: Protocalliphora azurea (assembly GCA_932274085.1). NCBI lineage: Eukaryota > Metazoa > Arthropoda > Insecta > Diptera > Calliphoridae > Protocalliphora > Protocalliphora azurea. The sequence goes on along the minus strand of OW026519.1, from coordinate 115,389,246 downwards.
TAAGACGTTGTACCGTTATTTGGCTAATGTTAAAGGATATTGTTTTTATATAGGTTTATAATTCAATGTATTCGAAGTAATTTGGCACTACAAGTTTTCTTGTTTCGCATAAAATTTTGTCGAAAACTAAAAAAAAATATAAAAAGTAAAAAATGTAAAAAAAAATGTTTTTATGTCCGTAACTGTATGTTGCTGCCTTCATGAGTTTAATGTTGGCGTAAGAAAACAAGGAAGTTTCTCCCACAAATCTTTGTTAAGCGTTTCCTAAGTTTTTTTATGTTTTTGTTTGTGAAAATATTTGTCTTAACTTTTTTCTTATTGTATTTTTTGTCGTCTTTTTTATGTTTTTGTTGTTTTGCAACTTGGTTTAACATCAGTTAACCCCAATACACAATTTAATCTTTTAACGGTGTTTTTCATTTTTTTATTTTTGGGGTATTCTTATGTGTAAAGGTATGCGTGTGTCAGTGTGGAAGTGTGTTTTTATATGTGTATGTAAAGTTTTTCATCAGCGCCTTTGTTTCAGTTATGGCTTCATTTTATTGTCTTATTTCAGCTTGGTGGACTTTTTTTTCATTCATTTTACTTGGTTTTTGTCATGTACTTAATTTTTTAACACTCTTTAGCAAAAGAAAAGAGCACGTTAGAAACATGAAAGAAACTCATTTTTACACAAAATGCGTGAAAAGTTAAAAACAAACAGGTGGAAAGTTGTTACAATGGCCCACAACGTAAAATGACATAGTAAAGTATTTATATCCCTTATTATAATTTATTTCACATAAAATTTCATTTATGAAAAAACATAAGAATTTTGATTTATTCTCTTTTTTTATTCTAAGTTATCTTTAAAGTTTTAATTTATTTATTTCTTTTTTGGCAAAACTCTAGGGTCACTAAATAAGATTGCACAATTTTAATATAGGTTAAAATAATTTGATCGAAAATTAGGACAAAAGCTTTGAACTAGTATTCTATGAAAATATATTAATTTCAGAAAATTAATATATAATATATAAAAAGTAGTAAGAGTGTTACAAGCCCGACCATAGGATAACCTACGTGATTTATTTATGGAATTTATAAGCGCTAAAACCTTATTCCGGGAGGACATTTGTATGGCGGTTAGGTGAAACTTAGCTTAAAAATTGCGACCTATACTTTGTACACAATGTCTACCAGCCTAGCAGATGGACGGTTATCGTTAAATCGACTCAGAAAATGATTCCGAGTCAATTGGTATACTTTAGGTGGGCATTGGAAGATTTCTTCTGTGCGTTACAAACAGCAGCACAAAATTGTGTAATTTTAATTGCTAAAAATATAAAGTTTTCCAACGATTTTGTCCAATGAGGAATCCTTACATACTACAAGAAAATGAAATAATCAGTTAACATATGTACATTAAAGTGCCTTACGAAAGAAAGTTGTAAATGTACCCGTCTAGAAACGAAGATTAGTGTGTTCTTGTATGATTCTCAAAATATTACATTTGAATATTTTCATTTACGTGAGTTGGACCATTTTTAAAGCACCTCTAGAAATACGGATTTCTTTAATAGCGTTATAAAAGTCTTCGCTAGAAGAAAATAAACTTCAAAATATTACATCTCTTTTCATTTGCGAAATGCAAGGATTTTATTAAAGTTTTTTGTCATATTTTCATTATTTAAATATATAATTGTATATATTTCGGACATTTTTCAACATATATTGGATTTTAGGGTACCATTGGAAAGGTCTATTCTGATACTACTGAAAATTACAGACAATTAATATTTTAAAAGCAAAAGGGTAAATTTTATATATTTGGTTCCCAAAAGTTTAAATCAGTAATTTTTGGAAATAATTTGTATGGAAGTATTTATTATATTTAAATATCAAAAAGTTAAAAATTGTGTACACTGTTAATCGATAACTATATTTTTGGAGGTATTTTAAAAAAGCACCAGCTCACAAAAACGAAATAATTGAATGGAAATATTTTTGGGATTAGTTTATAACATATCAATTTTTACATTTGCAACATTTTTTGTCTTTATACAAATCGATGCATGCGCAGAGAAAAAACATGATTACGGCATTGACACTGCAACAATATTATGTTCTCTTTGTTAATTTTCATTTATTTTATGATAATAATGTTTTTGTTTCAGTTTTATCATTTAATGTTTACATTCAATCAAAACTTTAATATAGACGACTACAAAAATTTTATGTTTTTGAATATTTTTACCAGAAACAAAATTTTATTAATATAAAAATGTCGTTATTTCTACAACCATTAAATATTACCAATCTTTTATCTTGTTCTTAAACCATATCTTGTTTTCAAGCCATATTAATATTATTATTCCCACAACAATAAAATATTACAAATAGATATGCTTTTTACAAATATGGTTGAAAAAATCCCAACTTGTTTGTTTTTGAATACATTTTATTTTTAACGTTGTTTTTCACCTTCATTATAATTCTCATTTAGTTTATATATGAATTAATATATGTAGACAAAATTTTGTTATATTTGGTGTGATTCAAGCAATATAAAAAAATTAATTAACCACTATTAAAGGATTTAGTTAATAAAAAATATCTTATATTATCTTGCACAATATATGATGGTGCAAATAAATAAAACTAATTAATGAACATATAGAATGTAAATAATTTTTTATGATAAATAAATACTTTTATCTGATATTTTGAAACAAATTTAGTGCACTCACTAAACTATTTTTTTAATATATGATAAGATAGAATAGTAATAAGATTGAATGGGATAATAATATGATAAGATGGAATAATAATATGATTAAATGGAATCACAATATGATAAGAAGGAATAATATAATAAAATAAAATCCTAGTCTGATAGAATGAAATAATATTGTAATAAGATGGTATAATAATATGAAAAACGCAAACGTTGAAACGTGAAAAAACCAACCAAAAAATTGGACACATAACAATTATTATTATTATTATAAACATATGCATGTTCCAATCATAATATGTTCCTCTTAGATTATGGTTACTATAACCATATTTTTTCTCTGTGTGCATAAAGCCGTGCTAAGAAGGAAGACTTATTGCTAATTCTATAGAATGGGAATACTTATTTGTGCATAAGTCTAACCTAGAAACAAAAACGCAAAGATTTTGTAGAAGAACCATTTGTCTTAATGGTGTTTAAGCCAAAGGAAAACGTGTTGTTTGTACATTGGCAAAAATATGAGCAAACTTGTGGTTTAGTTTACAGTGTAAATTGCATTTAGTTCTGCTAAGTGGTTTGTAAATTATACAAAAAAAAAAAAAAAAAAAAAAAAAAATAGAAGTTTGACTATATTTTGTTCTCTCACATTTTTTATATTAAACAGGTTTTAAATAGTAGACTTAAAATTTCACTTTATCCAAGAATACAGATATGGATATTTCTTCAAACTCGTTTACTTTTGGGTTCAAAAAAGTTTATAATTTTTTTTAATAGCACATCAACGCTGTTTACCAATATTAGTTGGCTTTAATGAAACATAAATCTGTTCACATGAGTGACTTTTAGTTAGTGTTATTGAGGTTTAAGATAAAAAGTTAAAAAAATAAACAACTATGTTTAAAAATACATATTAAAAGTAATACGATATTGTTGATGACACCAAAGATAATATCAATCATAGTGTTTTTACCGTTTTATTAAACAAATTTTAGTCAACAAAAGAAGCATAGATTTTATCGTTTTTAATTTTACATATATTTTTTATATATAGTATATATATAGTACAATAGTTAAAAATATATAGTATAGTAGTTAAAAATTCAAAATTTTAAAAATTCCATTTTAAGTCCAATATTACAAATAAATGCACATATGTAACCTACATAAATTAAAGGAGGATCAATACGTTTTATAATAGTCGGGACCATAATTCTCATTTAACCTACCTTTAGAATATCGAGTTAAAAAGAAAGTGTGCATAGATTTTTGATATTATTTTAATTTCATTTAATTCATTAATATATTTTTCATATCTAACCACAAAAAAGTTTTTAAATGATGTTAATAAATCAAAAGGTTTAAATATTAATTATATAACTATAAAATAAATTTTTCAATGACAAAAATACACACCCAAAAGTGTTAAAAGTTGCATTAAAGTCAAACGCGTAATTATTTTTGAGTGCCATTTGATTTCGATATAATGTATAGTAACAGCTGCAGATTGGTATACATTTTCACCGATTTCAATTAGCACCATGAGTGTAACTCGACGATTTTTGAAATATTAAAAATACAGCCATGAATATTTTTTATGCAATTTTTTATTGAAATATATTTTTCACTTAACTAAAACAAAATAGTTGTACTTATTCTAAATATAATTCCACATAAAATATGAAAAAATGCAAATATAAAGTACGGAAAATTTTAGATCAAATTTAATGAGTTATAACATTTTTGCAATTTCATATTTTATTGCACCACAATGAATTTAAAATATAATTTGGAAACCTTTTTTGATCACGCGATACTTTAGCTTCATTGAAATTGCGCTGTGAGTATGCCTCGCGAAAAAGGCACCTCTTAGAGCCATTCGTGATTTTTCTCCCCAAGTTTGGGCACCCAATATAGCGCTGCTATTGTAGGCAGATTAACGAGATGTATCTCAAATGATTCATAATTACAAGGATAATAAATTTCCGTTCTTTATTTCGCAATACTCGAAATTTTCTAATCAAAAATTTTAAAAATTTTTAAATACATAATTTAACACTGGTCAACGACACATTGATAGAGCACAACATGGTCTATTTCTACAAGTGTTTGCAACTTACATTATAGGAATTGGATACAGGAATCAAAAGAAAAAACATGTTATTATCAAACACTTTTTTTTGAATTTTTAAAGTTTGAGTGTTTGCCGGCACCACATGGAATCATTTCAGATATTCAGGTTCTGTTGTTTTACTTCACGAGGTGTTGATAACATAATTGCATCAAAAGTGAATTTAAAAAACCTAAATTAGAAAAAAATATTTGAGGTTTAAGGTCGGTTTCTTAAAGATAAATGTAAAGAAAAATTCCCCATATATGTACAGTATACCTAATGTGGTTTTAAACAATTTATTCTTAGTGGAATATTTACCCATAACCTTTTTTCAAAAATTTCTTTTTGGACGTATTAAAAAAACATATGTTCGTATGTATAATATATGTTCGTATGTATAATCTTATGTTTCAACAGCTACCTAAAGGGTACTCGAAATTTGATCTTAAATTTTTTATTATTATATTTTCTGGGTGCATGCAGAGAAAAAAATTTGGTTTTGTTGACTATAATCTAAGGACAAGGTATTATGATTGAATATATGATTACAATTAAAACTTAGAATGATTATAAATAATAATTATCCATTTTTCATGTTATATTATAATCCCATTTTATCACATTATGGTGAATTTTTTTATTTTGATCTAATTTTATCATATTATAATCATATCATGTTTTCATTTTATCACATTATAATACAATTTTTTTATATTATAATTTGATTGTATCATAATATAATCCCATTTTATCATATTATGACTAAGAGTTATAAGTTTCCTCTACTAAATTTATTAAAATAAAACATATAAATAAATTATTATTTTTATTAATTTTTTATTGCACATTTTATAAAAGAGAAAAAATAGAGTAAATTATTTATTAGATATAAATATTAATTTACATATTAATTCTTCACATCTAATTACTTGCATATAAATATAATAAATATTTACATGCGAACTTAATTCAGTATTTTAAATTTTTCTTTGGAAATGTAGACTATAAAATTTGATTCTAACGATTTAAGGGTAACCGAAAAATAAACATCATCGTATTTTTCTTGATTTATTGATCGTATATTTAAATATCAGTAGAATTATATTATACAGATGGTATGAAATATAGTATAAAACGCCACTTAAAAGTATTAAGTTTCTATCTTTTTATTTACATTTATTTAGTTTATTTTTACAAATATTCACTAACTTATTCGCTAACATTCAATAAATACATAAACACTTATTCTTCACGTCTGAATTGATACACAAAAATGTGTATCCAATAGTTGTGGAGAAAAAAATATGTTTCAAAAGCAAACACTCAACAATTGCGGAAAACAAAACATGGTCTAAAAACAATGATTCTATCTATGAGGAAAACACGAGATTTCTAATAACTAATATTTAACAGTTGTACAAAACATAATATGGCTTAAAAATAAATAAAAATATTGGCAACATTTAATGATTATAGAAATAAATAATTTTTTACATGTTTATAAAATTGTGTTTCTGGTAAAAGTATTCTCCAAATATAATATTTTTGTCGTCAACCATGTTAAAATTTTGATTGAGGTTGACTATTACATTATTTAATTGAAACAGAAACGTTTTTATTTTGAACACAGTACAATGAAAAATAACTATAAGAATAAAATATTATTGTCGTGAGCATGCCACAACTATATTTTTTCTCTGCATGTGGATGAATAGTTGTAGTAATTATGGCTATTTTGCGGTATATCCACTTTATGTGCCCTGAATAATCATCAGTTATCATTTAAGTTATTAATTATGTTCTAACTTAAAACCCGAGGCATACCAAATATTTTGGAAGTTGAAAAAATCAAAAAATGGCGCATATATTATATATATTTTTCTCACGATTGTATTTTGGTTTTTATGTATCTCTTCTATGCCCGGATATTTTTAAACAAGTATCACAGCTCATTTTGGCAGTTTTGGAAAAATCATTCAATTTATAAAAATTAGGTAATAAAGTACGTATTTAGTAAAACACTATTATTATTATTATTATTATTATTATTATTATTATTATTATTACCTGCATTGCATCATAAAGGAATAATTTCTACAACAAGTTTATGGATAAATTCAATATTGTGGAAAAATACTTATATAAAACTTCCACGTAAATGATCTAAAATATATACTCATAAATGTCTTTGTCAATATTCCATGAGACAGCTAATAGAAATATACCCAACAACAACTTTGTTTGCCATGTAATGAGTTAAGCTGAATAACCCATTATTTTAACACGGACATGACATTTGAGGCAACTAGTTACTTCATGTTACTACAAGTAGGCATTTTAGAATGGCATTACTTAGATGTTATTATAAGAACTAATTACTTCCAATCTGTTCAATAACTTACTGATTTAAAAGTATTACTGAAATCATTATTAGTAAAAACAATAGGATCTAGTCACATTTTAGGTTACAAGTAACTATTGAAATGTCTAGATATAAATGGCTGATTTTATGTCTTTTATTTATTTTTATTTTGAAAAAATTTATAAATTTTGATTTCATAAAATATAATATTTTAAAAATATAATATTTTAAAATCTGATCATAAACAAATGATTACATACCAGGTTTTAAATAATTACGGTATGTAGTTATCATTGAAAAGTAACTAGATCCATTACCAAGTTTTTGCTGGGTATTGCAATAGTTAATATTGTTTAGTGTGTTTTTATCATTTCACTTAATTTTAGTTTATTTCGTTTTATAAGCTTTGGTCATAAATTTCAAAGAGCTTAATGGCTGCAAAATAAAGCAATAACAGGAACAGCATAAATATGACAGATAATGACAGATAAATTAAGGCTTACATTAAATGACATGAATGGATAAATGAATGTCACTTACAGTCAAAGCCAAGCATACAAAATAAATAAATACTTACGTACATACATACATATATTTATAGATTACTATGTAAGCATGTATGTGTGTATTCTTATACATGTATATAATGATAATCAGGGCAACCAAAAATATGCAAATCATATTAAATCAAACTGTTAAACGAATTAGCAGTTGCTAATAATATTTTTAAAATGAATAGTATATAATTTAAAATTTAGACAGAAAAACTATTATTTTAAGAGCGTAATTTTAAATTTTAGGGACATATTTAGAGCATATTTTTGGTTACCCTGATGATAACAAGATACGATTATGAAATGAGCTGTCATAATAAACGTATGAGGAATAAAACATTTAATATAAATTGTTCCTTTAAAACCACATTCAGTCAACGAATTAATTGTGTGATTTATAAATAATTAATTTCATTACATATATATATATATATATATATAATTTAATTTTGGTATATATATATGTAACTGATTTTTTTCTTTCACACATCATTATTTGCCGTCCATTGAAAGTGAAGGAAAAAATTACAAAACTTTTAATAAGCTGTGAGATGAAATAAAATATAAAATTTAAAAGATGACGAAAGTAGCATTTCTTCCAGATTTTTCTGATATATCATTTTACATAAAAATTAATTTCTAACTAGATTATTTTTAATTTTTTAGATATCTTTCTATAAGATTTAATATTAATAATTACAATTAAGCACTGTGTGAAGATAATTCTGTAACTTGTGAAACGTTGGAGATATCTCAATAAAATTTCATATGGCCAGAGATGAGGTATTTCTGAGTTGATTTGGAAGAGTAGCTGGTGTAGTGGCTGGCTCTGCAAAGTTGTCCATCTCGGGTATGTCATTTAAACAAATTCATTTGTGATACGATAGAATAGAAAATTTACAAATAAATAGTCCTTGTATATCTCTACATAAAATATGTTTACATATCTGATTATCTCTTTTAGTTTAAGAGACAATCAGGTCGAAATACATTTTCATCTAATTTTTAGTCTCGTTTTTTTAGTTCTTTAACTTGTCGGGCTTAATATTGCCTCTATTTTTTTAATGTTCACCAAATTCTTACAAAATTCTAAATAATATTGCTGCAAGAATCATGTAAATATATGAATACGATAAAAAGTTATATCAATCTAAAGTTGGAACTTTAAAAAAATTTCATATTTTTTGGGTTTTTTCCCAAAAAGGTGGCGCTTATGAAATTATTTTTTTGTTCTGGGCTATATCATTTTTTTTAATGTTTTCAAAAGAAATCTTAACGCAAATACGTGTAAAGTATATCTGGAGTAGCTTGTATCAAAGTTTTTCCCACAAGCCCTAACCAAGTTTTGTCAATTTTGAAATATATATTTTCTTTATTTGTTTTTGTTGATTCCCAAATCGCAAAACTGGAATCAACATATAATTATATATTTCCATATGCAAGGTAAACACCCAAAAAGTATTTTCTGGCTAACGCTCCTATATATAATTAAGATATATATAATTACGATAATTTTCTGTTGATCGCAGTCTTGCGATTTGAGGATTTAATAAAAAATTTTTTAAAATTTTTAAAAATTGATAAAATAGCTTGTGAGAAGACCATTCTCCAAGCGTCTTCGAGTTTGCTTTACACGCATTTACGTTAAGATTTCTTTTGAAACAATTAAAAAAATATATATAGCCCAAAACAAAAACCAAATTTTATAAGTGAATAAATATTGCCACCTTTTTGGAAAAAACCCAAAAATATTAACATTTTTTAAGGTTCCACATTCAGATTAATATAACTTTTTATAGGATTCATATATTTGTATGTTTCTTGCAGCAATATTATTTAAAATTTTATGAGAAATCTGGTCAATATTAAAAAAAAACAAATTAGGGGGCAATATTAGGTCCGACAAGTTAAAAAAGCTAGAAAATGAGATAAAAATTTATTTCGACCTGAATATCTCTTAAGCTAAAAAAAAAAATAACCAGACATGTAATCTTATTTTTATAGAGATTTACATGCAATATTTATTTGTAAAATTTCTCTTCGATCGTACAACGGCTATCTATATATGCATTTTTTTCGATAAGTTTGAAGATTTTGTACGGGAACTTGATCCTTAAAATTTCAGTATAGTGGGTGATTTAAATGCAAGAATTGCAGATAAGCAAGTTTTAGAGCCTAACTTTTTGAAAGATTTACCAGATATCAATTTAACTAGACCTTCAAAAGACAAAGAACTAAATGCGCAGGGCACAAAATTGATGAATTTTATTGAAAATTTCGGTGATATTGCGCTTAATTGTAGAACTGGAATCTATGCTCTAGGGGATTACAGCTTTTGTGGGGTTATGGGTAGTTCTGTTGTTGATTATTGCATTTGTTTACTTAACTTGTAATAATATGATTTCTTTATCGCATACAAGCCTTACTCTGACCACATGTCACTATGCTTAAAGATTAAATAATTATAAAAAAATGATTTGAATAATAAAAATATACAGCAATTAAACAAGGTAAAATGTAGCAGGGATTCGTGGAAGCTGTTTAAGTGTTTGAGCTTGCGTACATATACAGTAAAAGGTTCATTGAATGCTATTAATTTCGTTTTCACTTTAGTAAGTTATTGCAAGCAAATGTTGGTTCCCAGACTATTAGCTGGTCAAGGGCATATTTATCGATGCCTTCCTAGATTCTCCCATGAAAATTTGAAAAATTTTCTTCCGTTTTAGAAGAACTTAAAGATAGTAAATCACCTGCTCAAGATGGAATCTGTTATGAATTTTATAAAAATGTTCCTAATTCTTTTATTAATGAAATCTTATCCGTCTTTAACAAAATATTCTACATAAGAAAATTCCATCCAGTTTCCCAAAATCAATAATGATTCCTCCCTTCAAAAAGGGTGATCCTAATTGTCCATCAAACTATCGGTTATCGATAACACTGTGCGACAAATGGTAGGGGTCAGTGATCGGGAAGGGTTCAAACTACCGGGGAAAGTTATATCGGTAAAAAAAGAAGTTATAAGTGTCCCGGCGTTTCGCTGGGTCACGTCTAGGAATCGAGATATATCGATTTGAAGTTAGTAACTATCATATAGGGGAAATTGTGACCTTTGGTGGTCTTTTTTTTGACATAACTCGAGAACCACCAGTCCGATTTTGCTGAAACAAATTTAAAAAAATTAGGAATTACAATTCCTTTAATCTGTTCATACAACGTTTTGCTACATAAGCAACAGTTTCGCAGTTATAAATAAATGTATGAAGAAAAAAACTATATTTTGCCTAAAAAATTGAATTTTTTTATTTTTAATTCATAAAGAATCCAAAACGGTAAAAAAAGTGTCAAGTCACGTAAAGTGACGTAAAGTCACATAACTTTTAAACAAAATGAGACATAGATCACAATTAAGTGAAGGTATCTCATTTTGACAAGAAAATTGATTTTATGTTTCAATGAATTTGGATAATATTTATTATATATTATTTATTATAATTATTAACACGTAAAATTAAAAATTATTACAGGTAATTATTAGGTTATTACATAGATACATAAGTTATAAAAATCGATGAACGCAAAACTTATTTTCGTTTGTTTGCGCCCTTTACTTTCTTGCGTGGTGGTTCGCCCACAAGTGAGAATGCAATATTCAGCTATGCCGAATTTTAAATTGTTATAAATATATAAATTATTATAAATAAATAACGAATTTTTTGTCGAAGAAGTAAAAATTCAATGTCCCACATTCTATAAGAATTTTAAGAAAATATATGAAAAAATTAATTCGTATTTGTGGACCCGTACCTCGTGATGAAGGTTTAAATCTCTAATAACCTACATGTCATACATAAAATATCAATTTTTGGTGAGAAATAAAACTATGTTGTATGTTACGTTTTTGTATTTTAAAATATACGAATCCCCTGAAGAAGTCAACAAAAAATCGACGAAACGTTGGGAAAATTGTAATAAAAAAATATTTTTTATTTACATTGGAACGACTGGCCCTGTTAGCTTAATTCGGAAATTAATATAAAAGCCGGAGAAAACTGTTGGCCACATATACTTATTAAATTAAAAGCAATTTTCATATCAAATTTCGAATAAAGTGGTTAGGTCAAGGGAATACTTTGGAATTTTACAAAAGTTCGCACATACGTATTTAAGGAAGATATAATAACTTCCGTGCATATAAATGTAAGACAATATTAAATTAAAAAGGGTATGGTAGAAAATGTATGTACCGATTTGACCGATTTGACTGCTATAAAAACCTAAAAAAAAATATTTGTGATAGATTTATGAAGAACGAGGTTCATAGCTTATATAGGAGCTTCAAAAAATCTAATAACGCATTTTGACCTATAACTCGGTTAATATTGGATTGTCTGAATTCATTTCTTCAACACAAAGATTCTTTAATTTTTTTTTCTATGAAAGAATGAAGTCTCTAGATTACATAGGTGTTTCAAAAAGTTGAAAAACGGATTTGCTAACAACTGATTGAATCGATGGGGTTGATTCAAAAAACCGAAACTGAAGAAATTTTTTTCTGAATTTCAATATATATATATATATATATATATATATGTAAACGGAATGACAAACTTATATATATATCCTTTACACCTGCGGTGAATGGTATAAAAATATGTCAGATTATTAAGTTTCAAAATTTTGCATTTGTTTTTGTTCGTAGAAATTGACTTAAAGTAAGCGAATAATTCTTGGAAAAATGTTGGTAATTTAAAGCATCCAAATTGTTATTAAGATGATGAAAAAATCAAGAATATGGTATTATATTTTTCTGTGAGAGCATATGAACGACATTAAATTTACTCTCTCTGCTCTCTGACTCTCTATATTTGTTTATCGTTTGCTTTCAAGCTTCGTCATGCAAATTTCATTCGACTTTTATTGTGCGTAGTTTAAATACCTTGGCATTTGTTTTTAATTTTTAAGGTGGTGTTTTGTTTCTTTTTCCTAAATGTGTGACCACAGGAGCTTTACCTCTAAATGACGACTTACACCTGCTCCAACTCCTTAAGGAGTTCAATTTAAAAGCTGCTTTGATTTTTTAGAAGGTAAGTGCAAATCAGGGTTCCCAAGTAACAAATTTCCATTCCTGAAATTCCCAAAAAACTGTTTATGTTATCCCCAAAAATCCGCACTAAAATAATACCTTAATTTTAAAGATGAGTATAAACTACACTACTTTTTACTTGTACTTCAACCCATTTTCTTTGTGGATATGATTTGGGTAGATAAATTACCTGAGTAGTCAATATTGAAAAATAATATTTCTTATATGTTTTCAAAAAAATGAGATCATGTGTAAATCATTTTAAGATTTGTATCAATAAACTTTTTTGGTAAATAATTAACACCATTTTTAAAGGTAATGCGAAGACCAAAGATGTTTTTATTTCTTCAAAGGTATTAAGGTATAATTAATCAAGTTGATTAAAGTATTTTCGATACATTTTCATAAACATTTAAGCAAATAATTATTTAAGGCTTTTTAATTCTGGATTATTTCAGTACAATTTTATAAAGCCTCAATTGTTCAAACATTACCCTCACAGCCAATTCGTACAATAATCATTTTGTTGCAGATATTTTAATTAATTTTTTAACTATATTGTTTTCAGTGCACTGTCGTTGATACAAATATAGGTTTATCTTACTAAAAACTTTATATTCACAGGAAAATTAGTCTCGTTCTTTAAATTTCTTTTAAGTTAACAAGAGAAATAATAAAAATTGAATGAAAATCTCCAAAAATCCTTAAACCGAAAAAATATCCTCAACAAATCCCCTAAACACCAAACCAAAATTTTCATCTCCATTTCTCAAAAGAAATTTGGTTAAAAGTTAAAAATTTTAATCTTTAAAGCCTAATATCTCTTAAGTTCAAAGAGATAAGATGCGCAAACGGCGATTTTTTTGTAGTGCTCGATCCTATATAAAATCCTATATAAATCCTTCAAATCGGTTCATTTATAAGGAATCAGGATTGTTTTTAAAAAATGTTATACCCGAGGTGTCCAAACTTGGGACCCTGTTTACCCGCACACTGTGGGACTATATGGTCAAAGCTCAAAACTTAAACTCGCCTACAACTCTACTATCACAGCCGTTCCGAAATTCTGTAATTATTTCCATTTCATCTTTTGAATTGCAGACAGTGGTTCATTTTTAGTTTTTCGTTGCAAAAATCATAACTTTTAAACCAATGTAGATATTTTAAAAATTTAAAGAGCATTTTGAAGAAAACACTTTAGGCTTTACAGTGAGTATCTATAACCCAGTCTTTTTTTTTTGCTCCCGGAAAATCAGAATTGATTTTTAAACTTCCAGGAATCGTAGGAATTCCTGCCGAGAATAAATAATTAAAAATTTTTAAATATTTATAAGATAAATCTGTTAAATAATTAATAAAAAATGTTTTGATAATTTTTTTTTTGATAATTTTGAAATATTGATATTTTGAAAATTACATGAACACTTTTTATTATATAACAACTCAATCGAAAGTTGAGTCACTACTTTGGTCTTCATATTGTTCTGTAAAACTTTCTTCGATAATTTTATGGAAGTTAGCTTGTAGCCAAGGATAACTTGAGCTCAAAAATTAAAAAATTACATTATGTTCAGTTCTTGTACAACTGGACCCTTTAAATTGCATGGTCTTATAAGTGAAATTTGTCTCATAAAAAATGTCGAATTGTACTTCTTGCTACGTAGTCCTTTTGGAATATATATTTTTTTGACCACAATGTAGAATCAAATTTTTCCTTTTTAAAATATTCCCGTAAATAGAATTACTTCATTTACAATATATTATACAAGAATAAATGAAGTATTCAAAGACTATCAAATATACATATGTAAATATTTTTTTGAATATATTTAAACTCGTAAAAAAAGCTAATACAATAAATTAAAAAAAAAAAAAATGTAAAAACACATTATACTCGTATATTAAAATAACCATACGTAAGTTTGAAAATATAAACATTTTGCATACACAAGAAATCCCGAGAATTCCAGCACGATTTCCTGGAATTACGTGACTGAGAATTTTGGGGAATTCCCGTCCAGAGATTTTCCGTGAAAAATTCTATTTATGATCGATTTATTATTTAAACTGGCACTCATACAAATGTCCTCCAGAAGTAGGGTGTTAAGCTTATTAATGTCTTAAATATGAACCTTATATATCGACCGATTTTCAGGCTGGTAAGAAACAAAATTATATAAATAATGAGATTTTATTTACAATAGTATGTAAAATATTGAATTTTGAGGGAAAAACTTAAAGCGTTTTATGGTCTTGTCTCAACGTAAAAGTATTAGGGCTCATTTTAAAGCTTAAAGACTTGTCTTTTAAATATTGTCTAAATTTTGGAAATTCCCTCATTAATTCAAATGTAATATTTTTAACGAAAAAGGCCATGAAGTGCTTTTTAATACATATTGCCGGTTTTATTGCGAGGTTGTCACAGATTTTTTTTTTTTTTTGTTTTTCACCCAGGGTTCCAGGGGGTAGGCAAATTTTATGGAATTATATATATATATATATATATATATATATATATATATATATAATTTTCAAAATATGAGAATTTTCAACCGTTTTTCCTATTGCAATTTTAATTGACTTTTTTTAACTTTAATTAAAATTTCTTTACATATTTTAATATGTTAACTATTTTATGAATAAATCTTTATTTTTGCAATAATAATAAAAACTATTTGTTATAAAAAATTATTTTGTTATTATTTTGTTATTAATAAAATAGTTTAAGAAAACATAATGTTATATAAAATACGGATGATTTTGGATTTCCTAGATTTTATTGCTCCTTCAAAAAAAAAAAAAAAAAATTGTTTAAATTTCTATCGTGACGCTGTATAAAGATTCCTATCATTTTAGCGTTTGGCTAGATTTTTAGGAGTTCTAAAGTTCTTATTGGTATGCCCGTGACTAATGCATGACCTATGTGTTAATATTTTATTGATTTGTTTTCATAATCTGTCGTTTAATATCCTGATTAAGGTTTGGATACAGTTAGTTATCCAAACACTTTGCAATAAGTAATTTTGTTGAAAATGGTGGCTTTTTTTATGGGAGGATACTTTTGGATCAATACAGATTTAACTAATTTTTAAAACCAATTAATATATATATATTTTTTTAATTTTATGCAGCATTTCAAATATATATATTAACAATATCATAAAAAAATTTAACAAAATTCATCCTAAAATCAATTATTTTCAATCATTTTGATGATTGGAGCAAAATCAAATAAAAAAGGTAATTTATATAAGCAATTTCGTAATTAAAATTAGGGTATACAATTATTTGGGTTTACATATTAATTATAGTATATATTCGAATTTAATTTACTCAAAACTATGTTTTCAGAATTTCTATTGTCGCAAGTTAATGTAGCATTTTATTAAACATTCTATCCCAACAAAAGAAGAACATCCAAAGAAGTTAATAAGATAGTAGACTTGTTTTCCAGAAGTGGCGAAAATTGTCTTTGAAAGATAATCTATTTTTTGATACCTATTCACTGAGAAGCAAAACCAAATTTCGTTTAAACGATTATTCGACACAAATTATTCTGTTTATTCGAAAATAGGCAATTTTAAATGATTCGAACAGTTAATCTACTAAAAATGAGGATACCCTAATTAAATTCCATTCTTATTTCTTTCTGTGTAATTTTTCTTAAAATATAATATTATTTGTTTTTCTCAAATTGAAGAAACTTTTGAGCTTAATATTCTGTGACAAACCCACTTCTTTTGATTATTTCAACGAATCTTTTAGACTTATTTTAAAAATTAATCAAATAGGCTTCTAAATTATTAGCATTACTGTTCAAGCGTTCAAAATTGCACTGGAGTGTATCTCTGAACCTCCCCCAACTCTTCCACATTGCTCTTCTGAGGTACTATTTTCCATAGGTTTTAAATAGTCTTAAAGCAGTGGGACTGTGTGGATTTATCAACGATGGTTACCGCTTACAGATGTAACCAATTTTTCATTAATTTTTAGGTTTATTTTAGGTCTTTATCGTGCTTGAACATCCATGAGGACAGTATTTTATCTCTAGCATATGAAAACATTATAGCCTACAGAAATTTTCGATACATTGTCTTATTCATTATTTTATTAATTTTACGTACCGGCCATATACTTTGTCCCAGTAGAGATTCTAATCATGGATGATTTTTGAAAATCTCGCAATTCGCGATTTAAAAAAAAAACGGAATACCGATTTCGGTATCCGGGATTTTCGGAAATAGTAAAATCCGAAAAAATTATTTAAACATAAAATTTTCATAATTAAATCTAAATTTTTTAAAATAATAACTTTGAAAAAGAAATATAGAAAGAAAAGCTTTAACAAATTATTTGAACAGTATCATCATGTCATTGTCATTGGAAGAATCCTTTTTGCAAAAAGGAGATTCATAAGTAATGATTTTAACTCATGTTTGTCATTGGATGAATATTAATTTTTTTACGGTTTATACAGCGTATTTTTTAATAATATTTCTATTGTTTATAAAATACTATTTATAAATTAAGGCAAATTCGTGCTCCAAAGATTTCACCATTTTTAATTTTATTGACGATTTTTCAAAATAAAGTTTTAACTCACTAATCCGTTTGAAGACACCCACTCAAACTCTGAAATCGTGGGTGAGTTTTTTGAATGGGTGGACGAAGTAGTTGACGAAGATGCCATCTTGGACTTGGACCAAGATGACGTCAACGTCACAATCGCCCCCATAAATAACAATGGTGAAGATAACGCAATTTAATCTTCACCACTATAAAGCAGCTTCGGCTGTGTTGATGCTTCGGATGGCTAAAAGAGGAGCTTGCATTTGTCCAAGAACCCTGGATCGCAAGTGTAAGAATTTACGGACTACGTGCGAATAACTTTAGGCTGCTACACGCTGCAGGGTCAGGTAGATACGATCATATGTAGTAGTAAACAGAAAACTTAGTATCTCCATTCTCTCTGATTTCAGTGATGAAGGCACGGTTGTAGCGGCCTGGGAGAGAACTCATGGCATCATTTATATTGTCTCTAGCTATATGGCTCATGATAGCAGTGAACCACCAAGAAATGCCAAATTTTGCGAAATAACGGAGGCGGCAAATAACAAAAACATACCCCTCGTGATAGGAGCTGATGCGAACGCTTACCATATCATTTAGGGAAGCTCGGATACCAATGCAAGGGGTGAATATCGACTTTATCCTTTGTAGTAGTTTATATGTTTTAAACAACGGTAAGTTACTAACCCTTGTAGTTTCTAATAGAAAGGAGGTTATTGATATTACGCTAGCAAGTACTAGGTTTTCGAACATGATCAACGAATGGAGAGACTCAAATGATTCCACATTCTCTGATCACTTGTACATTGACTTCACTGTAAAAGTCCCTTACCAGGGACCCTGATTCAAAATAGGAAAAAACGAACTGGACGGAACATTATGACATTCTGTTTCAAATCCTCCCGAATCCCCCAGCTATTCGTAATCGGCGGAAAATTGAGTCTTTTGTAGAATTGCTAACAAATTTATTTAACAAAGTGACTTCTGCAGACCAAAGGTCAACAAATTAACAAATTAAGGATTAAACCAAAGAGTGCCTCCGTTTATTGAGTTTAAATTTTGGAGACAGATCAGACAAATATTTTAGGGTTTTCAAACATTTTAGGATTTCAAAGTGAGAAACTGCTTTCATATCCTATAAATAACCTAAAAAGCGTGTAATAAAACTATTCCCATCTTGAAATTGCAATTTCGGATTAGAAATTTTACGAATTTATGATAAGAATTAAATATTTTAAATTCTAATATTAACAATTATTGATCTACGCATGATAATCTACTATCCTTTTCTGAAAATACCTTGGATATAATAAATGTTTACAATATATTTACTAAATATTAGTTTTTTCTGGATTTATTTACCCATCCGTGTTATGGAGTCATATTAAATTTCCCTAATCTGTAAATGAGTGTTCAATTAATTTTTTTTTTTTAAATTTTGATTGCGTTTCTCTTTTTTAGGTCGATTGTTTTATCCATTTAAAGTGAAAGAAGTAACAATGTATCAGCAATTTTTTGTTGTTTTTATTATACAGATATCTATATTTAAACACAATATTATTAAAGAATAATTTTGACTAACTGTGCGAAACAACAATACACTTCAACTTTATTACCTACGTATTACCTTATTTTACATCAACAGCTCTTTTCTTATCATGGATTTTGCACAAATAAATTACAACTTAAAATTAATCTTCAATTGGTAATATTGTCTAACATAAGACAATTTATTTGCTGAAGATGAAGTATTTACAAAATTGTATACAATTTTGTAATATTAGTCAAAATAATTTTTATTAGACATTTTCTTGATTCAACAGTAAATATTGTTTGAATATCTATTAAAAACTAAATATTATTTCAAACAAAAAAAAAAAAAAAAAAAAAAAAATTGAATCATGATGATTTTTCAAATATTTAATTTTATAAAAAGTAAAAATATTTAATAAGAAAAAAAAATAATTTGTTTTCAATAAAACATTTACGAATTTGAGTATTTGATTTTACTAATTCTGAAATTTAAAAATTTAGTGGTAGAATACGAAATTTAATTTTTCCTGTGTAGTGATATTTTTAAAAGAGATACTAAGGGTAAAACATATTGCAGTGTAGCTGTTTGTGCTGATAGAAGCTAATTTTCACAATGCATTTTTTTCCTGAATTCTCTTTTCTGCAAATATTTTTTTTATTCTTTAAATTTTAAATATGCTTTTCATGTCGAAATTACAACCATAAATAAACTTTATTTTGTCTTCAATATGACTTATGAACACAAATTAAACGTCATGGTAACCATGGTGGGTGGCATTTCATTTACTAGAATTACGTTGGTTCATAAAATTTTTCTTGTTCATTCCTTCCATACAACAGTTGGTGTATGGTGTGACGATGCAAAAGGAGTAAAGAATAATTGAAAAGAAAAATGGTCAATGCCAGTGGGGGTGATTGGTCATGTTTATATGTTGGCCGATGTTATTTGTACATAAAGTAAAAAAAAATAAATAGATTGCAAATATACAGTCTAGTCCAACAAGCGGTTCTTAATAAACATAGTTGCACTAGTAATTTAACGACTTCCTTATTCTATGAAATTGGGGAAAGAATAAACATATTAATAAATATTATTGGAAAATCTGCTCAAAATATTCTTTCTTTCAAGACTTTTAAGTGTTCCATTTCTTAATTGTACTGTCTTCAACATTCTTTATAATTTAATGTTATATTCTTCTACAGAATTTTGGAAACACTGGAAATAGTTAACGGTTTTGCAACTCTTACGATATTACTTTAAAAAAAGAAAATTCATTATCTTCAATAAAAAATAAAAGGGGCCTTTACAAAACATTTTATTGTAATTTCTTTTCATAAAGGTTGGAAACCGAAACGAATAACAGTCACGTTATCAGTATTAAATTAATTTTTATTTCGGAAACTGTATCGATAATGATATTTTAAATAATATCGATATCGGTATATCGGTACCGAAATAAAAATACCGGTATATACTGCTTTTATTCGAAAAATAGCAAAAACATTAAAAAGTTATATTTCTTATTTGTTTTTAATTAAAATTCATTTAAAGAAACTCCGAGTTAAATATTTTTATATTTTATGTTACTTTAAAGCATACAAATTTTTTGCAAAGTTCACTCTTTTCCGATTTTTTAAATACATGAAATTCAAGACCATAGCGAGCCCTAATTGCGAAAATATCGTAAGTGCAGAACACAAAACTTTTCAGAGGAAGTATTTTTTATGCTTGTTTTCAAATTATTATGTAAATGGAAAATGTTACTTAAAATAAAATTTGTTTCGCTTTAAATCCTAAATGTTGCTTGATGCGTCAATAAAATTATTACCTATGATTTAGATGATTCCGAATAATATTTTTTCATCTAAAAACGAATATCGAAATTGTTGTCGGTTACGACATTTTGGCGGTTATGCTATGTTCACATATAGAGGTTTCTTAAAAAATGAGTCGTTTCTCAAAAAACACAAACAAATTGATTTTTTTCATATATTACAAAGTCAAAAAACATCTCGATTCACATTGTTTAATTATTTAACATACAAAAAACACACTAAATTTCCATACAGGGAAGACATTTTTAGTAATCGTATTATTTGTACATAGAAATTGATAAAAAAAAGAATTTGTAAAAATTGTCAAATAGTTTAAAAACAAAAAAATTACAAATTATGAACGAAATTTGTATTTTTTCATAAATTCTATTTGTTTAAAAAATTTATTATTTTAAAAAGTTTAAATGGTATGGATATCTCCTAACCTAAACCACCTTCGAAAATTATCCACTCGAACTATACCCGCGTATAGGAAGCTATAGTTTCCAAATTTAGCTCTCCGAGTTTAATGGTCTTACCAATATCAATCCTTTGAGTTTTATATGGTACTGTACCAATAATATCTAATATGAAATTAAGGTTAAAAAAGATTGTGTGTAATAAATGTAAAAGTCTCAAAAAACTGTAACGCGGTACAGTTAGACAATAGGTACACACTTAGTCAATGTTAGAATAAGACTCAAAATCAACGTTTCGTTTTAGCGACTTCAGTCGCTAATTGTACCATTTTTCAACTAACTGTCTACTTTTTTAGCCCTTTTTTTAAATGGAACAAAATGGCGACTTTTTAAGCCTTTGTGCTAAATGAAGAGAAAGCAAATTGTTTGAAATATCTCGACCCATTATATATTAATTCCATGATAAAATTTTTAAACAACTATGTAGAACATCCGAATTGGGAAAATTAAAAACAAAAAATGGATTTGATGAATATTTATATCCTAATTTATAGTTTTACTTTGGTGGAACGTCTTCTTTCTAAATTATCATAAGTGAAAAATAAATTTTCCATGTATGAGAAATTATGTTTACAAAACATATTACATAGTAAAAATAGCGAAAATAAAATACCGTTATTTACCGGTATTGAGGGAAATGATATTTGAATACCTTTTTTTAAATGATCGGTTACGTAATTCATTGTAAATGGTATTTAATCGGTATCGGTAACTATAACGGTATCGGTTTCCCGTCTTGCTTTTCATCCATTCATTAACTATAATGAATACATTTTTATATGTAGCTCAAAAAAAAAAAAAAAAAAAAAAGTGGGAAGCATCTTCATAAATTGCATATGCTCATATGAACTTTTTCTCAAATCTTTGATAGGTATACAAAATAAACTGTATGAAATACATATTGTGGGAAAATATTTTTAGAAGATTTCAACAAATTTCACTAGGGTCCACGGTGTGAGATTTTGATGATTTAGCAGGACTGAAGTCAATTTTTTTTTATAATTACGTCTGATGAAACGTGGATTGTATTTTTTAAAGAACTTTATGTTGACTACAAAAATGAAAAAAACTGATATTTTGCATACAATATCCGTATAACGACGTTACAAATTGAGATATTTTTTAGGCTTAAAAACTCAATAAGATCGATGAAAATTTATTTTTAAAGTATCATAATATTTTGTTGGAATCAAATTTTTCCTTAATTCTTTTTTATTTATTGCGTCCTTTATTTGGGTATTTTTTATCCTGCTTAAACATATAACAAAAACATTTATATATTTTTTTTTTTACAAAAATTTATTAAATTTATACCTATTTACGAAAGGTTAGCTTTGAATCAAGTTTCGTTAATTGCGCGTATTTGAAACCCTTAGCCTTGCTTCTTCATCCTTTTCTGTAATGAACAAAATATATACCTACATTTTCATTAATAATATGAGAATTAAGTAAAATATAAACCGGGAAGTATTAAATAATAATTTTCTGATATCTAAAATGTATTTTCGTAGATATTCATTTCGATACCAAATTATTTAAAGAATTTAGGAGGTGTGAAGTGATTCTGAGTGGAATGATTTATAAAGAGTTATAAAGTATGACCCGATCTTGTTTATATTAAATATATTGACTACTGAGTAATTCCGTATCAAAACGGACAAAAAACAGGCATTTTCGGATTTCATATCTCCGATTTCAATGAAATTTGCTACAAGTATAACCTATTACAAGTATTGCTCAAATCACTTTCAGACTGAAGACACTTTCCGGTCCAACAATATGACGTTTTAAAAGTGAAAAAACTGTCCAATTTTTCCAAAAAGTGTACGGTATTTCAAAATTCTTAAAAAGATCATGTGTTGATATCTTAACTCTATTTTATACTCGTGCAAAAATTCAAGTTGAAACTTCTTTTAGTTTAGCAGTAATGAAGAAAAATAGAGTAAAAAGCAATTTTTCGACCAAGATCTTGCAAAATTGAGATAGCTGAAAGTTCAAATTCATATAATTCGAAAAATATATGAGATAAATAGTACATGTAAGTGTTTTTCAAAGGTATTATCAAAGGCTTTAAGGTGATATACTTTAAGCCCCAATAGCTCCGCTCCTGGTCTTCCTTCCAAACTCAAAATTTTACTATTCTCTGCGACGCTTATTGAAATGTTACGTAAATCCAACTAGCCGTATAGAAGTTAAAGGATTATTTCCAAAAATGTTTGATTCTGCCGCGCTGTTTTATGTTTGACAAAACAATAAAGAATAAGTGAGAATGCTATATTCGACTTGACCGAATCTACATCTAGTTATTCGGGTTTTCATATTAATCGGTTAACTCTACAAATAATTATTCGAGGTTTAAAGTTAATTGGTTAATGACAAATTATTCGATTAACCGAATAACACTAATTATAGTTTTAATCTATTGAAATAGTTATCTAGAAACATATTGTGATAAAATTCTTTCAGAAAGGGTTTATATTATCTGTTTTTTCGCCCGTTTGTATGAAAAATTTTATATTTGATCTAATACTGCAAAATATTCTTCTAATTCAGCTTTATTTAACTTTCTCCATTTTCTGTGTGAGAATGAGATAATAAAATTTTGGTGGATTTATGTAAATTTTTTTGATGAAAATTGAAATGTTTATGACTTTATACTTTTGGACTTAATTTATTCAAAACTACCCAGCTAAATTTATTGGAAGTTATTCAAAATTCACAGCATTTTCATTGCATACCAAGTATCTAATATTCTGACTTTATCATTGCAAATCAGTTCTTTTCTAGCAAGTTCTAAACGAATTACCAAAAAAGTAACTATTTGAAATAATGTGTATTTTTGTACATATTTTAATGAAAAAATAAATATGTAGTCACTTTTTAAAATTCACCTTGATCGCCACTGAAAAATTTTAAAAATTTCGCTAACGAATCAGTAATTCAGTAATTTGGATTAATTTCCTCCTATGACAACTACGTGTTAAATTCATTAGCATTAGTGAATTTACTAATAATTAGTATGCACTTTCTTTGGGTGTGTTTTTAGAATTTCAATTCTTACAACTTGTATGAAGTTGTACTATTATAATATTTTATGTCGCATTTTATTAAATATTCTATCCCAGTAAAAAATTAAGATCCAAAAAAGTCAATAAGATGCTGTACTTGTGATCCGAAAGTAAATTTGGATCATTGGAAAATTTTCTCTTTTTTGATACATATTCACTGAGAAGAAAGTCATGCAAAATTGCAAAGAATGTCCAAATTCTTTTTCTACAGCACAAAAAAATTAGTTTTAAATTTGATATAAACGGACATATTAAACATATTTGTTTAAATCAGTTATTTTTAGTAAAAAGTAGTTGCATTTTCATTTAAAGTTCTTTGTATTACTTCTTAAGCATCGGAAAACTTACACTTCGTAATGCTTCAGATGTAGTGAAAATACTTCCAAAAAAAAAAAAAAAAAAAAAAAATACTTTATATATATATATATATATATATATATATATAGTACAGTTGACCATATTAAACACCATTTGTAGAACACCCTTTTTTCTGATTTATATGAAGGTGATCGTCGATTAGTATTTGATTTTCTTTTTAACTTTGTATTTTTTCTATGGAAATTATTTATAAAATAAGTAATAAATACCTACCAGTGTTGCCAGGAGATGAGAAAAATGAGGGCTAAATTGAACTTTAAAAAAGGCTAAAAATAAGGCCAGAAAAACCTTAACTTTAATATATATATATATTTTTTTTCTCATTCTCATTAGTTTTTGATATTTTTCTAAAGAAATTGCAATAAATTTATAAATAACACCGATGACTCAATAAAAATTGCCCAATAAATTACCCAATATTTTGAAGTGATTTTTCGTCATTTTTGAACTATAATTCCTTCTTGTTCAAGCATTTCAAAAATTTTGAGTGATTTTTCGCATTTTTTAATTATAATAATCGACTTAGTAACTCTTCATAATTTACTAAAATACTTTTAGTTTGAAGAAAGAAGCACAGCAGGCGAGATTTTTTTATTAAACATAAATAATTTCGATTTTTTGTGCGAATAAATACACAAAAAATGCATAAATGGATGATTCTGTAAAAATAAAATTAGTAATGGCAAATAAAAAATTATTTTCTTGTTTGTTGAGATAATAACATTTTAACATTTTTAAGGCCGTTTTGAGAAACAAAAAAGGCTAGAAAAAAAGCTAGAAGCTAAAATGAAAATTTTGAGTCTAAAAGCAAAATAAAAAAACAGACTATTACTGCTACCTACATACATATATTAATAATTATAAAATTTTAACATCACCGAGAATATGTGAAAAATGCTTCAAATTTCCATACGTTTAACAGTTGTTTTAGTTCTCTTGCAGTTTGTGCCATAACAGATAAATTAACATTCTCCGTGACTATTTATTACAATTTTTACAATTTTTGTTTCCTTAATTTTTTATTTTGAAAAAATTTATATATACGAGTATGTTAACAAAATTTCTATCGAACACTATCAAATGATCTTTTATAAGATTTCCTTGAATGAAGGATTTTAGGTAGATCTCGTTGCAAACTTGCGTGAAAGAAAATTGAAACATTCGACACTTTTGTCAATCGCCTTCACAAACTTTTTCATTACGCCGAGTTTAACATAAAGTGGTGGAAGTATGATGCGGTCTCTGCTTATATTTTTTGTACCAACTTTTAGCTAATCAAGTGCTGGCCACGCTTTTTGTGACTAATAGTGTTGGGGAACTTTGTATACCACCTTGTAGACCTAAAAGAAAGTTAACCGTTTTCAGTTCAACACAAATGATCCAGTTGTGGTTTTGATACTTAGTCTTCTCCATAACTTTAGAATCATTTGCGTATTCTTCTTTTAAAGTCGTCGAATGTGCAATAGGAATGTATCCGTACTTGTTAACCTTATGAAGCGAAACTTCTTTTGCTGCTGTCTATCAAAAGCCGTTGATATTTTTGTAAACCCAACTGTAGCCAAATACCCAACTGTTACAAAAAAAAAACTTAATCCTTCTCTTGAAAAAATTACGGTACGGATTTTTATTCTCGGGTACGATAAAATGTGTTGTTGGTTTCCGGAGTAAGCAATTTTTTTTCTTTTAAACGAGATGCTAAAATTTCAGAAGCTTCTTTTGGTAACTTCAGATCTCTTACTAAGTCATTTAGTTCTTTCTAATGAAATCGTTGAGGTTCTGAAAGGCTAAATTTGCAGTCTGGATTAAAGATTTCGATCATTAGAAGATTTAGATGTGCTAGGTTTTACTTCTCGTAATTTTAATTGAGGTCGTTGAGCAGGACATAAGTTAGGATATGATATGATTAAGGGTTAATTCCTGATTACACAATTTTATTTTTAAAATATTGATGTTTTTCGATATTTTTCAATTATATATTCAACAATCTGAATTAAATACACAACATCTTCTTGACGAAGCCATAGCGAAAACAACAACAAAATATATCTTAGTGTCCAACAAAAAAACGAAAATCTAAAAAGTAGTAAATAAGGGTAGTTAGCTATAACTCATAAACAAAAGTTGTTAGCCGTATTTAAAAAATACGCGTCAATTTTAGATAGAAAAAAAAATCACAGGAAACAAATATTTTTGTCTTTGTTTTGTTGACCAGTGTTATTGATGGATATTTGGTAGTTCTTAGATATGTATATCTAATATAACACAAATTCACACTTATTTTTTTGCTATATATTATATGTATGTATACTAATTTTTTTAAACAAAAGATATGTATATAGACCCAAAAACACGTACACACGATTTGTTATTAGTCGCTTAATTGATCTTCAATATGCGTTTTCTATATTGAAGAAATTTCTTCAATTCTCTATGTAATTTTGCAAAAATAAATGATTTAATTTCAACGAAATTTCATCAATTCTACATAACTTTAGTCAATTTGAAGATATTTAGTCAAATTGAAGAATTTTATTCAATTTCACTAAAACGAAATTATCTTTCTTCAATTTTACTTACTTTTAGTCAAATTAGCTAAATTTTTTATTCACATTGAAGAATTTTTATTAATTTTAACTCTTCTATTTTATTTAATGCTACTAAATTTTAGTTAAAGTAAATTCGTTTATGTATTAAAACATTTTATCAAATTTTTATAGATAGCATTTCCATACGTATATGTATATTCGAAAATGTGTAGTAAAATCTAAATAATTAATAAAATTATAACACATGTATGTACATTTATTTTTTTTTTTTAATATTATCAAAAACTGTAATTGTATTTATTTATTATTTAATAATCACGACATAAATTAAATCTTTAAAAAATACGTACAAAATGGTTTTGAAGAATTTTCTTCAATTTTACTTGCCTTTAGTAAATTTGAAAATATTTATTCAAATTGCCTAAAATATATTAGTAAAATTTAAAACTAACAAAAAATTAGTTAAACTAACAAATAACTTCAGATTATTTTCATTTCAGTATGTTAAATTTAATGAAATTATGTGCTGTTTTACTTACGAAGTGTTACTGCCAATTTAACTAAATTTTTGTTGATTTATACATTTTTCGTTAATTTTTTAACGAAATTTTATTCAAAACAATATATTTTACAAAAAAATATTTTTGACAAAATTTGAAGAAAAATTATATTGATTTGAAGAAAAAATCTGTTAATTTAAATATATATTTTTTTTTCGTTAAAATTCTACGAACATTTTTCGTCCATATTACCTATGAGATTTGGTTCAGTGTAAAAGCTATGCAAATACCACCATCATGATAATACTATGCATACAGGTTTGAATAAATCATAAAAAATGTAATTTATTTGTTACATATTATTAAATAGAGTGCTAAAAATATAATTGTATACTTCCATGAGGCAAAATTATTTAAATCTTATTGAAATGTTTTAAGAATAGCGACCTAAAATAGTAATATAACTTACATTTAAAACATACGTAAATTTATAATAAAAAAATAAAAATGTTAAAAAAATTACTAACAAAATATTTGAAACAAACTCTTAATTTTGATACCTCTAAAACGATCCAATATAAAATAAATTAAAAAAAATGGTTGGAAAGCGAAGGCTTTTCTTCATATAACTGTACAATATGGAGAAAAGCCTTCATTTTCCAACCATGTTAATTTTTTCGCAAAAAACTAGTTTTTTGATATTGACTTATTAAAGCGGACCCGTATGGGTATTAATATTTTGCTCCACTTTGCAATGTAAAGCAAAATTTATCCAAAGTTGGATCAAGAAAAATATTTATAGAGGTTATCAAGATAAATTAAAAAAAATCGAGTAATATACATTTTTCTTTCTTTGTAACTGTTTGGTCAACGGTTTCTTAATTTTATTACATAATGATTAGAATGATTGAAATTAAATTTCCAACTATATAAACACAAAATTATTAACCTTAAAAAATTGCGCAGCTTTAATACAAAGTTTTGGCAGTTGTTAAGAACCGCATGTGTGTATATGTGTTGTAGTAACAAGCAGACAACATTGAATTCCCAGTGGTAAAAGGAAGGGATAAATAGCCCTTCTAGAAGGCCTTTTTATAGCCAGAAGAGCTTCTCACAAGTCCTTACACATTCGCGACCCGATAAGACCCTTCTAAAATACTTCTTGAAAAGCTTCTGAAGAAAAGCTGTCATCAGGTTTTCCATACTATTTAGGAAAAAATTTTAATATTTATATAAAATAACAATTTTTATTTTAAATTATTATAAAAAGTTTAAAACTTAAAAAAAAAAATCAGTATTAAAAAACATATCTGAATTCTTGACAAAACATCTTAAGTAGAGATAAGACAATTTATCAATTTTACATTTTCATAGAAACTGTTGACTTTTATACCCCACACCACAATAGGTGGTTGGGGTATTATGCGTTTGTGCTGATGTTTGTAACGTACAGAAAAAATCATATAAGTAAAGTATACCAATCAACTCAGAATCACTTTTTATGTCGATCTAATGATGTCCGTCCATCCGTCTGGCTGGCTGTCCATATAAACCTTTTGCACAAAGTACAGGTCGCAATTCAATAAAATGGCACGTGGGTCTTTCATGGCACAAGGACGAAGCCTATTGAAATTGGTTATGATGAGTCCATTATTTCAACTAGCCCCCATACAAATGTCCTCCCGGAATAGGGGTTTAACGTTTATAAATCCCATAAATATAGTAATATTTTAAAGAAATTCGGTGTAAGGAAGTTTTGTATAAGTATCAATCTTTGTGCCAAATTTCATGAAGATCGGCCCATAATTGACTATAGCTCCCATATAAAACCCTCTACCGAAAATTACTTTAACGTGCATAAATCATATACACATATTAGTATCAAGTTTATATTCGACACAAATAAGTTTTGTATAAGTAGAAATCACAGTGACAAATTTTATGAGGATCACTCCATAATTTACCATAGATCCCATATAAACCCACTTTCGGGAATTACCCTAAATTGCATAAATTCATATAAATGTTGGTATTAACGTAATATTCTATATTCGTATATTTTATTTTACACTTAGTAAAAGTAGCGGTCCACAACAGTCCACATGTCTAATGTAAGACCCTTCCAAATTTTGATGGACATGCAAAATGGTTTGGGGGACCATATGGTCGGGCTTGACCGACTATATCTTTCTTAGTTGTTTTTAATTGTTTAACTCTTCTGAAAAAATTTAAGTTTTTATTAATTTATTTTTTCAAAATATATATAATATAAATAACTCAGCTATAATAAAAACTATAATAAAAACTATAAATAAAAAATAAAATTAACTTAGAACAACAAATTAACAACCTACTCAAACAGATCATTAAAAAAACTAAATGAATTCTTATTATTTTTTTGAAATCTCTGCTTTGAATTTTGATATTATTTTTGTAACGGTTTCTGAATGGTTTTGATTTTCTTAAAGCAAAAAAATAGTCCAATCCTCCTCCCTTCTAAGAGATGGGAACTAAGGCGCCAACCTTATGATCCCCCACACCATTTTGCATGTCCATCAAAATTCGAGGAAGGATCTTACATTAGATATGTGGACTGTTGTTGTTGCTTAAAACGAAATATATAAAAAATGTAGCTTCTTACTCTCCTTCTAAGAGAAGGGAAGTCGGAAGTTCTACCGGGTATTTTAGAAGGCAAGAATGTGACAATTCTGAGGCCTTACTCTATAGAAGGCAGGTTAGCATGAGCGATTGAATCTTAGAGAAGGTGTAAATAGACCTTCTAGAAGACTCGAATGATGGAGGCCTTAAAAGTTTTACCGCTGCGAATTTATATAAAAACATACATATATTCATACATATATACATACATACATAAATACATACATAAATACATACATAAATACATACATACAATATACCCAAAAGTTCTGATGATGGCTTATAGTAATTCTTATTCTATACTTGGATAGATCAATTCATAATATCTTAATTACTAGTACTTTAGGTAAGAATAAGATAATACTCTATTAGATCCTCTTTAAGTAGTGCATTTTTGTCATTAAAGTACATCGTAAATAACTTAAGGAGGATTAATTGGCTATCAGCTAAAACAAGCACGTGATCAAAAAAAAAAAAAAAAAGAAAAAAAAATTACTTACATTTTTGTTAAACAGAAATGTAGGGTACTTATTTAATGTTAAAGTCGTTGCATTAGCAACTTCATTT
This sequence comes from Protocalliphora azurea, assembly GCA_932274085.1. Lineage (NCBI taxonomy): Eukaryota > Metazoa > Arthropoda > Insecta > Diptera > Calliphoridae > Protocalliphora > Protocalliphora azurea. The sequence goes on along the minus strand of OW026519.1, from coordinate 115,358,305 downwards.
CCTTGCACAGTGTGAGATTTTCGCATTTCGAGTGATCAAAAGTCAATATTTTTGTAATTAAGAGAGATATGTATGATATATATATATATATATATATATATTGTGGAATCAGGAATTAACCCTGGAAATCGAAGTATATGGTCATATCCTAACTTATCTCCTGCTCAACGATCTCAATTAAAATTCTAATGATCGAAATCTCTGATCCAGACTACAAATTTAGCCTTTCAGAACCTCAACGATTTAATCAGCGAGAACTAAATGACTTAGTAAGAGATCTGAAGTTACCAAAAGAAGCTTCTTACTCCGAAAACCAACAACACATTTTATTGTACCCGAGAAAAAAAATCCTGTTATTGTATTTTTTTCAAGGGAAGAATTAAGTTTTTTTGTATCAGTTGGGTATTCTGCTACAGTTGGGTTTAAAAAAATATCTACCTAGTAATTGGCGTGTTTTCATAGACAGCAGCAAAAGAAGTTTTGCTTCATAACACTAACACGTACGAATACTTGCCTATTGCACATTCGACGACTTTAAAAGAAGAATACGCAAATGTTTATAAGGTATTTGTGTTCAACTGAAAACGGTTAAACGTTATATATATATATATATATATATATATATATTTATATATATGTATATATATATATATATTTATATATATGTATATATATATATATATATATATATATATATATATATTTATATATATTTATATATATATTTTTATATATGTATATATATATATATATATATATATATATTTATTTATATGGTTTCCGTAAGCTGCAAATTTATGAATCTGATAATATTAATAGTCTATGCAGCAAATCTGTATTGGAGTAATCCCTAGATGTTTTTCTTTCCAAATATTCGTGTTTTTACAATTCTTATTTCTTGTATCCTGGGCTTCTTCAGATAACTGACCAATAGGTGCATGTGATGTAGCGTTTGTTTTTTGCATATAAATATTCCTAGTTTCTATGGCATAATTTTCAAAGGCAACAGAATCGATTTCATTACCATATCTGAGAGTTTAAAAAATATTGTGAAAATGTTTTACCTGTTCTATATTTGGGCCAATAATTTTTGTAGTCTTTTGTGTATTACGATAAAAAAAAAACGCCTTGTAGTGTTACCATCATTATAATATCCTGAATTCGGTTTTGGCATATTCACTAGTAACCCCGTTTTATCTCTTCAATATACTTTTTTCGCTCCATCAATTTTGCTTTGTTAGCCTCTCCTCTTACTTGTCAACTTTTAATATCCTATTTGTATGAAATATGCAACAGGCACTTCACCACATTAATAGCAAACCTGGGATAATGTATACTTTGAAATAGCATTACAGAGTTTATCATTTATTATGCATAGAAAAAAGCTCGCGGAAACAGAAAGTTATTTGTTTTCAATTGTTACAGATTTTGGCATAATAAACATAATGTGTTTATCAAATTATTTGTTTATCAAATTATGTTTATTGACTTCATTTAAAATCAGATCTTTGCAAATATAAATTTAATTCGGCAACAATACCTTGTTGACAAGGGTGCTGAATTCTTCCCAATTATAATTTTTTGGTTACTGTTCATGTTTTAATAGACATTTCAATAAGGATTATTGATATAATAAACAAACTTTCATCAGAAATACTGTCTTGAGAAAATTTGTATGCATAACATAGTGTCTATATTTTTATCAAGACAAACATCAGAATTGACCCCAATTTATGGAAGGGGGCAACAGATGCACAAAAACAGCAATAAGGGGAATTCATTAATGTTTTTTATATATATGCAGTTTGACAACTGTAACACCCAAAATTAATAATAAGCTGTTTAACTTAGGTTATCTTGTATAGATTCGTACTGATTTTGACGTTTGTCATGATCAAATTTTGTCTAGTATTGACACCACGTAACGGTTATTAAATGTGCCATCACAACTCCATTTTATTAGCAAAGTCACTTGATTAAAATGAATATTTGTCTAAAGAAATATATCTTTTAATGCCAAATAAAGTCTCAAAACTGTATGATCAATCAATGCTTAAAGATTGATTTCCGCAAATTGCCGTGCTACAGTTATTTTTTCTGGATAAAAAAATTTTTGAAAATTTTTATAGATTCATAAAAAGGATACAATTTTGAATTAATGTGGGGTATGTGTTTTCTTAACAATTGATAGTCATGTGTAAATAAACACTTATCTGTTATCATAGAAGTTGGTGGAATTTATTTGAGCACATTCTACTTTTTTGTGTGTGTTTACCTCTTTTTGGAGAAGCAATTATGAGTTCACCTACTATTGCAGCAGATGAACGTTTTCCTGCTGAACGCATTTCCATTCAGACTGCCATCAGTGTCTGGTAAGGATTATCAGTTTTAGGAAGATTTCTAACTTTTTTTTTTTTTTTTTGATACAACTGAAAAATCCTCGAAATGTTTACTAGGCCTTCCACAAGTGCTTGGTATAGGAGGAACAATTTTTCAATAGCAAACATTAATAAATTAATCATTTTAATCAACAAATTTCTATTTGAATGTAAAAACCGAGGTTTTATATTTTCGCTAACAGTCATCATGAATTTATTTTATGAATTATATTGTTTGAAAATTATTTTATTTACTCAATATTAATAGTTTTATTTGAAGTTATACTAATATTTCCAGAAATAAACTCAATAACACTCAAACTTTTCTTGTTCTTTGATGCAAGCAAACAAACATAAAAAATTTGTTGATGAGAAATATGTCACATGGACAGTGATTGCTTTGTGAATAGAAAAAGAGCAAGCTGGAGTAAAATTTTATTACTGACTTTGGAAGATCTTACATCAGGAATTACAAAAGTATGATTTAGGTAACGAGACTTCGTGGGATCTTTTAGTTTTTGTCCAATAAAAATGAAAAAATTACAACAAAAAGTTGAAGACCGAAAATTTTCAATGGTTTTTTCTTGATAAATTTTTTGAAATTATTATTTTCTATTTAAACAAGTAAGAAAGATATAGTCGCTCAAGCTCGACCATATGATACCCCACACCATTGTGCATGTCCATCAAAATTCGTGGACGGGTCTTATTATTAGACATGTGGACAATTATGGAGCGATACTTTTACTATGTGTAAAATAAAATATACGAATACAGAATATTACGTTAATACTAACACTTTTATGAATTTATGCACTTTAGGGTGATTCCCAAAAGTGTGCTTATATGGGAGCTAAGGTAAATTATGGAGCGAACCTCATAAAATTTGTCACTATGATTTCTACTTATATAAAACTTATTTATGTCGACTATAAATCTGATACTAACATGTGTATGTGATTTATATACGTTAAAGTGATTTTCGGTCAATTATGGACCGATCTTCATGAAATTTAGCACAAAGATTGACACTTTCACAAAACATCCTACATACACACCGAATTTCATTAAAATATATTTAAGGCATTTATGATCGTTGAACCCCTATTCCGGGAGGGCATTTGTATGGGGGCTATATATATATATATATAAATATATATATATATAGGTGAAATAATTAACCGATCATAACCAATTTCAATAGGCTTCTTCCTTGTATCATGAAAGTTCTACGTGTCAAATTTATCTTCAAAATTCCGACCTGTACTTTGTGCACATCGTTAGATCGACTCAAAAGTTGATTCTGAGCCTATTGGTATACTTTAAGGTGGGTGTTGGATGATTTTTATATCCCAACCACCTAAGGTGGTTTAGGGTATATAAAGTTACAAACATTCAAAATTGAATTTCCCACCAATAAATACTTCGTATAATATTTGCCTACAACTGCAGTGTTGTTCAAGGTGCCGTTACTTAATAACGATTAAGACTTTTTTTAATACTTTTTTATTAACTTTTTTCAAAATTAAAAAAAAAAAAAAAAATAGAGGTTTTGATAAGCTAAATTATTAAAATCACGCACTGTGCGTTGGAGAGTTTTTTCCTTGTTGTTGTATGTTTTCTTTCCATGTTTTTTCTGCAAGTTGTTCGTTCATTTATAGTGTTGTTAATATTTTTGGCTACTGCTGTTTTAGTATAGCCGCTGTTATTTAAACACACTATATGTATATGTACGATTATTTTTTCTGCATCTATCAGAGGGACTCCAGAACATATATATGTATTTTTTTTTTGTTATTAAAGGACAATATTTGCACAAAGTATAAATTGGTGCATAAAAACAAACGACGAACTAGTGAATGAAATAAAAAATAAGGAAAACTTTAAAATTACACCCTTTGGTCATCTTTGTGTATATAAAAACAATGCGAAACATAGAGCTGAGCCAAGCCAAGTAGAGTACAAAACGTATGGCCGGGGACAAATTGTATTCGTTTATTTTTTTTTTTTTAGAAATTGTATTGCGAAATAAAGCAGAAGCTAGAATTCAAAATGATTTTATTATGCACTGTACAATTTTTGGTTATTTTTACTTTCCCTGCCGGAATAAATGGCTGTTTCTTGAAACTACCTTTCATTTTGTTGTTAAGATTTTTATGATTATAAGAACTTGCGCTAGACTACTATTGTTAGATTAAAGCGAAAAATTATTTTAAAAATATTTCTTCTACTATACTCTTTAAAAAGTTTTTCTATTTGACATTATCCTTGCAAGGTGTTCTTTAGTAACCGATTTAACCATGAAAAATTTTCTTGATTTTTTCTCCATCTTTTTTTTTCTTAGAATGAATATCATAATAATAACGGTTTTCACAGTTAAAATTGTTTAGATTTTTTTCCGTTCGTTCACTTCTTACTCATTCATAAGCGTCATGGATGTTATATATGTCGGAATAATAGAGCAGAGATAAGACTCTCTGTGATTCATAAAATTTGTATTAAGTCAACATTTATTTTATTTTATTTTATTTTTTCTTTTTTTTTTTGTTCTTGCCTCACTGGAAAATTTGCTAAAAAATGTACATGGTTAAGTTTTTTATTTCTTTTCCTGTTTTTATTTTTTGCTTATTAAGTTATTAAATTTTAATAGACAATTTTAGTTTTGAATTATATAAAGTTTGTTCAGTGTTTAGGGCTTTTAAAAGTTAACAATTGAAATAGTCTCAGGGAGAGAGAGAAAAAGAGATAGAGAGATGTAAAGATAAAAATCAAATATTTACTTAAGTAAAGAAAGAAAGATAATATCAAATGAGATAATAATATCAAAAGAGATAATACAATATATGCAGAAAGAAGTATTTAAATTATTTTAGAGGAATTATGTATGGTACACCATAAACCATAGTGTTAATATGCTTTTTTTAATTTAAAATCTTTTTTTAACTTAAAAACCAATATTGCCACATAAAATGAATTTCTGAAAAATTATAGAAAATTTTATGATCTATAAATGCAATAACACAACGAAAAAAAAAAAACAGCTTCAAAAGCAATGATTTTAACACTTATAGCGTTTACACGCACCTCTTCCTCGCAATAAAAAAATATTGCGATATTTTTAATTTTTAATAATTTACGTATAAATAGTGAGTTGTTTATAGGAAAGTTATTTCTACTTGCAATAATTGTGCGTATAAACGTAATAACAGTGTTGTCATTGGAAGAAAATACTTAGTGGTAAAAAAATGCAGATGTTGTAATTTTAACCCATGGTTGTCATTGACAAAATGGTTTTTTTTTTAATAAGGGTACCGTAACGAAATTTGTTGGAGGAAAGCGAAACTTGGCACACTGTTTTTCGTAGCGCACAGTGATTCCAAACCGCCTTTCTTTGTTAATAATTACGTAACTTGTAATCCGTTAAAGATATCTAAACAAAATTTCACATAGCCAGAACTGATGTGTTTTCAAGTTGATTTGAAGGAGAACGGATCCCTAGCGTGTCAAGAGGATATTGGGTGGACCTCCAATGTTGGACATCTCGTGCATGTAATTAAAAAAAAAATTCATTAAAATTTCATTTTTTTTTGTAAAGAAATTTCATTTTTGTTGTAAAGAAATTTTAAACATATATAGTTCTTGTAAATTTCTACAACAAACACGTTGTAGGTTAGGTCGAAACAAATTTTTTAAGTATTTTTGGTCTCATTTTTTTTTTGTTCATTTAAATTTGTCGGGTTAAATTTAAGTCCTAAAATTGTACCATAATGCTACAAATCTCAATGCCGTTATAAAAGTTGTATGTCAGAAAATATCTTTTATGTGTTTAACCAACATATAAAAAACGACTTTTTAGAAAACCGTTCTTCGGTTTAATCGAAAAATCTTATTTTAGAAAAAAACTGGTTGATCGGTTTTGGATTCTTGAAAAAATCGATTAACCAGTTTTCAGCCATTTAAACTTTTTAATAAGAAAATATTATTTTTTTGTAATTTTTAAACAAAAACCAGGGCATAAGGCATTAACACTTGTCCCATAATGAGATGCATAATTTTTTATGTATGAAGTTTAACTGTTCTAGTTTACCATATTTCATATATAAAAAATAACAGCTGGGAGGATGAGTATACCAGTTCAGTATGATCTGAAAAAAAACCTTAATTTATATATTTATTTATTTATTTTACATTGTAACTTTTGAAAAATTATTTTTTTAATTTGAAATGGGAATTATTATTTTAATTAATTACCTTTCTTTAATATTTTATTCCTAATCCTGCTATTTGAAAATATGTTTAATTGAAATACTCAGAAATGATCACGAAAAATCTGCCGCATAAAATTGCGGTTATAAAAATTCTATAAATATTTGGTTTATGTTTTTTTAATGAAAGAAAGTTTTACATTTTAAATAATTATTTATTGCTTATTGGGTTTTAACTAACCTTGTAAGCTTTTCACTGCGTATTCTGAAATTTTTAGCTGGAATGTGTGTAAGCTTTTAGTATCCTTTAAATATTTGTTGAATAAAGCCCAATAACTTTTAATTGATCGGAGTTTTTGGCAATTTGGTTGATTGGACTCCACAATATCAAAATTTGTAAAACGCATATAGTTCTATTTATTTTAACCATTTAAAGAGAATTGTCCAAGTTAAATTAGCATTTAGGAAGTTAAATGCAACTTTTGTTTTTATTCGTGTAATTTTTATTTTTATTTTTCCTTTTTGGGCTCTGTTTTGAGTAAAATTACATAAAATGTTAAATAAAATGCTGTTTTGTAAAAACCCACCGCCTTTAAAAAAACAGCTTCGAATTCAATTGAAAATTAAAAAAAACCGAAAACAACAGAGTTTGTAAAAATCCGGAAACAGGTTAACCGGTTTAGGAGAGGAAAAATGTTACCACCTTTTTGGATAAAACCCCAAAAATATATATATTTTTTTAAGTTTAAACTTTAGATTAATAAAACTTTTTATCGGATTCATATATTCATATGGTTCTTTTACCAATATTATTTAGAAATTTATAAGGAATCCAGTGGATATTTTAAAAGCAATTAAGCCTGACATGTTTAAAAGAACATAAAAAAGTAGCCAAAAATAGGGGAATATTTATTTCGATAGATATTTACAAGGGCTATCTATGGATCCGTTAGGGATAAGAGCTCCTCCAACTCAACTTGAAAATACCTCAGCTCTGACTATGTCAAATTTTATTCAGATATTTTAAAAAAGCGTTTTCGAATCACTGTGTAGCGTCTTGTACACGATATTAAAAGTCGCCAATAATCATATGCCCACTACGTGAGAAATACGCCATCACAAAACTCAGTTTTTTGCTATATTTCGATTATTATGTATACCATGTTTTGATCACCTGCAAAAAAGGGTGTGCTTACATTTATATTTTCACCACCTAAAAAAAGAACTAAATAAGTATTCATAAGTATTCACTTATTTACTTTTTTGGAAGTTATTTACAATTACTTCTGAAAAAGACTACTGCAACTATTTATTTCATTAAGTTTTAACCACGATCTAATCAAGGTAGAGGCGTGAAATTTTTAAAAGCATGTTAACTTGCGCATATGAACCCATCGAAGTGCAAAAATTATTTAGATCTTTTTCAGTAAATAAGTTTAAAGCCCACACATTTTTGGCCCCTGTATTTTCTATATAAATTTCATGCCTTATATAAGCAACATTTAAAAAAGTTGTATTAATATATATATATATATATAAGTCAGACACTCTATTATCTTAACTTTATTTCAAACCAACGAGTTCTTCATAGAAGCTTAGGGTCATTGTTCTGTATTAATACCTTTTCGCCCTTAGTTATTGACCAAGTATATTTCACACATTTTTTTTCCCATGAAAGCATTATATCGGTCCCGCTTCATGGTGTATCTGTTAGTGGTACATTGAACATAGGTTCTACCGACAGTTTCAAACAAATTTATTTCGGTTCAATGAAACCGAAACATTTTTTAGATTTTTTCTTATTTCGGTTGCATAACGGTAGTACCTACAATTCGTGTCTCGCTAATAGTTTAAATTCCATTCACAGATTTCTGACTTTTTTACCTTTCACATCCATGTTCAAATATTTTCCTAAATTCCAAATGCTTCCATATGCGATAGAACAAATTGCCAACAATACGAGAAATTTTGTAGGACAATTAACCTAAGCATCCACCCCTTCCTGTAAACAACAGGTTCATCTGGAATAATGAGAAGATAGTGGAGAGGCCAGCGCAGTGACGTGATCTGAATTTTATAAAATATTTGTATTATGCCTGTAATGTTCGATATTTTCCGACCCACAAAATAGACATTAACAGTGGGAAATTATCCAGGAATTATGAATTCTATGGGTGCCAAATGTGTTGGAGTGGTGTGAAATATGGCTGGCTCTACCACGTAGAGCCAGGGAAGAACTGCAAGTTGATACATCGAGAATACTTGTTTGCAATTAACTTAAAATATAAATGAACCAGATCATGAGCTCCTTTACTGAAAAATATAAAGTCATGTAAAAAAATAATTTTATTTCTATTGTTTTTTCCACCCCTTATATGACTTCCAATGCTTGATATAGGATCGTATATTTCTCATCTTCTGCGTTTTCTTGCTGATCAGTGATATAAGAATAAGGATTTCAAAATAATTCATAACTAGCTACATGAATAGTACCTAGGGTAAATTTCTCTGGGGTAGGCTCCCTCCTATTCCATACCCACAGTCTTCCTTAGATTGCAAATAACACTGGTCGGCAATAAATGTTTTTTGTCCTCCTTCAAAAGAAATATGTAGACTAGATGGAATTTGACTGCAAAGCACGAATTTTCTTTCAGTTTTTTTCCATCAGGTCGTCTAATATCTCGCGTTAATAAGGCAAATACGAGAATATATTTTACCAAAACTCGAAAACGGGCTATCCGTCCAATTTAGACAATTGGAACACTAAAGAATGGAGACAAAAATTATATTTAAATTGTCTTTACATTATTTTTTTTTATCTGCCGACCAGTTTCGGAGTTATTCAGAAATTAGTGTCGAAAAAATAATTTTTCAAGTAAAATTGAAGTTTTTTCCTTTAAAATTTATTTCAAGAAATGAAACCGGCAATAATGTGCAGTTTTTAATCCATTATTATAAAGCTGGTGATACTATGAGTAAAATAAGCCATGTGTTATCAAAATTGATATAAAAATCTTGATTTTATTCACAATTAGGTGAAAATATCCATGTACACCTACAATTGAGTGAAAGTCCACGGTGGGTGAAAAAAAAACTTTTTTCTTCTTTAAACAAAAATAGGTAGAATAGGCTGAATACGAATTTGTCTACAGTTTTTTCTATCAGTTCTTGATTTTTTAATGGCATGTCTAATTAATTAATAAAGTAATTACAGGGGTATATTTTACTATAACTCGAGAAACGGGTTCCCTATTTAAACAATTCAAACACTAAAAAATGCAGACGAAATTGTGTTCATATTCATCTTAACATTATTTTCTTATTTTCTGAATATTTTTAGAGTTATTTGAAAATTAGTGGTGAAAAAAATATAAACTTTTCACGAAAAATTGGAAGTAATTTGCTCCCTAACTTCCAAAATATTGACCGGATAAAGAAATAATTTCAAGATAACCTGAAGATAATTTTAATCGGCATCTATATTAATTAGGCTGAATTAGGTGGTCATATTAGTTATGTCTATTGAAAATAATCAGGGCGCGATAGAAAAAAAGCAAAAGCAGATTCTTGTTTAGCTTGTCAAATTATAAACTCTGCCTATTATGTTCAACGTAGAAACAATTTTTTGCCCACCACTCTATCTCCACTTGATACAGGCATACAGGTATACATAGTATTTTCACGTAACTGTGAATAAAATCAAGATTTGCGCATCCATTATTTCGATTATTTTTAGCACTACCAAGAAAAAATTTTTTTCGGACGCTAATTTCTAAATAACTCCGAAAATATTGAGCATATAAAAAATTATGTTGGTATGGCTTGAAGGCATTTTTAGTCCGCAGTTTTTGATGTATCATTTATATAAATCGTATATACCGTTCTTGGGTTATACTCGTGTAATGGTCTTAGTATGGGAGAAATATCAGACACGAACATAAAAAAATCCAGACCTGATGGAAAAACTAAATGCAGATACGTGTTTATCACATCAAAATTTATGTTGTCCAATTATTCTTCTTTTTTTGTATATTTTTTTTTTTTTTTTTTGTAATTAAGACAGTAACTATTTGTTTAACTAAGTTGTCATGCTTACTGCTGTAATAGAATATTTAATAAAAAAAATATTGTTAATTAGTCATTTTTTATTGAAAATAGATGGGGCCAAATGATACTGAGAATGAGCCAGTGTTACAAATACGTAACACTTTTTCTCCATTTTATAATTTTTACTATACATACATACATTTTTAATTTTATTTTACGATGTTTATCTGCTACATTTTCCGCGCATCTATTGGATAGGAAGTTGCAAAAAGTCTGCCAATAAGAACGCTTTATTGTCAATTACATAGCTTTTTCTTACATTTTAAAGAAATTTATTTCAAGAATATTCGCACCCTTTTTGGCCTTCAAATTTGTATGGTTTTTCTCTTCACCTACAGTCTCAAAATTCACTGCCAAGTTTCCTTTCGGCGGACATGAACTCTTTATATTTTTTCTTAAGATCCGATGAACTATATTGCATTTCTATGGTTATCATTATAAATTTGAATTATTCGTTTGCGTGATAATTATTCAATTTCCATTGAAAAAAAAAACAAATTTTGCTATAATTTTAAAATTTATTACAATAACTGAAATTGCAATAAAATGCTTGTATAATACTTTTCAAAGCTTAAATTTTTTATGATTTAGCTTCAATTGCATTTTTGATTTTATAATAAGAGTTTTACAAGACTTTTTTACTTCTTTTCAGATTTTAGATAATATAAATCAACTTTCTTTGCATTCGTTTGACAAAACAAAAAAAAAAAAAAAAAATTTTTTTTTTCTCAGAGTTTAACTTATTAATATTTTTATTACATATTAAACCATTTTTTATGTTCTCTATTTTAGTATACAAAGGTAATCTTATATTAAATTAAAAATTCATTAACATAAAATGTATAAAATAAGTTACTTGACTCATAAAAAAAAAAAAAACATAAAAAACAAATAAAAAACTGCCCCCTAAAGGTAAGAAGCAGCCACAGAAGCCATCAAAGAAAATGTTATTTTTCCACGCACAAACTTTTTTATTCTCCAGCTTCTTTTATTCGTTTTTTCGGCAACTTAAATCTGAAGGTTTTTCTCTTTGGGATGGGCCGTAAATTGATGGGAGCATAATGAAAAACTTTTTACTTTTTTTCTCTTGGTACTTTTTTCATTCTTGCATTTAACTCATAAAATATAACAATCTTCACTTGAAAAGTAATTGACAATTTATTAACCACGTAAAAATTATAAAAAAAATCTGTGGGCGAAAAAAAATCTAGAATCCCCTCAAGCAACAAAAGGCTGCAAGAAAAATTGTAAACATACGAAAACGTCAGGAATGAATGAAAATAAACAAACTAACGAGTAATTCGTCGGCTGAGTTGAATTGTATTAGCTGTACGTAAACTACATATTTGGAATAAGAAAGGGCAATAAATAGTTTAATGTAGGTATGTCAATTCAAAACATCTTCTCTTATATAGTATACTAAAATGGATATGTATGGATATGTATGTGTTTGTGGAAAGCATAATGACCACCAGCTTCGGCAAAATCGAGTTGTAAGATGTTTAGGGCTGCACAAAAAGAAATGCAATGAAGGTTTTAGCAAAAACAATTGTTAATAAGTATTTAAAAACCAGCAATATTCAGGCCAATATTATTTCTAATATGAATCGGCCGTAATACCAGTGCTACTACAGTGAGGTAAAACATATACTGAGAAAAAAACACTTTTGACCATTTTGATAATTTTGCAAATATGGTTGAAATAATTCTATAATATTATGGTGACTGTATAATCAACAACAACTATTGCCACAACCATGTTATGTTGGAAGAGGGTGGGGAGGGGGGGCGAAATCCAACAACGTTTGAGTAACCAGATATGATTGTGGCGAACATAATGTTAATGTGCTGCAATTATTTATATGTTTAACCTAATTACTTATATGTTTACAAAATAAATTATGGTATATCACATTTTAATATCATATTATTTTAAAGTTTGAATCAAAATATTAAAAAAAAAATGCAATTTTTATTTAGCTGGTCCGTTCTACATAAAAGACATTATATTAATAAAAACTGAACTCTGGTCTCCAAAATACAGTTCCAAGAATTGCCAATTCAAAAAGATAAATATTCTTTTTTATTATATTTGCAAATTTTAATTATAATTAATTAAATTTCTATGGAAATATTGGAGTCTAAAGGTGATACATTTTCTCGTTGAACGAAAGAAGAAACCTGTAATCTAAGTACATATTATACAATTCATTAAATCCATCACGAATGAATTTTTCTAATCTACATTTAAGTACAAATTACTACCCAAAAATACAGTTTTGAAATTTTCACATATTCGATTTTGTTAAAATTTATGAAAAATATTAAACTCGTTACAGTTTCATATCGTTTGCGGTTCATATTTTTGAATCTCTAAAGTAAAAAATGAGTGAAGTTTAAGATTGAATAACTTTTGTGGGCATTATTGTGTGCAGATTTTTATTAAACGTATGAAAGTATCTAAAGATCACTTATTTTTTTTTTTTGAAATAATATATATGTTATTTATTTACTGAGGAAAAAAAGGTTTGAGATCAAAATTTGAAAATTTTCCACTTTAACGATAAGTCAGTTATATATTCCATATTTTAAATTTCATTGAAATCGGAGAATGTTAAAAACCGAGGTGCGTTGAAATTTTTTGGAATTACCGTATAGGAAGTTTAGTGCTAGGCGATATTCGTATAACAAAGGATTAATATTCGGATTCAATAGAAGTAATCGAAAACAAAATAGAAGAAATTGTTCTTTCACTGGTTCAATTTTCTTCATTACATATACATATTCCAAAATGGGTCTCACAAGATGTATGCATAAATTCTTTTCCCTAGCGTTTGATAATATCTAAAACTGCTTATGATTTACTAATGGATTGTGAAATGTATGGACTGCGCACGAAAATATCTATGCACACTTAAAGGCTTCATTATACGTAAAAAATTAGAATCGTTAATTTTTTTATATTTGTTATTTAATTGTATTTTTCTTAAAATGAAAATTTTTATTGTTTTTCTTAAAGTGAAAATTTAACAAAATTCATGCAAATGCATAATTCAGATTTATAATCAAAATACATGTCGACCACATAAAGGCTAGAAGGTAAAGGAGAATACAAAAATTACTGAGGTTATTTTTTTTTTTCAGAAATACGTATGCTAAAACGTACATATTGGCGAACTTTTTACAATATCCTGGACAGGAATTCCATATCACAGATGTATTCATTCACACCGTGAAAAAAAATGAAAATTGTGAAACAAAGTTTTGGTCTGGCAATCCATTTGTAAGTGAGGGGAACTCACTTTTAACATAAAAGTGTACGGAAATGAGTGTAATGAGAAAGAACAACAAATTATAATTTTTCTGGCCTGTTCTTACAACAAAAAAGAAACTTAGTGGTACCAAACAAATGATGCTGCTATGTAATAAAGGAAGGTTAATCCACTAAACTGTCCACTTGAAATGTATTTGGTCATGTTAAAGAAATATTTAAAGAATACTTAAAACTGAGTAAAAAATAAAATATAGTTTAAAAATAAGTGGACCCATTATAACAAAAAACTAATCAAAAACACAAGAAAACTTTTATTTAACAGTCTTTAACAAAACAAAATTTCAGGAAGATTAAGTTGAACTTAACTTGCTGAATTGTATGCATTAATTTTTTCGTGCGCAGCATAGTGGTTTTAAAACGTCCTTTTAAATTTGACAAGGCCAGAGATGAAGTGTTTTCGAGTTGATTTGAATTAGCACAGTATCCTAGCGGGTCAGGGGGGTAGTGAGTGGACCTCCAAAGTTGGTAATCTCGTATGTAATTAAAAAAAAAAAATCGTCAAAATTTCATTTATGATTTTTTTTTATAAATATTTTAAACATAGATAGTTCTTGTAAATCTCCACAAAAAATATCTCTTTTCGTTTAAGAGATAATACAGATAAGATTGTCCTAAAATTAAGGAATTAGAAAAACTCCTACTTTTTGTATCAAAATGCCCAAAATGCCATTCAGGGAAAAACATCTTTCAAAAATTTACTTCTTTCATTTATAACCAAAATTTTAAATTTTTTAATTTAAAATACGTGAAATTCGGAAAGATCTGTACATAGTCCTGTTGGGTGTTTAGGCTTGTTCTTAATTCTAAAGTTATCCCTGTGAAGAAAAGCGTTAAATTATTATATGTGTTTGAATAAAATTTTATTTTAAAGGGAAGAGAGTGTAGACATATTTTTGGCAAAAAAAATCATAATTTCTGCAATTTTCAATTTCAGAATCATATATTTTTGAACTCAGAATAGATATTTTCTTCCAGCTTTTTTATTCGATACATAATTTTTTTACCAACTGGGTAAAAAATTCACAAAATTGGATAAAAATATTGGGGTATATATTGAAAAAAAGCTTGAGGATGATTTTTTAAAATTGAGATAGTTGAAATTGTATGCAAGCATAATAATATGCAGGTATATTTTTCATATGCCTTATCGAGAGCTTTCAGAAAATGGTAAAGTATTTGAAATCGGATAAGAAATGTCAGAGGTACCCTATTTTGAGCCCTAGTAGCTCCGCTCCTGGAGGGTATGTGTGGCCTCATATCCAAACCTTAAACTCCACACTGCTCTGCTTTGCTTGTTTGCAATTTTATGTAAATCCAACCAGAAGTTATGGATTTATTTCCAAAAAAAATTCGATTCTAATCTACCGTCTTTTTAAGGAATTGTGGGATAATTTTTACGGAAATTTTATACAATTTTTGTAGTAAAGTGTACAATCGCCGAAAATTTCTTTAAGATATCTTAACTAACAAAGATTTTATTACAGATAAAATATTTATAGTTTCTCTAAAAGCCAATATTTAGCAAAATTTTACTTTAATTCTAAAATTTGAAACACATGGACTCCATTTTTTTTCAATTAAATTCCCTTGTATGGCTGACGTAATTTTTAAGTATATTAAGAAAGGTTGAAGTCAATATCTTCTATAGAACCAAAACTTCGCTACTAAAAATTTTCCTTGTAACTGTATTGGGCCCCAGTAGATCCGCTTCCTCCTAAATGACTAAAAGACTACTGGACTTAAATGACTAACTAGACTTGTAGTTGTGAAATAAAGCACATTGTTTGTTGTTCATTCTTTAGATAAATTGAATTCCAATTTTGAAACTGTGGAGAAAGTTCGAATAAAAACCACATGAACTAAGTTCCAATATGTAGTTTTGTAATAGCAGAATCCTTGGTATATCGGAGATGGCAAATATGATAAGTATATATTACTTATTATTTCCGTATTTTTCAAGTTCGGGAAGTTCAAGTTTGGGAAAAGCACTTAATTTAGCAAACCCTCTATAATTTTAAAATCCCAACGTATTTTAAATATTTTGTAAATGTCTTTTATCAGATGTACGATAAATGTGGTTTTAGTGACATTTATATGAGATATACATATTTACTTAAGGGTGATTCCCGGAATTGGCCCTTATATGGGAGCTACCGCCAATTATGGACCGATACTCATAAAATTTGGCACTGTTATTTCTACTTATATGAAACTTATTTGTGTCAAATATGAACATGATACTAATATTTGTATGGTACTTATGCACGCTAAAGTAATTTTCGGAAGAGGGGTTCATATTGGATCTACGGTCAATTATGAACCGATCTTTAAGAAATTTAGCACACTGAGTTATACAAATTCACTGAAATATTGGTTCATTTAAGGCATTTATGATCGTTAAACCCCTATTCCTATTCCCTATTTGTGTGGGGGCTAAGTGAAATAATAGACCGATCATAATCAATTTGAACAGGCTTCGTGCCAAAGTAATTATTTGTGCCAAAATTTCATTAAGATATCTTCAAAGCTGCGACCTGTACTTTATTCACAAGGTATACATGGACAGCCCGCCAGTCGACCAGCCAGCAAATCGACTCAGAAAATGACTGATTGGTATACTTAAAGGTCCATGAATAATATTTTTATGCATTACAAACATCAGCAAAAACGTATAATACTCTCCCCACATATGGTGGAGTAGGGTATAATTAAACAGTAGTTAGGCAAATATTTTTAACGTTTCATTTCATAAGATGTTAAAAATTAATACGTTCGATAGCGCTATTGATTGTTTTGCAGTTCTATCAGGAAGTGCGATGGATAGGGCAACGATGCTCCAAAAGGGGAACATGTGATATATACTCTAGCTGCCATGTAGAAAAGCACGAGTTTTGTTGCGGTTTTGTAGTCAACAAACGTCTGTGCAAGCTTGTTACCGGTCTTTCTCTTTGGTCGCAGCATATGCAAAAATCCGGCTAATGTTGATTGCAGCAAGCAACGAGCTTTTATGGTCATTGTCTTTGGCTCTACAGTCGGTAAATTTAGTCTCCATGATAACACTTTCGACAACGGAATGCGACTAATTGAATTCGCAGCGGCTCGTAATATTGTGATAAGTATTACTAGATTTCAGCATCTTAATATCCACAAGGTTACTTGGCTATCTATAGATAAGTACACGAGAAACCAAATTGTCGTGATAGACGGAAAACAAGCATCTAGTGTATTGAATGTAGGGAACATACGGTTTGCAAACGTTGATTCGGACTACTATATTGTTGCGGCAAAAGTCCTAACACATCTAAATAAGTCAAAAACTGCCCGCGCTGATACAAAAGGAAACTAGGCACCACAAAGCTGCAATCACAACCGATAGGTAGAAGCTACCAGTCTCTCCAAAATGCTTCAAGAAAATGCTCTATTTCCTACTATAGGCGAACAATGGACTCATATGTCCACTTAAAAGGTACTCGGATATGCCCAGGAGTGTCGCGATCCCAATTCAGAGAAAAATACCGAGAAACCTTGTAGTCAGCTGCAAGGCGAAAAAAATACGACCCAGTTATATACGGAGGAGACAAAGGACGAGCAACGCCTTTTCTGATAGAAAAAACAAGAACAAGAAAGGAGTGAAAATTAAAAAAAAGTAGAATAAAACCGGGAAATTCTTCCAAAAAATAAAGATTTGGCTCCATTGCACGCAAAATATATTCTAGAGTAATATGTGGACGATTGCAGCCATACACTTACAATCTGGCAAGTCCACCATAGACAACATATTCACACCTCGCCAAACCCTGAAAAGACTCAAGAAAAACAAATCGATAGCTCCTCTACACATTCACCAAATTTTATCCAAATCGGTAATTAAGTGTATTTTATTTTTAATTTAAAATGGAAACACTCTAAAATCAAACTAGCGACTTTACTTTTGGAGGCAGGTCATTTATTATTTCAACGAGTATAGTACTGGAAATGAGATCCCATTACGACAAAATGAATTAATTTGACTCTAAACACATATATTTTGAATTTAGATTATCTATATAGACATACTTCCTTAAATATTAATTTCCAATAGTGTAACAGTTCAATAACCAAAAAGGATGAAATTTTAATTATTTGACATAGAAAGAGTGTCAAAATAGCAAAAAAGATGCGTTTGGTAAAATATACAAAGCGCTGTCAAAATAGGAAAAGAACCTCTTCGACCCCTTTAAGACAGAGAAAGGTTTTAGGTAAGGCGATAAAACCTCTAACTTGCAAGAAGCTAAAACTAAAACCACCGACATTAGTATTTACAATAAACGACATCATTGGGCGTCACATACGAGCAGTATGTGCATTGCAGAACTTAAGAAACAATCAAATAAAATGGGTATAAAAGTGGACGAAAACAATCGAATTACTTTATTTCGAGAAGTAAAACGTTGCAGCATATCGAACAGCGCAAAACTTTCAGAAACTGCAACTTTAACGTTGTAAAAAACTTCGTTTATTTAGGTTCCAGCATTACTAACAACATCGAACTTAGCCTTGTGTGGAGAATAACTCTTACTTAGTAGACAATTGAGAAATAAAGCCTTCTGACGACGGCGAAAATCATACTGGACAAATCGCTAATCTTAACTGTCCTACTTTATCGTGCTGAAACATGGAGAATGAAAAGATCAGACGAGGCAGTGTTTGAGAGGAAAATTCTCCGTAAGATTTATGGCCCGATTGAGAATGAACTATCAGCTTTACGAGCTACATGCCGACGTAGGTGTAGTCAAGCTATTTAAAGTCCAACGAACGGACATGTTTCGCGAATAGATAATGACGCTCCAGCTCTTAAGGCATACAAGAAAGTACCCACCGATATGCAACGCAGAAAAACGCGTTAGAAAACACTTGGTTTCTCTAATTGGCGCCAGCATGCAGAAGACATGAATAGCTGGCATTCTATTTTTCTTCAGACCCTTGGTTGTAATAGCCATATAAAGTAAAGTAAGTAAAGTAGCTGAAGATACATATAACAGCGTACGTATACTTAATATTAATAATATTTACTATAAATAATATTAATTATACATAACATTTGTAATATAGGTGTCTTTACTTCGTTGTGATTAAAATCAATATTAGAGTTAATGATATAGCCAGCATACAAATATATAGAAGAACATTGGAATTTTCAATAATATTTGTTTGAATATTGGTAAGCAATAATATCTCATTTTAATTTCAAATGTCCTTTTATTCATGCTACTAAATTCTAGCAAACAAATCGACAAACTTAAATGCTTCATCTATACCGTACTGAACTTTACTCATATAAAATGCTTCTATGAAGCAACAAGGACAAATAAAAATAAACTTTAAATGAATACAAACAAATATAAGATTACGAATTATTTAAATAAAGATTTTTATGAAAAATTTACTTGTGGAAATAATAAATAAGTTAAATTTATATATATTATGCGGTACATATATGTACATATATGTAGTATATGTATGTCCATTTAATGTACTACACTTTGCATTATAAAGGTATGGTAAAGGTGATAAAAGTTAACTATTTTTTTTGTTTTAGTATGAGATTTAGTTTTAGTATGAGATGGTTTCTTAAGTTATGTGATTTAATATTTTGTGATGCCCACCTGCCTGATACTAGTTTAAGTATATTTATTTAACTTACTTATGGTGCCACTCTCTGAGGATTCATTATTTGAAACTAGTGCGTGTTTGGGACAATTTACTGTATCAAGAGGTAAAACTTTTATATGAAATGCCCTCTAGTTTGTTATAAGCAGTGTTGCCAGTTTAGCCTTTTTAAGGCAAAACTAACCTTTTAGCCTTAAAATTTTCGTTTTAGTTTCTAGCTTGTTTCTGATTCTTAAAATTGTCTCAAAAAGTCTAAAATGTTAGTATTTTAACAACGAAGAAAATAATTGTTTATTTGCTATTAGTAATTTTATTTTTACAGAATCATCCAGTTAAGCATTTTAGTGTGTTTATTTGCACAAAAAATTTAGATTATTTATATTTAATGAAATTTTCGTCTGTGACATATCATTCTCTAAATTAAAAGTCCCTTAACTAATTTTATGAAGTTACTAAGTCGATTATTGTAAATAAAATACCATGAAACTATTTATGAGTAAAACAAATCTTAATAATGCGAAAAATCACCCAAAAATTTGGAAAAGCTTCATCAAAAGGGAATTATGGTTCAAAAAAGGTTCGGGTAATTTTTCATATGAAAATTAATATAAATTTATATGCAATTGTTTTTTAGATTTTTCATTGAGGCACTTTGCTGGGGATTGTTTTGTAAATTTATTACAATTTCTTTAGAAAAATGTTAAAAGAGAACGAGAAAAAAATAAATTTCTAAATTAAAAAAAAAAAATGTTAACTTTTTTCTGGCCTTATTTCTTGGGGCATTTAGCCTTTTTTGACCTTTTCTAAAGTTCAATTTAATCCATTTTTTTCTCATCTCCTTGCAACACTGGTTATAAGATATGTTTTTGAGGTTTTGTAATATTTATTTGTTAGATATTTGTAAATAATATTATGAGTAAATACATGCAGGTAAATAATGATACATATTTACATATGTATATAATTTCAATATGTTTTAGTACTTAAATATGCAGAAAAAATATTTCCAAAAATTTGTCAATTAACACTGTTGCTTGGCTTTTGTAATAAAATTATATTAAAATGTTTTTTGATTCAATCATTTCTTAATTTGTTATAAATATTTTCAAAAAGAGTAACAATTATTTTATTAAAAATGTCTAAATCAGATATATCAACAAATTTTGATTTTATGCCTGACTTTTTTCTGACGACTCCGTTTGTATAAATATAAAGTGACTCGAATGCATGCAGAATTATTTCGCATTAATCATTTTGTGCAGCGGGCTCGAAAGTTATAGCGGATTTAAGTTGAATATATAAAAATGTTTACAAACTAGCTAGCTTCTGCTGAAAATTACGCGCAATATCAAAACCTAATGAGTTATTAAAATAAAATTTATGATATTTTCAGTGCTTGATGGTATTACTGTATCATATTTTAGGGTTTCCTGGTAAAACTAAAAATATTTTCTTTATACTACAAATCGCGGCTTTTAAAAATTTGCAAAAAAATGGGGTTCGAATATAAATTATTTCTCCACATAGTATTTGATTAGTGTTTATTACAAAGAAATGCTGTTTAATATTGTGAACTTTTTTCAACTCAAGTCAATTTTTTTTGTCCATAAAATGTTTATCTTTCGAATTTTTTTTTTATGTTCCTCCACATTTCCTTTAAACATCACCTAATTATGCCAACTATGGTCAATTTCGTTCTATCTATGCCATGTGCTTTAGCAAAATCTGTTTTGAGAAAAGTGTCCCGTTTTTAACTATTAACATATTTTACTTTAATTTATGGTTTGGATCAATTAAATGTATCGCCGTTATTTTATCTAGATATTCAAGATTTGTAAAACTTGCAATCTGCTATATAAAAATACAAAAACAAGAAGTCCAATTTTTGCGTAATTTTCAAAAAGTCCATAAAATTTCTTTATTAAATTTAATTTTAATGCTCCTTCGATTTTACTGGGCAAAAGTAACAAAAAATGAATTCATACTATTCCATTAGAAACTGTGAATGTGTCCCGCGAAAAACAAATTTTTCTTTTAAATTTTCGCTCTTGTTTTCCAAAATTTTAAATTACATGTTGCACTGAATATTTAGGGCACATCAACGAGATATAACGTAATTACAACAAGTATCAATCCCTGTTTCAAAATTTGTACTCCGTTGAGGGGCGCACAGAGCCCACCAAAAAACCAACAAATTTTAAAAATTAAAATTCGAATATCCTGTTATTAACTTTTGAAGTCTGTTGAAAGTAGAAGAATGAAATAAAGTTAAGTAATTTTAAGCCCCTTTTCTAAGCTTTTGAACTTTGAACAACAATCATGATTACGCCGAAAATAGTACCAAAATTAAAATCTTGTCATTTTTATGCAAAACGTTAAACAAAAATCCATTCTATTTGAAGGTTTAAAATATTATTTGTTGATATTTTATTATAGTAAGATTAAAGTATACTCCAGTTTACCCCAATCTCGCCTACATTTTTGTTACCTAACAATAAGTTTACATTTTTAAAATCTTATTCTGTCCGATATTTTCTTGCATGCTACAAGCTAAAAGGTGCAGCAAAGTTCCTTATTTAAGGCATTACCTTTTTTCTTTACATAGTAAGTATTGATTAAATTATATCTAGTTGAATCCAATGATTCTAAATTCAGCCTTTCCGCGTAAATTCTTCATTCCAGGTATTTTGCTCAAATGTCAATGTCACTCAGCAAAAGTGAGACGATAACACGATAACGCAAGGAAGTTGATGAACGCTGATATACAAATTTAAAAAAACAATTCATAATTCATTTTTGTTACATTACACAGTGGGGCAGAATCGAAATTTTTTGGAAATAAATCTGTAACTTCTGATCGGCCGGTTGGATTTTCATGAAATTTGGTACAGGTATAGCAGAGGAGTGTACAATATTATATTTGGAAGGGGGACACAACAATCCGCCCAGAGGCGGAGCTAAAGGGGCTCAAAGTTAGGTACCTCTGACATAAAAAATGTTTAATCGCTTGCAAAATTTTTGTTTCTCGTCCGATTTCAAATATAAAAACATGCTTACATGTCCTATTTATCTCTTCGATTTATTTGCGTTTGAATTTTTAAGCACCATAATTTTGCATGTTCTTGGTCCAGTTTCTTCATATATATGCTAATATTTCCGATCGATTTTGTTAGTTTTTTTCTTATCTAGTTAAAGAACAAAATTATCTATTGAATAAAAACAATTTGAAATCGATATCTTTACGGAGTCCAAAAATAAACGATTTTGAATTTGAAAATTGCAAAAGAGACGACTTTTTGTCGTCTTTTTTCGCTAGTTAGAAATAACCCAAAAGAATTGGGTCTTTTGTTTGGTTTATTTCTAACTAGCGAAAGAAATTTTAAAAATACGTATTCCAAGCTTATCCTTTAGCACATATAATTTCCGATCTTTTGCAAAAAGATTCAAGTCAATATCATGCTTCATTTCAGAAATATGCGCCTTTAAACTTTTATATTACCAATTTATTGTATATATGACTATATTTTTACAAACTTTCAACTTTTGTCTTTAGCTTTGCGTGAATAATTACTTAGAAAATTATGAATATTCTGTATACATTTAATAATAACTATACACAAAATATTTTTATAAAAATAATTAATAAATATTTTTTTTATTAGGGTTGCCACATTTACCAAATTTAAGTAAATCTTTATCCTTTTCTAAGCATTCATATATTTCTATTAATGAATTTAAAATAACAAAACAAACAAAAAATGTCTATTTAACTTAATCAATATTATTATTTTTGTTATTTATCATCTTCCTTAATAAATATTCTATTTCTAATACGATTTTTTATTACTTATTTACACTAAATTTATGTAGACAATTTTTCTAATATTTTAATCTTACACTAATTATTTTCTATAAAATATTCTGTTGTAACTGTATATATATCTAAAAGATAATAAAGGTCCTTCAAGTATTCAGTATTTTGAGTTGATAAAGCCTCATAATAAATCAGGGTCTGATGATAACAATAGGCTATTAGAAATATCCTCATTTTGTGACGTTCTGGAGAATTTCCTGGAACGTTCAGTTAGAACGTGCTTAAAATCTCTGTTTCTTGAGTCTCTTCTGTAAGCTCTCCAAGTGGAAGAATATTTCGTTCAATTACAATTTCGCCATGGCACAATACTTTATGTACTGTTGGTGTCACTTCTTTCCATGGATATAGAGAAACAAGTAGTTTAGATAATTCTGTTGCATATTCTCCAAATTGAGCAGAGTTAATTTTGTTCTTACTATTAATTGCCATTAACAGTATGTTAGTTCTTTCAAGTAACTCTTTATTAATACCAGTTATTTTAGATGTAACTTTGAAATTTCCGAAAAACCTTCTTGCTGTGTTTCCATCAGAATTCTCCGAATTCATCCTGGATTCTACTTTTATCAGATATTCTAAGTGTTTTTAAATCCTCGTTGTTTCTGGTAGGTTTTGTTAAATTTTATGGCACACTTCTATACTCTAAATCATATGCTATGTGCAGAAAATGATCCATGAACCGTATTCTGGCGTGAAGTGGAGATATTCCGAAAGACAGAAATTCCTTGCTTTACCAATATCCGAAAATTGTGATTTCGTCTCATCACATAGTGACCATTTCCAAAAAGAAGATGTTTCCGTAATGGCATTACTAACCTTATCATCAATCATTGTTAAACTAAATTGAAAGGATATGTCGAATGAATGGTTTATGGTTATTGAAAGAGGTTGTAAATCATTTATTTCATCTTTAATATATTCCACTAATTCCTTTGTTGTTATCTTCGACTCCCTTGTGTATTCGAACCAAACAGATCTGAAAAAATGTTTTGATCCTGGAGTGGTGTTTAGCCATATATCTTATACTTTAATGGAGATTGCTTTAAGGAATAAGATCGCATTCTTAATGGCACCAAAGATGGTATAAATACGCTTTTATAATCCGCCATGTTCTTACTAGCATGCATGTATTCAGGAAGGGCTGAAAGTCCGTCACATCCCCATTTACAGATTAACACAACGTCGCTGTTATTTACTTTTTCCAACTGATCTGCACAAAAATCTGCAACTATCCTGGTAGCTGTATTCTCAAGAAAAGAAGATAGCTCTACACATGCTTCCTTTTTCGGTAACCAAAATAGATGGTAAAATAGTTTGCTTTTTTTCTTGAATATACTTGTATGATGGTAGAATTGAGTGTTCAAGTAGAGCTTTTCTTAAAATTTGATATTTGTTTCGGCTGAGGTCCAGTTCAAACATTAAAGAAATTGCTTCTTCCTCTGTAAAATTGGATTGCGATGTTGGAGTAGGTACACTTTCGGCAATCCGTTTAAAATGTTTTGGTGATGCAGTTTTCAGCAATATTAATTACACTCTTAGGTTGCTTCTCCTTTTGCATGAAATGTAGTTTTTATAAATTCCACTATAGCTTCTAAACGATTAAGATCATTTTTAGATAAACTCCACAGAACACAACACAATTGTTCATTTTTCAATGTAATCACCATGGTAATCAACTTCGTTATGATATTGCTAAGGATTAGCTGCGCATTTATATATATGCACAGGCATATATATTTACAGGTATTCTGTGAATTTTCATTAGGTAAAATATCTGAAAGAGTCAATTTGGGAGAGTACCTATACCGAATTCATTGATATTATATGTTGCTGATAAGGTATCACCGGAAAGGATACCTGTACATTGTCACTAGATCATAAATATATACATTTTTAACCATCAGTAATAGATAAATGGTGCAGTTAGGTATCACCGGAAAGAATACCTGTACATTGCCACTATATCATAAATATATAAATTTTTAACCATCAACAATAGATAAATACATTTGTTAACTTTAGGTAAATACCATAAATGTAAACTAATAAAATACTTATTGATTAAGTTAAAATAAACATTTTTTGTTGCTTAGAAAGGATAAAGATTTACTTAAATTTGGGAAATGTGGAAACGCTATTAAAAATAAAAAATATTTATTAATTATTTTTACAAAAATATTTTGCGTATAGATATTATTAAAAGTATACAGAAATATTCATAATTTTCTAAGTAATTATTCACGTAAAGCTAAAGGCAAAAGTTGCAAGTTTGTAAAAATATAGTCATATATACAATAAATTGGAAGCATAAAAGTTTAAAGGCGCATATTTCTGAAATGAGGCATGATATTGACTTGAATCTTTTTGCAAAAGATCGGAAATTATATATGCTAAAGGATAATCTTTAATTGAAATACATATGTTTAAAATTTCTTTCGCTATTTAGAAATAAACCAAACAAAAGGCCCAATTTGGGGTTTCTGGAGAAAATACAAATATTTTAATTGTAATAACATATTTGTTCATAAAGATATCTTAATGAAATTTGCAGGAAATGTGGATCTTATTAATATAAATAAAAGCGCGTTAACCAAATTTCAATCATTTGTAGGATTTTCCTGAATTCCCAAATAAACTAATCAAAATTCCCAAAAATGGGATTTTTTACATTTTTGGCTATAAAATCCACATTTTTCCGAAGTCCCGTAGATTTTAACCGTAGATTAACAACATATTGAAGATTCTTAAAATATACTCCGCTTGTCGATTCGTGCTTTGGGACCAATTGAGTTATTGATTTGTTTTTTATCTTAAAGTCATCTGTGTGAAGTGACCTTTCAGAAAAGTGCAAAATTATTATATGTTGCTAAAAAAAATTTTATTTTAGATAAAAAATGGGTGTATATACTTTTTCGACTAAAACAAACACAAAAAGTCGTCTTTTTTGCAATTTTCAAATTCAAAATTGTTTATTTTTGGACTCGGTAAAGATATCGACTTCAAATTTTTTTATTCAATAGATAATTTTGTTCTTTAACTACTTAAGAAAAAAACCGGTCGGAAATACTAGGATATATATAAAAAAACTGGATCAAGAATATGCAAAATTATGGTGCTTAAAAATTCAAACGCAAATAACTCGAAAACTATAAGAGATAAATAGGACATATATAGGTCTCATCAGGGCCTACAACAATATATAAAAATATTTGAAATCGGACGAGGAACAAAAAATTTTGCAGATTTATTTCCAAAAAATTTCGATTCTGCCCCACTGCAGTGCACTGTGCATTAGACATAATAATGAAATAAAAGTGGAAGAGAAAATTAAAGGGAACATGACATTTTGTACAATGTCATTATGGCAATTGACTTTATGACACACAAAAAAGTGTTATAGTGTCCTTGTCTTGATTTAAGTACAATTCCTACTTACATATTTATACATGTATGTACATATATACATATATATATATATTTACAAATACATGACTAAACACGCAATGCATAAAAAATTTCTAAGAGAGCAGAATTACATTTGCTTTGCCCTTCCTCCTTCTGTTAACACCATACTAATATGTAAAAATTACAAAGTATTAATAAATATACATACACATACTTACATATAGATATGTAAGTAGAAATTGTACCTTAATTAAAACATATTTTCTTAATCAATATCGTGGCTCTGTTAAAGAACACAAAGAAAGTCATTTGTTTCTAAGGGAAAATTTTTTGTTTTTCTGCGTATTTTGAAAAATTTTGTTGGTTACATATTTATAAAAAAATCCCCGCCTAAAAAATTATAAACAAAAGCCAAATTATTTAAACGATGTACAATAAAAGACTAACGAAAACTGCATGACGAAAGTTTGAAGCAACCGATAGTCAGAAAAAGAGTGAGAGAGTAGTGAGAGCAAATTTCATTCCGCTCATATTCTGTCACAGATAAATATACGAGAGAGCAAATTTCATTCCGCTCATATTCTGTCACAGATAAACATACGATTTTTCCTCTTAATTCAAGTTAAATTAGACTTAATTTGAAATTTCAAAAATCAGTTTCTTAATTTAAGTACAATTTGTAATTAGTACTAGAATTTTCGTACATAAATTGAATATTTCATTCTTAATTTTTAGATCAATCGCATTTTATACTTGTTTTAGGTATATCTCAGTGCGATTTTTGCGAAAAATAGGAAAAATAAACTTGATTTTATAATGCAGTTTTTCTTTCTGTATATAAGTTTTATTTAATTTTATTAAAAATAATAATTTTTGATCAAACTGAGAAATAACGGTTTACTAGATATTTCGGTAAAGGTATTTTAGCGCTTGCGGTATTTTGGGTTATTTCGGTATTGGTATTATAACGTTATCGGTATTTTGAACGGAAGTCAATTTCAATGCGTTTTTTAGCGGTTAGGGTATTTTAGCGGTAATGGTAGCCAACCTTGAATTAAAGTACTAAAATTTTAATTTGAAATTTTTCATCATTCAATTAACACTTGTTTAAGGTTTATATTTTTTTTAATAAAAATTTCTAAAGTTTATATTTATGGAAAAAAGTCGTTGTTTGACAGTTCTTACATTTAGTAGTAATTGATATAATCATTTTTGTGAGAGGTGCAAATTTAAGTAAATTTTTGATTGAATGAACTATTTACTTTTGTCTGTGTATGTATTTTTCATGAACTTTTTTAATTTGCAATTATAGTCACAACTAAAATATCCTTTCCTTTTTATATTTTTTTTTATTCAAAACACTGACACATTCGGTATAAATTTTTCCCTTTATACATAAATGTTTCTATTATCCAAAAGTCTACAATCACCCAACAAAATTTATTAAATTACAAACTTAAGTGCAGCCATCAGATAATAAATTTTGCCAGAAAAAATAATTAAAATTAAGAAACGAATAAAAGTCAACTTTTTCTCAATTTTTGTATTATTAATTAAACTAACGTAGTTTTAACGTCTCTTTAGTAAAAATCGGCATTATACACATAATGTAATTAAAAGGAAAAATTTGCTTTACACCAAGTTGTGAAAATAAACGCAAATGAAAATTTATATTTTCAGGGAAAGAATTAAAAAAAGGGAATAAAAAATAAATTCTATTGTGTTGCTGACATACAGAATTTGTTAACTATTGCTGCTACATGCAACAACAAATACCAGAAGCACTGAAAAGGCTGCAACAAATAAATAAAGTTGATTTAACTTACTTTAATTAAATAAAATTTCCAAAAGTTTTATAGTTGTTAAAAAAAAAAAATTTAACGTAAATGCATTTGAACCCTGAAGTAATTTTGGGTTTTTTTTCGAAAATTCAGGTAATTTTTTGTATTATCTTTATAGAAAATGGGGAAGAAAACCAAAAACGGTTTTGATTTTTTAAGAAAGAATTTACTTTCAAATTGAATTCATATTATGGTTTTAAAAGGGCAAATGGAGGAAATGGCATAAATAGCAATTAATGGTCGTAGCTGAAAATTAGTTAAAATACTTGGAGCTTGGAGTAATTGAAGTAATTCACGTCACCAGTTTTAGTCTTGTGCAATAGCAAAAGTGCGAAAATGTTTTTAAATAAACAACAACCACCACGTATTAACTCTCGCACTTTGCACTTTTGCAAAAACTGACGTTTGTATAGTGTTGCCATTCTTTAAGAAAAACATTTTATAATAAGAAAAATACCAAATTTTGCAACTGGTAACGAAAAAATTTTTTCTAAAGGAAAAAACCTAAAAATGACACAAATCTTTATAAATTCAAATGAATGCGGTAGAAAAAAATATGGAAATATGGAAATTTAGAAGTATTTTAATCTGCTTTTTAATTGTTACAAGTTCTTGTTGCTAAAAATCCTGCATTTGTATGAAATGTATGCTCATTATAGTAATTTTCTGGAATGAATCTTGTATGGAAACTACATATGTCAATTTTGGACCAATACACTTGAAATATGGTAATGCGATTTATATTTACATAAATTTAAATTGTTGCAAAATAAAATATTTACATATATGGGATTTATATGCGTTGAAGTGACAGTTGGTGTTATATTGGCCATATGCTAAATTTTTGACAGCAAGATTTATAGTTAAATACAAAATATTTTTATTTCTATCCTAATATTTTTATGGTATTTATAAACATTGAAGTATATTTCGGGAGGAGGCCTCATATGGAAGCTATGGTCAATTATGCACCCGAAATCTTGAAATTTCAATATATAACTATTGCTGATATGATCTACGATTTTTATGTAAATTTGCGTATATTTAAGTAAGATTGTGATCACTAAAGCATTTTTCCGTTAAAAATTTATATGGGAGCTAATTAAAATAATGTAGGGATTTTAACAGTTTTCTATATTCTTCTATATTAATTCTAAAATAAACGACTGTGCCAATTATTAAATAATATTCGAAAACAAAATTTACGTAAACTCTAAAAGGACATTTTTAAAATTTTATAAAATTTGAACGGTTAAAGCCAAAAGAAAAGAAATTACATTATGATTTTTTTTATTAATATAATTTCAGAATAATTTGATAAAAGAAATCTCAAGGATATTTAAGGATAGTTTTGGTCCCTTTTTTCAAAATGGAACTAAATGGCCACTTTTTAAGACCATGTGCTAAATGGCGAGAAACTAAGTTGTTTGAAATATCTCGACCATTTATAAATAAATTCCTACGAAGAGATTAATTATTTCGCTATTGTTTTACAATATAGTGATATCAATAGGTGTCAAATGAAAGTTAAATAATGCAGCACAAAATGTTAGAAAAAATCCTATATAGAAAATATTAACAATTTTTCAATAAAAATAGGAATTATTATATTTTTTCGTTACCAATAAAATTCAATAAATAAAATTCAGTTTTTCTTAAAATGCACTATTTTATGTTTTTGTTTCTATTAAATAAATAAATTATAAAGAGTTTTTAGGTATTGAAGCAGTTGGCCCCTTTTTTTAAATCGCCTTTTTGCCGATTTTTTTAAAATTTATTTTTTTGAACACTTTTTAAAAATTCTCAACGGTATCTCTGCCTGTTGCTCAGCTCAGATTTGTTAAATTTAAAATTATCTCATAAAATCTGAGTAATCAAGAGCAAATATAACAAAAAAAAAAAAAAAAAAATCGTATGTAATCTGCCTTAAAAACCCCTGTTTGCATTTTAAAATATTTTACTCATGAAAGGTTCAAAAGTCAGTATTAGAAAAGATAACGAAATGTATTTCCATAATAGACAACATTTCTGCAGAAAAAATTTCATAAATATTTTTTAATAATAAGTTTATAGATACCAAAACGTTGAGACCTATTTCGAAAAAAACGAAACTTTTTAACGCATTTAGGGAAGTTAAAAAGAAACGAAATCATAAATACGCATCATTTCAGTGTTTTTCCTATAAAATTTTTTCAGCGAGACATTTCAATGGTATTTTGACATCAATTTTACAAGTCAAGACTTATTAAAGTCCCTAAGGAACTCTATATGCTGATGTTTTATATGTGCTAAAAAAATGCACTTTGACTTTACCACCCCGCATAACTTTTGAGTTAACTCATTTTCATTTAAGAAAACTGCAAGAAGAATAAAGAATTTACAGATTAACGAGTCGTTTATAAAATTGTTGCAATTCTTTTAATTTAAGACTGCCCGTGCTGCTTTACAATTTTCTGTTATTTAAGAAATTTCAGTTGTACTTAATTTCTGCAACTTTAAAGTAGTAAGCAAAGTCTTTTTTCGCTTCTGAATTGTCTACTGAAACATATTTTGCATTTAAAATATCCTTATTTTATATTTGCTATTTATTTTTTGTTTGCAAACTAAGTGGAATTGTAAATTTGCTGCGTGCATTGCTTAATGTTGCTGCTGCTATATGCAGAAAGAAAAAAGCTGGATAAGTAAAAAAAAAAGTTAAATGAAATAAACAACTCATACTGAATAACGCGTAACACACTTGGGAATGTTGTAAAAAATATTTACAGTGTCTCACTAATATATTTGATTTTTTTTTTAATTTTGTTATTAAATGGTTTAAAAGAATAATTCTTAGTTTTATTAAATGAATTCTATATTTGTATGTTCATTTCATAATGTAAAAAACTGCTACCAAAAACATTTGTATTTGAAGTTATTAAACAAAATAAAAAATATGAAATTATTGTATTTTTTTGTAATAATAGACAGTGTTGCCAGAAGCCGAGAAAAAAGTGTCTAAATTCAACTTTAAAAAAGGTCAAAAAAGACTAAATATCCCAAAAAATAAAGCCAGAAAAAAGTTAAAATTTTTTGTTTAATTTCAAAACGTTTGTTTCTCGTTCTCATTAGTTTTTTGTATTTTTAAAGATATTATAACAAATCTATATATATAAAAGAAAGTAATGTTAGTTACTATTGTTATAACTCAAGAACGACTAGACCGATTTTGATGATTCTCACCAATTCGGACCGGTCACCGGCCAGAAAAGGATAATACGAAAAAAAATTCGCGAAAAATCCGCGATAAAAAAAAACTCTTTTTTGTCATAATTTCTTTGCCTTAATAATCATTAAAAATATTTTTTTTAATACAAATTATAACAATTACTGTTTCTGTTTCTATCGAAACGCTTACTTTTTTGTGCAATTTGTTTTCTGGTGGTGGTGTAGAATTCTATTTCCAAACGGTAAGTTCCAAGTAAAGCTCATCATTTAGTGAGGTTGTGATATTTAAAACCATTTGTTGTATTTTTGGCATTCGTTATTAAGTGTTATTCACAATGCCGCGACCCCGGAGATCTAATATTTCGCGTCGAACACGTAATGCAAGTACTTATCGTAATATCGTCAATCAATTGAATATATATGAACGAGAAATCGCACGAGAACAACCCCGTATTAGTTTGGCCCGACTTCGTACATCACAAACGCAGGAAGAAAGGCAGGCGAGAAATGAAACGGCTCGGTTAGCAATGAGAAATCGTCGAGCAAATGTAGCAATTCAACAACTTTAAAATTTTTAATCAACGCATAAGAAGAATTGCTTCAAGTTCTGATTTGAATCAAGCAGCGTTCCATTACAACTGCAATTTCGACTACAGCTCTCATCATTCCGTTCAAAAAAAAGACATTGTCTATCCGCTAACCTTAAGATGAAGTAATAAATAAATATAAATTCAAATTTGCCTTAAATACATGCGTATATTTTTTGATTGAGCCCACATCTACATCATATTTAAATTCTTCTGTAAAAAAACACTTTATAATAGGTATTCGTTAGATTTTTATTTAAAGGTCGTAAATTTCGTTAAAATATCAATTTAAATCGTTCAGTAATACAACACTAATGTTTGCTTAGGGCCAGCAACGCGGCTCGGGTCAGCTTCTACATCATATTTAAATTCTTCTGTAAAAAACACTTTATAATAGGTATTCCTTAGATTTTTATTTAAAGGTCGTAAATTTCGTTAAAATATCAATTTAAATCGTTCAGTAATACAACACTAATGTTTGTTTAGGGCCAGCAACGCGGCTCGGGTCAGCTTCTACATCATATTTAAATTCTTCTGTAAAAAACACTTTATAATAGGTATTCCTTAGATTTTTATTTAAAGGTCGTAAATTTCGTTAAAATATCAATTTAAATCGTTCAGTAATACAACACTAATGTTTGCTTAGGGCCAGCAACGCGGCTCGGGTCATCGTTCAGTAATACAACACTAATGTTTGCTTAGGGCCAGCAACGCGGCTCGGGTCAGCTTCTACATCATATTTAAATTCTTCTGTAAAAAACACTTTATAATAGGTATTCCTTAGATTTTTATTTAAAGGTCGTAAATTTCGTTAAAATATCAATTTAAATCGTTCAGTAATACAACACTAATGTTTGCTTAGGGCCAGCAACGCGGCTCGGGTCAGCTAGTTTATAAATAAAACAGTAAAATGTTATAAATGAAAAAAAAAAATCGCATACAAATTTGGGTTATGTTTCGTATGAAAAATTACCTAATGGTTTTAAGTTTTTAGGTGATTCTTGTTAAAATTATGTTTATAAATAGTTTCTATGGTTAAAGACATTAGTATCAGCTATTCTTGATTTGGATAATGAAGCGCCGTAGGCAAAAATTTTTGTTAAATATAAATAATACAGATTTTTGCCTGGATAAATTCACAAAAATGCTTAAATGGATGATTCTGTACAAATAAAATAAGTAATTTGTTTAAATACTAACATTTTAACCTTTTTAAGGCAATATTAAGAATCAAAAAAGGCTATAAGCTAAAACGAAAATTTTGAGGCTAAAAGAAAAAAAGGCTAGATTTATCCTTAAAAAGACTAAACACTGATAATAGATCATAAGTATTACTGTTAAATGTTCGCTGATTTATTTTTTGAAATTGAAGTTATAGTTGGGGGATATTTAGTCAAATTATTTATTTAATGCATTTGGATGGTTGATGTTGAATGAACACACTTGTTTTACTTCTTCAAATAACAAATATTATATTTTTTTGTCATTATAAAATTATAAAATGCCATATATGAGGCGTCCTAGTCATTTGTTATGGGGCACTACACCATTAAAAATAAAATATCTGAAATATCAATTTAGTACCGCTGGTACTAAATATTTAGCCATTGATAAATTTGGAGACTACAGTACCTGATTTGACGATACAGGTCCAAAATATACCACGACATTATTGTGCTTAGTTTTATTTTTCTATTTACATAGACATATTAATTTTGGACTAACAAGTTGTACTCGAGATATGCTGGAGCGGGAAATTTTTAATTTTATTTTGATCAACGCACCTGTATTTTTACTTTTTCATAGTGCGCCGATAGCTTGAAAAAACTTACAGTAATGTAACTAAAAAAATACCTCATGTCACGTTTTATACTATGGCACCAATTGGCCTTGTATTTTAGAAGCCGGTGTCCAAGTCTTCATTTTTATAATAGCTAATTCCCACAGAAATACAATGTAAAATTTTTAATAGAATATGGGGACCAATACTTCACTGAAATGAGTTTAATGTTGAAGATTTTTAATTTTTAACAAAATAATAAACCAATGTACACCACTTGGAATATCAAAATTTAGAACTTTTATAGAAAAACTATTTTTCGAAGACATAACAAAGTCCATTTATACTTCCAAATAAAAAAGTTTTATGTTTTATGTACCTGAAATGAATGTCTTATAAATGTTATTTTTCTCAATTTCCCGGAAACGATTCAACATTTTGTGCTACTTTTTGCAACATTTTGTAAAAGACATATCAGGCAAAAAAAAAAAAAGAAAAGAAAAGTCCATTCATACACAATTAATTTTTTATTTACCTCGTGTTATAACTTAAAATAACTCATTTTTTTTTTAATTTAAAAATAAAAATTCACTAATTTATGTGAGACACTTTATGTGTGTCTTTCGTTTTTTTTCCAGAGAGTGAAACTCAAGGAATACCCAGCGTGTACGCAGGAAAGTGGCACAGTGGCCCATTAAAAACATTTGCCATAGTTATTCGTAGCGTTTTTTCTCTTTTTGTTTTTTTTTTGTTGCTTGTTTCCTTTTTATATTTTATCTGTAATTCTAGAGATAATAATGAAAACATGTCTTTCGCTTACGCTACGTACGCGTAAATACATACACACAAGCGTATACAGATGCAAAACACATTAATACATTCTCTTGCATGTATGTGGCATGCATTATCCTATGATGGAAGTGGGAATAAATTATATATACTCAGCGGGTTATTATTGCTTTTCATAAATTTTGCGATTATTAAAAAACAAACTTGCACACACACTACATACATACATACATACATTGTATGTATGTAATATGATAAGAAATTTATAAATATTTGAAGGAGTTTGTAATAATTCGTATATTAAACATTTTATTCCTTTGAATATTGAGATTATAAAAAAATATAACTTATTTTTACTAAAAATGTATTATGAAAGTAAAGGGTAGAATTGATATATGTCTATTGAAAGTCTCGAGATTAAAAAATTTCTACGACATTGCTTAGATTTGCTTGTAGATTAATGTTAACAACACCAATTGATTAGAACATTTCATAATTGTCTAAATGTATTTTTCTTTCGGAGAATATTATTAATAAGTTCTTCAAAACTGGTTAAGTTTTGATATGCCTTACGAGGAACAATAACATTAATTTAGAAAAGAAAAAATTACCTTTTAAAGATATTTACTTATTTCAAGTTTAAACTTCAGTTTAATTAATTTAATTCTTTTACTATATATTTTTACGATTCTTTTAGCAATATTTTTTTGAATTTTGTAAAGATTTCAGAGTACATTTTCAATAATTTTATGACCCAAGTTACTGGTACAATAATGTCCATGCTCTTTATGGCACAATAAAGAGTGTAATAATGCCCATAAACAAAATGAAATTTTCTGGTATGAAAATTAATACATTATATGATAAAATTCCTAGACAAAATTAGCCTCCTTCAGGATGTAAATAGTTCTAACTTTGGACTGTCGGATGCAGGGGTTTTAAACTCTGGTGTATTTCAGACACCGGCTGGCTAAATCAAAGTATTTCATAACGAGCAGGGCATTTTTCTCTTGGACATTATGATACCGTCAAAGTGTCGTTATGTCCATGGACACTATTATATCTTTTATGAGACTATAAAGTCCATGGACATTACGATATTGGACATTGTTATATGCACCATAAAAAATAATATTAGTTGAAGTTAATATTAAATAAATAAAAATTCTGCTGCACGCATAATTCTAACGAACTTATCCAAAGCTGGGTAATTTATGCATGTAATGTAAGATAGAAACACCAGCTCTGATGGTCCGAGGCATTGTTCCGCATACCAATTGATACGTGCAATCATAGCAAATAATTATTCAACAAAATATGAATGGTAAAGAAATTATCAATCAGATTGAAATCGTATGCAGTTTTTATATGATGCGTAAAACATCATAAAATTTCCGGTAGGAAATTTACAATTCTCATGTAGAATTATTATTTATCGATGGTGTATTATCAAAATTTTCACCTACACTTTAGTAAGATTTAAATAAAGTTGAGATTTATTCCATGCATGCGGCACCTGAGTTATGTACTTCATGGAACAAATTCTTTACAAAAGAAATTTTAACGTTTAAGTAAATTTTAAAAGCTTGAAGGCTGTTCGAAATTATTCTTGATTATTTCATTACACATGATGTACTTGTTCTATCAAAGATTTTATATTATTTTAGCACTTTAATTGCGACTTATGAATTAAACGGGAAATTCTGTAAATCACAATCAATTGCAATCACATACCTTATTTAAGCTATTCAGAAGTTAGTGACAGAAAAAAAAAAAATATGTAAATTTGTAATGTAATGTCAGGTAATTTAAGGAAATCAATCAACCAGTATTAAAATTAATTGAATAACAAATTAAGTGAGTAAAATTATTAATAGATTTTAATTAAACAAAAGTATTTGAAAAAAAGTAATAATAGAAATATCTTGAAGGAAAATAAAAAATTTGCAAAAATTCAATAAAGTAGTACAGATCCAAAATCGGAGTATTGTGAAAATCAGAACATGATTTTTTATTTATAAACTAAAAATTTTTGTTTAAAAGTCAAGATTAGATTATAATTCACAATGGCACATGTAATACTATGGCGAATGGTCCTCCTTCTACCCTACTCCATATTTATGTGTAACTAAATTGATTGAGAAATCCTGTGCCGCAGTATTAGTG
Source organism: Protocalliphora azurea (assembly GCA_932274085.1). Taxonomy (NCBI): domain Eukaryota; kingdom Metazoa; phylum Arthropoda; class Insecta; order Diptera; family Calliphoridae; genus Protocalliphora; species Protocalliphora azurea. Next base: position 115,320,989 of record OW026519.1, on the reverse strand, counting down.
TTCCCCTGTTTTGTTACTAAAAATTGATTGAGAAATTACGATAATAAAAAATTAACGTAAGTAGTTTAGTAAATTAAAAAAAGATAAATTTAAGTGGACGAGAAAGAAATTATTTTAAAACATATTTTTATTATGCTCCACAATACCATCGTTGGGTATTATGCGTTTGTATATGAGAAAAAACTTCGAACTCTCACCTTAAAGAATAACGTTCGACATATTTAGAATCAATTTCTGCATCGATTTAACGATATCCGTCTGAAAAAGTTGCAATTTATTGATAGTGTCTTGATTAAATTTGACACAAATACTGAAATTGATTATTATCGTTTCATTATTTCGCCTAACACCCATATAATTCTCCTAACGGAATAGGATTTTAACGCTCATTAATACTTTAAATGTTACAATATTTTAATCAAATTCGACACAAATAAGTTTTGTATAAGTATACTTGCGCTAAATTTTATAAAATTAGGCAATAATCGATCATAGCTCTCATACATATAAAAACCTCTTCCAAAAATCATTTTAACGTGCACAAATCCCATATAAATGTAAGTATCAATATAATATTATGCATAAACATAATTTTTTGATAACCGAATTTTGCCGGTTGTGAGTACTATCTCAAATTCGGTAGTAATAACTGATATTAATATGGTGCTCACAATTAAATTTATCAGTAGCCATTATCTCTATTGTGAATTATTAAAAAATCAAAATAATATTTTTTTTTTATCACTTTAATTGAAGAGAATGAATGCAAATTTATAAACAAATTTAAAATAAAAGCAACACAATAAACATATAATATGGTTCAAATAATTTTTTATGTTGTCTTTTGAGTAGGTTGTTTGCTGTATGGATTCGAGAAATAATGTGTCCACAACATCCCAAAAGGCTCTATGAGGAATTCGTTAAGCTGATTTAGTACAATCTTAAGGTTATTTTCCTAATATTGAGCAGACGGATAGATTTAATTGATGATAAAGACCTAGAACAAAGAAACACATCCTTAATACAGATGCAGAACTTTAACGATCTCTAGCATATGTACATATGTACGATAGAGAGAAATTGGTCTGTTAATATATGATAAGATTCCTAAAATATTACATCTGAATGTTTAAATTTACGTGAGCTGTACCATTTAAAAAAAAATCAGTAAAAATCATTATCATTATTATCAAAATTTTCGTTAAAAGAAAATGAATTTCAAATTGTAATTGAGACATACTAAGGTCTGGAATATTCATTCATTAATACTAAGATTTTACTAATGTTTTTTGTCATATTTTATTTATTAAAATATATAATTTTATATATTTTGAAAAATTTTCAACATATATAAGGTTTTAATGTACACGTAGAAAACAGTTTCGTTGTGGCAAATAATAATTTAATAATTACTATCAGCGTAATTCATTGAAACTACCGAATTTTTCGTTTGTCAAAACCATTTAATTCACCGTAATAAAAAATTTGCCTGTGATAGTAGAATTTGTTGATCCGTATATATAAAAATTTTAACACAATTATTTATAAAAAATATATTTACTTTCCACAAATATACGTAAGAAAAACTAAATAGAAATGTCTATTAAATATTTGAATGGGTTGATAATTCTAGATTTTGTTATTCTTTATCTCCTCAAAAGCTGAAAAATAATAATGTAAAATATCGAGAAACTCAATGGCATTCTTATACACAATTAGTAACTTAAGATCTAAAAAACAAAATTACTATAATCAAAATATTTTAAAACACGTGTTAACTCAACTTTTTTATACACCATGTTCTTGAAAATATTCTGTTGATGTTTTGCAGTTAATTCTTAATTTTAATATTTAAATATTCAGTTCCTTACATTTTATTTTATTTGTAAAATATTTATTCAATTTATTTAAAAATGTCAGAAATAATCTACCAATTATTCGATCACTGTTCAAAATATTTGCCGGTTGAGAATATCGAACTTAGTTTCTCTTACCATGATCGAATTTCTCAAATTTATGTGATAAATTATTGATTACAGTAACTGAAAATTTAATTGTAGATTAAATTCTTATAATCTTTAATGACTGTTGATTCCAACCACCAACATTCAGAACAAAAATAAGATTTCTCTGTGATTTTCTCTACCGAATGCATTTGAATTATTTTACTTTGATGTAAAATTGTTGAACAAACTAATTTCATAATCGTAGGAACTCCAATTTTGTTATAACTATGAATTTTTAGAAACTAATATAAAAAAACATTTGAGTTAAAAAATGTTCTTTAATAACAATTAAATTTTAGTTTAGTCTATTAAATTTTTATAACTTCATCCTTTTTAAAACAAATTTTTTTCTGTGTGTACCATAGGAATAGTCTATTCTTTAACAGTAAGAAGGTCAATTTTTGCATTTTGTTCCGAAAAGGTTAAATTAGCAATTTTTGCAAATAAGTCACATTTTTGCAAATAAGTCACATGGAAGTATAGAAATATAGAAAAATATAAATTAAAAAAAATAAATAAATTAAAGAGAAATAAAATGTAGTCACTTTTTTATACGAATTTATAGTTTTTTTGTGATATATGCTTTTGGTGACAATTATTTTCTTAACTAACTATTTATTTCATATAAAAATTAATCTAACCAATTATGGACTGGAAATCCCAAAACATTATTTGTTCAATTAAAGGGTTAAATGAATATATATATCAATAGTATTGAATGAGACCTTTCCAATGATATAAATTTCGATGAAAAATGTCCGAAATCTTCAAACTTTAACAAAATGGTAATTAAATTAAAATCATAGATAATTTTACTAAAATTTTAATTTCGTGAGAATGAAAACTAATTTAAACAATATTTTTTACCCATTATATATTAAACGTCATTCATATGTTATAATTTTTTTTTTTTACAAAGAGTTAAAAATTATGTACACTGTTGATCGAAAGCTATATTTTTAAAGATATTTTTAAAATAGTCCAGCTCACGTGAACGAAATAATTGAACCGAAATGTTTTGGGGATTAGTTTAAAATATATCAATCTTTAATTTAGGGGAGTACATTTGCCGTATTTTTTGTCACCATATAAATCAATACACTTTAATATACGTATTCTACTTACATTTTATTTTTTTTCGTTTTTATTTATGGCTTTTTCTTTAATATTTCAACAATATTTGAAAATATTTTCATTTATTTTTCTAAAATATCAAAATAATTTAACGAATTATGGTTTTTCTTCATGATTTAATTTATATTTTTGTATATATTCTACAGTTATTCATTTATAGTAATCAATTAATTTTCTAATGGCTGCAATATTTATAACTATTTTACAATTGCAACCATTAATATTTTTAAGGAAGTCTTCATTTCATTCAATTGTAAAACCATATTTTGAATACAATAGTAACGTTATATTCCTAGACAGCATAAATCCACGGTATTTATTAATTTTCATTAATAGCAATACAATTTCTGTTTATCTTGTTAAATGTTAATGAAGATTTCCGACTAATCTTTTTTCTGTGTAAAAATATAAATCGAACTAGTTACAAGAATCGGGCCAAAGTTCCTATTAAAGAACCCTTTACGAATATAATGATATTTGGTACATACATTATCCCTGTCACAACTAACACTGACGCAAAATTTTTAATAATTCTATCATATCTGCTTCATGAAATATAGCAATATAAAAACGTAAAAAATATAAAAAAGATGTCCTTACAAAATGATTAAAAACTTTTTTTCTTCAAAATTAAAATGGTCAATATTTCACAAGTTCGCAGACATACATATTTCTCATAGAAGGTGTTTATAAAATTTTAAGAAAAATATGCGTCAATGGTGGAAAGCCAGCCAGTTTTCTGAATTAATAAAAAAAATATATTTCACTAGTTTTTATATAAAGGTCAAAATGGATCATGAAATGTCTTTTTCTAACTTAAGCGAAAGTAGCGATTAAAAAAGAGTTGTTCTTAGTCGTTGTCTATGTTTGCTTTAAACCCTCATATTATATCTAATTTTAAACAAATTTGCAATTTGTAAATAGTAGAAAATTTAATAATTTATTTAATATATTTTGTTTTTTTTTTGGAAATTCAATCTACATTTATAAATATTTACTTATGTACTCGTAGTACATACGAATTCTGCTTTATCAATTCTTTAACATTTTATAAAAATAAATATTTATATTTACCTAAATAAATTCAACAAACAATTTGCTAGAAAAAAAAAAAATGTAAATGTGGAATACCACCCCTTAAATAAATATAACAATTATTATCTATATATATATAATAAAGAATCTATGTTTGTTTTGGGCTTTATAGAAAGCTAAACAGCTGAACCGATTTTTTTGAAATTTCTGTAATACTCGAAAGTAAAATAATCTACTTTATTTTTCGAAACATATTCAACCGTATAGAAGAAGGGGCAATGGTAGCCCCCATATAAAGTAAATGTTAATTAACACATATCTTCAGAACTATTACAGAAAATAAATTTGTTAAAAATTTGCATAACTGAAATGATAATGGGGCGGATAGGTCTAAGAGAAGTGATGGCCCCCATACAAAGTAAATACTAATTATCTGATAACTTAAATACTGTTACAGCAAAAGTCCTAACATTTTACGGGAATATCTTCCTCATCAACCATGAAACTCAAAATAAAAGTGGGATGGATAGAATCCGGGGAAACGGTACCCCCCCATACAACGAAAATATTAAATATCCTATATTTTAGTAACTATTACAGCAAAAATTTTAACATTTTGTTAGAATAACTTTCACAAAAACCTTCATAAGTTTATCAAAGCAAATTTTCCTAATGGTATATCTAAAGAGCTGTTACATTGAAAGCTCTCAAATTTTTTAAAAACTATTTTCTCATAATATTGGATTGATGAAATGAAAATTGAACGGATAAGGCCAGCAGCAGGGGTAGCCCCATATAAAGAAAACAAATTATTTTCGAATATCTGAAGGAGTGATTTACTAAATATCTTAAAAATGTTTATAAATAATTTTCAATAGGGTGGATAGGTCCAAGGGGACTATTAGGTCCAAGGGGACATATAAAGTAAATGTCAGTTATCGTATCAAAAGGGATAGCGAAGATCGCCGGGATAAGCTAGTATTCTATATAAGTATGTTTTTATGTTTTTTTATATTTATTTTCTTTATACGTTTCTTTTTAGCTGCAGGACATTGATACTCGTATGTATGTGCTCAAAAGAGTAAGTTGTAAATGTAAATCTTGTTAAACATTATGATTTTTTTCTCCATTTTATTTCACGGTATGATCTTTTTTATATGTATATACATTAGGATGACCTCGTAATAAAGGCAGGAAAACAATTTTAAGAAATGGTATCTTTATATAATTGAACTTTCGTTTGAGGCGATAACATCGAAAACTTTTGTTTTGAGCCACCCTAATGTATGTTATAACAGCGTAACTAAACATATTCAACCGTATAGTAGAGATACAAAGAAAAGTAGAAGAAATATATAATATGAACCTACAGATTCAAGTGAATGTTTCAATGTGTAGTGTTAATAGTAAATGATAATAGACGTGGAAGTTTATATTGCATTTTTTCTTTCTCTTATTTATAGTAATTGTTGGTAGCATATATAGTAATTTCCCTTTTTATAACTTTTCCAATTTAAACATCTTGAAATTTATTTTTATGTTTTATTTTCATGTTAAGTTTTCTTTCATTTTATTCTTATTTTCCCATTTTTTTTAGGGGTTTTCAACCGCTTGTTTTCGGTTTGTGTTATGTTTCTTATTATGCACTAAAATAAAAAAAAAAACAAGCCAGAAACTTATAATCGGCCAACCTCGACTATATGATACTAGGTTGATTCAACATTGTATGAAGAAAACCATAGTCGCACATTTAAACGTACCTAAAATTATCAAATTTCAATTTCCTACGATGATTCGAACAGGATGCTTCATGACCATTTAATTTGATGACTACAGAACAATTCTTGAAAAAATTCTTCTCACCAAAATTAATTATATATACATCAAACAATAGCTAATAAAAGAATATTATACCCATACTACGTAATTTTTAAGAAAAATTTAGTATGAACGAAAAAAGGACATTTATATAAAATTTTTTAGTAAATATTTACTTTTTATTTCTACGTAACTTTTGTATATGAGTTATTTTTATTAAAATGACGATTTTGTTCTTCATATTAGCTATTTTTGAAAAATTAAATTATGGATATATTTAATTTCCTTTAGTTATCGTTTGATGTATATATCATTAATACGGTGAGAACAATATCTAATGATTTGGTCTGGGATCTTTGATATAAATGGCCCTGTAGCATCCTTTTCAAATCATCGTAGATAGTTGAAATTCGGTCAAGTTGTTTGAAATGACATCTCATTGTGGACTGATGATTGTAAGAAATGTAATTTAGATTATGCGGATACCTATATACTTATATGATATTTATGTATTTTAAAGAATAGCTTTATATGGAAACTACGGTCAATTGTGGACCCATTCTCATAAAATTTGTCCTTTTGCTTCCTACTAATTTAAAACTTTTTTGTGTTAAATATAATTTTAATACTAATGTTTATATATGATTTATGAACGTTAAAATGATTCCCGACAGAGGTGTTTATATGGAAGCTGTGGTAAATTATGACCAATCTTCTTGAAAATTTGGTACAAAAATCACATGGACTGGCAACCAATCAGGACGGATATCTTTAAATCGACTCAAAATCACTTTCTGGCGGTATACGGTTCGAAGATTTTTTTGCGTTACGAACATCAGCACAAACGCATGATACCTTCGGTTGAATTAAAAGTAATAAAAAATTTTGGAATATTATATTTGAATGTATCAAATCGAAATCAAAAGTAAACCTATGTATATCCAATATTTTGATAATAATAGAAACATTTAGTTAATCATGAAATATATGTATGTTGGTATAAATTTATGTCCACGAGTGCTAATTATACTATAAGTAAACTATTCATTCAAAAAATTGCCTATTTTTTTTAATTTGGAATTAAAAGAAAATTTTGGTAAAAATTTGGTTTTTAGGAAATTTTAAATCTTTATCTGTAACTGTATACAGATTTAAATCTGTATTTTCGGTGATTTTTTGTCTTTATAAGATTTTTTTAATTATATTCTTAAATATTTTCTGTGGGTAATGAAATTTATTAAAAAATAATTACCTATAATAATTTATTAAGTAAGTCCATAAAATTTGTTGAGTTATATTTAATTTCGAGACAAATATAAATATATCAATAAATATAAATAATATCAATTTTTTGTGCGAATTAATACTTCTTACTTATATGGGTAATTGGAAATAAAATAATAGAAGCAAATAAAGAATTATTTTCTTCTTTCCTGAAGTACTTAAATTTTAGACTTTTTAAGACAATTTTAAGAATCAAAAAAAGGGGCTAAAAATGCTGGAAGCTAAAACGAAAAAAAGCAAAATAAAAAGGATAGATTTAGCCTTAAAAAGGCTAAACTGGCAACACTGATAAAAACATATCCTTCTGCGAAAATTAAAATCTTTACTTGTTCTTAAATAATTTTTTTATTTGGAAACGTTATTTTGCCAAAAAAAAAAAACTAAAATGTATAATATTTGCAAATTTAAAATTCTATTTCGTTATTTTTCGACTCGGAAATAGGGTTCCTATTAGAAAAAAGTTCTTGGGAATCTCCGGGAAATATTTTTTTTAAAAAATCTAGAGAAATTTATATCGTGAATTTTTGAAAATTAAAATTTTATTTGTTACATAAAAATAAAAATTTCAAGATCTTTTTAGTGGAAATAAACGCTCTACTACTATTTTGCATTGAACATTTTGCTAAGATCAAGGAGCAGCTTCAAAAGACCACATTAATTTCTATTGAATTAGCTTTGTTATCTTTGAAGTGTATTAGACCAACATTTTAGTAAAGTGTAAAAGTATTTTTGTTGCAGACTATGTATCCAGAAATTTGTTTTGGGGACATAGCATTTTATAGGCTTTCGAATGCTTTAATTTGTAATGGAAATTTAAAATTTACATCTATTTGTACAAAAACAATTTTTAAAATCCGTAAAATTCCATCAAAAAACTGTACTTTAAAGACACGATTTTATGAAATGTTTATTTTTTCGTACTTATTTTTTCCTCGATTTTTAGGTGATTTTGAATAAATGGAGTACAAACTACTATTAGAATGATAGGGAAATTTTAGAATATGAAAAAGATATTTAAGATTCATTTCATATTCACTCGTATTGCAAAAAATTTATTACCTGGTGACTTTTAATGCCTCAAAGTAAGAACATGTAAAAGGCCATATATCCGTCGCTTAACTAATATAATAAGATGATCTTTTGATGTGATTATGTTAAAAATTTCAGCAAAGTTATTCGAAAAATCTAGTAAATAACATGTAGTCAGTGAAATGCGATCATTTGATACTCCGCATCATGCATTTACAATATTTTCGAAAGGGGATTTTCTTGGAACATATGGTCAATCGCTGGCTGGTTATTGTTAAATTTGATGGTGTAATTTATGTTTCTGTAAAACATATGTATGTCATTTATTATGAGCTTTGTCATCGAATGTAGGTTTTATATTGGAGCTTTGGTCAATTATGGACCGACTGTGGTAAAACTAGGTACTAGGTCCTATACCCATATAAAACTTATTTTAGTCAAATATTATTATTATTATGCTTGCATTTTTATAGGACTTATGCACTTTAAAATGATTTTCGGAAGATGGGCTTATGTGGAAGCCATGGTCAATTTCCTTTCGATCGTCGTGAAATTTGCCGCACTGATTTATGCATATATACAGATCACTTCGTCTGAATTTTAATGAAATCGTGATTAATATTAAGCATTTATAAACATTCATTACTATTATTATTTTATAACAATTTATGGATATAAGTCCTTATTCCATTTTTTTTTCAGCCGCAAACTTTGGCATTTTCTACTCGGAATTTTTTAGCAACATTTGCATATAGATAGACGCTTAATAAATTTTACTATATTTCAAAAAAAAAAAAAAAAAGGTAAGAAAACGATTAAGTTTTATGATTCTATAAGTTTTTGGGATTAGTCTTCCAAACATTAAATAAATGCTCCTCTGCTACGATTGTATCAACCACTATGTATTTCTAAAATATTTCCAAAATATTTTAATTCTACCCCAATGTACATCAGTAATATTTTTGTATTACCTGAAAAAACCCTTTGGCATATTCAATATGTTATTGTTGTATTTATTTTTAAAAAATCTATTGCATTCTTCTATGTATTCTTAACAACAAATGACTTTTTGCTATATTTCAGTTAGTGATAACTTGTGTTGCCAAAATCTATGTGGGAATTTTCAAAGGAAAAAAACAGATAGAAAGTGCTAAATATATATATATATATATATATATATATCTATATTTATATATATATATATATATATATATATATATATATATATATATATATATATATATATATATATATATATATATATATATATCCTAGAAAAACAAAAAAAAAACAAAAAAATTGTTTATATTTGCAAAAAAAGATATATTTATTTTCATCTCTAAAGCTAAACGCATTCTGAAATTGATTTTTTAGAAATTAAAATGTAATAAAGTTAAATAAAATTATTTTCAAAATTTTTATCTGAATTACATAAGTTTAATATTTTGACGAACTAAAATCCGATTCTTTTACCGTAAATTTGATTTTTAAAATCTCATTTATCATTAATAACCAGATACAGTATAAGCTAGACAATCCGGATTATCGAGTCTTTTTTTTTTTTTGATCCACTTTTGTTAAAAAAAAAAACTATTTATAAAATATAAAATATATTGTAATATTTGAAGTAGTTAGTTTATCAAGTACTATTTTTCGTCAAATAATTTTCCATATCCTAAGTTCTTCAAAAATATACAGTATATTTAAAAAAAAAACTTTTGTACTTTTTTACTCAAGAAATTTTAATAAAAAAGGAATTTTTATTATTCAATCCAGATTAAAGATTTCTAATAAAATGTTCAAATTTTTATTAAAATAAATGATAAACAAAATGATATTAAAATAAAATTAAAAAATAATTTAAAATAATTATACAGACTTTTACCTAAAAACCAAAGTTTAACAAAAAATAAAATTCTTTAAAAAGTTTTTATAAAAATATAACAAAATACTCACAATAAGTATTACTTTTTAACATAATAACGATGTTTTAAATTGTTACCCGATTTAAGTATATACACATATTTTAATTTTCGAGAAGATTTGGAATTAATTAATTAAACTTTCATTTTATTTTAATTTACGACATCGGTTCAGTTACGATCTCAACTAAATTGCAAACTATATATAAAAATTAATAAGTTATTTTATAGTAATTAATTCTTATAATAAAAGAATTATAGTTTATTTAAGTGCCAAAAATATATTTGACAGTTAAGTTAACTGCTTGTAATTGTATTAGTTTATTTTGACAAACGCACTCTAGCTAAAATCACCATATTTTAGCTGCAGTTTTAATTTTTTGAAAAAAATCGACTGATAATGTTTTCATAGTACAAAATTACAGCATTATAAAAACATGTGAAAAATGTGCTAAAAAATGCCAGAAATAATTCGAAAAGTGCTGGGAGCTAGATTCATTTTTTCGTGCTAAATAAGTTTAAAAAGTACTATATCTGGAACTAAAAATGCTAAATTGGTAACACTGGTGATTACAGTTCTATTACTATTTTTTTTAATTTAATTCTGTTGGGGTTATTTAGATGTCTGTTCTTTGCTGCCCCAAATTGTGGCATTATATGATTTCATGTGCTTGTTTTGGGTTCTTATAACATATAATTATTATTTCGAAGAAAAAGAAAAATCAGTTATAAAGAAAAATGTGTGGCATTCGATTCTTGTTATTACTGAAGTAAGTAGTTTATTGTATTGTTGCTAATTTTTGTATCCAAACACTTTGAATATGTTAATTTATGGATACCAAAAAAACTATTTATAATATATAAAATATTGCACTAATGTAAGAACATATTAGGGTATCCATTCGTATAATGTTCGTTAGAGTAATTCCAAAAATTTAATGCGAATAATTGTTCGGATAATTTAAAAATAAACTTTTTTGAATAACGAATAATTCGAATATTTGTATGACAAGTATTCGAATATTTGTATATTCGAATAAAATGATTTTTTTAATATTATATCTCTTTGCATATTCTTAACTATTAGTATGAATAAATATATTTATATTTTATTACAATTTTTTAATTTAAGTAATTAACTATGGAACTATGTTGACAATTTTTATTCTGAAAAGTAAAATTATGTCAAAGGTTGTCTTTCAATAACAGCAAATTAGGGGTCAGATAACTCTTTTTATAAATACATATACGTTACAGAAAGGAGTTATAATACTAAAAACAAATAAATTAAACATTTTAATTTCGGAATTGAACAATTAAAAATAGAAGGAACTGCATCTAACATTTGTTACATAGTAAAAAAACCCAAGGATTTTGGAATCATCATCGAAGTTTATTTTTTTTTTTACAAGTGATGTTATTTATGCGTACTACGTACGCAAATGTTGCAAAATATTTAATAAATTTTATCATAAACAGAAAATATTGAAGTCTTATGTTTTGCATCAATAAAAACTACCACATGATACTAAACATCGATGGACATCTATATCTAACATTGTCTCAAAATTTCTTATTTAATTACAGTTGCCAACACTCGGATAGTGATATACAACTTTTGAGTGGCTAAACTACAACTCTATAAATATTCAAATTTATTTTTAAATATATGAAAATAATTTTACTGATTTTTGTTAACGTTCAATATAAAGTTAACGTTTTTATTTGTTTTATGTTTTATATAAATGTATAAAATTTCCTTCTAATCAGATAAATATTTTTGTTTTATTTATAAATAAATAAATGAACATTAGTTAGAAATTATATTTCAAATTAAAAAATCCGTTAAGTATCTAGTACTCAAATGAAAAGTGTTGAGTAGTATGGTGTATTCCAAAACATTAGAATTTACCAGCACTAATGTAACAACTTGGAGACACTTGATGTGACTATTAACGAATTGAGTAAATATTTAGCAACATTTTTTGAGTTTAAAGGTATAATATTTTTAATAATAATAATAATAATAATAATAATAATAATAATAATAATAATAAAGTTAAACAATTGTTTTTTTTAAGTTTTAAATACTGTTGTATTATATTTAAATTCTGAAACAACCAGCCAACTCTAAACATTTAAAATATAGCTTCAAAACAAAACTAACGAGTTTGGAAAAGAAATATTTGGCAGATTATTCGGCAGAGAAACTTCTAATGGTGTTATGCTGTTGGAGCTGAATGCAACAATTAAAAGTGCAATATATATATATATATATATATATATATATATATATATATATATATATATATATATACCAAAGTCAACTTTTTTAAAAAGTAAAGAGAAAAATCGGTTTAAGTCAAGCAATTTAAATGCTATTATTTTTTTAAGTAATTTAATTATTTAATTATTATTCAATTTTTTAATATTTAATTATTTAAAGTAATTTCCTTAAATATATATATATATCTTTTGTATTAACACAGGGCAATCTCCATTTATATATTATTAAAATAATTATTAATTTAATTTTATTTTTGTTTTCATGCTTGATACACATAAAGTATATTTACAAAGAATTATTAACTTTTAACTTGTTTTTGTTTTCATTTTACAATAAAATTTTTGAAAACTTACCAAAATTTTTCATCATTATTTTATATATTATATTATTCGAATATTTCGAATAATCTTTAATGCACGAAGCAATAATTTGAGTAAACCAAAATGTCTTATTCGAATTATTCCAACAATCAAAAAATAGAGAAATTTGGATACCCTAGTGCATATGAAATTCACATTTTTTTTAACTGTTAACCAAAGAAGAGATAAAGTGTTGGAGATTTTATTTGCTCGCTCTTGCAAGTACATTAATGATAATGGATTCAATATTAATTTTAATATATTTAAACAAATTTCAATATGAACATATTAAGAGGAAAATATTTAAATATTAAGAAGAGTTAGACTTTTAAGTAATTATACATACATATAAATTAATATTTAATGTAATTAATGATTTAATACTTTTCTTTCTTCCTTCCAAATAAAAAGTTGTTTTAAATATACAAAGTATTTAAACCTTTTTATAAATATCTTGTAAGTTAAGTAAAAATATAATTTATATTTATAAACATTTATTATCGATTTAAAGTCAAATATTACAACGTTAAAGTAAAAGTTTTAATTGTAATTTCTTATAAAATTTATGCGGCTACTTGCGTTTACTTTGGTGACAATTATTCCTATATGGGTATAATTTCTGTTACATTTCCGTAATTCATCAACTCTAGTTAATTTAAATGAATGTATGTTATTACTCTTTCATATCCACTGACACATGCACACACACACAAATAAATTTAACGCATTTCAATGTGCAAATGGTGTACTTATGGCAATAAAAAATAGAATATATAAGTATAAGTAATACATATATATATAACATATATAAACACATATAATTGTAAGTAGGATGATATTGCTTCAATATTTTATTTCTGGATATCATAAAATAATTTTTATTATTAGATATTTGCAATAAATACAGCAAGATGCTTCAGATAACTGACACTTGCTGTGCCACAGCCAATGATGTTGTGAAATTGCGTTCAGTATACATCTAGGACGATTACAAAATTAATTGTTTTCTTATATTTGTTTAAAAAATATATAAAAAATATTTTATAAGCTTTATTAAATTATTTTCTATAAGAAACGTCAAAATATATATCTAATTCTTATTCAATCGATGTCCCTATACATAATTACAAACGAATTCGTGGAATATTTTAACTATTTTTTTATCTAATTTTTTATTTATAGTATTTAAACTTATTATGTTGTGTTTTAATTCGGTTGTCTTTGCAAAATTTTAAAATTAAATTGAAAAGGTTGTAAATTGATTTATTTAACCAAATTTTCTATTATAAGAAATAACTATTTATGCCAAATATGTTATTAATGTTATAAACTTATTAATTGTTAGTAGTTATAATAAAATAATTGCGTTTTTAACTAAATTTTGATTAAAATAACACATATCCAACAATTTTTTTTTCTGTGTGTGTGATTCTAAGTTTTCTTCAAACAGTTCACTAAAGTGCTGTCTTTCGCAAACTGATCGGAAAGTAATATATAGTAGAGTTATAGAGGAGAACCTAAGCTCTCAGAAAAAAAATCTTATAATCACTTCGTTATAATACGGGATTTGTTATACTTTGACATTGATGACGATCGTAAATTTTATAAATAAAGCTAGATTATGAAGATTTTAAATTTCTTATGTGTTATTTCCTACATATACAGATATTTATATTTGAATTTAAAAATGTTTAGTTTTATCCATGTATTCATTTTGTTTTTCCCAAATAATTTCAGTAATTATAGAGCATACATTTTTAAACCCAACACCACCATAATTGATGGGGCTATTATGTGTGTTGTGTAAAAGTTGTAACGCCCGTTCGTCTGGTCGGCTGGCTGGTTGTCCATGTATAGTTTGTGCGCAAAATACAGGTCGCAATTTTGAAGATAATATTATGAAATTTGGTACATATAATTAAAGGAAAATATAATATAATAAAAGAAAAAAGCATATTATTTCACCTAGCCCCTATACAGTTTAAACACTCAAAAATACCATTTTTAGGAAATTTAGCATAAATAAGTATAAATCTATTTGTCAAATTTCAAGATAATCGGTCCATAATTGTCCTTGGCTTCCATATGAACTCCTCTTCTGAAAATCACTTTAAGGTGTGCAAATTCTAAAAAAACGTTAATATCGAGTTAATACCTAACAAATTTATATAAGTTTTATATAAGTAGAAACTGCAGTGCTAACTTTTTTTAGGATAGCTCCCATATAAAGCACACTTTCGGGAAATAGCCTAAAATGATTAATAATTTTAATAATAATATGTAAATATATATATATATCTATATATATAATTTTTAAAAAATGTGGTATAACTTTTCGATTACTTTTTTAAATTAAAATTATATTTATTTTTATATTTATATTTTTAAAGATAAGACATCAAAGATTTACACCCTGTAAAAAAATTATAAATAAATTTTATGTTTATTGGGATAGAAAAGTCAACAGAGGTTTTTAAAATTTTAAAAATAGTTTTAATACTCATATATATTATGAAAGAAAAAAAGTTTTTTGTTACCCGCCTGAAAATATACCTTGGTATGTTATATGTTTCTCAGAATATTTCGGTTCTACAAAAAAAAAAAAAAAAAAAAAAACATTTTTTTTCTCTTATAGATATGTATTTAAGAGAATTAAAACTGTGAGATCTCAAAACTTTACTACCAAAAGTTTTACTATATAATTGTGATCGTTGTTCAAAAGCTTAGAAAAAGCACTAGAGATTACCTAACTTTTTTGGATTCTTGTTAATTTTTCGTTCGCACGTTTACAGTTTTGGATCTCATCCAATGAATTATAAACTAAACGGACTTTAGGCTTAAATTAAAACCTCTCTTTTTGGCAAATTCTTGGCAGTTTGACAGGATTATCAAAATTCTTCTGCAAATTTTTTAAACTCTTTTTTTTAGTTTTTTATGTGCTCTTCAACGGAATACTAATATGGAAACAACAATTTATAGTTGATGTAATTATGCCCACTTTGTGCTATATTCTCTAAATAGTCAACGTCTAAAAATTGGAAAACAAGAGTAACAATTTTTGAAAAACTCAGTTTTCTTCTCTGAGTTTAGTATTACATAAAATTACTAAATATGCTCTGACTTAAAACACGAAGCGCACCATAATTTTGTAGAAGTTGACAATTTTAAGGACCAAAAAGAAAGTTCCTTGGGTTAAAAAAGCATCTCAATATAAAAATATATTTATTTGTAATAAGCTTAAATAAAACATTTTTTTCCATAATATTTGATAAGTGATTTAGATACAAACTTAATTTTTCGCAAAATTTTGAAAATATTACGATCATTATATTTTATATTTATACATTTAGCTTAGAAAGACTAAAATATGTTATACTAGCGTCATCAAACATTGACAAAATTATATATTTTTTTTTTTTTATTAAAAGTAGTATTTTTTGTAATTGCCTCTAATTATCCTAAAAAATACACATAAACGTTAAATTGGTAAACTATTTATATGTCAAACTTAAAAGCGCTATATTTTGCTCCCCTTAAGCGAGCTGATTAACGCGAACGGATTTCACATGCACAGTTTTTAATGCGCTATTAAAAAAATAATAAAATAAGTAAAAATAAAATAAATGAATAACAATAATAATTATAAATAAAAAATTACCTAATAATGACCCATTTACATTAGAGTGTACTGTCGAGCTGAATACAGGAAAAATAATAAAAACGATTTTAAAATTTATCTTCAGTTTTCTTTGTCCAAAACTATACACATTGAATATTGTATTTTTATCAATTTCTAATTATTACTTTTTCAATTTTAATTAATTTTATAATTAATTTTAACTTTCTTCAAAATATATTTTCTAATAATTTATTTTTTTCCAATTTTGAATGACATTTCAGCCAAATTTTAATAAATCATAATTTTTTGAAACAAAAAATACCTTCAAATTGGAAAGATTTGGTAATATATCATAAATGAATCTAACGCCCAACAAATCATAGTATTTTTTGCCCACTAGTACAGATTTTCTTATATTTCACTCTGGATAAACGAATAACTACAATTTCTGCTTAATTGAAGTATTGGCTATTACACTACAGTAAAAAATTTAGATTGTGCAATTTGAGTTTAGGCCAAAAAAAGAAAAAAAAACTATACCTTCAGACGTACATATATGGTCATTAAAATAGGTACGGCTTAAAATGTTTATAAAAGCCTTTAGTTTTACCTAATATTTTTTATATTAGGTAAAATTTTTATATACTATTTATCATATTTATATATCATTTATTATATCGAAGATTATTGCTATGTTTACACATTGATTTTTAAGACATCTTTTCATTTTAATTCTCTTTTGAAGTTGCTACCAAAAATCATTCAACGTCATGATGTTTTTTTAGTTTCATGATTTTTTTATATTTTCTCTTTTTCCTTATACGCAGGGTTGATTTTTTCTTGTTTGTAACAATACTACCAGCTCAAACGTGATTTGAAATCATTATTTTAATGTGAACGTAACATATGTTAATTAAATTAATTCGTTAGACGTAGATAAAATCATAAGGATCTACTGATATGGACAAATTATGAAAATTTATCTGATCATTAAAATAGGTACCTAATCAAACTTTGTACTACACTAAAGATTAAAAACAAGAATCAAGTTGAAAATCGAGATTATTATAATAGTTAGGTATTGCCTTATGTGTCTCACACATTTTTGGAATCATGTTTCTATTCTATGGCACAAAAAATTGATTCACTTTCGCATTCTTCCCAGGACTAGTTTTATTAAAAAAATCTTGTAATTTGTTACGAAATTTAGATTCTCTGAATCTTTTTATGATAAGATTTCCTAGATCTAAACGAAGGACTTCAATAGGGATTCGATCCGGTTATAGATTTGGTTAGTCCAAAATTTCAATTAAGATTTTTTAAGAACAAGGTATTTTTTGCTCTGGGCAATGCGTTAGAGTTATTATCATATTAAACACCCCATCAAGCATTGATATTATTATCAACATAAGATAAGATAATTTTTGTATAATTTTCTTGTAGATTTCATACGATAGTTTAAGATTACTAAGATACATTTCGATAACATACACACAGAGAAAACTATTTCGTTGTTGCAACCGAATTTCTTGCCAACCGAATTTGGTCGGTTCTATATTTACATTTCAGTTATAGTTGCTGCATAATTTCGGTGGTAGCAACTGATTTCAAGACAAAATAATTCGTCTGCCACAACTGAATTTTGAAGTAGAAAAACTTTTTTTATTTATTATAAATATTAAAGATAAATTACATTACAATTGAGTACAACATCACATTTCATATCACTGTCCCATTTTCCTTTATTCTGGTTCAAAATATAAATAAAGATAATCCTGGTTTTCCGAGGAGCTGACTTCTGAGATAGATGTTTTTGACACTGATTGTGCAATCTGAATCTAAATAAATATTCTAAGTAATACCAGGAACTGAATAAACAATTTACAAAATCGACTGAATGCTTTGTGTCAGCCCACATTCTGTTATTTTTCCCATTGGACATATGTAAATGACTGATGCTTGCGTGTATCAATAACAGCGTTGGACTAATTTAAAAATGCGATTAGATTAGAAATGAAAAATGTGTAAAATAAATACACATCTCTTCACTGATGAAAGTAAGTATGATCTTTTCGGCAGTGATAATCGATCCTGAAAATATTTTACATATTGAGGGAAATATGGACCTTCATATGTACAAGTGTGTTTTGGAAGATACGTTAAAACCATCTGAGACTGGTTACTATAATAAGATGTTCTGAGGTAGATCAATAAGCTTTGTCAATCATATGACATAAACCCGATTGAATATATATAGGATGCGTTTAAATAAAATGAAGGATAATATAAAATAAAGATCCGATTCCATTTCCCAAAAAGTTGTAAGTTAAATAGATGATGTTTACAGAGAACACCACGGTGGGACGCTGAAGAGTGCTGATGAAGATCGTGGCGGACCAAAAAATGCATTTCATTCTACCGAATGTCCAATAAAACTTTTACACTGTATTCTTCTACAATTATTCAATGAACTTAAGCCGAACATGCAAAAATTCTATAAATAACTACATATTTTGTCTAAGGAGTAAAAATTAAGCAGAATTATTCGTAATTTTTTCTATTATACCACCATCAAAAGATGATGGGGGTATATTAGGTTTGTCATTCCATGTGTAAAATGTCGAAATAATCACCTAGGACCCCAAAAAGTGTACATATTTTGGATCCTCGTGAAAATATAAGACTGTCTAACGATGTCCGTACGTCTGTCTGTTGATAGCATTATAGTGATCGGGACCGACATCATAGTGGGACGAAATTTAGTTTAAATGTCTTATATAAGGTTTATGTGTTATTGAAAATGAGCAAAAGCGATTCATAAATAAAAGAGGTATGTATGGAGGAAATGCTAGAATAACAGGGTGTCCGTCGTAACTCCATTTTGTACTTTTCGGAAGATATCTTTTACAAAAAAAGCATTTACGTCAAGGAAATTTTGCATAAATAGTATTGAAGGGCCAATGTAAACTCGAAAACCAAAAAGGACCGTGGTCCACCTACTTTACCGCACACCTACCGTATAAGGTTAAACGTCAACGAAATTTTATACAAATAGTTCAAGGACTAATATAAAATCGGAAACAAAAAATGGGCGTGGTCCGCTCACCTCCCATATAAAGTGAAATTTTAAAAATTTGCATAAGGTGTGTATATAGATTAACTTGTTTTTTGTTTACATTTTTTATTTAAATTTGGTTTTTTATATTTTTTTTAACTTTTGAAGTCTAAGTACTTTCTGTCAGTACGATTTTAAATATTTTACCATTTTTGAGATCTACGGTCATGTGTTTGTTATATCAAATATAGTAGGTTTAAGGAATGGAAATCTATTTTTCATGGTTTTATGAGAGTTAATTGAGAAATTCTTAATTTTTACAAATTTAAAGACTTCTAGGGGATATGTGTGGCACGTTAGAGACTTGACTTACACTACATTTTTATAGTACCATTTCTTGTATACAAAATATGAGTGAATAATTTACCCTACCTATTACCTAGAAAATTATATAACCTACAAATTCCAGAGACAAACATATTTTCTTTGGTCATTAATGGGTTAAAATTGTGACGTGATGGGAATTTTACATTTAACTTTCCATACACTATCAAGCCTAAGGAATAAAAATTTTGCAGAATATTTGCGATATAATTTTTTTGTAATTTTGTTGACCTGTTGTTTTTTTTTTTGCTTTTTTTGTAACCATTTTAACTGAATTTAAAGTGCTTTCGTTGTGACTTTTGTTATGTGCTATACACACTTCTACTGCTCTGTAAAAAAACTAACTACTAACGCCATAGATAATTAAAAATATTTTAATAATTTTAAATTGAAATTACTTCTAGCCTTGTGTCGATGAACTCAGAAGTTCGAACGTAGCACATTGGGTTGAACGTCATTGATATTAATTCCGAATTTGAAGTTTGTATTTTATAATAAATTTTTATATTGAATAAAATAAGATCAAATTTGCCATTACTAACTATAAAAACTATAAAATTTATTGTTATATATTATACACTTTTTGCTATACTTTCTCAAAGTTCAAAATTATTTTCAAAATTACCGCCCATTGTAAAAAATATAAATATATTTTTTTTTTTTAATTGATGTAGAATATATTTGTAGAAAAATATATATTGCAAATTTTTTATTTATTTTTTTATAATTTTTTGAAAAATACCCCAAAAGTTGGGTATTTTAGGTATATGTTGATCTTCAAAGGGTTATTAGAACAGATTGTGTAAACATTTTTATGTGGTGATAAAATATAGGATGTTAGTGTAATAACAAAAAAAGTTTTGCCAATATTTGCTTAAAAAGAAAATATTTGAGATTAAATTCAAATAGATTTGTATTTTATAATAAAATTTTGCAAAAAACGCAATACATAACACTATCACAGGTAACTGAAGAGGTTCGAAATGAAGTTTTTAAACACTTGTAGTCAGGAAAAATGCAATAAAAATGTTTTTACCAGGTTTCTTCTTAGTTTGGGTTTGTTAATTGCCAAAAATATGAAAGAACGTTCAAAAATCTTGATTAGGTCTTCGGATTTTGTTAATATTCGGCATATGCATACCATATGGAACCATTTTAGTATCTCCATTTTTATTTTTTTGAAAAGTAAAAAAAAAAATAAGTTGTAAACGGATTTAAATGATTTGAATTACACAGATAAGATGAATGTGTCTTCTTTAAGTTATTTAAAAATAATATTATCACTTAAAAAGGCATCCATAATACATATGCAATTTTAAAGCGCATTTTTAAAAAATTTCTACCCTTTAAATTGATATTATAAAAACTATAATGTTTACTAAAAATTGCAGTGTAAATTTGGTACGACATTTAAAAAATTAAAAAACATTTCTTCAGATTTTTTCATACAAAAGTATTTTTTTTTTTTTTTATTTTTAGTGAGTTTATTTTAAAATTAATTCTAGTCATAGTATTTCATAATTTGTCACATATTGTATAATACCTTTTTGTCGCAGAATAATATCTAATGCACTGTGTAGTAAACATATTTGTCTTCAATATTAATGAAAACTATTTAAAATAAAAAAGCTAGAAATTTCTTAAAAATGCGTCTGAAAATTGTATTCCTGTTGTGAGAGCATCTTTAGCAAAAACATTATTTTTGAATTGTACGATATCATTTATAATATTTTGTTGTAATAAACTTTATACTGGTTTTTAAATCAATAAAATACGACGTATAATTAAAGAGTAAATACATATTACTGAATGAGAATAACTAAAAGATAAAAAAATAAGAAATTTTGAAGAAATTAAATTTTTGTATAAAAAACTAGTGGTAATTTTTTTTAAATATTAAAAATAGTAGATCATCTTGTCCCGGAACAGTTATTATTGCATTTTGTAGTAAAGATATTGCTTTTAAACGTATTAAAAGAAAATTAAATGCGAGGGGGTAGGAATTTGCCAATTGCATTACGAGCGCATTTTTAAGTAAACAATTTACCTTTGTATTATAGCCTTTAAAGAGGTTTCAGTTGGCAATCATTAGAGCCTTGAACCATTAAAATCCATCTACATCGTAAAGAGATATTGAATTTAAATTAACTTTTCTAAAAATTTAAATCGCGAAATTTAAATGGCTCTACAGGGACCAAATATAAACAAAATCTGATGACACTTTTCTAAAAATAGACATTTTTTATAAATCTCTCATGGAATGAAAAATATCTAAAATTAAAAAATTTCTTGATTTTCTGCATAATGTTGTATTATTTTTCTATTACTAAAAAAATATTTTAATTTTTAATATCTTCAATAACATTTATTCAGATATAAAACGCATTTGACTTTTTTTCTTTAAAGTATCTAATATAACAATAAGTATATTTCAATTTGCAATTTGATTTATTTATTTATAGCTTTTAGTTACAACAAAAAGTTTAAATTAAACAAAAATTTGTCCAAAATATTTTTACTTTAAATTATAGTATTATAAATAGTATATAAATATCCATTAATAAACAAATATATATTTTTTAGTTAATCCTTCCCCGAATTAATCCACATTTTCGCTGTCATTCAACCAAATGTGATGAAACCATCATTTCTAAAAAAAAATCTTAAACTTTATTTTAAATATGTAAAATCTCATGTGGATAAATATATTCCATATCGTGCTCGATTAAAGTGATCGATGTTGGGATATTCTCCCAACAATTATCCCGATGCAAAATGGCCAAGATGACTTCTGTGAAAGACACACTCTCTCTAAAAGATCTTGAGTTTTACTGATGTTAAGCTGTTAACTGATCGAACAGTCGAATATGGGCTACGCATGCTGAACAGTCTGTAGGGAAGGATAAAGTGTTAAATACTTTACATAAAAGAAGTTTTGAATATTGTTCTTTCATACAAAATGTGTAAACATGAAAAAAATCTGAAAAAGTCCATCTGCTCAACAATTTAACACAAGAACAAAAATGTTTATTATCACAAATTGAAGTAAATCTGTATTTTACTTGGAGATATTATCAACAATATTTTGGTGCGACCTTAATGTACTTACATGTGTTGATGTAATAAAGTATGAGTGTATTGTCATACCACAAGCTGTTAAATGTAATGAATACATCATAACCCATAAAAATATATGAAAAAGACATAATTAATATCGTTACTACATAGAATGAATGCAAGAATGTTGTAGATTTATACACATTTGTACATATATATACTTAAAATATATACACTTACAAAAATGTAATAATACAGATACATTTATTGCAACTTCTTTTGTCACATGTGCACAAATATTTAAGTACTCTTACACATACACAAACATTTAAAATGAATAAGAAAGCAAGAAAATTATAAAGCCTGTTTAAAGGCGCCAAATGTCTATTTATATTCATTTCGCATGTAACTGTGTTAGTATGAATTTATATGATTTGTATGTGTGCAGAGGAAAATGTACTATATGTATATGTTTATGTTGGCAGTTTTCATTATTATCATTACCAACATAATTAATTAAAAGTAAACACTTGCCTCCCTGTCTTTTTAATTTTGTACATTGTTGCGTTTATTGTATTTATGACTCTTTTACATGCTACAATTTTTTTATTACTGCATTCACTGCATTGTATTCAACATTGTTTATTTTAAATTTTTCATTTGCTTTTAACCAGTTCTTTTCACTGCGTCCTATTATATATATATTCGTTTTGTTTTCCTACCCGCTGTTGTTTTATCAGTTCATTTGCCTTAAGTAACCTTTAAATTGAAAGGAATACCAAACATGAAAGGCATTTTTTGAAAGGAAAAATTTTTAACAATAACCATATCATAGGCGTAGAGTTTTAGTTGAAATATTTTCAACATTTTTCTTAATATTTAAAATTTATAAAGAATTCTGTATCAATTTTAAAGGTTATGCTTGAATTTACATTACCTGGTTATTGGTTTGAAAACTATATTTATTTACTTACATTTTATATATTGATCGTTTAAGTTTTCATATTATGAAAAAAGTCATTAAATTTTAAGTAGCATTTTAAATAAATTATCCAATTTTTTTTTAAATTAAGGTATTTTATCTACTTTTAATCATTTTAGGTTTTTCGTTGGCAAACATACTCGTTTATTTTTCTTAAATATACCATAATTTTAGCAGATTTTTGCATAAATTATTATACATACATTATAACTTTTTGTTAATATCTCTCTTCATTTGTACAGAATGAATGCGAATATTGCAGTCTGTGTGACTGACTGCATTTTTAACAATACAATAAATATACATATCTTATCATGTCGTCTTGTCTCTTTTCATTATTATTTTGTTTGGTTTTGTTGGACCTTTAGGCTAAAAGAAAAAATGACCGAAAACCATTCATTGAATTTTTTATTAAGTTAATTTATATCTTTTTATGAGCCTATTTTCAGTTAATTGTGTATTTTGCAAATATTTGCAAATTTGTTGTTCAACAAAACATGCGAAAATAATCAGACATCTTTTTTTCTTTAAAACTGTATATAGCTATACTTAAATGTGAATAAAATGTGGAATAAAAATTATATTCTGCTATAATGAAAAGTCATCCTAAATATGTTTATATACTCGATTTTTCAATCGGTTTAAGTACTGTCAAGTTTTTCATAATGTTCATTTTTCAAATAAACCGGTTTTTTTTAACACAAAAAATGTTTTATTAAAACCTTTTTTTAAAATATTTATATGTTCAGCTAATATTTTAACCCTTTAGTGTGCAATAATGCACATATGAATTAGCCACTTCTCAATGTCTCAAATATTAACTTTTTCTATAACATTGGAGTCAATTTTGTTGGCATAAAGTAATATTTAATTTAGTATGAATATTTCGACAAAAATTTTCATGACTGTTTTTCGATTTGAGAATTTTTTGCTGAGCTGTGATGAACATGCTCCTGATCAAAATTTATACGAACAATAATTTTTAAAAATTTAATAAAATTTGTTTTAATATTTTCAATTTAATAAAATATAATGTATAAAATATTTTATCTTATTAACAAATTTATATATTTAAAACATATTTAAAATATATAATAAAATACTTTAGTCTACGATAAAATTAAAATATTATTTTATTTTAAAAATAATTTTAATACACATACTTCTAAATATGAACATTAATAAATAGTTAGAGAAATAAATATCTTAACCATTGTTTATAACATAAAATTTTAAGGAAAATATAGCCAGTGTAAACACTTGATATACTATATGATTACAAATATTGGTTTAAAAAAATATTAAACTTTTTTTCTTTGTAAAAGTATTACGGGTCGAAATACGATTTTTTTATATCTAACCGTCGATATGTGTGTTTCATTCAAAATAAAAAAAATAATTAATTTTTTGTTTAAAACTAAACAATTAATTTAATTCAACATTAAACTATATTTATAAAACAAAACAATAAATTATTCTTTATTCAGTTATAAAGATAAATTAATTAAAAAAATATTCTTAAATTCTTTAACCCTTTAGTGCACAGTTTTTTATTTTAGGATAAAAAAAAAAGAAATTATTTAATGCAATATTTATGTGAGATTTAGGAAATAATAATTTTATTTTCAATAATTTCAAATAAAATTTTTTTTAATAAATGGTATGATTCATATATGCATAAGTGCATATTTTCATGTAGGTTTCCCTCATATATTTATGTTTAAATAATGGGGTTCAAATTCTGTGGTTAATAAATTTGTTAAAAAAAAATATCACTAAAATGTAAAAAACAAATCAATACTTTTCATATTTTTTAGAACATAGCGTTTTAAATAATATTATAATTAATACCACTAATCCAACATATCCTTATCTCGAAATTTCCGCAAAAGATGATATAATGAACTAATATTATCATATCCGATAATACACAAAATCCAAAAAAAAAACATGTGAAAATACATAATTTTTTTATATTACGTTTGTTATTTGAAATTTTGTGCTAGAAAAATTCGAAGCGATTCATATTTGAATCAACTAATTTTTCTTATATAGGCATCGTAATTGAAGAAATTTTGTATATTTTTTTTTCACTAATTAAACACATAAGCATCACATAATATAATCAATATTTTTAAAATTTTCCTTGATCCTAATTTGTTTAATTATTAATTCTATTGAATTCGGCACT
Source organism: Protocalliphora azurea (assembly GCA_932274085.1). Classification (NCBI taxonomy): domain Eukaryota; kingdom Metazoa; phylum Arthropoda; class Insecta; order Diptera; family Calliphoridae; genus Protocalliphora; species Protocalliphora azurea. The sequence continues at coordinate 115,294,827 of OW026519.1, read as the reverse complement.
GTAATGTACAAATACCACTTTCATGCAAAATTAAATGAAGGTGTATCAAGCCAAAAGACTTATGGTGTTGTGGGTATATGGTCATTTTTAAAATCCCATCTATCATATCTTGGGAATACGAAAATCGACGTTTGGGAGCCTTTGTACTGCTAGCTTTCAGTCTTTTGGGGTGGAGTCTTGTCATTCACATATCCTAAACTCACATACCTATTAGTACGATCTCATAATATTTTTATAGACTCCCTTGCCTCCTTGGAAGGACTGTTTTAAAATAAAAATAATTGTCTACATGCTAATAAAATGAAACTTCAATAAAGGACACCCTGGATGTTGATGGGGCCATTGTCTCTTTACCCTACCTATCCTATGTTCTAGCGCCGGCAAAGTTGGCTAAAACCCAAATCTGAACATTCCTACACCCTATCACATCCGTAAGAAATTAAAAATTATTTATAGCTCCATTTTCATTCACTATTTATTTACATTTCTAATTTTAATATATATAGTTTTATTAGCTTCAACATAATATGAATTCTAATAGAATGATTTGCCTTAACATTAAAAATATCCCAATAGAAAAATATAGTTCTGCTTGTAGAAATACTTCCCCTTCTAATTATCTATTTAGGCAAATTAAAATAAACTAAATCTAACTTTATATAGACACATAAAAAAAAAAAAAAAATAGAAATAAAAACAAAACCCAAAAAATAAGTGTTCAAACATGAATCATTTCATTTGCTTTTGTTGTTGTTCTTATTCATAGAAAAGAAATAATAAGAATACGCAGTAAAACAAATGAATATTTAGATATAGAAATGCATGTTCACTCACCAGCTGATCTCGAACAACCTTTGTTAAATGCGAAGTTTGATGACGTAGAGGTCTCTTCGAACATCTGCATATGTGTATGTAGGTGGGTTTGTGCTTATTACTTAGTTACAGTAACTCGAAAAATTGTTGTTACTTGCATAAACCTATTTTTGGTGAGAATATCAATTTTTGATTTTAAAATTTCTTTGATTTTAAACTCCTTTATAGGTATAGTAGTAATTTACAATTTGATTTTTTCCCTTTGAGTTTATGACGAAATATATATAAATATATATAATTCAGATTTTAAAACTAATTTAATTAGATATCTTTTTAAAGTAGATATAAGATTTTAGGAAAATTTAAAACGTTGTAGAAAGATTGATTGGCTAGATTTTTCTTTAACCATAATTACTGAGAGTTTAGGATTTTTAATGTTAAAGGATAAGTGATATAGATATTTTGATATAAATTATTCTTATTGCTTGTAATTAACACTATTATTCTATCCAAGTAATGCCACCAGACAACCTTCCTTTTATGGTTACTGTTGATGCTGGATATTTATTATTCATGTTTTATTTCTTATTCACCCAATGTTCTTTGTATGATCACTGGGAAGAACAAGATAAATATTTATGTGACGTCTCATTTGCTGCAGTTTGGAAAACTTAATGTAATTGAACATGCAGTGAGGTTAAGAAAAATAGCACACGTTAAGGAGAATTTTTGAAAGATACGCTTTTGATTATCAGCTTTTCAATCTACTAAATTTATTTGCTATTAAAATTTATTAAATTTAACTATTAAATAAAAATATAAGCATCTGTTTTTGAAATCAGTTGAAGAATTTTCGTTGAACAAAATCTTTTCAATTCTAATTACATGAATAGAAATTTCATAGCTTCTTGGATAATTGGTGGAAAATTTTTATCGAAAATCTCTTACAGATCTTTAATTGAGTTAAATATATATTTTAAATTATTTTTTGTCTTTTTTTTTAACTCACATTTCACTAACAATTTCATTGCATTTTATTTAAAATTTACCTTTATATAATTAGTGTAGCCTTAAGTTTTTATATATTATCTTGGAAACTACCAGAATTAATAACTGTATATTTTATTTCACTTGAAAAGAAACTGATCACTATATTTTTATCGTTTGTTAATACCTTGATGTTCAAAACGCAAAAGAAATAATTAGTATTCAACTAAAGAACAATTAGCCTCTTATTAGTACTCCAACGAATATAACCAATACATAAGTAAAGTTTATGTATGAAAGTGGGGTCTAGTTATTATACTAGCCTAGATAAAAACCTTGATATAAATAAGTACTGTATCACATAAATGTTGCATTAAATAATTTCTTTTTTTTATCCTAAAATAAAAAACTGCGCACTAAAGGGTTAAAGAATTTAAGAATATTTTTTTAATTGATTTATATTTATAACTGAATAAAGAATAATTTATTGCTTTGATTTATAAATATAGTTTAATGTTGAATCAAATTAATTGTTTAGCTTTAAACAAAAAAATTAATTAATAAGAATTATTTTGAATGAAACACACATATCGACGGTTAAATATAAAAAACGTATTTCGACCCGTAATATTTTTACAAAGAAAAAAAGTTTAATATTTTTTTAAAATCAATATGTGTAATCATAGATTATATCATTATTTAAAGAATAAAGTTTTAATATATCAAAATTCACAGGCCATAGCGTTATAGTGCATGACAAAATAATAAGAAGCGTGATATTAAATCACTACTGGCAGTGTCTTCAATAAAATCATTTATTCCACAAAAAGTGATTCTTTTTTTTTTTAAATTCACAATGTTTGTTTTTATAATTTTTGAACCTTTTATTCGTTAAATATAATGCTGAAATAATGTTCTAGTCAACAATAATATTAAAATGCATTTTAAATTAACTTAAATTAAATTGACTGAATTAAAAAGAACTAAACAAATTGTGATCATTTTATTTATTATTATTATTTTTTTTTTGTGATTATTAAAGAAGTAATTAGTATCCTTTGTTACTGAGTAGAATATTAAATACAGTGCCAGTTTTTATTACCAATATGAAAAATATGAACTTTTTTAATACAAAAAAAAAAAAAAAAAAAAAAAAAAATAATAATAATGAAAATTTAATAAAAAAAATCAAATGGTTTTAGAAATTGCTTTAGTGTCAGTACAATATGGGCTTTATCGGGGTAGGTTTTAATAAGAAAAGTTATATATATATATATACAATATTCGTAATGAAATTTTTTTACTTTAGTTAAGAGTTTTTTTTATCCAAATAATTGTCTTTAATAAATTTCAATATGAATATTATATGAATCGTTAAGGTTTTGATTAAGGTAGAAAATACTACTTTCGGAATTTCAAAAAATGTAACCGCATATTGAAAAACCGATTAGTCGATCACCCTAATTAAAAATCAAAATACTCTCAAAATTTTGAGTTATTTGTAAATAAAAATGTTTTTGTGTAGACTTGTGTATAAATGTTTCCCTAATCCTCCTATGCAACGAGGCAATAATTTTTACATACGTTCTTATTGTAAACATAACGAAATTTAATTTTCTGTTCAAATGGAACAAATATTGTAGAATTTATTCGATTTTATCTGAAATAACTTACTTAAACTTTAACATAAGATAAAATATTTTTTCTTTATATGCGTAAATAAATTTACTAATAAACTTCAGCAATTGTTGTATAACTTTTTGAGTTTTTAAGCAATTTTAGTGGGATATTTCTCATTTAATGCTAAATAAAATATCACTTAAAACTTTATGAGCAAATATATTATTCCGAAAGAAAATTATTAAGTAGAAATTACTTTATTTGTTTCTTTAATGTTTATAACATTTTAAATAAGTTTTAATTTTTAAGCAATTATTATCATTTATTATTATTATTATTATTATTATTTTATTTTTTGTTTGATAGCCTTCTTTTACACGCGATACGTATGATTAATATTATATATTTAATATCCCTAGAGGAAAAAAAAACTATTTCAAAACTAGTCACGTGACAGGTTCTCAGGACTAGTGACCGGTTCCAGTTCCGGAACTTTATATCAGAGGAACCTGTCACCTTTACATGGGTTGTCATTGGAGGTGTCATAGGACAGATCACATGACTGGTTCAACAGTACATGTTCAGAGTTGATTGATATAAAAAAAAAATTCAGAAAAATTTTTTACTTTTCAATTTTTTTTTATTTTTTTAATTTCTATTTTTTTGTTTTGTATTTTTACTGAATTATTTCTATTTTTATTTTATAATTTTTCATTAATGTCGATGGCGGCTAACGTATCTTACGTTTTGTAGTTTTCAACACTAACCACTCAACCACAGATTGTTATTGTACACTTGTCGAGCATGTTACTCTCAGCTGATATTTAGTGAGTGTGGTGGTGTCAACTGGTTCTCAACTGGAACTATGGTGACGAGTAAGGTGTCATTTTGGTCCATTGCTAATATTATTTTTACATTATAAATTTAACAAAAATACAAGTCTAATAAAATTGTTAAATAATATGTTTCAAATATAATACGTATGATAAAAAATTTTTTTAATAATCTGGTAATAAAAGTATTTCAAATCTAACAACAAATAACAAAAGACTACAAAAAGAAAAATTACTTGGCTGCACTCGGTTTTGATGAATATTATGAACCTTTCATGTTTAATTTACAAAATTAGGAGGTGCAATTATATTAGCATATGAAATAAAACAAATGCCTCATGAAGAGTTCTTCCATCCTTTTAACAAAAGTTTTTGCTTTTTGAAAGCTATGAACATTAATGTGGTTGCATATGAAATATGAAAAACGTGGACTTAACTTAGTTACTGACACGTTTGGTAGATTATCTAATACATTTGGATTTTAATCAAATCAGAGGAGTAAAATGTATTTTCTTAAAAATATATATATATATATATATTAAATTACCAACGAAATGACGAACCATACCAACTATCTTAAAGGATATAGCAAATAAATAAATAAACGTATAAGGAAGAATAATCAAATTTCAAAACTACAAAACGTTTAGAAGAGAAAATATTTTGCAGCTTTATTTTTACTTTTTTTTTGCTTCTTTCAATCTAACAATTTTGTATTTTATTTGATCAATCTACATAAAAGTGGGTGTATCCTGGCAGAATATGAATGAATGTATGTATAGGTTTCCATATTTATATTTATTTTGGACGCAAAATTCAACTTAAACAACAAAAACATAATAGGTTTTTCTTCGCAGTATTGTTGTTTGAAAAGTTTAAGATTATTTCCCATCTATAGTTTAGCAATAAAATCCATAAAAAGACTGTTTATAGTTGTAGCTATTTTTTTCGTACTTGTTGTTTTTGTTTGTTTGCGATATTGCTCTTCTAAGAAAGAACACAGAGTCAGTCCCTTTATATGTTATGGACAATTTTTTTCTTAATTTTGTCGATTTTCTTTGTTCGCTCTCAATTGTGATTCAAAGTTTTGTATTTTTTTTTTTAGACAATTTTTTATGACTTTTTGTTTCTTGCTCTAAGCAACATTGTTTACAATAGAATGTAAATGGAAAAATACGTTTGCATACACATACAGATACAAGAAAAGAAAAATATTAAAAAAAAAAAAAATAATAAAAATAACTAAAAAGGCAGAAACTATAGCCGAAATTGTATGTATATATTGTCATTTAAACGATCAGTTATCAATTTCTTACGATTTAACAATGTTGTGTTGTGTAAATATCTTTTTAAAATTTCTTTGTACTAACAATGAATTTTTATGACTTTCCTTTATCCGGAGATGAGATAAAATTTACAAAAGATTTTCAAATAAAAATATTTTAATTACATATAAATTAGAGAGCAATCAATAAAGTTTGGAAAACAAATTAAAAATAAGTTAAGTGTTTAAAGCAGTTTAATATTATGTAGAATTTTATGGGAGAAGTTATTTCTTTATATTTTTAGAGGTTTGAATTAAGTTTCCGAGATTATATTACTGTCAAAACTTGTTTACATTTATGTTTTATTTGCATAAAGAACAGTTTCCGCGATTGTTTTTCGATTATTGTAAATTTTTTTTCGTATAATTTGTTAAAAATATTAAAAAAATGAAAATGAAATTTTTTATAAATCACTTCTGGAAACTTGCATACATATTACCTTATTTAAAAAAAATAAATAAATAAATAAACAGCTACAATTTCTTTACAATTCTGCAAATTTAAGAAATTTATTAAATAAAAATTTTAAAAATTATATGGTTTTCCACAACAAGTACTTTTATTTTATTATATTAAATAATTTTTAATTAATTTTTGTTTTTCCATAAATTTTTAAATAGAAAGACATCTAAACTGCACCACGTGCTTGTAAAATTCTGTTATTTTGTTATTGCATTTTGATATTTTTCTAGCAAAGAGCTGAAAAAACGCCTGTTGTTGCCTTGTTGCATTTGTTGTAGTGATACTGTCATCCAGTATTATTATGCCATGTATTTTATTTAGTAACAGTTTTATTTAATAATATTTTGGCCTTTAACTAAAATTATTTGTATTTTAGTTGAGAAATTTAAGAAACATTTACTGATAGTTAAACTTACCTTTAATAACTTTTTCAATAATATAGCATAACTTAAAAAAACTTTAAAAAACTTTAAAATTAGAAAAAAAAATAAAAAAATAAATCAAATACAGACAGACGTATGTTGATATTTATGTATATATAACACAAACACAAATTCATGTACAAAAATATTATTTGCTTAATTGAACAGGATGGATAAATAAAAATAAAATACAAAAATTTCTCTCTGTTGTTACAAAATATAGGCAATTTGTTTTACAACAAAAGAAATGCAAATAAATTACTGTAAACGTTTTTTGCAAACAAAGACTGTCTATAAAACAAAACTATTTACAGTAAGTGACCAAATTGTATCAGAGCTAAAGAAAATATGTATCTTAGTGTTCAAAAAATATTTTATAATCCAGCTAACTAAATAGTTCTCTTTTCATTAGCCCTATGTTAGGCATATACAGTTGCCTGAACTTTTCCAACACTCTTATTTTTAATCTGGCTGAACTTTGAACAGTTAGATTAAGAATAGATAAAAACCTACGATAAAACTAATCTAAAATTTTATTAAGAACTTCGACTAAAACTAATATATGTTAATATGTATAACAGTCTATTATTAAGCTTAATTTGAACTCATCCTCAACTGGGTTTATCATTTTCTTTTTTTTTTTTTTATCGAAAAGGGTATTTTAAACAATTAATTTTGATTTCTATTGTATACTTGTTTAAATTATGATTAAATTTCAAAAAAAAAAAAAAAAAAAAACGTATTTGTTTCTTTACATTTTTTATTTAATTTTAAAATACTTTTAGATTTTTTAAAATTTGTCTAATAATTTTAATTTAGAAAATTTTTTATTCTAAAAGATGTAGTTGGTAAATGATCGACACGTTAACATATCCATTCAATAACATGTATATAATGAAAGACCATTCGTTCGGTCATGTTTTTTACAGTTGTTTCCAGATTTTTTTTATCTTCATAAATTTTCTTAAAATATTTATCAATGGACAAAGAGCTCGTGTACTTTTAATACATACATATATAGCATGTACTTTGTATATTAGGGTGCTCCAAAATTCTTTTTTCGAGCAATATTTAGACGTTCTTAAAATTATTAAAGTGGATATGATTTAAAATATCATGGCCAAATTTCAACTTCCTTCGATGAATGAAGAAGGATGCCACATGGTCATTTACGTTGATGATCCCAGAACAAATTTAATTTTTTTTTTCTTACCAATATTAATGATTTATAAATCCAACGATAACTAAAGAAAAATAAATAAATGTACGCATATTTAGTAATTAAAAAAAAAAAAAAAAAATTAATGGAAGGCATAACATAATAAAAAGAAAGCATATAAAAAATTATGCAGAAATAAGAAATGAATCTTTATTAAAAAATTTTAAATAAAATATAATTTTTCGTTCGTATAAGCGTTTTTTTTTTTTTTTTTTTTGGAAAATTTACGAAACACGGGTTCATTTATGTTTTGACTATCGTTTAATGTACATATACATATATCATTAATATTGGTGGGAAAAATTTTTTTAACATCCGTTCTGTGTGGAATCTTATTCCAATCATCGTAGGAAGTTGAAATTTGGTCATGATGTTCTAAATGATGTCCTCTTTCCTAATTTTTATCATATTTTGGGCAAAAGTCTTAAAAAATATGAGGTCGAGAAAATTTTTATAGTTTTCTTAATATAGAAACTAAATTTCCTGTAAAAATATATCTGCGATCTGAAACTTTCTGATCCATATTATAAATTTACATATTTTAGTCATATGTGTAAACAGAACATAAACAAAAAAAAAGTGGAACATCATAACCTTTCTAAAAATCATACACTGTAGCTGAACATACTAATAATTGCTGAAAATTTTGCAAATATTCTAATTAGATGGTCATTTGAATTCAAAATCTTTTATGCAATTAATTTCATTGTTTTCTGTAATAAATACAATGAAGAGTTATTTTTGTTATTTAAAAAATAAATTATAATATTAATAATTATTCTTATTTTGTTATATACACCTACTTTACTAAATTTGAGAGAAAGAAATATTCTTTTCTAATTTTGAACTTGAAATACTTCTTAGTATTCCTTTTTCATTTATTGTTTTTAATGTTAATTTGAATTGAAAATATTATTTTGCAATTAATTTCATTGCTTTCCATAATAAATATCAGAAAGAATTAATTCTGCGATTTAAAAAATTTAAATATTTTTACTTTTTCTTTCATTTTAAAATGCAAGTATTATTGGAACTATTATTTTAAAAATTTTGTGCAAAATAGTTTTAAGATTCTGCAAATACTTTCTATAGAAAGTGTAACTACATCGGCACACCGGGACGTTGCTTTTACTATCGAATTCTGATATAGTTAGAGATAGCATCTTTTGAGTATTGGAAGATTCGGATTGGAAGATTCGAATTAGGATTTGTTATTAGAAACTTTTTTACTTTACGTGATGTACAAAATTCACTAAAGCGTTATGAATTCTGATCTACTTAGTAACACCGTTCGCGAAGAACTGTGCCACTAAGCGATATTTCCTTTTGAGTAACGCTTTAGTGAGGATTTTAAGATTCGAACTAGCAACCTTCATTATATGCATTTTACGTGACATTCCATAATGACTAAAGGGTTACTCAAAAGGAACTATCGCTTAGTGGCACAGTTCTTCCAGAATGGTGTTATTAAGTAGTATAAAATTCATAACGCTTTAGTGAATTTTATGTAAAATTTTAATATAAACAATTTTACAAAAACAAATAACATTAACTTCAATTTTTTATCTACTTATTCTACATTTCTTACTAACTAAAATGTCGAAAAAGTTACTTAGAAGGTAGTTTTTGGATAAATATAAAAAACTGTCTCCCATTAGTATTCTCAAGATGTTATTTTTCTAATAGTAAAAAATTTTACAAAAACAAATAACATTAATTTCGATTTTCGATCTTCTGAAAGTAAAAAACATTACATTGTTTTTAAATTAAAAACAAAAAATGTAAAGATGATGGCACTTAGTTGGCGTGTTACTTTCAAAGGCAAGTGAGAAATTATTACATATATATATATATATATATATATATATATAAAATTCCTTTCAAAATTTTTTTCACAATATTTAATTTTCTTTTCATATTTTAAACAACACTTTATACACACATATATATATATATATATATATCAAAAGATGTGATTTCTTCACGCAGAAATATTTCTAAAGGTATACCTCAATGAAGCATTCTAGAGCCACTTCTTCATATACTATATACGGCAGATATGTCCAGGGGCCCCATGACTCGTACATTAACTTTCGCGGAAGATATTGCTTTTGCAAGTGTGCACATGAATTCTGTTATGGCATCCGAACAATTTCAAACCCTTACCACTGAGTTGCAAAAATGGCTACACAAATGGAAAATTAATGTGAAAGCTACTTAATCTGTCCACATTATATCTACTTTACGCAGGGAAAGTTGTCCTCCCATCTAAATAAACAAAATCCAAATCCTTGAATAGGACAATGTAAAATATGTTGGCATTCACCTGGATTAACGTCTAATATGGACTCGTTATATAGAATCTCAAGTTACACAAATAAAACTAAAATCTGTCCAAATTCATTGGTTAATTGACTATAAGGTTGACTATAAAGTAGTAATAAATCTTATATGGTTATATGGCATCCAGCTCTGGGGAACAGCCTCTTTATCAAATATTGAAAAATTACAGAGAAGACAGTCGAAATTTCTAAGAATAATAAAAGGTGTACTATGGTACATCAGAAATGGTAATATCCGCAAGAATATTACTTATTGTAAATTTCTGAAAAAGAAAGATTCAATAAAAACTATACATTAAAGTGCATTGATTTGTATGGTGACAAAAAATGTTGCAAACGTACCTCCCTAAAATAAAATATTGACATGTTTTAAACAAATCCCCATAATATATCAGTTTAATTATTGCGTTCACGTGAGCTGAACCATTTTGAAAATACCTCCAAAAATATAGTTTTCGTTCAACAGTGAACATAATTTTTAACTTTTTTTTCAAAAAAAAAAAAAAAAAAAAAAAAAAAAACCCATGATAGACAAATGACGTTCAATATATAATGGGTAAAAAAAAAATAAAATTAGTTTTCATTCTTTCGAAATTTAAATTTCAGTCAAATTTTCTATGATTCTATCTTAAGTGCTATTAGGAGAAAACAAAATTTTTGGAACAAAAATGGCAATTTTAGACCTCACCACCTCCGAATTTCATTATTACGTCAATACAAACTTTGAAGTTCTTAAAAAATTTCAAATTCGTTGTAGTTTAGCTTTTATCTCAGTTCAAAATTTACTTTTCTCACAAGATTTTTTAAAAGACTCGAAATTTATATATATATATATATATATATATATATATATATATATATATATATATGTATGTGTATAAAGTGTTGTTTAAAATATGAAAAGAAAATTAAATATTGTGAAAAAAATTTTGAAAGGAATTTTAAACAACAAATAAATTTGGATTTATTTTTTGTTTTCAATAATATAAAATTTCGAAATAAATTTGCGTTTCGCTCATTAAAATATATATATTTTTTTAGTGAAAGTGAACCCATATATATATATATATATGTTAATCAAACCTTTCAACTAAATTTTTAAAGTTGTTAGGCTCTTCGACATCAAAAATGTCCAGTTCCAATTTATCAAAATTTATCTATATTTTTTTACTATGGTAAGTTGTTATAATTTTCTTGTTTTTCATAAATTATTATTTCATATTTTGCTCCTCCACCACGTTTTGACACAATTTTTTTTTCGATTTTCATTTTTTTTTTTTTTGGAAAAAATCTTTAACTTCTAATTGGTTGGCTGAATTTCTACAAAATTTCACATAGAAGTAGCAGAGGGTATAATTTTTAATTTGGATGGGGGCTCCATATGCCCTTCAGTAGTATATGGGGCATATAGGGTTCAACATAGGTTACCTTTGACAGAAAATATTTCACCGCTTGCCAATTTTTTGTTTCCTATCCGATTTCAAATATTTTACATATTATTAAACTTTAAAGTAGCGTAATTTCTGTTCTGTAAAAGATATTGACTTAAATTTTTATCTATATAATGAAGAAATGTGTTAACTAAATAATGTAATTTATTTGAGAAAAGACATGGTTTTTTTGAAAAAATATAAATATTATATCTGTAATAAAATGTTTATTATTTAGGATATCTTAAGGAAATTTTCGTTGATTATTTGAAATGAGAAATTGTAGAAACTTCAAGATTTTTGTAGAACGAATCCCACATTTCACAAAATAAAAAAGACTGAAAATCCCAAAAATAGGATTTTTCACATTTTCGCCTATAAATTCACATTTTTCTGGAGTTTATGATTCAAAGCCCTTAAAAACATATTATGGATTCCTATATTACAAGAAAGCCTATATATTCTATGTCATTTCTCGAGTGATTTTTCGTTGTAGCAGAGTGTATTATTTCTTAAATATGAAAATTTTAGGTATAGGTTTGTTGTGGTATGATTTGTTGTGGTAAATTTCCTATACTACCCCTAACCTCCTGGATTCGCTCTTGATTTCAATATTTATTTTTTTTTTATCAGAAATTTGGTGTAATTTTATATTTAAAAATTCTTCTCTTAAAGCACAACTAAAACCGATTTTGAATAACTCGTAAATGACTCTAGTTCGTCTCACAAAAAAAAAAAAAAAAAAAACACCTAATAGTGTCATTAAAAAAGTATAAAACTGCGACACAGTTTTGCCCGAACGATGATTCTTCTTCAATAGGAAAATAACTTATTTTTCTTTTACTACTTTAAAATAAATGTGGATACTATTAACTCAAAGTTTTGATAGTAATATTGATAGCATTAAGTTATAATTTCGACAGAAATAGTGACTTTTTCTGTTCCTTAAAATGACTCCAATTTGACACATAAAAAAGCACTTCATAGTGTCATTATAAAAGTATTAGAACTGCTGCACACTTCTTCCCGCACGGTGACTCTTCTTGGATAAGAAAATGATATCATATTCGACTGTTAAAAACAACTTGAGGTTACTCTTTAGCGCCAGTTTGGATAGAAAATATTGGCAGGGCACCAATATTAAAAATACAAAGCAAAATAAGAAAACAAATATTACCTAACGGTTAATAACCAAAATTAATTACAGTGGATCATATTAACAAAGTTTACATCAATTACAGTGGGATGAGTTTCCCAAAAATATGAATAAATGAATTTAACAGCATATTAATAAATGTTATACGGTGACCTATATAGATCAATATTCGCCGTTGTATAAAGAATCAAGAAAAAATCATATCTTCCATTTTTATAATTTTTCCTTAAAATAATCCTTAAATTTTTGCAAACAACATATCAAAAACTTAGATTGTGACCATGAGGAGATGTTGACAAAATTAATTTTTACTAAAAAACTAATTTATTTCAGTACTAATTTAATATTTTTGAATGTACTTTTGTATTTTGTATGCAGATGTGTTAATAGATTTTTCTGAAATCAATATAAATATAATAAATGAGTGTAACACGAAAAGTTTGGATTTCCATTGTAATGAAAGAAATTCCATATTTTATAAAAATAAAAGCACAAATGAAACTTTGTGTATAAGCTTCTAAAAAATGTATTTTTTCAAAACTAAAAATAAAAAAGGACTATTTTTTAAACTTATTTGTATTATTCCACCGAGATATAGTTATTTTTCAAAAATCTTTAACTTGATAAAATAGAACCGCCGACAAAAATCGAATTTTTTAACGTTCTTTTATACATATACCAATTATTTTATTAAAAAACCATTAGAAATTTTCAAATTATTACTGAAATAAATGATTTTGTGTTATAAAAAGTTAATTTTCTCAGTATTCCCTGATGGTCCCACTATAAGTGTATATATATATATATATATATATATATATATATATATAATTTCGAGTCTTTTAAAAAATTTTGTGAGAAAAGTAAATTTTGAACCGAGATAAAAGCTAAACTACAACGAATTTGAAATTTTTTAAGAACTTCAAAGTTTGTATTAAAGTTTGTAATAATGAAATTCGGAGGTGGTGAGGTCTAAAATTGCCATTTTTGTTCCAAAAATTTTGTTTTCTCCTAATAGCACTTAAGATAGAATCATAGAAAATTTGACTGAAATTTAAATTTCGAAAGAATGAAAACTAATTTTATTTTTTTTTTTTACCCATTATATATTGAACGTCATTTGTCTATCATGGGTTTTTTTTTTTTTTTTTTTTTTGAAAAAAAAGTTAAAAATTATGTTCACTGTTGATCGAAAACTATATTTTTGGAGGTATTTTCAAAATGGTTCAGCTCACGTGAACGCAATAATTAAACTGATATATTATGGGGATTTGTTTAAAACATGTCAATATTTTATTTTAGGGAGGTACGTTTGCAACATTTTTTGTCACCATACAAATCAATGCACTTTAATGTATAGTTTTTATTGAATCTTTCTTTTTCAGAAATTTACAATAAGTAATATTCTTGCGGATATTACCATTTCTGATGTACCATAGTACACCTTTTATTATTCTTAGAAATTTCGACTGTCTTCTCTGTAATTTTTCAATATTTGATAAAGAGGCTGTTCCCCAGAGCTGGATGCCATATAACCATATAAGATTTATTACTACTTTATAGTCAACCTTATAGTCAATTAACCAATGAATTTGGACAGATTTTAGTTTTATTTGTGTAACTTGAGATTCTATATAACGAGTCCATATTAGACGTTAATCCAGGTGAATGCCAACATATTTTACATTGTCCTATTCAAGGATTTGGATTTTGTTTATTTAGATGGGAGGACAACTTTCCCTGCGTAAAGTAGATATAATGTGGACAGATTAAGTAGCTTTCACATTAATTTTCCATTTGTGTAGCCATTTTTGCAACTCAATGGTAAGGGTTTGAAATTGTTCGGATGCCATAACAGAATTCATGTGCACACTTGCAAAAGCAATATCTTCCGCGAAAGTTAATGTACGAGTCATGGGGCCCCTGGACATATCTGCCGTATATAGTATATGAAGAAGTGGCTCTAGAATGCTTCATTGAGGTATACCTTTAGAAATATTTCTGCGTGAAGAAATCACATCTTTTGATCTATTTAGTATATAGTTTTTTTTTAGTAACTTATGAACGTTTTGTGGAAATAATGTGATCATTATATATATTTATATTTTGTTTTTTATATTTTATTATATTTAACAGTTGTGAAATCATTAAACACAAACTTTTCTTTAAATATATTTTAAAATATTTTGTTTACTATAAATTGCAATATTACTCGTAAATAGCCTAGTATATAAATTAGCTCTTTCTTAATAAATTTTTAAGCGTAACCTAATACATTTTTTAAATAAAATATGTAAATCTACTCACATTTTAAAAATAATATCAGCAAAATAAAATCTTTATGTGAAAAAATGTGAATATGTTTTAGAAAAAGTGAAATTGTGCATAGTAGATGTGTGAGTCCCAAAAATTTTAGATTTTTATTTTAATACAAAGATTGCATACTTTCCCATACCAAGGTATGTAACATGATATGTCTGAGATATACTTATGCTATTAAGTGTAACAGGAGGACAATTTCTTCTTCTGGAGGTGAATGTAACATGGCTACGGAGGTAAATATCTAGTTGGCTAGATGTTATGTGGTAGTTTTCCTGGGAACTGAGTATTGTCGTATCATCAGCAAGCGTCAGTTTATCGTATACTGGTAAGTCTGAAGTGTAAATTAAATATAAGGTATTTCCAAGAACACTTCTCTGTGAAGCACCTACTTTTATTTAAAATTCTTCTGTCATAAATTCGTTATACTTTATTCTAAATAAACTATCAGATAAATAGGACTCCAGCAATTTGTGGGTATATAGTGGTAGGAAGTATTTAATTTGATAATTAAAACTTTGTGCCATATTTTACCGAATGTTTGCGCGACATCTAAAAAAATAGCTGAACAATACTTTTTTAGGTCAAAGCATTTCCTTATCTCTCCAGTTAAGCGATTCATTTGTTCTATGGTTCCATATTTTTCATGAAAACTAAACTGGTGATCTGGGACGATATTTCTGTCGTATAATTTCCTCTTGAAATACTTTCTCGAATAGCTTCGACAAACAATATAGTAGGCTAAGTAGATGGTACAGTAGAATCCTTTCTTGGCTTGGGTATCAGGAAAAAATTAATATACTTATTATTTGTTAAACTATCAATGTAATTTCTAATCTGGTGATACTCTTCTATTTAAACGGCTTTTCTTAGTTTTTTAATTGCTGTAAACAGCCTCTGCTTTGCATTTGGTGAACTGGTTTGTTGCCATTCTCTTCTAAGTTTTCTTTTTTCAAGTCGAATTTTCTCAATGTCATAATTGGAATTATGCTTATTATCTTTTTTAAAGGTTTGACCTTTTGAATAATCCAAGGCTGAATCAATTAACGACGTAAAGTCATATTGAAATATGAATTTGTGTGGGTGTGACCACTGATATATTTTCTATATTTTAACGAATTTGTCCTATAGAAAGTATTCGTAGGATAGTTTGGTATGTTAGTCCTTCCATAATATGTTACTCTTATTGGAGAAAGGCCAAAAGCTTAGTCATAAGAAATTTCTGTAGTTATTGAATTTCGTTTTATATTTTTCGATATAGCAAAATCTATAAGATCTGGAATTTTTCTACGATCTGCCAGCCAGTATCTTGGATGTCCAGGGGACACGAAATCTATGCCATTTTTGTGATCAACTAATAACAGGAAGTAAGAACTTAAAAAAAAAATTTTCAAAAATGCTAAATGTCCCAAAAGACAGAAAGAAGTTAACTCTTTTTCCAATTTAAAACCTCATTTCTTGTCGTTCTCATATTTTTCGCAAGATATTGTAATAAATTTACAGAACAGAACGGCAAGAATTGCCTAACAAATTCCCATACAAATTGGATTATACCAAGTTTTAAAATTTTCTTTATACGAAATATAACTCAAATTTTTAAAAATTATTTCTTCGTCATTTTTCCTTTTGATTGAACTTTTTTAATTTTTTTTTGAGTGATTTTTATATGATTATAAATAATTTATATTATTCTTTTATATGATTTTTTAATTATATTCATGAATAGTTTCCACGGTTAATATATATATATATATATATATATATATATATATATATATATATATATAAATCGATTTATTAAGTCCATAAAAAATATAAATATATATATATATATATATATATATATATTAATGATTCTGTTAAAATAAAAAAACTGATTATAGCAAATAACAAATTATTTTCTTCGTTATTTAATCCTTTTTAAGGCAATTTTAAAAATCAAAAAAGGCTAGAAAAAAGCTAAAAGAAAAAACGAAAATTTTGATGCTAAAAGCAAAATAAAAAGATAGACTTAGCCTTAAAAAGGCTAAACTGGCAACACTGCTCATGTATTTAAAAAAAAACAAGGTACGTATACTTAATACTCCATATAAATTAATAATCACTTATACACCCTAGGTCCGTTAACAATAAAACAACAACAGAAGTTTAAACAAAAAGTTAAAATAAATTCATTAACACAAAGTTTTATTTAGCACTAACTTTAAGTTAAATTTAATAAACAAAATACTTCTAGTTATTTTTCTTTCATTTTATAAAAAAAAATGATACAAAACAAGTTAGAGAACTATATTCGTCTGGGTCGAAACTTTTATACACTTTACCACTTTGCCAGTAAATAAAATGAAATAGTATGCCTGAATAGTTTTGTATTTATACTTAGAAACAAATCAATAATACAAATAATAAAAATAATACATAATACATTTGTTTCACAAGCAATGCTTGCTTAAAAAACAAAAAACATGACAGCAACTTATTAGCATACATAGTGACTGCATATACAAAAAAAAAAAAAAAAAAAACAAAACAACAACGACAATAATAATTAAAATCCTGTTGTTGTCAACTAAACTGCTTACGTATACAAAAATGTATATACAGATGTTTATATATATATGTTATATATATATATATATATATATATATATATATATATATATATATATATATATATATATATACATCTGTATAGAATATGTGCAATCGGAAACAATTGTTTACATGATTCCAGATATTTAACACAGAGGTTTTCATATTTTTCTTTTAATAAATATCTGGAATCATGTAAACGATTGTTTCCGATTGCACATATTCTTTTATACCCTTCACCCTGTCCACTTATGTTTGTTCTTGTAAACTTTATGAAGGAAATAAAAGTCGCAACTTTGAATATATTTTGTTGAAATTAACCGATTTATAATTGAGCAAGCTCCAATATAAAGTCCAAAAATCCTTTTGAAGGTAATAAATTCATGTAAACATTCCTTATAAAGATATACATGTGTTTTTTATTTCAAAACACAAATAAAATTATTTTAAATATTTTGACTAAAAAATCACAATAATACTAACTGAAATTTAACTAATTTCCAATACTTTTAATATAAAAAAAATTAGCTTTTAGTTTAATATTAACCAGAAGTTACATAACTTATTGTTAAATTTAACTAAATCTAAAACTAATTTTGTGTTAACTGATAACTGGTAGTAAATTCATTTTATTACCTCAATAGAGAATGAAAAAAAAAAAATAATAAATAATAATAATAATAATAATAAACAACAAGCAAATCAAATTTCTATCAGTAAATGTTAATAAATCATATTTCTTCCTTTTTTCTCGACCATTGACAACTGATGAATTATATCGTCAGTAGCTATTTGCCACAAATGCTACCGAATAAGATACAACAACCACAATAACAATGCCAATAATAACAATCATTATGGTAATGATAACAACAATAGCAACAACTACATTAGCTACAACATCAATCAGAACACACAATTTGCCATTAAATGTTTATTTGATTATCTTGTACTACGTACATATTTCTTGTGCCCTACTCAAGACCAAAGAGATGGATTCATAAGCATTACGAATATTAAGTTTTCTTGCCACAAATATTTGAAATACCATTTAATACACTCACCCATCTTAGTTATTTAAAGTTAGAATTTTTATTAAGTGGAAAGGGAAGTAATCTTTTTGTTTTGAATAAGCAGTAATTGTGTGTAAAGAAATATAATAAAATTGTAAAGTACTTTTTAAAATCGTTCCATATCGAAAGTTATTTTTCACATTAATAAATATTGTTGTACATCTGATGATAAATATTTCTATTCTTTTTATCTGCTGTAAATAAAAATTATCTTGTAAATAGAAAATAAAACTTATTTTTGTATTGAATTAAAACAAAATAATATTTAAAATATATTTATTGTTCAGCCTAGCAGGAAAATATGTTATTGCTTTGTCTCTGCAGGCCTTTGTGAATACATACACATCTCTCCGAAAAAGTTTGAACACTTTCTACTTTTCAGGCAGTCCGCACGTCTATTTTTTAAATTAAATTTCAGACTATTAAGAACTCAACAATCTCATTTCTTTTTGGAAAGGAGAAGGGAAGGCTTTGTCACCAATGACACGCCGTGTAAAAAAGAAATAGTTTTGGAATGCGATGGCATGCTTTATGGATCCTGAATAAAGCATTTTAGAATGTCCCTTTAGCCCTTCTTTTCCGGCTGGGAGACTACCCACTGCCAAAGCTATTATAGCTGCTGATACTGCAACACATATACACGAACAATAAAAGTACTTTTGCATTATGAAAACGTAATGAGCTTTGAAAATTTACGATAAAGTAATGGGAGTATCAAGTAAATAATACTTTTAATGTTTTCAATGTATGCAAATAAATAAATAAATACAAAATGTTTGAAGTAAGCCAGGAGAAATAAAAACAAAATTGATAAAGAAAGCTATTCCTAAAACAATATAAACAAACTGGAATTCTTTTTATTTTTCTCCTCCTCCATAATGAAATATATGCATGCTAAAAAGAAGAAGTATAATATTTTGGAATATCCCAGTAAGCAAAAGTTTTACGTATTCTTGAAAATTTATTTACTAAGTTTTCTTTTCAAAATTAATACCACTTATAAGAAAGGACCCAAAAGCAAAGTGTTTGATGTCAAAAAAATACACAATTTATTGTATATATAGTCATATATACAATAAATTGAAAATATAAAAGTTTAAAGGCGCATATTTCTGAAATGAGGCATGATATTGACTTGAATCTTTTTGCAAAAGATCGGAAATTATATATGCTAAAGCATACGATAAGCTTAATTTGGAATACATATTTTTAAAATTTCTTTCGCTATTTAGAAATAAACCAAACAAAAGGCCCAATTTGGGGTTTTTGGAGAAAATACAAATTTTTAATTGTAATAACATATTTGTTTATAAAGATATCTTAATGAAGTTTGCAGGAAAATTGAGCCTTATTAGTATAAATAAAACCGCGTTAACCAAATTTCAATCAGGGGTAGGGTTTTCCTGAATTCCCAAAAAACTAATGAAAATTCCAAAAAATGGGATTTTTTACATTTTTGGCTATAGAATCCACATTTTTTCGAAGTCCTGCAGATTTTGATTTAGAACTTTTAACGATGTATTGAGGATTCTTAAAATATATTCCGCTTGTCGACTCGTGCTTTAGAATTTGAGAAAATATGGTATAAAATCAAAACTTTCATATAAAATGGGTCGAATTCGGAAGGGTATGTACCATGGCCAATTGAGTTATTGAGCTTGTGTTTTACCTTAGAGTCATCTCTGTGAAGTTACCTTTCAGAAAAGTGCCAAATTATTATATGTTGCTAAAGAAAATTTTATTTTAGATAAAAAAGAGTGTAGATACTTTTTCGGCTAAAAAGACACAAAAAGTCGTCTTTTTTGCAATTTTATTTATTTTTAGACTCGGTAAAGATATCGACTTAATTTTTTTTTTTCATTCAATAGATAATTTTGTACTTTTATTTTTGTTCTCATATTAGGATATATGTATATGAAAAAACTGGACCAAAAACATGCAAAATTATGATGCTTAAAAATTCAAACGCAAATAATTCGAAAACTATAAGAGATAAATAGGACATGTAAGCGTGTTTTTTATAAATCTTATCAGGGCCTACAACAATATAAAAAAATTTTGCAAGCGATTAAAAATTTTTTACGTCAGAGGTACCTAACTTTGAGCCCCCTTAGCTCCGCCCCTGGGGAGAGTGTTGTGCCCCATTCCAAACATAACATTGTACACTCCTCTGCTACGCCTGTACCAAATTTCATGAAAATCCAACGAGCCGATCAGAAATTACAGATTTATTTCCCAAAAATTTCGATTCTGCCCCACTGGCTTTTATAGCAAAAATTGTAATAAATTGCAGTTAAACTCGAAAAAATGTGGAAAAATTTAATTTTTTCTGAAAATTTATTGAAAATTTACTTTTAGTATTTGACTGAAACAAACCATATGCATACAGTTGAAAAGCCCGTTTCTTTTACTTTCCAAAGAATTTTGAAAAGAAAAAATAAACAATAGAATAAAAGAATTAGCAATATAATTATATATATTAGAAATGTAATTATACAAGAACCTACCCAAAAATAGTTCTTTGCGAATAACTCGTAATTTTGAAGGGTGTATTGAAAATTTTTTAAAATGATTTACAATGTCATCAAGAAAGTGTATAACCTTACATTATGTCATTTCTTGAGTGATTTTTCACTGTAACATCATGTTATTGTTTTTGAAATATATTGTGTTAAATTTGAAATAAAACATAACTTTAAAAATTAAATCAGCTTTTAATTTTAGATCGGGAACAAAATATCATATCCACTTTGTTCACAATCTAAAATTATAAATAGAAACTATAGTTTTCGAACTATTATCAACGAAAATAATCACAAGTCATTAGTAATATCAATATCGAATAATATTCATAATTTTTTGATATAAACGGATCACTAATGAATATTTTTACGTTTCGCTATTGATATCGCTAAAGCTTCACTATTAATACAACAGGCGAACCTTCGAGATCGAAAGATTTGCTGTTACAATAGTATGAATGTTTTGTCAGAATGCCGTGTCAAAATAATGTTCGAACGGGATATTATTATCAAAGTTTGAGGTCAGGTGGGAGCCTGTTGTGAATTATTTCGTATGTGTTAGTAAGTAGCTAGTTTGGTTATAAGCAATGTTGCCAATTTAGCCATTTTTCAGTTACATCTATCGGCATTTTTTCAATCTAGCTATAAAAAAATGGCTAGATTGTATATAACCCGAAGGTTCAGTTAAAATAGTTTGAGATAAAGAATTTTTTGTAATGAGAATATTTTGAAGTTTGTACATTGAATGCCTATTCCAAGAAGAATTTTCACTCCAAATTAACTTGGTAAACGCAATATTTGATAAATCGATTTAAATGAGATAATGGAAATACATTAAATCTAGCTCTGTATATATAGGGTGATCAATTTAGAGTTTTTTTTAAATATTAAATAAAGCACTTAAAATAGAATTGGATACCTAACTCCTTATGATGACCCGAAAGAACATTCACTGACATTAACTTTTTAAAAATAATATCATTCAAATGTTGCCCGCAGGTGATTAATTAGGAAGGTCCAATTTTCAATTACACTTCAATTACACATTACAACAAAATTTATCAAATAGTTGCTGAGAGTAATAGCAAATGTAAACAAATTAACGGTATTAAATTTTTTACGTGTTTTAAGCCTTAAAATGTGCACGGATTTTTTTGCGCGCAGTTCTTATGTGACAGCTAAGTAAAAGAATAGAACAATTTTAATAGGATACTTCATTAAATTACCTTAAAAAATACAACCTGCACAAAGTTATCATGGGCTAACGACAGATACTAAGCATTAATGTAAACGCGCAACACCCCAGAAAGGAAAGTTTTAAATGGACATGCAACAGCTTGAGTAAAACTCTTTATTGGTATTTTTCAGTTAGTAATAAACTAAAAATTATCAACCTTCAAAATTAATTTGGTAATGCAAACATATTTACAAAAGAAAAGAAACTGCAATGCGAAGCAAAATCTCTAGAGATTTATTAAGAAAGTTTTACGAGATCTGCGATTACAAGTATTGGTATAAGCCATATACAAATACATTCACATTTTGTATTTGTGTATGTATGTTCTGTATAACACACCCGCGCTTACATTGTACACGAAATTTTTTTTAAATTAATAATTTAATATTTGGAATTATAGAAAAACACCTTTGCTCTTAAATAAGTTATTTTTATAATGAAAACTATAAATGGATATTGAAGTAATCATTCTCCCGAATATTATAAAACATGTCTTTCAGTGTTGTTGAAAATCGTGCGACAACAGAATCTCCAGAACTGCTACCGGTTTCTCGCGAATTACGCAAGTAATGCCAAAAAATGTTCTTTTGGGTCATAATAAAAATTCCAACGTCCAATTCTATTTTATGTGTTAAGTCGATGTCAAACAAAAATGAGTCGAAAAGAATTTGTACGTAAATCATAATTTAAAATTCGGAAGTTTTCCAAATTATCTTTTATATTTTCGTTCGACAAGAAGGAACAAGCTGTAAATGTAGTTCAGTTGTGCAGTATACATGTATTTTAAGGCGTAAATAAAGAGTTGCATTTGGATTTAAAATCAAATTATAGTGACGTGTTGTCATTTGCAAGTAAAAGAATCTCCTGTTTATATAAAGGAAATAAACCAACTTTTTTGAAAACGCAAAAACACAACAATCTTTTAGTTTTTAAAATTATTTAATGTTTTTATATATACAAGCGTGTATTATGTATGTATGTATGTATGTATTAATGTATGTATGTATCAACAAGGTATTTATAGATTACAAAAATAAAATTGGGAGACAAAAATTATTCCTAAAAAGCTTCTATTTTGATACAATTTTTCAAAACTCTTTTTAAAATTCAAGAAATTTAAATCTATTTTTCTTCGGATTTATTTGTCCGATTTAAACAAACTTTGCCTCAAACTAGTTTATATTTTTTTTGTAAAAATGACATTTTTGAAAAGAAAAGTATAGTTATCAACATTATAATTTTTTTCCTTTACAATGTTCCTTAAATTTTTGGCAAATTTGGGATCGTAAGGTGACGGAGAAAATTAACAATAAGTAAAAAAAAAAAAAAAATATTTATTTCAGCAATAATTTGAAAATTTCTAATGTTTCTTGAATGAAGAAATTAGTTAAAACTTCGGCTTATTATTAGCAATTCTATTTTATTATGCTGAAAAATTGTACGAATTAAATAAATCTTGGGGAAATAATATAAATAACTTTAAAAAAGGCTTTTAAAGAAAAGTTATGAAAAATTGAAAATATGTATTACTAAATATCCTTGATACAAGAAAGAATATTGATTTCTTTACCATTTTCTTTTCAAAAATTCAAAGAATTTTTAAATCGGATATATATGTAAGTTCGAAGATGTACAGATTAAAATTTATCGTTTCTTAAAAAGATTTATGAAAAAAGTGATTTTTGAATCGCGATAAAAACTAAACTACAACGAATTTGAAAATTTTAAAGAACTTCAAATATTGTATTGACGTAATGAGTGTGCATACCAAATTTCATCGATGGTGAGGTTCATCTGATGTTCAAAAATTTTTGTTTTCTCCCAATTTTAAAAAGGTTTTCTTTGAAAAAGAAAATATTCTAAAAAACAAACTTAAATAAAAAATCTTCGTATAACCGTTTGAACTACTTAAGAACGTTTTACACTACAATAATTTTCTATAATACAAAATTAGAATTGCATTAGGGAAAGTATTTTTTTTATCATATTTTTTCTTTTTTTTTTTTGCTTTATTGAAATAATTTACGAAAAACTAACAGCGACAAATTGAAGGAAATCAAATGAGAATAAAACTGAAAATAAAAAAATTTATTGAAATTTGCATTACAAAATGAAATAACGCTTTAAAAATTTTGAGATATCAAAATACAAAATATTAAAAGTATATTACCCTAGTAATCAATTATTCTGCTTTTCATATCAATCGGTTAACTCTTCAAATAATTATTCGCGGTTAAAAGCTGATCTTTTACTAATTGAGTAATATCATATTATTCGATTAATCTAATAGTCTTAGTAATATTTGAAAATCATATAAATAACACTGATTATAGTATTTTATTTATTAAAATATTTTTTTTTAGAAACATAATATAAATCAAAATCTTTCAGTTATTTCGCCCATTTCTATGAAAAAATTTCTCTTTTTGACCTAATTATACAAAATATTCTCCTAATTCTGGTTTATTTAATAATAATTAGATCCTGATATTGTGATCGAGAAGTAGTGCACATTTGGATAATTTCGAACGAAGTTAACATAGGCTTGTCACTGGAAGATGTTCTCAAAGAAATAAGTTTTAACTTTTATATAAATCAGCTTATCGAGGACTTGTGTTCAAAAAGGGCTATCTTCAGATTTCCAAAAATATTTTTTTTGGCGTCAAACTCTTCAGATTTTTGTTTTCTTTTACCTATTGGGTGATACACAAGGTGTGCTATCAACTCATACTGTAAGAATGTTCTACATTTTTACAATAGTTTAAACATATTGTTGTTGTTTTTCAAACAAAAGGTGTCTTAAAATAATAAAACTTTGTATACTATGTTTATTGTGCTGTCGCATTTAATATATACATATATATATATATATATATATATATATATATATATATATATATATATAATGTATATATAAAATGTACTTTTCGTAAAAACTGGCTGTAATTTTCATTGTTTCACTTATTTTTGACTGATTTAAATTCAAAATAGCCCACTAAATAATGAGGGGTTGTTCACAATAGTCGTATTTTTTTCATGCTTTTATTGTAGGACATATGCTTTTATATATTGTATATATATATATAGATATCAAATTAATATAAAATTTCCCGTTTTCCCGGGGAAATAAAAAAAAATCCGAGAAATTTCGAGATTATTTGCTTATACTTACAGAATCATGCATTTAATCATTTAGTCACACAAAAAATTAAAATTATTTTCATTTAACCAAAATTTTCGGCCGCGGCAATTCATTCCCCAAAACAAGAAATAACTTAACTCATTTTATGGACCTACTTAATGAATTATTATAATTATTTTTAATAAACTTCATTAACCACAGAAACTATTTATGAATATAATTAAAAATAATCTTATAAAAGCGAAAAATCACCCAAAAAATTGGAAATTATTTATCAAATATGAAAAAAATCTCTTCACCATAGATGGTTGGGGTATTATGCTTTTGAGCTTATGTTGATAATGCACAAAAATATTAGTTGAAGACCCACCTTTAAGTATACCATATTTACTTTCTGAGCCGATTTAATATATATAATATATTTAATATTCTTCTGGCTGGCTGACTGTCCATGTAAACCATGTGGATAAAGTACAGGTAGCAATTTTAAAGACATTTTGATGCAGTTTGGCATAAATAATTATTTTGGCACAGACGAATTCTATTAAAATTACTATTAAAATTAGTTATGATCAGTCCATTATTTCAACTAGCCTCCATACAAACGTCCTTCCAAAGAAGTTTTGTATAAGTATATCAAATCTTTATGCCAAATTTCATAAAGATCGCTCCATAATTGACCATAGGTCCCATATAAACCCCTCTTCCGAAAATCACTTTAACTTGCAAGAATCCCATAGAAATGTTAGTATTAAGTTAATATTTGACACAAATAAATTTCATATAAGTTTAAATAACAGTGCCAAATTTTATGAGAATAGGTCCTTAATTTACCATAGTTTGGGAATTACTCCAAAATACATAAATTCATATAAATATTAATATCAACGTAATATTGTGTATTATTATGTTTTATTTTACACTTAATACAATTAACGGTCCACAATTGGCCATAAGCCTTCTATAAGATACCTGCCCGAATTTTGGTGCATATACACAATGGTATAGGTTATCATATGATCGAGTTTGACCGGCAGTATATTTCTCACTTGTTTTTCACATAAAATATAACCCAAATTTGTGATTTTTCAAGAGGTAATTTTTCTGGCAGCCGTTCTATATTCTATTTATAAATTTGTTGCAATATCTCTAAAACTATATCCAAAACTAATGAAAAAAAAAATTTAATTAATAAAATATTTTTCTGGCCTTATTTTTGTTGGTCATTAAGCCTTTTCTGACCTTTCAATTTAGTGTCTTTTTTCTCGCCTCCTGGCAATACTGACAATATCTTTGGATGCTGTTTGTATTACTTCTTAAGCACAAGAAAACCTATACTTATTAAAACTTTGAAAGTAATGAAAAAGTACTTCCCCGAAAATGGCTTTTATTTATTTTTACTGGAATATAACAACCATTTTAACAACAATTTTAAGAAAATATCTAGTTGACATAAATTTTTCTTAAAAATAAAAAAAAAGTTCTAAATTTATAACTCCAGAAAACTAAATTTCGGTTAATCGGTTATATGACACAAATTATTCGGTTTATTCCTTATTTGAAAACATACAATTTTAAACTTTTCAAACAATTAATTGACCAAAATTTATCGGATAACAGAATGACGGTTAATAGATTGGATACCCTAATTTTTGTATCATAATACATTTTAAACTAGTATTAATGCAAAATAGCGTAGTATAAAAATCCCTTTAAGAACTTTTCCTATGGGTTTTTTGACGTACCGATAAAATATTTTAATAATATTTTATTTTTAAATAGTGTTAATACTTCGTGTACTTGTCAAAAAAAAAAAACCCTAAGTAATATTAAAATATTTGCAGCACATCTATATATAATTTCCCAAGCCTTTTTGTATATGTTTCACCTTTCTAGAGCTTTCTGAAGTTCTGAGATGACGTAGAAAAGACTATTTGTCTAGCAAATCCTAACGGAGCCAGAATTTTAAATTTGTCTTAGCGAGCGGAGATACTCGGATTTATGTTTTATTTTATGTAATACTTTTAAAGTAGAGTAGTTTAAATTTTCTATACTCATTGCTTGCATCTGCTTCCCATTGGAATCAGATTTTATACTTCGATTAGCAAGATAAAATTCTAAGAAAATTACCCTAAAGTACTAGGGGTCTAAAATTAAAACCTAACTCCCTAACAGCGAATGGAAAATCATAGGTCTCATATATTTAGGCCAAGAAAAGGTTTATATTTTTTTCGAAATTTTGACCGTTATGACACAAATATTTTAAAATTTTTCATCATGGGATTTTGATCTTCCAGAGGACTATTTGGTGCATATTTGTAAATTTTTATGTTTCTCATTGGAAGATAGATTTTGATTTTGGATACGTAGTTTCTCAGGAAAGTTATCTTAGAATTGTTCGTAGATTACTGTTTTGTTATACGGGTTTGATAAACACGATTAACCCGTGCTAATGCACACTAATAAATTAGTTTTAATATAATTTATAAAAGTAGCATTTAAACAAAAATATTTTATATTGAAACATGAATTTTTAATCGTTCGAAAAAATTTAAGCTTCACTTTAATAACATTGTTATGATTTTTTTTTTTTTTTTTTTTGAAAACTAAAAAAACAAATTAACGTTTTTTAAAAATTTATAAAAAATGAATTATTTTTATTATTGGTGAATTTTAACAGCATATGTAAGATAAGGGGGAATTTTCTTTACCCACCCCTGTGGATCTGCGCCTGTACTGATACGAATCACTTTCAGGGTCTTGGTTATACCGCTAAAATCTGAATGCTTCCACTTTGGATATGACTTCAGTACTGCGAGACTGCTTAAACCAGAACCACTGAGATTCTGTTGTCGCACGATTTTCAACAACACTGAAAGACATGTTTTATGATATTCGGGAGAATGATTACTTCAATATCCATTTATAGTTTTCATTATAAAAATAACTTATTTAAGAGCAAAGGTGTTTTTCTATAATTCCAAATATTAAATTATAAATTTAAAAAAAAAATTCGTGAACAATGTAAGAGCGGGTGTATTATACAGAATATACATACACAAATGCAAAATGTAAATGTATTTGTATATGGCTTATACCAATACTTGTAATCGCAGATCTCGTAAAACTTTCTTAATAAATCTCTAGAGATTTTGCTTCGCATTGCAGTTTCTTTTCTTTTGTAAATATGTTTGCATTACCAAATTAATTTTGAAGGTTGATAATTTTTAGTTTATTAATAACTGAAAAATACCAATAAAGAGTTTTACTCAAGTTGTTCCATGTCCATTTAAAACTTCCTTTCTAGGGTGTTGCGCGTTTACATTAATGCTTAGTATCTGTCGTTAGCCCATGATAACTTTGTGCAGGTTGTATTTTTTAAGGTAATTTAATGAAATATCATATTAAAATTGTTCTATTCTTTCACTTAGCTGTCACATAAGAACTGTGCGCAAAAAAATCCGTGCACATTTTAAGGCTTAAAACACGTAAAAAATTTAATACCGTTAATTTGTTTACATTTGCTATTACTCTCAGCAACTATTTGATAAATTTTGTTGTAATGGCATAACAAGCTTTTCTTAAAATGGAAATTTAATAAAATTCATTAAAACGCACAACTAAAATTTATAATCAAAACAAATGCCGACCGTAAAAAACAATTGCTAGGAGTACAGAGAGTACAGGAGAGTTATAGTAAAGGGGAATAAAAATTGATTTTTCTTTTCAATTTCAAACTTGAATATAACAGCCTTCAACAGATTCAAGATTGCATTATTGGTTTCTTTTTTATAAGCTAATTTGTATGCACAATTTTTTTTCGCGCGCAGTCCTTAGATATTCTTCCCTAATAGGATTTTAGAGTTAACAAATATATTTCACTCTCAAAAATTTAGCCATGAAATTTTCATAGAAATATAATTTTAACCCTGTACAGGTTGCAGATTTTAAGATAACTTTGTAAAATCTTAATAAAAAAAAACCTTCTTGAAATTGCTCCATTCGTTTACCTAGTCACTACACAAATATTTTTCCAGAATAGGATTTTAGAGTTCATAAATATTTTAAATTTTCAAAAACTCAGTACAAGTGATAATCATAAATATAAGTACAAACATTAACCATTATTATTTGTTGGGATGACAACAAATGTAACTTTTAATAGTAGAAAATATTAATGTTATTGTAAAATTTACTTTCAAAAATTTTCTATGACATTTCCATGTTGCTGAATTAAAATAAAATAAAAATTTTAGCATAACATATCATAATATATTTTCAAGAATTTTCATCTGTGCATGTTTATGTTTTTATATATGCAGAATCATAAATAAAATTAAAAAAATATTAAATGAAAAATCAAAATAATAAAAAACAAGGCAGAAAAGACTCACATACAACTGATTTCATAATATTGAAAATATATTAATTGTGAAATCGGACATTAATACTCGTATATATTTATTAATAAATTTATTTAATACTTTATTTTAGGGCAAAAACGGATAAAAACTGTATTTTGGTGACCTTCGTATCTTCTAAACCAGTAGACATACAAACAAAATTTATATCGTATTCGTAACTTATCGAAAAATGTCAAACTTGGTACTTTTTTGAAATTTGAACGTTTAAGGGGTAAAAATTTTAACTATTTTTGATATTTTTTTCTATTAATTAATATATGCATATGCGTATTTTAATATGAGACCCCTCAACAAGTTAGAAATTCATTGGAATAAAATTTTTGTTACTTCCATGAGGAAAACAAGTACCTAAATGTGGATAAAGGTAGAAAATTACGTTTTATTAAAATTCAATAATGAGTTTTGTATTATATTATACCTAAAAACATGAGTGAGAATTCACAAGAGGGGAATTTGTGGTAGTTTTTCGTTCTTCTAATATTACTTTTTGATTTTTTTGTAATAATTAACATAGAAATATGAAATAAATGATATATATTTCTGTGTGTTTGAGAATCCACAAACCCTATTAGTCGCATTTTTCTCTATTAACAAATAATAGAAATAATTTGGTAGATTTTGAACCTTTATTGGTATCCTATGAATCTTCTGAACCAAAAGACAATTTAAAACAAATTTTAAATTGTATTTTCCGTTATCACAAATATATTAAATGTATCGTTGGTACTTTTTGAAAATCCTATTATTTAATTTACTTTTTGGTACTTTTTATCTAAAATAACTTTCTAAAAAGTTTATTGTTGTTAATGTCGATACAAAGTCTTATAAAAATTGCACTGTTGTTCCTTAATTAAATATAAACGTGGATCCATGAAACTGGACTTATTAGAAGGTGTGATGGAAATGTATGTTATTAATTTTCGGAAGACACAAATATTATAACTGTTCCCAATGTAACATTTACTCTTAGCATAATTTACAAATAATAAGATGTGAAGGCGTCCTTAAAAAAAAAAAAATAATAAATTTCGATAAAAATTCATCAATTGTTTGTTCATAAATAATTTTTTATTTGTCAGTATAAATATTTATTTATATTTTATGCATACTTTTATAATTTCTTATCTTTAATGTGTTTATGTTACTTTTCCCTCATAGCATTTTTTTATACATATTTTCTATATAAAAGATTTACATTTGCATATTTTACTTATCTCAATACTGTTCAATTCTTTGAAAATTGTCTTGACGCTTCGTTAGATTTTCTTTTACTGATCAGTTTATCATTTCTTTGTGATATGCACTTAATAAAGTGTAGAAAATGGTATGTGTATTACACTTTAATTCACAAAGAAATGTAAGCTAACTCCGATTTAAATGAAAAAAAAAAAAATAATAATAATAATAAGTAGTTTATTTAATAATGTTATAAACTCCTTTGGTTTTTAAGTAAATAAATAAATGTTAATAGTATTTGCTCTTACAATAGCTTAAATGAATTCACTAGTGCACAGTGGCATCGCTTTCAACATGAATATTTAGTGTGACGACTTTAATTTCGGGTATACTAAGACATGTTCTAGGTCCTTTACAAGAAAATATTAACACACAGATTTTGCGATTAATATTAAAAAAATGTTAAGCAAAGTTTATTTATTAAATACTATTCTGCTGGTTTTCCTCCGGTTTAATTGTAGCTCGCTTAGCATCCTCCTCTGAATGAAACGTCAGCTCTCCGCTACCTTGTTACATTTCTGTGTTGTACTAGAAAACTGCTACCAGGAAGTCAATGTGTATTCTACGCCCTAACCACTACTTTGTATGAACCCAAATTGACCGAGAATGTTTTTTGTTTCAGATATTGATGAAATTTCCAAGGAGCCTAAAAAAGTTTACCTATTATATAAAATTATGTTTCGGCAAAATGGGCTGTAACTATATGGGCACGTCAGGCAGTACATATAAATTGTTTTTGTAAAAAGAAAATGAGTAAAATTTTCAAAAAAGTGTTTTTTATTGGCGAATTTTGTTAAGTAGATGCCATTTAATATTAGTTTTAGTATTGAGTAGCATATTTCACATATCAAACATCCATTTGCTATTACGTTTTTTGCATCTCCTATGATTTTGTAAATAAACATTTATGTACATTAAATTTCTATATTTATAAAAATAAGATTTTAAAGATATAATTCTTGAACCAAAAATGTAACATGAATAAGTTTTGGGTAAAAAACCTTCAGAGAATCTGCCGCCTTAAACATAAAAGGGGCTTCTAATGATTTATTTTTTCCTATTTAACAATGTTAACTCAAAATATTTTCTGAAACATTTCTCCATCTTTATCTAAAACTTCAACAATTACATTAACAATATATCATCCTTCGACATTAGTGGCTTCAAATGGCCAAAATATAATAAAAATGTAATGTAAATGTAAAAAAACATAATAAAAATATAATCTTATTAAATTATTTACACTTGCGGACAACCTAAAATGGACCAGAAAGCGATTTCTTGATGGATCAAGAAATATCATGGTATGGTATATCATTTTTTAATACCATCCTGAAAAACAGCGGAAGCTAAAGAACATTAAATCGAACGTAAGTTGTGTTATAACTCCAAATAGGATAACGGTACAAAGAAATGTTAAAAAAATATTGTTTTTTAAGACTGTTCCAATTTAAAAATACTAAAAATTTTGTTAAATAAATTTCAAAAAAGTTGAAATAAAACTATGCAGTTTTATAGACAAAACTACAGAAGAAAAAGTTAGAAAAAAATTAGTTCAATAGCTCGTATCACTAAGTCGCACATGCGATTTTAATTTTGTGAATTTCGGCGAAATTTTTGTTTTGAACTGATATTCAGACTAATCAAAATTATTACACTGTAAGATAAATCATATCCCAGAAAATACATTTTGAATTTTTTTAAAGATATTGGACAATAATTACATTTAAAATAATAAGGTCAAACTTAAAATTGGTAATTGTCCTATTATTTGTCCATGATATTAATTATTAAAATTTACTTTTCAAGAAAAGCTGCATTTAAAAAATGCTGGCTCCAAGCTCAGGCGGACGAAAGTCCTTCAGTTATATTTCCGCAAAATTTTATCGAAATACAAATAAAAATAAAAAAGTTTTCGTTATGTATGCTTAAAAATTTCAAATATATTTTTCGAGACATATTATATCTTATTCTGTATTAATTCTGTTTAGTCTGAATATCAGTTCTAACAAAATTGACTTGAATTGACTATAAATCGGCAAAAAATGCCTTTTTTCCAAAATTCGCAAAATTCCAATCGCACGTACGGCTTAGTCATACAAGGTATTTACCTAATTCTCTTTTAGTTTTATTGTCTATAAACCAGCATATTTTTATTGCAGATTTTTTAATTTTTTTTAACAAAATTTCTAAAAGTTTGAAATTGTAATTTTGAAACAGTCTTAAAAAAATCAAAATTTTTTAACTAATCATCGAAAGGGGTACGAATTATCGTTAAGAAACAAAAACATATTTTTCAGTAATTATGGCTCAAATTTAATTAAAAAGAGCATTTCACTTAAACATTTCTTAAAAAGATAAAAATTTGTTTGTGCACTCCTTACACGAGGGGAGTAAAACACATTAATGATCTAGGGAATTCGTAACTTAAACAATAACTTAAACATTTTTTGACCGATTTTTTCTTCCTATGTCTTATTTGATAGATAATCATTTGTAGATTATGATTATTTAACATTCTGTTATAAAGCAAAGTATTTATTATCTAAATTTTTCTAAAAACTGTAAAAAGGCCGTATTTTCCCCATATAAACGCACCACTTAAACTTCTGGTCCGATTCGGCCCGGGTTAACGATATGGGATTTCACTAATATTTAACACAATATCTTTTTACATGCCAATGAATAATACTAGGGTAATTTCAAAAGTCGGTAAATTTTGGTGTGGTCTAGTGTGACAGTGAAAATATACTTTTGAAATGTCTAATGTACCTTATAGACAACATTGAGAAGATCATCATATCATTCTTAAAATTTTCGGCACACCCTCCAAATTTGAAGTTATCGATAAAAAACGATTTTTTACGACTTGGAGGCATAACAAAATTAAAAAATTATCTACTCAACTAGACTTATAGTTCACAAAGTTGTATATCCTATTTTTTCCATTTTGTCACACAGTGTAGTTTTAATTTCTGAAAATTTTTATTTTCATGAAAAATATCCCAATATTATTTGTTAATATTTTCAGCACTAAATTTTTCCTTTCTATATATATAATTTAAAATTGAAAAAACATCATAAAAAAATTGTTAAAGAGTATACGTTTTAACAAATTAACTCATCTGTGATAAATTAAACTACATATCATATCACCTTAATTTACATACATACATACAAACATACGTATTTCACATAATTGTGGATAAATATTGACTAAGTAAATATAAAGAAGTTGTCAATAAATGTCTTTTGTAAATCTTGATGATGATAATGGTTTTCGTGTAAATTAAGTATATGTTCAAATATACAGTGTTTGGAATCATTACAGAGTAAAAGCCGAGAGGGCAGAGAGAGTAAGAGGAAAAAAAACTGTTTTATTAACTGCTAATTATGATGTGCTGCAATTGTCACACAATGGTTTTATTTTTGCGGTTAAAATGTCATCGTATGCGATGTTGCTTCTGGTACGTTAACATATCAACCACAATTGTGCACATATTTGTAAATGACATGGTAAAATTGACAGAATACTACAATATACATACAATATACATATGTATGCACTTCAATTTTAAGAGCAACGTAACAGAGTACTGTGAAAAATTTACTCTATTTTATATATATACACACCAGATACTTATATGGATATCTATGTATATAAAAAACAACAGATACGCCTTTGGTTTGAAAAACAGAAATGGGAGTATGTAAATTACTAGAAATTTTAAGTTATTTTATAAACTTGTGAGTGTAAATAAGGACTGTGATTAATCATGCTTTTATTTCGGTTAATGGGGAAGTTCAACTCAAACTTCAAAATCACTCTATGTTGAATATCGAACAATCTCCTTTAAAAATTAACATTATTTCTCCTATTAATATATGCTTTCATTCAAAAAACACTGACTACATGTAATAAACAAATCCCATGTCTGTTCTAAACAAAAACTAAATAGTTTTTTTTTTTAATAAATCGAAAAATCACTAAAAACGTTTAAAGTTAATGAAATCATTGTTCTGGCGGTTTGTTTTAAGTGTGAAAATCTAAATTTGTGGTTCAATGCGCTGTTGAATCTGAAAATAAAAAAACAATACCTACACATCCATATGAACACCCACACAAAAAAAAAAAATAAACTTACATATACCCACGCCCAGCTGACCACAAACTTCGATAATAATATCCCGTTCGAACATGTCGTGAAAATTTCTCCTGTGATCCGAATATAAGCTCCTTGAACTCACCCATCACTCACTTTGTGGCACCAAATCTTTCGATCTCGAAGGTTCGTCCGTTGTATTAATAGTTAACATTTAATATTTGAATAGAAATTTATGAAAAATTTGTTAACTGGTTAATATTCAAAAATTTAATTTGTTGTGTTGTTTTATAAGTATATTTTAATGTTAAAATTTTCACAATAGGTCAACAATATTAAATTAATAAAAATTACGTAAATTTATTATTGTTGACCTATTATGAAAGTCAAGTACTATCTATTAAGTCTAGTGATATATATGCATAAAAATGATGAATATGCAATTTTGTCTAATTTAGACTTAGTGCGATTCCAAGAAATTTATAATAATTAGATATCCCTAAATAGCAGTACTATTTAAGGATATCTAACTCCTTGATTATGAAATTAAAAATTTTTATGAAAATTGCAAAAGGATCTTGGCATTTGTAAAGGATAATTTAGACTTTATGTTCATAATGAAGATTCTTTACGCACATTAATATTTTTATAATCTATTACTTTATCTTCAATTATGTGATGTCTGAGTGACTTAGTAGTCATTATTTTATTCATCGACCTTTGTTCCCAAATTTAAATAATAACAAAAAACTAAACAGCTAATACAACATGTTAAATACTTTAAGTAACCTTTTTAAGATATATTTGCTGTAATTTAATAGGTTAGTGAAAGAAGTATATATAAGACACAATTTTTGTTAAAAAGTGTAACACGGTTTTCTCGTCGGTTGAGGTAGTTCAGTTGTGTTCAGGGTAGATTTATGGGATGCATGAACCTTAAGTGGAAACACAATTGATTTATCCTTTCTGGGATTCAAATATACTGTGCATCTTTATTTAATAATTCAGTGTTTTAGTTATCGATAACACTGGGGAACAGTCATTTTGCGGTCTGCAACTTAATTGCAAATTTTTACTAATTTGAGGTCGCTGATTTCAAATCTAATCTTCATTTTTCCCTATCAGCTCGACTTTTCCAGATATACCGTTATGTCCAAAATTAAGGCACTTTCACTACATATATTGGAATAACTTGCAACGCTTCACACATTCAGTTAAAAAAAAAAAAAAAATACGAAAATCGGCAACAATATTATCTTCAAGCAGTGCTTACATTGTTTTTAAATTTGCTCAGTAATTTCAGAGATATCGTTGAGGTTTTGAAAAAATAGCAGTTAAAAAAATTTTTTTTGCTCTTTAAAAATTTTTAAAGAATAAAACTGCGACAAAAATCACAGTTTTGGGCTAAAAACATTTAGCTAAACATATTTCGAATGAAATGAGCTTCATTTCATTGCAATCGGTGCACAACTTTTGATTTTATTCACAATTTACTGAGAAAACTGAATTGGTAAAAATAGTGATTTCCATAAAAAAAAAAATATTTTTTAATGTGTATGTTGCAAAAAAATTGAACTTTGTTTGTGTTGACTGTATATATATATTCACACAAATTTTATTAATTAATAATTATTAATTTTATTAACTGTGGACTGCTAATTGACCTTAATGAAAAAGTCACGAATTGAGTTAATTTTAAAAAAGAATAAAGTTTTATGACCCTAGCATTTAACCGATTTTTTATGTTTAAGAATGAATAAAGTTTTTAACCTAAGCGCTTAAAATTATTTTTTATGCTCAAAACACCTGAACGAAAAATTTCTTTTTTTTATTTAAATTTACTAAGTTGTTTACCTCTGGTTTTCCTAAAATACTTTTATTGTCAAAAGAGCAACAAATATGTATTTATAAATATATATTTATAACTCTAAATATATATATATATATATATATATATATATATATATTTATAAATAAATATTTATTATATATATATATATATATATATATATATATATATAACTGTCACGGAGATTGTGATAAAAACCAACGAAGCATACTTTGGGAGAAAGCTTGCACAAAAGAATAAATATTGGGTATCCAATATCGTCTGTAAGACTTGTGTAGAATCTTTGCGATACTGGAGTCAAGCCGTAAAGGACTTCAATTTGAAGTACCGATGATATGGACTGGGCCCACTAATCACTTTTCTGGGTAATTTTTCTACTATTAGGTCAAAAATTGTAAGTGTGTGCATATATATATATATATATATATATATATATATATATATATATATATAGTCAACACGAACAAAGTTAAATTTTGTTCCAACATTCACAATAAAAAATGTCTCTTTTATGGAAATCACAATTTTTATCAATTCGGTTTTCTCAGTAAATTGTGAATAAAATCAAAAGTTGTGCACCGATTGTAATGAAATAAAGCTCATTTCATTCGAAATATGTTTAACTAAATGTTTTTAGACCAAAACTGTGATTTTTGTCGCATGTTTTTTTTTTATGAATTTTTAAAGAGCAAATTTTTTTCTAAATTGTTATTTTTTTTAAAACTTCAACGATATCTATGGAACTACTGGGCGAATTTAAAAACAATGTAAGCACGGCTTAAATATAATATTGTTGCCGATTTTCATCTTTTTTTTTCAAGTTATTCCAATATATGTAGTGTAAGTGGCATAATTTTGGATATAACGGTATATCTCAAAAAGTCGAGCTGATAGAGAAAAATGGAGATTAGTTTTTAAATCAGCGATCTCAAATTAGTAACAAAGTTCCAGACCGCACAAAAAAAGTTTAATTTTGTTAACTTCTGTAATAATAAATATTTAAGTGTTCGATAAATTACCAACAGCACGATGATACGTAGGGATTCAGTCGGGAACTTCTCAGGTAATTCGGATTCTATTGCTGGTAGATGCCGAGTTGAAGATTCAATTCCTTCGGATATTATGCAGCATGCCGGATCGTTTACGATACTTAGAGATATCTTACGAACACTGATTTAAATAATACAATTCCTAAAAACTAGGTTACAAAATACAGATTTAATCTAAAGAGAAACAGTCAACCGAAGTTGCTGTGCCAAAACAGTCAACTGATGTTGCTGTGCCAAAACAGTCAAGCGAAGCTACTGTCCCAAAACAGTCAACCGAAGCTACCATGCCAAAACAGTCAACCGAATTTGCTGTGAAAAAACAGTCAACCGAAGTTGCTGTGCCAAAACAGTCAACCGAAGCTACTGTGCCAAAACATTCAACCGAATTTGCTGTGCCAAAACTTAAATATCATTTTTGTTATTACAAATTAGTGAAAATTAAACTATGAACTAATACCGCTGTGAAATAACACGCAAGTCTCTTGCAAGCACAAAGAAAAAAATACGATGTTTTTTATTTAAATGAGAAACCTTCGCGATATTTTATTGAGAAAAGTTGAATATTCGATATCGATATTCTTAAAATTCTCGAAAATTACACGAATGTTTACTATCGAAAATTCTTCGTTTCTAATAAGAATTTGTTAATATTGAAACTCAGATCAGGCGGGTAAGCGTAGATAACATTTTTAAACATTTTTAAAGAGAATTTGTAAAAGCTTTATATTCAAAACATTCATGTAATTGTTTTGGCTTTGGAAAGATGACATATTGTCAGCTGGTCAACTGCATTTCATGTTCATATGGGCCTGAAAATGAATGCGATAAAGTTTTGTATTTTACAATATTTTTCATTAAATTGCCACTGGTTTTGTATAATTGTGATGATTTGGCTCAAAAATATTGTTGCTGTTGTTTTAATGAACAATAAATCAGCAAGATAAATTTGTCATTTTTGAAGTTTTGGTGCAATTAAACGTTAGTTTCTGGAATGTATATGAAATGTTAGCTTTTTCGAATACACATACAAATATGTACGTATATAAGTATCATTCTTTAGAATTACCATCTATTAAATTCGTTTATATTCGTAAAAAACATCACTAAATGTAAATTTATATAATTTTTATGTGATATTATAGTTTTTGGAGATTTACATAAAATGTGATATTTCAAAACCGATAGTAACAAATACAAATGTATTTTAGATAAAATTATTTATTTCATCGTCTAATTTTACCGAGCTAAAGTGATTAGAAATTTTTACTGCACTAGCACCTTTTTTTATCGAGCATTATAACTATCAAGATTTATAATTTAATCAGATCTTTTTCATTGTGCGTTTAATTTATGAACTATTTAATTATTAGGGTGGTGAAGAAATGATAGTTTTTTCTCGTTTGTTTTTTAACGTGGTAGGTAGCAGTGTTGCTAACTTATCTTTTTTAAGGTAAAATCTAGCCCTTTTATTTTGCCTTTATATGCTGTTTATACCAAAAAAAAAAAAAAATATTTTTTTTTGAAAAGCAAAATTTCAAAAACTACATCGTTTACATACCTTATTTCTTCCCAATGTAGTTTTTGTTGACATTCACATTTCTTGGATATTTTTTATTTCCGCTCTATTTGCTATTTCTTCGACCAGAGAATACATAGTTTCAATATTAAAATATATTTTAACAATTTTTAATAAATTATTTATTATAATAATTTCATAAACAAAACAAACAATTTCCGTAAATTTGAAATTTTATTTTTCTCTTTATATATAAAAGCTACGGTTTTAAAATTGCTAAACAGGATGTTTCATAAATATTTATTCTAGTGGTTTTTATTTGGTTTTCAATAAAAACTAGTTAAAACTGGTTTTTCATTTAAATTTACGTAGTTTTTTTTATTCAAAAACCAAATAAAGCCAAAAACTACTAGTTTTTGTTTGGTGTAAATGGCATACTAGCTTCAAAATTTTCATTTTACTTTTATCCTTCATTTATCCTTTTCGGATTCTTAAAATTGCCTTAAAAAGGGCTAAAATGTTAGTATTTCAGCGACGAAGAAAATAATTTATTATTTGCTAATACTAATATAATTTCTGCAGAATCATAAATTAAAGTTTTTTTTTTGTATTTTACAACTGCGGATCTTCTATCTTCAAATCAAAGGTAACATAACTACTATATCGATTATTACAATTATTCTCCATAAACCATAGAAAATATTTACGAATAAAATTTAAAAAAAATTGAAAATGCTTAATCAAGATGGAATTATAGTCCAAAAATTATTACGAAAAGATAATTCAAAATATTGAATAATTTTTCATATAAAATATAACCCAAACTTATATGAAAATTTGATTTTGGATTTTATTTTGGGTTATTTTGCTGGCAACCGTTTTATGGTTTATTTATAAATTTATTACTATCCCTTTAAGAAAATATACAAATCTAATGAGAGCCAGAAAAAGCAATTTTTATTAATTTAAAAAAATTTTAACTTTTTTCTGGCCTTATTTTTTGGAGCACTTGGACTTTTGCCACCTTTTTTAAAGTACAATTTAGCCTCTTTTTTCTAACCTCCTGGCAACACTGGTAGCTAGAAAGACATACATACGTGTAATCAGGTAGAATCACTAAGACACCGTTTTGATGGGGCCACTCCCCTTGCCAGTAAAATGAGTAAAGTTGAGAGCTATTTGAGAGTAAATATTCAAAGGCATGAAAGGTTTTGCTTCCCAGCTAGCATTTAGGAGATATCATTACGTGGTTCTTAACCTCAATTTCTAGTACATCACAAAAAATCTACTAAAATTTAGGGTATAATTGTTTCCACTCTGCTGATACGATACTTATCAGACACCTTGTCAATCATAATACCCTACAATTTAATAGATTGTCGCTAAAATAGACAAATACCATCTTATACAAATTTATCATTCCCAACTAAATAAAAAAAGTTTAGTGATTAATGTTTTCAAATTCAAAATACAAAAATATTTATTAATAAAATTAGCTTGTAAAAGTTTAAAATAAAAACAACATAGAAAGTAGTGAATATTCTGATAATACTACGAGTATAAACATATATTTAGTCAAATTCGTATTAAAGAATAAGAAGAAAATGAAAAGCAAATATATAAAAGTCATGTTTACTGATGATCTTTGATCAATGTAGTACTTTAATTCGTATTAGTTAAGTAAGCAAAATTTTGATAAACAAAAATTAAGAAAATTAAAATTTTAACGTTTTAAGAAATAGAAACAGACGGATTCGGACTCAATAATATTAATAAGAATGAAGGCAAAACTAAAAATAACATGAGAGTAGGAGACAATTATTAGTTTTACATAATTTACAAAGGAAAGTAATGATGAATACGATAACGTAGATAACCTTTATTTTTAGAAAAAGCGCATTTTAATTAATAATTCTTATTACTCTCTATTAAAGAGTAAGGTCTGGAAATCGTATAGGAAGTCAAAGACTGTTCCTTCTTATCGTCGTTCTAACAGCTGTAGCAATTAAAAGGGAGACCAAGACTACCAGTATTTTCTCCGACCATCCAGTGACATTGTTATTCTTTCATTTATAACTTAGATGCTGTGTTTTTCGTTATATGTAGGTCATGAAGTAGTTTGCATGCTGCTCTGAAGACCAGTATTTGCGCCTAAAATATACTTGCTTCATCAGAAAGATGGTATGAAAGTCTTTTTCCAATATCTTTGGAAAGGACACCTGAGCCAATAAGACAATTCTTCTTAGGTCGATATACGTATACTTTGATTTTATAATGTTCTAAAAGGTTTCCCCTACTTCTGGAAGGAAATAAATCTTTCATAGTAACTACAAGAACATAAATATAGAAGATAAATTTGAAAAAGGATGAAAAAAATAATAATCGTTTAAAAAATTTTAATCTTAGGGATATCTTACTTTGAGTCCTAATAGAACAGCTACTCAGAGATCAGTAGGATGTGTCTTCAAAACATTAACTAATAATACCAGCTGTTTAGAAATGACTAATTTAATTCCAAAATGTTTTGATTTGGTTCACTGTGCTATGGCGGTATTAAATTTGTTTATACCCTACGCCGTCATAGATGCTTAGAGATATAGCTGGCTGTACCTTGATAAAACTTGGCGCAAATAACACATTTTCGTAAAAGAAAAAAATCTACACAAATAAGTTTTATATATGAGGTAATCTGATTGGGTATTAGAACTTTACTCCCGAAAATCACATCGATGCACAGTGGAAAATAGTATAGAAGTCTGTTGCTAAAATGGCACTTGTAAATTTATGATTTCTTATATAAAATTTATATTGGCATAAAGCTGAGATATTATACCTTAATAATATGCACATCTTTTTCAAATAATGTCACAGAAAGTATACTAAATATAATGTTTGAATTTCGATATTTGGACTGTAAAATTTTAGTTTTTTTTGTACCAAAATAAAAGTGTGAAATTTTTTGCATTTCATTTTATTTCGTATTATTGTTATACTATTGCTCAAAGATATATTACTAATTAATTATTTAAATTATCTAAATTCTTATAATATGCTAACGTGTGCAAATTATTAACACCTGAAAAGTATATACATTTTAAAAGGTAAAACTAAATTTTAATATCAATTTTAACTTATTGTCCAGCATGACCTAGGAAAAATTGTTGGTTGGATTAAAACTTTGTCTGTTAGGTATAATATATATTCAAATCAGCTGTGATTGTTTTGTGATCATAGCTAAAGCAATAAAAAAATTTGAATAATCTCAAAAAATATTTTTTAATATATTTATATTTATTTATTTTTTCACATATACTAGTGACCCTTGCAATAATTGTATACGCTATTTCAATGTACTTTACTTAATTTCACTTAAAAATATTGTTTACAATAATCTAATAACATTTGAGTATTATTTCGCTAGATAAAAGTCCATATGGATATATTTGTTATCCTAAATTTAGTTTTTACTTAAATAAGCTTCCTATTATCTTTATTTATTTCTATTATTGTACGTAGTTACTAGGGTATCCAATTATTAACCTTGAATAATTTATCGATCGGTTATTGACCGATCGACAATTATCTAAATAAAAATTTATTTACCGTCTAAAAATAATAGTATTTGTTGGTCTAAATAAACAAGGAGTGTGTTATTCGATTAACCGAATAGTTGTATAAAACATGTAAAACATATAAATAATACTAAATATAGTTTTGAAATAATTATTTAGAAAC
The DNA here is from genome assembly GCA_932274085.1 of Protocalliphora azurea. NCBI lineage: Eukaryota > Metazoa > Arthropoda > Insecta > Diptera > Calliphoridae > Protocalliphora > Protocalliphora azurea. Next base: position 115,251,421 of record OW026519.1, on the reverse strand, counting down.
ATGATATAGATAAAATTCTTTCACAAAGGATTCATCTTATCAATTCTTTCGCCCTTTTTTGTGAGAAATTTGAATTTTTTGATCTAACACCAGAAAATATTCTTCCAATTCAGCTCTATTTAATTAATGGTCTTTTTAATGTAACTTTCTTTATTTTCTGTGTGAGAATGACAAACATTTATATTAGTGTTTTTTCGTATATTTTGTTGACGAAAATTAAATTTTTTTATGATTTTATAGCTTTGGTGTTACTTTACTCAAAATTACTTAGCAAAATATATTGGAAGTTCAAAATTTATAGCACTTTTATTGAATACCAAGTAGCTAATGTTCTGACTTTATCATTCCAAATCAGTTCTCTCTAGCATTTGCGAAACGAATTACAAAAAGTAACTGTTCGAAGTAAATATACATGTGTATTTTTGTACATATTTTAATGAAACATTAAATATATACCTTTATAACTATTCTTTTATAACATGCTGCTCAGTAATTAAATTCATTATGTTTCACTCAAATTCGAACTAGTTCGAGTTAATTAGCGTTAGTGAATTTACTAATGAATAGTATGCCCTTTTTCTGGGTATGTTTTCAGAATTTGAATTGTCACAAGTATTTATAAGGTTGTACTGTAAAGATTATAATCTTTTCATTTCGTATTTCATAAAATATTTTATTATATAAAATATTTATCAAATATTTTATCGCAAAAAATTACATTCAAAGAAGTCAATAAGATTCCGAACTTGTGGTCCAAAAGTAGTACAAATTCAGTTCATTGGAAGATGCTCCCTTTTCTGATACATATGCACTGGAAAGCATAAGGAAAATAGTTTTAAATTTTATATAAACCGACGTATTTTTTAATCAAAAAAATTATTATTTAACATTTGTTTAAATCTATTCTTTTTAGTAATTTTCTTTATTCTTTTCTATTTTTAGTAATAATTATTTTCATTTTGATTTGAATTTCTTTTTAATAATATCTCGTTGTATTACTTCTTAAGCACAAGAAAACATGTTTTTAATGATGCTTTAGATGTAATGAAAATAAAAAATGTTTTAAATTTTAACTCCAAAAAAACCAAATTTCCATTAATTGGTTATTCGAAACATGTTACTCGGTATATTCACTATTCGAAAATATACCATTTTTTTTATCGAATGACAACTAGTCGATTAGATACCATAGAAGTTATATAAAAATATTAGATTTGTACATTTTTGCATAAAAAAATAAATGCATACCTAAGTATGAGTGCACGTATCAAAATAAATATGTTTGTACCCTTTCATATTAAAATTGATATATATATATATATATATATATATATATATATATATATATATATATATATATATACATATTTTATTTATTTTGTTTTTATGTGCATCGAAGGATTTTAAATGGGACCTGTGGCCAATTGGTGACCGATACGTGCAAAAGGGATTTGAAAAAGTAAAGTCGGCAAAAAAGGAAATCTTTTAAAAAAAGGCCAACTGCTTTAATACCTAAAAACCTCCTCAAAATTTGTTCATTTAATAAAAACAAAAACCATTGTACTCGTATTTTAAGAAAAACTATTGTATTCAATTATATTAATAATAAAATTATTTATTTACAATAATTTTTACTATTGCAAAAAAAAAAAAAAAAAATAAGTTATAAGCATTCATCAAATCTTTTTTTCTAATTTTCACAATCCGGTCCAAAAAGATTCGGTATTTTATATTTTAGATAGTTGTTCATAAACTTTGTTATTAGCTTTAGTGTTTAGCAATTTCAGTTAATTTTTACATCACTATATTGTGAAACAATATCTAAATAAATAATTTCTTTGTTGAAATTAATATGTAATGGGTCGAGATATTTCAAACAACTTAGTTTCTCGTCATTTAGCATATAGTCTAAAAAGTCTCCATTTAGTTCCATTTTAAAAAAGGAGCCAAAAAAGTGGCCAATTGGTTGAAAAAGGGGCAAATGGCGACTAAAGTCTCCAAACGGTAACGCTGGTTATGCATAATAATATTTAATACTAACGTTTATATAAAATTTGTGCACTTTAATGTGATTTCCGGAATTCAGTTTTATATGGGAGCAATGGTCAATTATGAACTGATTTTGATACACTGATTTGTACTTATATAAAAGTTATTTGTGCCGAATTTTATTAAAGTATTCCTATATTTAATGCATTTATGAGCTTTAAAGCGGTTAAAAAATATGGCGCCTATTTACTCAGTGTGTGTGTTTTATTATTTTTAACGAAAGTGATTATTAATTTGAAAGACTAAAGTTATTTTTTTAAATTAATGAATGAATATTTGTGGCCTATGTTTATATAGTTTTTTAAAATTTATTGCATATCTAAAGTGTTATATTCACAGTTTCGTGGAATGCAACCTTTGGAATTTTATCAGATTCGGACCAATTCTTATTTTTTTTTATTAATATGGTATATGTTGTTGCGAAATTTCCAAAATGATCTGCACCCTTTTACATGCTACACCACCATAGATAGTTGGGGTATTTTGTGTTTGTTCTACTTAGAGAATGCATCCCGGAATTTCTCGTCCCGGTATTCCTGGTAAATTTACAATTTTTCAAGACCCACTTTCCCGAGAATTTCGTACGGGATTCCAGGGAATTTTATATTTTAGTGATTTTATCAAGAAAATTAAGCTAAAAATACAGCTGGGAACTTTCTTATGTACAACTCATTAGATGATTTATATAGGATGATTATATGGTAGGAATTCAACTAAATATCTAAATAAAAAGTTGGCATTAAAAACTAGCAAGTGAAAAAGTATAACTTGAAAGAATATTGAAGACATTTCAAATATTCGTTGTAAAGTTGTCAGCAGTATAGGCATGCTAAATCTGTTTCATAGAAATGGTCAAAACATTCCTCCCGGAATAGGAGCTTAACGCTCATAATTGCCTATAATGTACAAATATTTTAATTAAATTCGATACAAGTAAGTTCTATACAATTTTAAATATGTTTCAAAATTCAACGAAAATTAGCCATTAATTGATCATAGTTCCTATATAAACCCCTCAGCCGAAAATGGCTTTAACGTGTATAAATTTATTATGGTTATATTTGACACACTTTTATATACATAAGTAAGTAGAAAGCAAAGTGAGAAATTTTATAAGAATCGGTCTATATATCTATAGCTTTCATATAAGGCTCACTTTCGGAAATAATTCTGAAATGCAAATATAATACTTAGTATCAGCATACTAATATCAATCATATATATTTGAAGGGGCTTGAAATATATATAATTTATTTAAAATTTCATATTTAAAGGTACTACGAGTAATTGCTACTGCAAATATAGCAACATATGTAGTTGTGCTAAAGTAGGCGAAAAGATACTAGTTTAATTATAAAGTATACTTTGTGTTATATGTGAGACGAATTTGATGTAATTCACTTTATTAGTTACTTAAAAAGGAACTATTCTTAATAAGTGGGCGTGACATTCGATCAAGCTCTACAAAAGCAAAATTTGTCTAGAAATTATTTGTTTAAGCAATTCAATACAAAAATTAAGATTAAACTTTGTTATTATCTAATTATGAATTTACAACCACTGTCTAGTTTAGAGTATAATAAATGCAAAAATATCTGAATATATGTCTAAAAGGTGTTCCTTTTGAAGAAATTTGATAACATTGATGTACGTAATTAACAGTATAAAGTCTTCATGAATAATATGCAAAGTTAGAAACTTCTATCTATAGCAAACAATATATTATTTATTTTTTAAATTAAAATAGATTTGGAAAACTATGGAAATTCGAACTTTAATACTGTACGAAAAACTCACATTACAAAGAAATCCTATAATATTCACATATATGATGGACTAAGGTCTATTTACAAAGTTTGATCATAGAAAAAAATATTAGATAATATTTTTTAATAAAAATGTTAATTAATTTTTTATTTCAATTTAATATTTTTAATAATTGATACAAGCATTTTTTAAGAATTTATATATTAAGAAGGGAACAAGAAAAAATTGGCATTTGGAATTTTAAATAAAAAATTAAAGCATTTAGGAAAAAATACAAATAAAAATAAAATTTTATGTGTCTACAATTTTTTCTTCAAGAATTTTGTTGCTGCTGTCGAAGGAAACTTTTTGAAATAATAAGTCCATTTAGGTAAGAACTAATATTATTTGAACCATTTTACCAATTTTAATAAATATTCTCATTTCATAGGGTCTGAAAGATATTCTCTAAAATTTGTATTCTTTTTTGTTGGAGCAATAATATCAAAGTTTTTTGTTCCTACCAAAGGAATCTTTTTAAACAATAGTTCTGTTTGCATAAATATTACTATTATCTATTCCATGTTTCTGTCGCTTATCATTAAATATTCTTAATGAATATTTTCATCCCATAAGTTCTGAAATATGCCCTCAAAAATTTATAAGGCCTTTTGTTGGGATAACGCGCAATAAGAAAATACACAAAACTGTGTAATATTCTCATATTTTTAGAATTATTTAAAAAATATATAATTTTAATTATAAATTAAAAAAAATAAAACTACGGTTTTAAATTTTGTGCTAAAATTGAGGGAAACTTTTTGTAATGACGCAGATCTAGTTAATATTTGAATTGTGTCAATATATTATTTAATTGATTTTAAGAAAAACTTCAATCATAAAAATAATTGTATTGATTAAAAAACTGATTAAAATTTATACAAAAACTTAATTATTTTTACTTAATTAATGCTATTATTTTGATGACTGGAGTAAAATTAATTAAAAGTTTTAATTGAAGTATGCAATTTCGTAATTAAAATTCATTTTTATTTTTCTCTGTGAAGTTTTTATTTTATTAAACAAAAAACGTACCTATTGATTTTAGGTCCAAAAAACTCCTATATTTCCACTTGTGATATGTAAAAATCCCAAATAAGTTTTGTATAATCCGAACCATAGTATACCTTTTCGAAAATCACTTTAATGTACATTAAACTCATATAATTGTTATTATCATGGTCATATGTTGAACATTTTAGTTTTATAGAAATATAAAGCACACTTTAGAATTTCATAAAATTAGGTCCACAATTGACCACAGGATCCATATAACACCTTCGACAAAAATCATTTAGACGCTCATACACAATCGTGTAGGCCTTTATACTTTCTGGCTTATTACTTGGCCCTCCTCTAAAAATTTCTTATATATTACTTTTCGATCGGACCAATTTTTTGAGCTCAGTTGAACTGGGATTCAGTTTTCCATTCTTAATGGTGGACTAAACAATAATCAGTAATTAGTATTAAAGTATGCTAGCAAATACTTTAAAATTATTTGAACTGAAATAGTTTGTTAGCATAATAACCGTTTTAAAAATGTTCGTAACATTTTAAGTAACTAATATATATCATAAAATATCTCAATAAGAAAATAGTTAAATGTTTCAAACCAAAACTGTTTATTAGGGTGATCGGATATTTTCGAGAAACCGATTTTCGAATTGTTCGAATAGTTGGAATTTTGAAAAAAATCGGCTGCACTTTTTGAAATTCCAAAAAATCGGTTAATCGTTTTTCTTAATTTAATATTTCCGTCAAAAGATGTAAAAAACTAAAAAATTTTTCAGTCTATGGTCTATTTAAGTAAATAAGTAAGAAAGATAAAGTGGGTCAAGTCACAACATATGATACCTTTTTTTTTTTTAATTTGAAATAGTTCTTACTTATTTGATTTATCTTATTTATTTATTTATTTTGTCTATGGAAAATATTCCTTACAGACAATTAAAAATAATACATATTTTACTAAATATACAATTCATTATATAAATATAATTTTCACAAAAGTTTTGTACAGATCTTATGAGTTAAGAAATAATAAAATATTGTTTTTAACATCTTTAGGGTTAAGTGAATAATCAATAAAATTATAATATGTATTAAACTCATTGCACATTCTTCTTAAAGGATCGGCATTGGCATAATTAGCTCTATAGAAATGAACTGTTAATGGTACGAAATAACGAGTAGGGCGTCGAGGAATTAAAAACTGGATATTATTTATTAAAAAGCCAGAACTCACATTACCATTAATTATATTCAGCATAAAAGTTATATTGAACATAGTTCTATGGCTTTTCAGAGTAGGCAGTTTTATAAGGGCAAGTCTAGAAGTATATGGTGGCATATTTAATGGGTTGAAATGAAGACTTCGAAGGCAAAACAGAAGAAACTGCTTTTGGACTGATTCAATGAGATCAATGTATTTTTGATAGATAGGATCCCATATTATAGATCCATACTCCAGAATAGCTTTTACAAGTGATGTGAACAAAGTTTTTGTCACGTAAGGGTCGTTGAACTCCTTTGCCCAGCGTTTAACAAAACCAAAAACTCCTCTAGCTTTATTTACAGTAACCGTGATATGTGAAATAAAATTAAGTTTAGAATCCAACAAAATTCCGAGGTCTAAAATAGTGTCAACTCTTTCTAGTTGATGGCCTCCTAGGACATAATATATCGGTAATCTACATTTTCTTACAAAACACATATATTTATATTTTTTAAGGTTAAGTGCCATGAGATTTATGTTACACTAGTTGTAAAGTGAATTTAAGTCGTCATGAAGATAATGATAATCATCTATATATTGATAACTTAGAAATACTTTCACATCATCTGCATACATCAAAATATTTGAGTAATGAATTACTTGTGGCAAATCATTTACAAATAAGGAAAAAAGTAGTGGTCCAAGGTGGCTTCCTTGTGGTACTCCTGACAGAACGTTTATACATCTAGAGCATGAATTTTTGTAACGAACAGTTTGTTTTCTATTAGATAAAAAAGAGTGTATCCACTTTATACAACGATCAGTAAATCCGATTAAATAAAGTTTTCTTATCAGAAGCAAATGATTAACTTTATCAAATGCCTTGCTAAAGTCAGTGTAAATTACATCTGTCTGTTTTTGTTGGAGGAATGCACGATTTACAATAGTTGTGAGTTGAAGAAGATTTGTAATAGTAGAACACCTTTTACGGAAACCATGTTGATAACATGATAATAAGTTTTCTACTTGATGATTTTTTCAAATAATTTAGGTATTGTACTCAATTTTGCAATACCACGATAATTTGCAATATCAGATTTATTTCAAGATTTATGCAATGGAATAATGTAGGAATCCTTCCATATCAGGAAAATTGCCATGCTCAATAGAATTATCAAATAAAAGTGTTAGAGGACTAGCCAAAGCTTCGGCGCAATTAATAAGAATGCAACTTGGAATCATATCTGGGCCAGAATTAGATGAAAATTTCAGTTTTTTTAACTCTGAACTTAACGTAAAAGTATCTATATATAGTAAAGATACAATGCATCTGAATATGTAGTAGATAAGAAATCTACAAACATGTTGCTAATAATATCATCACAAGTCGATTCATTCTGATGTAATTTCATAGTATAACATGATTTGTTGATTGAGGTATATTCAGCACGACTAACCGAGTACTTTAAGTAATCATAGTGAGAGCCTAATTTTTTGAATTTTTTATACCATTTGTTCTTATTGTTTTTTGCATACGACAACAGTTTGTTATTCCATGGTGGGCCAGAATTTGGTCTAAAAATACGTTTCGGAACACATAAGTCCAAAAGTTCGTATATTTTATTATAGAATAAAATGGACATATGTTGAACATCAGCAAAAGACGATAAAAATGTTCTCCAATTAATACTTTTTATGAAGTAATTTAACATGTGATAATTAGCATGTTTAAAATAAAATGTTTTACAATGCTTTAAAGATGAAGGATTAAAAGTTGAAGTTTGAATAGATAATTGAAGTTCAATTGTTGGATGGTGGGAATCCTCAGGAGTTGTTAAAGGGGATGAGCAGCTTATGAAGTAATCAGTCACATCGTTGATAAAAATTAAATCCAATAATCTAGAATTAGAATTGAAAACACCGTTGACATGAAGGAGATTTAAGTCATATAATACTTTAAAAAATTCATCGTGATTAGGATTCGATTTAGTTTGAACAAAATGATTATATTCTGGTAAATATTTCCACGAGATTAATGGTAAGTTAAAATCTCCAAAAACAATTACCGTGTCGTTTTTATTAGCAAGGCATGACACCAATTTTATAGCTTCAGCATGTTTATCATAAATTATTTGAGTAGATGATGGAGGAATGTAAGAACATGTAAGGAATATTTTTTTGTGGTTGAGTTTTATAAGTATTGATATAAATTCAATATCATATGTGCAATCAATTATCACAGGTTCAGATACAAAACAATTAGAAACAGCAATAAGAACACCACCACCATTAAGTTTATTACTACGATCACGACGAAAAATGTTAAATTTGTTACAAAGGATTTCAGAATTTAAAAAATGTTTATTGAGCCATGTTTCAGTAAATATTATTACATGATGTGAAATGTTAAAACTTTCCATGTAGAGTGATGATATTTTGGTTCTTAAGCCACAAACGTTTTGATAAACGAAAGAGATGTAATCTTTAGATATCTTAATTAGTTTTTTGAATTGGAAGATTCAATTTGTGGGAGGATAGCAATATTTTGTACGTTTGAATTTGTTCTGTAAATATACTCACGTACTAAAGTATTCTTGGGCCAAAAGTTTGGATCCAGCAAAGTTGCAAAAATATCTGAGGAAACAGTGATTTTGAATGATGTGATAGCTCTTGGTTGAGTGAAGTTAAATTTATAAATGGAGATATCTATGTGTTGACCGACATTTTGTTTAATGTAGTAATCAACAGCATCAACAGTAGTATCACTTGCTAGACGAGAAACGAAAATTTTTTTCTTTGGAGGTACAGCTCTTAGAGGATGATGCATCATATCAACGTTACCAACAACTGAGGGTGTATTTTCCAAAATTGGGTAATTATTGCTGAGATTATTTACGGTGGCAGAATTTGAAACAGCTTCCGCATAACTACGTTGTGTATCAATGAATATTTCATTGGTATTTGGACGAATTGAGGGTTCTTCTGTTGTAACGGGATTGTTGTATGAGGTGACAGCAACCGAATCACATATTTCAACTTGAACTTGATCATGTTTTTCTTTATTTGTATTTGTATTCCTGGCAGATTTACGACGTTTAGGAGATGATTGAGGAGGAGATTTTAAGTTATCTAAAGATTTGAAATCATCAAATAATTTTCCATACGCAGATATTTTTTCATTCAGTTTAAATGCTAATTCTTGTATTTCTAGAAATTTGATCTTAGTTTCGTGAAAAAAACGATAGTAGTTAACTCCAATTTTTCTACAGCTTTCACAACACCAATGTAGGCCCTTATTTTTAGAAATAGTTTCCGCGACAAGTCCTGAAAGGCCAGCATATTTAACGTGACAACATTCATGACACAGCCAACAGACAATCATTCTTTCATTATCGTTTTTAATATTGCAGTTTTTTATTAAACATGCCATTATTACGTAGTATATATGCTTTTTAAAATTTTATGTATGATTTTAAGTTATACGAATTTAAATCTGAAATGTTTGCTGGGATATGATATATTATGAATATAACGGACTTTAAATGATATGGCAATACCGTACGATCACTTTAAAAGATTAATATAGTTTTAAAAACTTGGCAGCACTTTACGTGAAAAAGCTGGTATTGTTTATTAATACTATCAAACAATTTATAACCAACTATCAATAGTTGTCTCTTTAATGTATATTGAGTGATTTAAACAAAAAGTTGTTTATATTTTCCGATATAAATGAAAATGAATTTGTTTTATATTTTGCAATTTGAAAAGAAAGTTGAATGCACTTCAGTTATTTGGTACACAGCACACACTATTGAGTTGTTCTACGATATTTATATAAATTTCACAAAAATGTTTATGATATAAAATAACAATTTTCAGGAGCTTATACATGGTGTCTACATTAGACAATTTTTTATCAAGACAAACATCAAACTTAAAACGAATTTATGGAAGGTGGAAATAGTTGCACAAAAACAACAATAAGGCGTCTTCATTATTGTTTTTTATATGTGCAGTTTGACAACTGTAACAACCAAAATAGTAATCAGCTGTTTAATAAAGGTTACCTTGTATATACTCGCATTGATTTTGACGTTTGTTTTGATAAAAATTTGCTTAATGTAGGCACTAGGTTAAAAAACACTTCTATGTATCAGTACAGGGATGGAAAATTTTGTACCATTGTATATGTGCACCAAAATTCGGTGAGGCCTGTGCAAATTATGGACTGATACTTGTATAAAGTGTAAAATAAAGCATTCTAATACAGAATATTACATTGACACCAATATTTATATGAATTTATGCACTTTAGAGTGATTTCCGAAAATGGGCCTTAAATGAGAGCTATGGTAAATTAATGACCGATCCTCAGAAAATTTGGCACTATGATTTAAACTTATATAAAACTTATTTGTGCCAAATATTAACTTGATACAAAAAATGGTATGAAATTCATGCACGTTAAAGTGATCTTCGGAAAAGGAGTTTATATGGGAGCCACGGTTAATTAAGGACCGATTTTTACAAAATTTGGCATAAAGACTGATTCTTATACAATTTCATTAAAATTTCATTAAAATACCCATTCCGGGAGGATATTTGTATGGGGCTAGGTGAAATAATAGACCGATCGTAGAAAGTTTTAATAGTCTTCGTCGTTGTGCCAAAATAATTATTCGTGCCAAATTTTATCAAGATGTCTTTAAAATTGCGACCTGTAATTTGTTTACAATGTTTACATAGACCAGCCAGCCAGACGTGTTGTCCTGACAGGCTGGCTTCTGATTTTTTAGGATTGAGGTAGAAATTTGAAGTGTTGGATAATGGCGGTAAATATATAGGCAATGACAAAAAGATTTTAAAATTCGACTAATTTTTTTTCCGACTTTTTTTCTCGGCACATAGACAGCACTTTGAACGAATAAAGTGTAATATTTCGGTGTTTAAAATCCTTTGACGTGAATCACTCCAGCGAGGGGGCCTTACAGTTACTGCGGTTTAAAGTTGAAAATTTAAAATATCTCAAAATTTAAAATTTTAGTTATTTACATTGTAATTTCATATATTAATAAATCTTGTACAAAAATTATTACCACATGCAAAAGGACAGTATTATCATTACTTGCTGAGTTACACAGAAAAATTAATTGTTTTAAATAATTTTTGCAAAATCTTTTAAATAATAAAAATGATTTTGGGTGCAGTAAAAAAAAAATATTTCTTTAATTTTAAGATACTTTATTTATTGCTGAAAGTACTAAGTTTATATCTTTAATAGTTTAAAATTTACAGGGGTTTATTTGTATTAAATATTTTTTTCAATATTTTTTTAATAATTTAAATACGATTATTTTTACTTGATTACGGTAGGTTTTTTATCTTTTCTGGCATTTGTTGAAGGTTTTTTTGACATTCCAAATTTGATTTGGAGAGCCAATCTGCTAATCAAAAACCTGCCGTTAGAAGTTTTACTGTAAGATATTTTTATGATGATGTTTGACCAGTGTTGCCAGGAGATGAGAAAAAAGAGGCTAAATCAAACAATAAGGCCATGCAAAAGTTTTTTTTTATTTAAATACTTATTTTTTTTTGTTCTCATTAGTTTTTGATATTTTTAAAGAAATTGTAATACAAAATGATGCCACATGTCTTCAAAAATAGATTCTTAGAATCGCACTAAGAAGAAATAGAAGTCATCAAATAGCAGTTATGGCGAGACGATATCAAGGCAAATTAAACCTAGGTGTGTAGGCTGACTAATTTCAGCAGAAAATTTGGCAGTTTATTTGGAAGTTTATATTTACCATATAAGGCATCATTGGGAAAATGAAAAATAATTGTTTTTAAGCGTAACAAAGGTAGAAAATTGTTGGAAAATATCAAAATTAAAAGCTGTTATCTCATAAAATTGGACATTTATTTTAACTTTTCCCACTATATCTAGCAAATGGAACATGAATTGCGTAAAATTATTTGTGATAAATTTTTCTAATATATTTATTGGCAACAAAATGACTAAATGAAAAATCACCCAAAAATTTCTCATACAAATTAGGGTTATATTTCATTTCAAAAAAATTACCCAATGTTTTAAAGTGATTTTTTACAAATTTTGAACCTTTTGGTTAAGCATTTCCAAATTTTTGGGTGATTTTTCGCACTAATAAGATTTTTTCTAAATTATTATTATAAATAATTTCTATGGTTGATGAGAAGATAATTATAATAATCGACTTATTTACTCTACAAATTTAGTTAAGGCACTTTTATTTTTTTTTTTTTTTATAAAATATAAATAATTTCGATTTTTTTTTTTTTTTTTTTGAGAATAAATACACAAAAATACTTAAATGAATGATTTTGCAAAAATCAAATTGGTAATAGTAAATAAGAAATTAGTTTCTTCGCTGTTAAATACTATCATTTTAAATATTTTAATGCAATTTTAAGAAAAAAGAACGAACATTTTTAGGATAAGAGCAAAATAGAAAGGCTAGACTTAGGCTAAACTGGCAATACTAAGTTTGAGTTCTAAACGATATACGTGGAATTTTTTATGTTTAAAACTATTTTCGTATTAAACTTTAGAAATATAATCAGAATCATTAAATTCACCCAAAAATCTATTTTAAAGAAGATTTTATAACGTCATCAGTTTAGAAAAAGTATCCCGTTGCCGTCAAAACTGATTTATTTTTACAGATTAAAAAGTTATCATTAAAATAAATTACAGCAAGTCCCTCCATGTGCTTTATATAATTCTAAGACATTTTTTGGCGTCCAAAATTGCTGAATTAAAATCTAAAAATTTTGCTAATTTTTGAAAAAGTCTTTAAAATTCTGCAATTAAATATTTCATGATCGGAGAGGCGTAAAAAAACTCAATTTTTTCAAGATTTGGAGAACCCAAACTCTGTTATTCAAGAGGGCACATCAATGGGATACGTCACAAACGAAGAAGAATTGCCTCGTTTTTAAATATATGACATCAAATTGCATCATCATGTAGGGGGGCACATACAGTGACCAAAAAGTAAAATAATATTAAAATATTTAAAATTTTGGATTAAAAGTTTGCCATCGTATAACTTTTGACCGAATAGCGATAAAATCATAATATTCAAAGTGATATTGTTCCTGTTGATCAGGAGAGTAGTTCTCTTATACAACACTAACACCAAAAATAATAACTTGTGTGAAAAAAATCAGAAATATGAAAAATCATATTTTTCTAATTTTTCAACTTTGAAGAACTGTAACTAATAACTACATAGATCGTGGATCACATAATTCTGCAATTTGATTACTTATGGTGTTATTAATACAGTGTTGTTAGCCATCATTAAAATAACACATTCAATTAAAAATTTTTTAAATTCGCACGTCTCACCAAAATGATTATATTAGTTACTAAAAAATTTTCCATTTACTAAGTTTATTAAATGAATCAAGTAGATGATTGAAAGAATTAAAAATTTAAATGAGAAATAAACTCACTTGAATTGCTTGAATAATGAAACAACTGTGTTAATTGCAAAATATGAGGTAATAATGAATTTTTTGTTATAATATTACACTAACAGAAATTATAATTGCTATTGAAAATAGTTTCTGTTGTACATTTAAACCAGCATTAACTAACAAATTTTAAATTTAAAACAATTTTTAGCATTTTAAATTTTAAAGAAAATGTTAACATTTTAAAAACGTTTTTTTTTTTTTGGAAATTCATTGTTATATTGAAAAATATATTCATACCTATATTCGCTTTTTAAAAACTAAACATGTATTATTACATAGTGCAACAAGAAAGAATTGCCTCAATAATTCGAACGCAAAATTAAAGCGTACCAGTAGTCCAGCAAAATCCCAAAAGTATTTTTCAGTCAGTTACAATTTTCGTTTTATAGTCTCATGAAGTTCGAATTTTTCTAAACCTTTTTTCAAATTGATTGGAAATAAAAATTATTTAAATTATTTAATTCAAATGTTATTATATGCTGTTACAACATTATATAACCAGATGCTACACCTTTTCATAACATTGTTTAATTTATTTGACTTGACCTTATGTATAAACTACTGAACCGATTAAACTGAAACTTGGCACACATGTATATCCTTGAACGAAGTACTGACTGGATGCCACGTTCATTTCTTTTAATAAAGGGTTGCTTTTCTTCTTAGTAAATAAATTTCAAAATTCCTAAACAATTTGATGACAATAGTAAAAAAATATCACATTATGATAATAGTGGATGGAAAAGAAGTGCGACATTCATGCAGATAAAATAATTCACAATATTTGCTATTCCTTGTGTATATCAAATTTTATGTGAATTGTCTTAGTTACATCAAATAACAGCAAAACTGATTTTTACTGAAAGTGGGCTAAAATTTTGGCGTGGCATCCAACACTTTATCTCATGGTTTTCTTCACAAAGGTACTTGATATATGAAATAAATTTCATTTGGACTTTAAAAAAATAATTATTTTCAAAAAGTATATATATATATATATGTGCAAAATAACAGATAAATCGGTCGAATAATACGATTACTCATATTTTACATACTATCTTGTCATGAAAATTGGGTCTAAAAAAAGAGGGATATTTAACATAAATCTTACTTAATATCTAAGGGAAGCTTTGTAAAGTCTATAAAACAATAAAATCTCATAAATGTACTGAAACTTACTGATTTAAATGTTTTTTATTTACATACATAATGAAAAAAGTTCGAGAATCCATTAAATCGAAATTCGAACTAACTTTGAAAAACCTTTTAGAAATTTAATTAATCTGATGATATACTTTTATTTCACATTGGAATCAATGAAGCAATATTTTATGATCCAAAATCTGTCTCATAGTATTATTAAAATATTATTTAATTGAGCATCAGTATTGTCAGGAGGTGAGAAAAAAAAAAGGCTAAAATCAAGTTCCAAAAATAAGAAGGTTAAATGCCCTAAAAAGTAAGGTCAGAAAAATGTTATCATTTTTCTTTTAATTTAAAAATTTATTCTTTTTCGCTCTCATTAGTTATATCAAATTTTAGAATTTTCTTCATATAAAAAATGGCTCAATGTTATATAATTATTTTTTCGTCAATTTGTGATGTTTTTTGTTTTTTTATTATATTCATGAATAGTTTCAATGATTAATGAAATATTCATATAAAAAATTGTTATAATTATCAATTTGGTAAGTCTATGAAAGTAGTTTAGTTAGTTTTGATTTGTACAATGAAATAAAAATGGTTATGTTAGGTAAGAAATTATTTTCGCGTTTTTGAAATACTAACATTTTCGCTTTTTTAAGGCAATTTTAAAAATCAAAAAAGGCAAGAAAATAGCTAGAAGCTTAAACAAAAATTTTAAGGCTAAAAGCAAAGTAAAAAGGATAAATTTAGCCTTAAAAAAGCCAAACTGGCAACATTGTTGAACATCGACAATAAAAAATTTAAGAAAGAATACTGAATATTAGAATAGTTTTACCATTTTAGTATTTTTTTAGTTTTAATTTTCTTTAGTACTTTAATAAACACTTTAGAGTTAATTATATATTATCTCGAGAATTTCCGGTACAAATTTACTGGGATTTTTTTAAATTTTTTACTTCCTCATTCTCGGAATTTTTTCAGGAATTAAAAACTTCAAAAAATTTGCATTTTTATCATTTTTAAAGATCAATAATTCCTTTTAAATTTGATTTTTGATTGATCATAAACAAACAAAGACATGGTTAGGTGATTACATAATTATATATATATATATATATATATATATATGATACAGTATATATATATATATATATATATATATATATATATATATATATATGATACAGTATCCTTTCTTAGTTTGTTGTGAATTAGCAAATATAAATTTTTTCATGTTATTTATAATAGTTAATATCAATAAAGAAAATAAATTGTTTTAGAAAATATATACTTATTACTGAATAAATATATGAATAAATATTATTTAAATGTCTTTTGTATATACACTCTACTTATACGAGTACATAGTATGTATTATATTTTATAATAATTATAGAAATATAAAATATGATAACTTCAATATGGGAAATTAATTAAATGATTGTTCAGGAAAATCCAATTGAATACTTAGGTAAAAGATTCAAACATACACATGAAGCTTAAGGTGACTCACTCCTATGGAAATGAAAAAATGTGTTTCTGTTTCCTTCTGTAAATTTTTCTTGGTATGTTTTATGAAGTTAAACAAAATATTTTGGATCTACTGCTGATCGTTCGTGAAATGGAACGTTTTTAAAAAAAATTATTCCTTGAGTTTTTTTTTTCTAAACTAAACTCAATTTTTTCTTATTCCACAAAATACCTATTTTTCACAATATTAGTTTTTATTTTTAATGAAATTCAAATTTTTATTTTTTTTTTTTAATTTTTATTTTAATATTGTTACAATTTCGTGGTTTATCAGACACTCAATTTGATTTAAAATTTTACATAAACATACATAGTCAATAAGAGCATTAAAATTTTTCTTTTGATAAGAACTATCCATTTGAATTAAAATTACAGCAAATGGTAATAGAAACAATACATATTTTTACGTTATGTATTGTTTCTATTATCATATATTCTATATAAAAAATATACAAAGGTTTATAAAATATGACAATTTAATGTACTAATAATGTTTATTAATTGTAAAACGTTAAGTAATATGATAAATTGCAGTGTTATTCTCGTCAGCCCTTGAAAGAGATGCGTGATTCTAACGAAATTAATAAAATGTCAAATAAAATATATATATATAGAATTTCCCAGAAAATTAGTGTGTTTTAGACCACTTATGTTTCCTATAGTGTTGTCTTTAAATCTGCATAGTTTCATTTAAACTTTTTTGAAATTTGTTTAACAATATTTTTAAAATTTTGAAACAGTTTTAAAAAAATCAACATTTTTGGTAAGCACGGAAAGGGCTTTGAATTATTCCAGAGAAGCAGAAATATATTTTTCAGTAATTGTGGTTCAAATTTAATTATGAATAGCATTTAAAGCAAAAATTTTTTAAAAAATTAATAATTTGTTTGTACACTAAAACACATTAATGGTAAGGAGATTTCGCAATATCTTTAATGTTTTTTAACCGAATTTTTCTTTTTATATCTTCGTTGATAGATAATTATATGTAGATTAGGATTTTCTAATATTTTGTTACAAATCGAAATATGTAATAGCTAACTTTTTATAAAAACTGTAAAAGAGTCATATTTTCCCCATATACATACTTCAGATCAGATTCGGCACGGTTTAACAATATCCGACTACACTAGTATTTCAAACAATATCTTTTAATAATAAAATAAACAATTATAGAAGGATTACGGTCAAACTTCAAAATTTGCTAAATTTTGGTGCAGTCTAAGGTACAGATATGAATTTGCTTTAGCATTTTTATATAAATAATACTATTATTAAATATTCTATATAAGTTAACATTATATTTGCTTTCTTCTTATGAGAGTAAACATTTTTAAACAAAAGTAAATCTCTGTTATGTGTAAATAATAACACTTTAAGTTTAATTGTGTAACATGTACAAAATCACATCAATCATTTTTTTAAATTGATGCTAGGAAAACTATCATAATTTTTTTAATTATTCGTGTGAATAGAATGAGTAAAGAATAAAATACATTGTTCGAATAATCAAAAATCAATTCTTGGTTTTATTAACATAAAACAAACTTAAAAATTATAATTCATTAACAAAAAATATCCAAGCATTGAGACCATATTCAAATAACAGATAAATTATATAATGAAATTAAATTTCTTTTAAAATTATCATTCATAAAGAACATAATTAATCATTTTGGCTTTGAAGCGATTGCTTTTTTAATAAAAACAAATGTGTAGAAAAATCCCTTCACTTACTATTGATGGCAGAAATGCATAGCATTAAAATCAAACCTAGTTTTTCTGTTCTCTTTAGATTATTCTGAATAAAGTTAATGATCATCAATATTGCTAAAATCTTTTCTTTTCATTTTTGATATTACTTATTGATTGAGATCAGTTAACAAACCATCATTATACATTTCAGAACCTTCGGTTATTTCCACATCTCTTGAGGCATTAAAATAATTTTTGAAATAAATAATAAACGAAAAATTCTTAAAAATAAAATATTCGCATATACTTCTGTGTCACTTTTCGTTGAATATTTAAAGAAATTAATTGGGCTGGAAATTTTCCAGAATTTAATAATAACTCATACGTTTCCCGTTTAATCTAACTTTAAGCTATATATTTTATTTTTTCCAAAGAATACCGAAACTTCAGTGTCCCTGAAAAGCTTTAACCCGAAATCTATTAAAACGTGGTTTACACATATATCCTAACGAAATTTTCAATCATTTTAAACAGGGTTTTCTAACTAAACAAAATGTTTACACTTATAATTTCAAAAGGGCATAATAATTTAACAAAAACTCGTGTTGAGAAATTATTGGGTTATTCGATTAATCGTTAAAAATTTATCGAATAATTTTTTATTCTATATTTAAAAATTTTGTTCTTTCGAAAGAAATAAAAAATTTGTTCCTCTAATAATCGAATAATTTCTGTTCGAATGACAACCCTAATCATAATAAAGACAACTGATTTTCAATATTTTGGACCGAAAGTAGTGTGTTTTTTTTCAGCTCTTGATATGTATTTGTTCTTGTTTAGGGTTTCTCTTATTGTTTCATGAGATATAGCAACATCACATTTTATCTTTCAGAGTTATCGCTGAGAATTTTTATTAATACTGTACTTTGTACAAATCCCTGTCTAACAAATTTAGGACTAAAAGCGTGGATTCACAAGTATTGATGTTAAGACTGTTGGACAATTTATTTTTTATTAGTGATAATTTGGAAAAAAGACGCTTTGCAGGGGCACTGTTATGTGCCAAAGAAAAAAAAAATAATAATAAATAAGGATATATTCAGTCATCAAATCCATTTTTTAATTTTCACAATCCGGTCCAAAGAGATTCGGCATTTGATGTTTTAAATAACAGTTTAAATTTATTTATAAATTCTTCGGGATCTTTTTTACAACACTATATTGTGAAACAATCTCAAAATAATTAATTACTTCATTGGAATTAATATATAATTATGGTTATAATAAATCAATTGGATTATGTCAATTGAAGTTCTTCGCAAAGGCATGTTCAAAATATAACAAGTAAAGCACAAAGAATATATTTACAGACTAAAACGTATAATTTTGTGTTTTACGATTGTAAGTATCACATTAAAGCGCGTGTAATAATAAATAAGTTTAAAAAAATTCTAGGAATTGTTTCAAATAGCACCAGAAAAGCATTTGAAAAAACATTTGCTTGGTAGGTAGATTAAAGGGTATGTGTTGTTTTTTGTTGTAGAATCTTCTTAATTTCCACCATTATAACATTTTTTTTTTTTTTTTGTAAAACCTGTTAAAAAAGATTCACTCGTTAAAACTAAAAGGAAAAAATGCAAAGGTATATAAAATTACCTAATTTTTTGCAATAAATTGAAAAAAAAAAAATAAAATTTTTGTTCATTGTAGAAACATTATCTTGACATACTATATCTTCAACTTTAAATTCTTTTAGATATAGAAAATTTCAACATTCAGTCATATTCATGTCTGAAATGCCATTGCTTAATTCTGCAAAGATCGGTCTATATTATATTAAACCTCCCATAGAAGTCATCATCATTGAAAAAAACCCTATAATGTTTGCATCCATCTTTAAACCCTTTTCTTGTACATAGATTATCCCAACTAAAAATTTTAATAATTATAAAAAGTAGTGCAACTACTTACGGGTAATGACTCAAATAGGTAGTATTTTATATCATTTGTTGTACTAAACAATTAAAATTTAAATATTTTTCTTTTTTGAGGATTTTCGAGTTATGATTTTTTTATAACCAAAATTAAATACGTATTTTAGACTTGAATGTATTGAATTGGTTTTTGATATTTTTTATAGAAATTTTAATATATTCATAATTAATACCCAGCAAAATGACTCAATGAAAATCAGCCATAAAATTCCCATTCAAATTTGGGTTATATCTCATATGAAAAATAACACAATATTTTAAAGTGATTTTTAGCATTAAAAAGAATTTTTTTTTAATTATTTTCATAGTTTCTATGGTTGATGAAGTATATTAAAAATAATAATAATCGACTTAGTAACTCCACAAATTAAGGTACTTTTAATTTGGAAAATGAAGCGTCGCAGACGAAATTTTTTAACAAATATAACTTCGATTTTTTTGTGCGAATAAATACACGAGAATGCTTAAATGAATAATCCTGTAAAAATAAAATTAGTAATATCAAATAAGAAACTAGTTTCTTCGTTGTTGAAATACTAATATTTTAGCCTTTTTAAGGCAATTTTAAGGATCAAAAAAGGCTATAAAAAAGCTGGAAGCTAAGACGAAATTTTTGGTACTAAGAGCGAAATAAAAATGCGAGATTTAGCCTTAAAAAAGCTAAACTGGCAACACAACTGATAGTAGAACCAATTGTGGTAATAAAATATCTAATAAACTCACTAAGCCTTGTGTCTATTACACTGTGCGACAAATGGTAGGGATCAGTGATCGGGAAGGGTTCAAACTACCGCGGAAAGTTATATCGGTAAAAAAGAAGTTATACGTGTCCCGGCGTTTCGCTGGGCCACGTCTAGGAATCGAGATATGTCGATTTGAAGTTAGTAACTATCATATAGGGGAAATTGTGACCTTTGGTGGTCTTTTTTTTGACATAACTCGAGAACCACCAGTCCGATTTTGCTGAAACAAATTTAAAAAAATTAGGAATTACAATTCCTTTAATCTGTTCATACAACGTTTTGCTACATAAGCAACAGTTTCGCAGTTATAAATAAATGTATGAAAAAAAACTATTTTTTGCCTAAAAAATTGATTTTTTTTATTTTTAATTCATAAAAAATCCAAAACGGTAAAAAAAAGTGTCAAGTCCTATTACTTTCACGTAAAGTCACATAACCTTTAAACAAAATGAGACATAGATCATGAAAATCGATGGACGCGTTTCGCTTTTATTCACAATTAAGTGAAGGTATGAATTCAAGAATTTGCTCGTGATATGCTCAAAATTCCTTGGAAAAAACATTGATAACTTTTTTTTATGATTTTCAGAATTAAAAAAAAGTAATAAACGAAAGGTTAGTTGATTTTTATGGTAGCGGTAACAAACTAAAAAATGGTCATAAGTGTGCATGGACAATTAAAAGGAAAAAAGGAAAGTCCACTTTTTTAATTATTTGATGATCATGATTTTTTTACACAAATTGCACCCACATTTATGAGTGGTCATGTTTTAGAACGTTTCGAAAAATTTAAAAGGCACACGAATCAGGTTTATAGCCAGCCTTAAAAGATGCGCGAATTCATAAGTACCTCTCAGTAAAATATTGAAAATTACGTAGTATTTATAGGTGTTCACTGATCGATTTTTGTCATTCAACAAGTGTCTCCGAACGCGTAAAGTACGGTTTCTTTTAAAGTGATTTATTTTGTTTCGTTTGTGGCAAAAGAGCTTTTTCAACAAATGCTGCATTACTCACTGAGCAAGTGGAGCGCGCTTTTAAACTTTATTTTAATTCGAGGCGTTTCGTGGGTCCCAGACAAAATTTGTAAAACGTGCTACAATGGTCTTAACATGTGGATCCAAGGGAAATGCAGTTCACTTCGTTTTGGTGTACCAATGATTTGGACTGATCCAGGAAAGCACAATTCCGACAACTGTTACGCTTGCGCAAACAAAATATGTGGAGTAAATCGTAAAGACCTTAAACGAAGAGTTTACATATCTGTTAAAAGTGCACAAATACCTCTACCGTATTCGGATGAAATACCAATTCCATCGCTTCCAAGTCCTGACAGAGAAACTTCTTTTTCTATTGAAACAATGGATCAATCGGATTTCACCTATAAACCAACACCAGAAGCCGGCCCATCGAACAAAATAATTCCAATATCACAAGCAAGAATGGACAAGATTGTTGCAGAATTAAACCTTTCTTAACGTGAAGCAGAAAAACTTGCCCAGCTTTTGAAAGAAGGCAACAATTTGGAGCCTAATGTCAAAGTCACCGGATATCGAAGACGACAATTGCTATTCCAACGGTACTACACACTCAACGAAGGGAACACATTTGTTTACTGCCACGATATAAAGGGACTGATGGAGGCGATGGCCATTAATTATGTCGCAGCTGATTGGCGAATGTTCATCGATTCTTCGAAATCAAGCCTGAAAGTCATTTTGCTACATAAATATAATAAAAAACCAAGCATTCCCATTGGCTACAGCACAGACATGAGCGAAACATACGATTCCACGAAAATAATTTTGGATAAAGTTTGCTACACTGATCACATGTGGCGGATCAGTTGTGATCTGAAAGTCGAGGCGATGCTAAAACATGTGTTTCTTGTGTCTTTGGGATACTTGATTTAAAGGAAACCAATACGAAACGCATGAGTGGCTTGCTCGAGATCCAACGGAGAAAGGACACAACTGCGCAAATGATCCACTGGTGCCAATGGAGAACGTCCTCATGCCCCCTCTCCATATCAAACTGGGAATCGTAAAAAATTTCATCAAGGCCATTGTGAAGCAACCGAAAATTCTTGATTGTTTGGAAAATATTTTCCCACGAATCAGCGAAGCAAAATTGAAGGAAGGTGTTCTGAATGGGCCGGGTATACGAAAGCTCATGAAATCAAAGGAATTTAAAGGTGCTTTAGACGGTAATGATTACTTTGCGTGGAGGGCAGTGAAGAAAGTCATACGATATTTTTTGGGAAGTACGCGAGCACACAATTATCCCGCTCTTGTGACCAAGATGTTGCACTATTTTCAGAAAATTGGAGTGAATATGTCCCTCAAAATTCACTTCTTGCATCAACATTTCGAATACTTTAGCAAGCAGCTAGCCTCAGAACATGGCGATGTCAAGTGGCAATGCCAATGGAAACGTGACATAAAGGCAAAAGGCTCGATTCGCTGGTGGCTGAAATTTATTGGTGGTCGCAAAAGATGTACGATCCCGACAATGAAGATGAAGAAGAAGAATATACAATGGGAGTTTCCTCCGAGGGTAAGTCACAAAAATGAAGTTAACTGACTGACTAAAAACAATTGATTTTTTCCAGATGAAGACAGATCCTCATCCGGTACAGACTCTGGACAAGTGGGCGACTCACCACGCAAGAAAGTAAAGGGCGCAAACAAACGAAAATAAGTTTTGCGTTCATCGATTTTTATAACCTATGTATCTATGTAATAACCTAATAATTACCTGTAATAATTTTTAATTTTACGTGTTAATAATTATAATAAATAATATATAACAAATATTATCCAAATTCATTGAAACATAAAATCAATATTCTAGTCAAAATGAGATACCTTCACTTAATTGTGAATAAAAGCGAAACGTCCATCGATTTTCATGATCTATGTCTCATTTTGTTTAAAGGTTATGTGACTTTACGTGAAAGTAATAGGACTTAACACTTTTTTTACCGTTTTGGATTTTTCATGAATTAAATATAAAAAAATTCAATTTTTTAGGCAAAAAATAGTTTTTTTTCATACATTTATTTATAACTGCGAAACTGTTACTTATGTAGCGAAACGTTGTATGAACAGATTAAAGGAATTGTAATTCCTAATTTTTTTAAATTTGTTTCAGCAAAATCGGACTGGTGGTTCTCGAGTTATGTCAAAAAAAAAAAAAAAAGACCACCAAAGGTCACAATTTCCCCTATATGATAGTTACTAACTTCAAATCGATATATCTCGATTCCTAGATGTGACCCCGCGAAACGCCGGGACACGTATAATTTCTTTTTTTACCGATATAACATTTCCCGTTGGTTTCATCCCATCCCGATTTTGACTGTCGCATAGTGTTATATAATACACATGAGTGTTTCCCGTAGACTATAAGTCTGATTGGGAAGTTTTTCTTTAATATTAATAATTTTTTTTCTGAAGACGAAAACCGACGCTGAAAGTCATCGTATTTTGGTGCTTTACACAAAAAAAGTCAACAATAATAATAAAATAATTCAGTGAATTAAACTAGCACCTCTCACCAAAATGATTATATCAATTACTAATAACTGTAAAAAATGAAAAACAGAAAATTTTTTTGCTATTAAAAAATTTATTAAATTATCAAGTAGGTGATTGAAGGAATTAAAAATTTATATGAGAAAAAATCTTACTTGAGTTTTATTTTTAATATTTATTTTATTTTGTTTTTGTTTGAATATAATTATTAACTATTGTAACATGAAACAACTGTGTTAATTGAAAAATATAAGCCAATAATTTTTTTGTGTAGTTGAGATAACTTTTCGTGAGTGGTTTGACGATTTAAAAGTGGCGATTTCGATGTGCGGAAAAGTTTGAAAATTAGGAATATGAGGCTTTGCTCTATCAATTCTTGTATCAAATGCAATAAATGCTTTCATAGTCATTGGGAGTAGATCAGACAACAATTTCCAAATCAAGGAAATTGGGTACCACATAAACTGAAGACAAGAGACTTCTGAATGACTTCCAAATGTATGAAATGAAGTTTCAGCACCACAAAACGAAATATATCCTCCATGATAATGCAAAGCTCGTCCATTCAGAAAAATTGACACCTCAATATTTAATGGGCTCAAAATGGTGTCATCTATTATGCGTTACTAAAATTGGATAAACTATCACGAGATAACTTTGCCGAACACAATTGATATGAAAAGAGCATTGAAAGAAATTGGTCCAGAATATGTGAACGGACATGATTCCATAACTTTCCATCATGTCAACGTTTGGCCTCATGTTGCGCGACCATTTAAAAAATATTTGGAAACAAATGGTTCAGAAGTTTGATTACTATACAACATGATACAATAAGAGTATCACATCAACCATCTCTATCTATTTATCTATATGTCTATCTATCTATATTCTAACATTATGTTTTTTATCTGCCCAACAGTTTTGGAGTTGTTCAGAAATTAGTGTCGAAAAAACTATTTTTCATGCAAAATTAAAGAATTTTTTCCCCGAAAATTTCTTTTAAGAAATAAAGCTGGCAAAAGTATATAGTTTTTAATCCTTTATCATAAAGCCAGTAGTATCATGAATATAATAAGCCATATATTATTATATTCCTGATACTATCGATATAAAAAAAAGCAAGGTCTGATGCTAACATAAAAAATATAAACTTTTTTGCATTTTCAATTTTTAAAAGAATTTTTAAACAAAAAAATTTTTAATTTTGCAAGAAAAACATTTTTTTCGGACACTATTTCTAATTAACTCTGAAAATATTGAGCATGGCGCACCATTTATATAAATCGTACACACCGTTCTTGAGTTATAGTGAAATATACTAGCGTAATGACCTTGTTATTGGCGAAATATTATACACGCCTATAAAAAAAAATCCAAACTTGATGGAAACAAATCAAAGCAGACTCATGTTTAGCACATCAAAATCCACATAGTCCAACTCTTCGTATTTAAGGGAGGATTTTTTTTTGCCGAACAGTGTTATTTATAGCTCCGTTAATTTCAATAATATGTACAAAAACAATCATTAAATTTCATTCTAACCTTTTAGCCTCTTAAAAGTCCTTCATTAATATTTGTTAATATAAGTAAGGTATTTTTCGCATATACATAATTATAGACAATTCTAAGGATCCTTGTTCTCCTTCAATTAATTTGCAATTTAATGAAATTTAATTATTTTAAATTACCCATTCACGTTACACGAACGACTTAGTAAAAGTCTAATGGAATTAATTGAATAATTAATGCATGTCATTTTTTTAAATGTTTTATAGACATAAATAAATTTACATAATTTGTATACATTTTTATTCTAATTTTTTTAAATTAGCAAAAGGTCACTTTACAGAAGAAGATATAAAAAATCCTTTTTGCTGTCAAGGAAATACGGACGAAAAGAATATCTCACAGTCAACTCTTTTGTTTTCAAGAATAACCATAAAAAAGCACAAGAACTTTTAGAGAACAAGCGAGCCCATAAGAAAGGATACTATATAATGTTTATTAATGGCTGAAAGTCATAAAAGCTGTACAAAATAAAAGAGTGAATATTAAATTTACTTTTTTTTAATATTTAATTTTTTTTCTCAATAAAAAAAAGTATTTTAATGACAAAAATTTAATAAATGGAACAATTGATGTTGAAAATTAAAATAAAAAGGGAAATGTATTAGGTAAACTAATCAATATTGGCAGGCTGTTGTTTATAGATCTAAAAACTTTCGTAATTTTTTTAAATTGTTAATACACTCATGTACCCATATGTAGGTTTTGGATGTATTGGAGGTCCCGTTGCGTGTTGATGAGAAAAATACAGGAAAATGTCAATAATATAAAAATTACGGGCTCTGTAAATTTTCTCCAAAAAGAATTTTCTTTTGAAGTTACTCGTAGAGAAAAACATGGTTACAACATTATCACCACAACAATATTGTGTATTTTCTTGAATTTTAATAACTCTGTGTTCGTGATAACAACGTTTTGTTTAAATTTTGTCATTTAACATTTACACTCAATAAAAATTTTAATATAATTAACTGCAAAAATTATGTATATGTTTTTAAATATTTTTACCAGAAACAAAATTTTGTTAATATGAAAAATATCATAACCTTGTTCTTAAACCATATTCTTTTTTAAACCATATTAATGTTATTCCCATGACAATAAAATATAAATAAATTTCATACAAAACTAGTGGAAAAATTTGGGTTATTAATGTTTGTAATTCTCATCTAGTTTTTATATGAATAAATATAAATAGACAAGGTTTGGTTATACTAGATGTGATTCAAGCGATATAAGATATTGATTAACTAACTTTAAAGGGTTACGAAATTGTACTTGAATTCAAATATAATGACTATAACGGCTGATTTAAAATTAAATAATGCTTCTCAACCTTTCTCAATGCTTTTCGAACTTTTTGTTTATGTTAACAATAATTAACATATCTGTAGAAATTATTAACATAGCTATAAACATACAACATTGAATGAAAAGCTTTCACCATTGTTTATAAGTATGGCAACACTAAATGTTGAAGCTGCTAACATTAATATCGAAAGCTCTAAAATTCGAATATACTAGTTTGAATATTGTAGAAAGAAATAGAGCTTCCGAGAAGCATCTAGAAGGTGATGCAGTGTATATGAATTGGCCCTGAGAACACCATTGGGTCAGTTTAATTGGAAGCATCGTTAAGTAAAGACAAATTAAGTGCCTTAGCTGTGTATTCTTGTAGATTATTAAAGTGTGTTGTATAAAGTGTGTAATTTAAGTGTGTGTGTGTTAGAACACAAGTGACTATTTAAGCTGTTGTTGTTGTACATTAAAAATAAAATAAAGAGTCGTTACAATTTTTAAACTACTAAAAGCGGTTTTAATTTGCAATCAAAGTACCGGTTTATTTATAAGGAAATAAACCACAGTTTTTGAAAGGTAAAAATGTAATAATATTCATATATATATAAGTAGAATTTATAAAAATTATATTTCATTAATAGGCTTTATTTTAATATATGATAAAACGGCATAATAATATGACAAAATGAAATAATAATATGATACAATTGGATAACTATGTGATTATATGGGATAATAATGTGATAAAATCGAATCATGATATGACAATATGGTATATTAATATAATAAGATGAAATAATATTGCAATAACATCAAATCATAATCTAATAAAATAGGATAATGATGCACATAATTGAACAAGACTAGAATCATAACATGAAAAAACAAACCATTAAATCCGACACAATATGACAAATTAGATTCATAATAATTATTACTTATAATCATTTATATTTTGCGCTGTGGTCATATGTTCCAATCATAATATGTTGCTCTTAGATTATGGTCCCTATAACTATTTTTTTGTCTCTGCGTGTAGACGAAAAAAAAAATCCGCAAATTTATTTTGCTAAAATAAAGCCCATGTATACTATGACACTTTTGAAAATGTTCTGTTATGAAAACTGTTATATTATATGATGACATTTTTGGACACAATCAACTTTCGTTAGTAATGGTTCCAACTCTGGGAAAGATTCTGGCTTGGATTGAAATAGTGCCCTTGGATATTAGGATATTTGAAGTTATGACATGCACTCTCTTCTTACATTTAACTTATAAACAATAATATTCTTTAGACCACCCATGAAACGTATTTGATTTAAAAAAGTGTTGATTTTGATTGCTCCACCTGCAGTTACTGGCAGATGGGGCTACAAAAATAATGTATGTCGTAAACCGGCCAGTCGACTTTGACCTTTGTTCTAAAAAAGGTCTTGAAAGTAACGAAAATAAGTCTTTAATTTAAACATACAAATTAGAAATTTTTGACATATAATTGTTGGAGCAAATGGTTGCTTGAAATTCAAGTGTTGCCGATTAGCCAAAAATTATAAAAGCTGACATATTAATATTGTTACGTATAAAGACCAGTTTTACTTAAAAAATCGGAGAAATATGTTAAAAACAGACAAATTTTTTTTTCACAATAACTCCCAAATTAATAAATATGTGCAATATAAAGAACTTTTTTCTTTGATATTCGTAAAAAAATAAAACTAAATTTGTAATGTAAGATGAAGACATATTAGATGTGTAACAAATATAACTTATTTGTGAATTCTGGTATTTGAATAATAAATACAATAGCTTTCTTGATAAAGATGCTGATTCTGGGATGAAAAAATTACATTTTAAGTGTCCAAAGCACGCTATAACGGAAATAATATTTTTTACTTTTAATTAATCTTAAAAAAAAAAAAATACAAAATATTCGCTACTCTATTAATTTTACTCATTTAAATGAATTTGATAGATATTTTGAAAATATATTATTATTTAAATATTTGCCAACTATTGTGAAACATGTTATCAGTTTTCCATATATCACGTCAATTTTTAAAATAAAAGAAGTGAAAAAGTGTTTATCTCTAAAAATTTTAACACGCCAACTTTTCTAGTTAATCGGCAACACTTAAATTTGACAAATGTGACTGTTTGATTCAACAATAATTTAAAAATACTCACTATAGTGATCCAAAAGGTCATGCTAAACCCTGCATTTAATTGCAATATTTGTGATTGAATTGATACCTCAAAGACGGATTTTGGTACATCTGCGCTGGAATAGTTTGCATATGTGGCAAAATGTATTGCTTTGTAAAAACTACAAATCTTACTCTAAAAAATAATAAAACCGTTGCTAACATGCAACAGGCTATGGTAGGTCCATATTAAAACAAGGGCCTTTTTAAAAAAAGTTCATGTATAAATGTTTACTTTGATTGCTTGCAACTTCACAAAAAGTCATAATAGGCTAAAAAAATTATATGTCAAAAATTTCAAATTTTTATTTTGAATAAAAAAGCTTATATAGATTTTTTTTTCGCAAAATGTTAAATCAAAGAGTTATAGTGTAATACAAATTTTAATTACTTTTAGGACATTTTTGAGAACGATCGACCCAATTTTTACACACATATGTATATTTTTTTTAGTCTCATCTTCGAGAAACTGTCGCTGGAAAATGCATATTCGAAAATTTTGTCTTCATGGGTAATCTAATATTCATACATCTGCATTTCCCCGCGATACTTATGTCTAAGTATTAACTAAAAACTAAAAGATGTTTTTGAATTATTACATGTTGAAATAAAAAAGTTAAATTCGTCAAGCCCAACTATATGATACCCTCGGATCATCGGATTTTCGGACGTGGTCTTATAAATTGTGAACCAATTTGAAAGTATGATTTGTACTTCCATAAATCTTATGTGTGTTAAATATAATATGGGATTTATGCACGCTAAAGAGATTTTTGTATGTAAAAAACTTACTTCTCCAAACTACTCTCCTCTGACATATATTATTTCTAAAATAATTGTACCTCGTTTGTAAAACCTTAATCTAATGCTAACAATTTTTGAACTTTTATATTTTTAAATTTTGGTTTTTATAGGCTGCCAAAAACAATGTCCACATTTATCCGGCAAAGAGTTAGAAGCATTTCATGGATATTAGTTCAATAAAAATCTTAACCCACTAAAACTAGAAAAATGTTCAAAAAAAAAAAAAAACTAAAAGCAACTTAAATTTTTATAATTATACCCTATATCACTATACATAGCGATATCTCACACTATAAATTTCTATGTCGGTACAACGACGTAAGTCTGGCTAGTTTGCGAAAGTCAATATAAATCGAATGCGCAACATACAGGTACCAAATTTGAATGTAATTTAATAAAATTTAGATTTCTTTTGATTGATTTTTATAAATAAAAAGTGAGTCGAATGCAGGAAGAATCATTTCGCGTTAATCATTTCGTGCAGGGATCGCAAAAGTTATAGCGGTTTTAAGTTGAAAAAAAATAATAATTTTTACAAACTAGATGTTTATATACAGTTCTTGCAAAATTATGCACCATATCAAAACCTGCTGAATTATTAAAATAAAATTTATAATAATTATTTGATGGTATTAGTGTAGCCTATTTTAAAGTTTCTCAGTAAAATTTAAAAAACTTTTCTTTATACTAAAATTCACGATTTTTAACAATTTTCCGGAAAAATGGCGTTCGAATCTAAGTTATTTCTCATATATTTTACGAAAATATATTTTGTTAGAATTTATTACAAAGAAATTGGGAACCTTTTTTAACCCAAGTAAAATTGTTTTGTTCATAATATTTTTATTTTTTGAATTTTTTTGATGCTCCCCTATATTTCCGTCAAGCATTACAAGTAGTACCTAATTATGCCAATTATGATCAGATGGATGTGCCTTAGTGAAATCTGTTTTGATAAAAGCGTCCCGTTTTCAAGAAACTTTAAAAATTAAAAACAATTGTCATCAAATTCGACTACACTGTATTTAGCTGTTCAAAGTTTTCACAATAAAAAAGAAGGTGCCGAATTTATCCAAAGAGTCCGATTAGTTTATATAAAATCGAATGAGATCAAAAAGTGTATTCGTGCGAACAAAAAAAAAAAATGTAGATGAATGTGAAAAAGTAATTTTAAGCCCATTTTCTGTGATCCGTTTGTTTAAAATAGCATTACCATAAAACTTATTGTGGATTCGGCCATTTTTGATAATGACTAATATATTGTCATATTTTTATAAAATTCAGCAAGAGCTTTTTAATAAGCAATACAGAAACGTAATTTTTGTGATTTTTAACTGCGAATAACCCGTGTACCACTTCGCTTCAGTTAATTGTTCATAAATGTTTTTGATGCACGACTTATTTTAGTGATAATATTCCTAGCATTATCAAGAAAGATTAAAATCCACTATTTCAAACTTAAGAAGAAAAATATTTTAAATTTTATATAAAAAATTTATTCTTGTTCCCATTAATTTCCAATTATATCCGAAACCATTGAGCGGATAATAAAATAACGTTAACATAACTTGAGGATAATTTTGTAGACTATCTATTGGAGTTTATCTAAATTGGACAAACCATTCACCTACTTTTTTTTAAAGGATTAAAGGATTTCTTTACCGACCATGGACTTTAAACAGTATATATGAGACGCCAAGATGAAGCTATATGCCAAAATATGACTGAATTACACATAAGATTTAAAATGGAAGTAAGTAAGAATTGTTATGTAAACATTATAATTTAATAATGCTATTTCTTTTATTTTGTGTTACTATTTAAAGAAGAAGGTTTGCAATATCTTACATACATGTTTATCAATTACTGTATCAAAAAAAAAAAAAAAAAAAAAAAAACATTCATCTCAAGTCTTTACACATACCACCGGTAATTTCAATAAGGTTAGGTGGGGTAGGTGGGGGTATGCGTAAAATTTTCGAGTGAAATATAAATGCTTTACCACAAGTGACAATTTCTACAAGTTTCACAAAATAACCAAATTTATTCACAATTTTACACAAGTGAAAAATTAAATAAAATATAATATATTAAAAGCAAACAAACCAAACAAAAAATAAAATTTTATTAAACATACAAAAAACAGACACTTGCAAATGGTAGAAAAATACTATTAAATCAAAACAAAATGATTTTCAATTTATTTCATTTTTTGTTGTGAATATTTTTTTCCTTTCACTTGAAGTTTTATTTGGCCGGTGGGTTTTGGCAGAAATAAATTTGCACGTAAAGTTTTTTGTTTATAAATAAAAAAGTTGGAAAAAAAACATTTATTTTTAAATGGGGATCTGCATGGGTAAATGTTTTCGTTATTTTTATATTCTCAATCACCATTAATAGTGTAAGAGGGTATACTAAATGTGTCATTACATGTGTAACACTATGAAAACATCATATTCTTGGTCCATATGAAAATCTGTGTCAATTTAGCTATCGTCTGTCAGTCCGTTATTTGTTGTTTTTCTCAATAGTTTGGTATTTAAAATCATCAAATCGGTTCAGTGGAAAAAAATTGTAGAATAATATCCGCAAAAAAAGAAAACTCTAAGGCTGACAATTTTTCATTAAAATTCTATAATTTGATAGTTAGATAAAGAATTAAATAAGAGATAAAGTAAAAGTAAAGTAAAGTAACCTTTTTAAACGCCTTTACCCCCCAAGACTTGAAATTTCTAAATATATTAGGAAATTGTGTCGGCATTACCAAAAATCGACTTTTTAAATATTTTAATTAAAAAAGTAGCAAAAAGTAAAAAAATAATAAGATTTTCAAAAAGTACCGAAGGTATGTTTGATATATTTCTGATAAAGAAAGATACTATTTTAAATTTATTTTTATGTTTTTAGTTTTAAAGATTCTTAGAGTATAAATTTTTTACATTTTTAACGTTCGAAGGTTCAAAAACCACCAATTTATATCTATTATTCCTTTTTAGTAGAGAAAAATGTAGCTAATTGGGCTTGTGAATTTCCATCCACATAGAACCACATATCTTTAATTTCATGTTTCTACGTTAATTATTACAAAAAATAAATAAATAAATAAATAAACAAATAAATAAATAAAGAGAAATATTAGAATAACGAAAAAGTACCACAAAAACATCTTCAATTTTATGCTTCTAGGCTGAATATTACAGAAAATTCAAAAAGAACCATTGGAAGAACAAAAAAATGCCACAAAGTCCCCCCTCTCGAAATCTTAGCCACATAGGACCATGTATATTTAATTTCGTGTTTCTTTTTTTAATATTAAAAGAAACTAAAAAATACCATTAGAAGAAAGGGAAAGTAACACAAAGTCCCCTTTTATGGATTCTCATTTACCTATGAGCAAATATCTTTTATGTCGTGCTTCTAGGTTTACTTTTACAGTATATTCAAAAGAAACCATTAGAAGAATAAAAAAGTGCTACAAAGTCTTACCCACATAGGACCATGTATCTTAATTTTATGTTTCTTCCTTCAATATTGTAAAAAATTATAAAAGTACTATTAGAAGAATGAAAAAGTACCACGAAGTTCCTCTTGTGAATTCTCACTCACTACGTATACTAAAGTTCATGTTTCCAGGTTTAATATTATAGAAAATTCTCATTTACTTAACCTCGATAGGATCGGAAAGTGCCTTTATAATATGTATTTAAACATTTTTAAACCTAATCTTATATTAGGGATTTCATTAATTTTATTTAGTATGCTTTCTAATTTTCGTTTTTCACGAAACGGACTAAATAATCTTTTGAACTAAGCACCTTGTACTTGTCCCTTTTCTAGTTAAATGACTTCTTACTGGTGCTGATATTAAAGATACTGTTACTTTTATTAATGTCTATATATTGCAAACAATAGTAAATACATTTATAATACACTTAATACGTTTAGCTTTGAAAAAAGCTAGAAAATGTAAAATATATTACTAAAAACTGCTACATAATGTGCCAAAGGACAAATAGAAAATTTGCAGCTAAATCAGAATAAAAAATATTAAATTTAGCTGCAAAAATACTAAAATGGTCACAAGAATTAATTAGAATGCCTGTATAGGTGTTGGCTTCAATATGAATGTTACAAAAAATTTTCTCCAAAAAATCACCACTCAACAAAAAAAGACGTTTATCACTCAAAATAATAATAAATATTATTTTTTTTTTCTATTTTTGTGTTAACACTTTTACATAACTACATACTTATGTGTTTCATGTTATTCAACATGTCGAATTACGTTTTTGCCAACAGTTTTTATTTATATTAACATAATAATGGCCAAGGTTATATCAAGCAGAGATACTTGCGCATAACATTTGTTTTACTATTGTTTATATTTGATGTATAAATATTATAAAATCTTGAAAAAATTTATTTGCTCTCTCTGTGGGGAGTATTTTAATTGGGGATAGTATTAAGAGCATTTTCATGACGATTTTTTTACAAAAATAAGGAAGAAACATTTATACATCACATATTTTACTAATAAGGCATCATATTACCAAAAGGTAAAAAAATAAAAAACGAAACATTAAGAAATCTCTAAATGGCTTGTTTTGCCCTTTTCATGAAAAAGTGAAATTTTATAATCAACTTTCTGATATTTGTCATTATATTTCCGCCAACTTTTAAATCGCTATTGAAACTTATTTAAATAAAAAAGAAAAAACTCTGCAACTCTTTGAACTTCAAAAATAACATCCAATAATTCGGTTATACTCAATCAGGAGCACTCGATATTAATGAGTTATAATGTCTCCCGAAGTTCATACTGTATTCTATCTAGAAGTTTGGTTTTTGTTAAACTCACAATCAAAAATATGTATTTTACATGTATGTTGCTTATAGGGATCGTTAGTTTAGTATGGACTGCTTAAACATGTACTTTATAATAATAACATGTATGTATCTGCAGTATCTTAAAAATTATATACTTTTGTCCAAAATTACAATTTTATTAACTAAACAAAAGAAAAACATTTTCTCGAAAATATCCCCAAAATATTTTGAATATTTGGTAGAATTCTTTAATAATTCTAAAAATAATGGCTGATGATCGCTTTTTCCAAAACGTTTCGGAATGATTCACATGTGAATCATTCCGATCATAATCTAAGCATAACATATTATAATTGGAATATATGGTCACAGCTAGATATGATTATAAATAGTAATTGTTATGATTCAATTTCATCACATTTTTTCAGAATTTATGGTTCAGTTTTTCATATCATTTTTCGAGTTTTTCATATTATTATACCATCTTATATTATTATCCCATCTTTACATTCCATTACATTTATGAATCATACCGAATATAACAAAACCTTGGCCACTTATATTAATTCAATATATATATATATATATATATGTAGCCATTGTTTGCGTTGCCATATGAGTGCGCCCGGCTTTTGGTGAAAACATAAGTAAAAATATCCTTGATTTTAGATTTCATAAAAAAATTGATTTTTCTTGAGAAATGTAAGTGTTTACAGATTTTTCCTTCCTTTTGCTCTAGCGCCTCTAGTTTCCTTATGAAATGAAAAATGAGGTTTTACTAAATAAAAATATGGTGATCACAGATATTTCTTTTTTTATTTAAATCTCTAATTTGCTTATATAAAAAATAAAATCTATTTTTTTTTTACCGAAACGATGATTTTAGTGTTTCATCCAAATATTGAATTTTTGTGAGAAATATAAAACATAACAAATTTTCGTTATTTTCGCTCTTACCAGCAAAAAAAGAACTGAAAAAGAGTTGAAAAAGTTATGATTTTAACATTGTGTTGTCATTGAAAGGAAGTACTTTGTGTCGAAAAATAGCTGCAGAAGTTCTTTTTTAACCCATTTTTACGATGTTTTTATTTTAAGCTCCTTATTCATTGTTTTTAAATCTTCTCTTGAAACTTTATTTATACAATTTTCTATAAAAAAATGGTTCCAGCTTTAATAATAGTTAATAAAAGTACTTCTCAATTTGTGAAATTTTTATTTTCTTAGAAATTATTCACCATTTTTCCTGCTAAAATTACATTTATTTTTATTTATTTTATTTTTGAAGTAATTTTTATTAACTTCCAAAAAAAGTCCAAAATATGCACTTATTTCTACTTTTGAAGTGGTTAAAAAGTCCTCCTTTGGAAGCACTTGCTCGGTTTCTTTGATGGGTTATAAAAATTTAATTTTAGTATCTTCTTTTTATAAATGTTTGTATATTGAAGGACAATACAGATTTATTTAGAGAAAGCTGTAATTAACGAAAGAATACAGTTTCAGAATCCCTTATATGTTCTTATCTCTTTGTAAACATTTTTACAACAATAATTTACAAATTTCAAAACCGGAAACATTTTCCAATAATATTAAAGGAAATAGAACTCAAAACCTTTATTAGAATCAAGAATACCATTATTGTTAAAATATTATATTATTGTGGACGTTAAAAAATAATAACTAAATTAGTAAAGCATTATTTTTAATAGTTATTTTTAAATAAAATTTTTTAAAAATTACTGTGTGATTGGTGGAGGGTATTTAAGATTCAGCATAGCCGAATATATCATTCTCACATGCTTTTTAATATATTAAGTGTGAAACTTTTGTTGTGTATAGTAGAATTAAGGATTTTTGTTAAATTCAGAACGAAAATTTATTATAAAAGTTCAATAAACGTTTAAATTCATGCAACCGTATCAAGGCGTCACAATATTTACTTATAGGTACATTTTGTTATTATGAATATTACATGTTAAATTGTTTGTGTGACTTGTATGTGCATAGTGTTGTTTATGTATAAAGTGAATGAATATATCTGCATGTGCTTTCATCATGTAATAAGTGACAATATTTTATTTTGTTTTGTTGGCCACTGACTCATTGTCATCAACAAACATTACCATTGACATTGTCCACAACATCAAAAACAAGAACAAAATGAACCAACCAACAAACAAACAATATCTTCATTGTCATTGTCACTGTCATTATCATCAACATCGACATCACCATCAACAGCAACAACACATGTACACAGGAACATAAATACATTTTAGAGCAATCTCATTGTTTTTTGGGTCCAGTTTGCTGCTTCTGTCCTTCGTCAGCATAAATACAATATTCTTATCAGCAGTTAATATGAATTTTATTTGTGTCCTTTTTATGTTGGTTTATGCAAAAAAAAAAAAATAAATAAATAAAAAAAAAATATATAGTGCGGTTTATTTTATCCTACCATTAGTAATGATATGATTTTCTGGTCTTGACTTTAAATTTGTTAAATGTAGAAGTGAAAAATGTTGTTAGAGAAAGTAAAGTTTTAAAATTTGTAAATATTTAAAATTAAAACTACACAAAGAAAATAGATTCGTTGTGATAACCCAATTTTTTGCAAATCGAATTTTGTAAGTTACGTGTACTATCTAAAATTATAAATAAATGTTTCATGGGAAATTGAAGATTTTTTATTTTTATTTTTTTTACTCTTTAAAGGTTCCTTTAACCACGAAAGGGCTTCGTTAGTCTTTTCGACTAACAACAATGCTATTTTGAGTGTTATCTCTTTTTTCGTTGCATATTTTTTATGTGTGTTGCTACACCACATGCCGCAAATTAGATCTTGAAGTGTATAGACCTATGTTGCGCTCTGGAAGTTAGTATTTTGAGCAACCTTGTTAGTGGAAACCAGGGCTACCAGATACTTTTTTTGGCCAACCCCAAAATTTAAAAAATTTTCCCCAAAAAACCACACTCAACAAAAAATTATGTCTTATTATACAAAATAATAAATTTATTTATTAATTTTTTTCTTTTTGCTTTTATCAAGTTCTCTCTCTTTATAGAAATATTTTTTGGATGAATATTCTTACATAACTACATATTATGTATTTAAAATTAAATAATTACATGACACGGATGGCAAACGTGGTGAAATTGTAGTTTTTTTGATACATACTCATATCGCTACCACGACTCATTTGGTTCAATCTGATATGATCTTAATTAGTTTTTACTTAAATAGTAAAATCAATTTCTTAAATTATGAAACTGAGATTTTGAGGCTGCATCCAAAAAAATCGTTAGCAATTAAAACCACCATTCAACTTTCCTTGTATTTATAAAATAATACTTTGATAAAATAATAAACTCTGTGAATTTAGAAATGATGTACATGCTTGATGTAAATGCATGATATACAAATACATATATATTAGGGTGAACAACTCGGGTTTTCAAACGATTTTAAAATCGTTTTTTTTCGGTCGGTTTTTGTTGGCTTTTTCAAAATGTCCATTTTTTTAATGTCGAATAGAAATTTCATTTGTGTGAAATTTCATGTAAATCTAGCTAGACGATTAATAATTTCCTAATTTAGATAAATAAAACTCCATTTCTTAAAAGAACTTTTATGGAAAAAAATTCTTCAATTTTGCATGCAAAAAAATAATTTCCTACACAAATTTTTGAATAAATCCAAAAATATTTAGCAGATAAAAAAATAATATAAAAGCGACTTGAAAACAATTTTGGTTCACATCATTTTGTGTTTCATATATATCGGACGGTTTGTTCATGAGTTGTGGTGAAATATACTCGTATAATTGCCTAATTAATTAATTAATTAATTAAGAGGGAAATATTAGACATACTGATAAATTTTTGGAATATTAGTTAATAGTTGTTTCTTGGATGGATCTTTCGGAAACTTACACAGGAAAAAAAATAATCCAAAATTGCCAAAAAATTCGGTTTGCCATATAAAACTATATTTGATTAAAACCATAGTTTAGTTGATAAAAGAATAAGCCAAAAAACACTTTATGGAAAAAGTAATCGATAAATTTACTTGAGAAAAAGATTCATTTAAAAGTGGATGGACGTTTTTTACTGAAATTGGAAAGTGTTTTACAAAATAATATGTACAGAGCCTCGAAATTTGCTGATTGATACAATTATCAAATTTATGCTTAATTTTCCCTTCAGAAGGTTGTTAAGTATAAATTTTTGGCTTATAAATAATTGAAGTATTAATTGAAAATCAAATGACCTCAGGAATACTACAATACTGGCAAAAGTGGACAATATGCAACAAAATTTTTAATCTTTTATTTCTCAAGGGATATTTTCAAGTCTAAAAAAAGCGATTCGATTTCGTGAAGAATTTGGTAAGATTAAATATTTCTTAATTTCATGTGTATCAAAATACAAATACATATAATTCTTTTTTTTTACAGATCTTGAAAACGATTTTGTAATCAATTACGCACTTTGAAGTGAATGGTATTAAAATTAGAGATTGTATATACTTTTAAGAAGTACCTTATATATATATATATATATATATATATATATATATATATATATATATATGTGTAGAAATATTGAATATTTTATTATTTTAATCTGTTTTTAAAAGTGAATAATTAATGCTCGTTAAAAGACAAAATAGTTCAAAGCTATTTCATTATATTTTAAGACTACATATATATACATATATATATATATATATATATATATATATATATATATATATATAGAATTAAAATAAATAATGAAAATAATAACAATGATGATTAGTTTGACGTTGAAATTAAAGCGAATAATGATGACAACAATAAATTACCATATCAAGAAAATGCAGAAGACCATAGCAACATTGAAGACATATCGATAATTAAGAGAGCTCTGAGGGAGAAAGTAATAATAACAGTCCTTGCTGGTATAAAACGAAAAAGAGGAAGACTGAAAAAAGAGGACGCCCTAAAAAGATACGTATGGTTGGTAGTACTGACATTCTAAATCAGTTAATAGAAGACAACTAAGACCCTATTACAGAGCAGCAAGCAATGGAAGGTGATAAAGCTAATTCTTGGAAAGAGGCGATGAAAAGTGAGTTCGAGACTTTGCAATACAACATCACATGGAGCTCATGGAATAGCCAAATGCTAAGAACGTGAGACCCATTCCCCTGCTGCAAGGTATTCAATTCGAATGTTGTTTGCGGTAGCTGCACAGAATAATATGCTACTGAATCAAATATTGCTGCAAAACTTAACCAATATGTTGATGCGGTCGACAGAGGTCCACTAAAATACTACTTAGGTATGGAGATAGAAATATATGATCTAAGAATTCATCAAGCGAAGTATACGTGAAAACTTTTTCATCAATGGAAAATAGTAAATTGGAAATCATTAAACAGCAAAAGCTGTTATTGCTACTTTAGAAAAATGTACTAAAGAAGGTTGCAGCGGTTATGATGTAAAAGTTAATCAGTCGCTGATCGGTTCTTTGACGTACCTGGCCGTTATATCTCGTACGGATATCGCACATATTATGTCTAAGCTGTTACAGTTCAACAGTTATCCCAAGAAAGAGCATTTCTTATATCATATGCCTTATGATACCTTAAGCAAAAACCAAAAGGTACGAGTACGTTATATTATAATTTCAGTAATAGTTTAGTTTGTTATACAGATGCTGACGGGGGCCCCGATAAAAATAATCGGAAATCGTATTGTGGTTTCGTTTTATTTATAACTGGAGGACCCATGTCTTGGGAGTCTAGGAATCAAACTATTGTATCCCTTAGTTATGTGAATTCTGTCGGAAATAGGTTTTCCGGACTACCCTAAAACACCAATAATAAGAATGTGAGATAAACAGAGTACAATGATTCTTGTACAAAATTAAGTTGAAAATAAAAAAGCAAATATAGACATACGCTAGCATTACATTAGAGAAAAATTTGAGTCAAATGAAATTATTATACAGTATGTCAGTACTAATGAAAATATTACAGATTTGTTTACTAAATGTTTAGGAAAAGAATAACATTTGAAATCCTGTAATATGATGAATATAACGTTTTAAACAAAATTTTAAATTATATTAAATTAAATTATTTTTTTAATTATATGTAAAAAATTTATGTTTGTAAAGTATTTGGATTGAGCAGGAATATATATTAGTAATCACCCTATGTGATTATCCCCTAATACAATCCACACACTACTATTTTTGTATAGATATTACTTTGTAAGATAGCAATAAGTTTACTTTACGAATTGAAACTTTACTCATTGCATAAATGTCTTTAAGAAAACTTCGTCTTCGTTTCTCGCTATATTTCTTTTATCGCGAAACGGGAACGAAAAAAATCAAATTCCCTGGAATTTTTTTAAAACTTTAGATACAAGAGAAAAGGCCATGATCTTTTATAAAGAAAATAATTTTTTTTAATTAATCAAACAAAACGAAACATTATAAATCATACTGAATTAACGAAAAATGAAATAATAGAAAAGTATAACTCCATTTCTAAGGTTAAAAGAATTTTAAATATTTTATACAAATAAAATTAGTACCTCTTGTAATTTACGCTAAAAATCGCCTCAGATTTTTACGTTATTGTATTTTTGATGTAAAAACATTTTCAAAGTCTAAAGTAATCTGTTGAATAAATTTCATTATAAATAGCTTGCCATTTATTTCCACTTTATTTCTCTATCTAATATTTTTTTTTTACTAATTTTTAGTAAAATAAACATAAATATAAATATAAACATAAAAATGTTTTTCGGATCAATCACAGTGTTCAGAAATCTGATAAAAATAATCTCATATACGTATGAATGCAACAAAGATTAGTTTTTTTTATAAGTATTTTGATGTTAACAATAACATCCAATATTTACATATCTATTTTTTGAATAAGAGATGCTGGAAATGTTTTGTTAAAATGAAAAATCTTCCAACTAAATTAATTTTTTATAATAGTGAGTACGAGAGCGGATCAATAAGTCCGTGACTTTTCGAACTTCCCTCGTAGCTATATGCAACACTATTCAAGTACCACCTGTTAATAGATTACTGTCAAATTTTGAGCAAGTGTCGTCACTTACTTTGCGTAAAAAAGGATTTTTCCAGGTCGTTAAAATAGGCATTTCTTTGGTCAATAACTTCATCGTTGGATCTGAATCTCTTTCCATCGAAAAAAAACTTTTTTCTTGTCCATATGGGGTCGTTTTCTTTTTAAATTTTCACTAAATCGGTCTAATAAGTTGGCATACTATTCGCCGTTTATTGTTTTTCCCTTTTGAAAATAATCGACGTGGATTATTCCGCGTGCATCCCAAAAACTGTTGCCATCATCTTATTGGCTGACAAACTTACCTTGGCCTTCTTCGAAGTAGGTTCACCCGGAGAAATCCATTGCTTAGACTGCTGCTTGGTCTCCGGAGTACAGTAATGAATCCATGTTTTATCCACAGTTACAAAACGCCGCAAAAACTCATTCGGGTTGCGGTTAA
This sequence comes from Protocalliphora azurea, assembly GCA_932274085.1. NCBI lineage: Eukaryota > Metazoa > Arthropoda > Insecta > Diptera > Calliphoridae > Protocalliphora > Protocalliphora azurea. The sequence continues at coordinate 115,208,942 of OW026519.1, read as the reverse complement.
ACAACTCCAAACAATCCTTTGAAGTTGTCACACGTTTTCGTTTATGGTCAATTGAGAGCAAACGCGGCACCCATCTTGCAGACAACTTTCTTAAAACCAGCTGATCATATAATATCGAAACCACACTACCATAAGAAATGAATATGGCATCAACAATCTCACGCACTTTAAATCTTCGGTCGGTCAACACCATATCGTAGATTTTTTCGACATTTTCGGGTGTACTGACCTCAATTGGCCGTCCAGAACGTTCAGCGTCATTTGTACTTGTGCGACCACAACGAAAGTCAGTCAACCACTTTTTTTACCATTGCAATCGATGGTGCAGAGTCCCCATAGTATTTATCGAGCTTTTCCTTGGTTTGATGGATGTTTTTTTTTCGCAAAAAATAATGTTTAATGAGCACTGGAAATTCACATTTTTCCATTTTTAGAAAAATACACGAGGTTGTATGTTTTGAACAGCTGTTAAACGCAGAGTAAATGACGACACTTGCTCAATAGTTGACAGTAGTGTATTAACAGATGGTACTTGATGGGAATAGTGTTGCATTTCAAATAACTACGAGAAAAGTGCGAAAAGTCACGGACTTATTGATCCGCCCTCGTATTTTCGAAGTGTATTTAATATTCATTTTAACTAATCTATAATAAAATTAAAGTATCTAAATTTTGAACATGACAAAAAAAGTTAATTTAAAATTTCATGTGAAACAGTTTGTAAGCAAATTCGATAAACCATAGAGAAACAAATACATAGATATCTGATAGTCAAAAACCTAATTCATGCAACATTAACGGGTCTCTCAGATAACGTTCTAGTTTTATGCTTTAAACTTTTGCAAGTACCATGTTTAGAGAAAGGTCAATCCTTCATTGATATAAGGTGTTAAAAATAGCAAAAAGTTTGCTACAGAATTTAAAAACTATGAGGATATTTAATTTCCCGGGAATTTCCCAGAGAATTTTTGATTTCCCGTCCGAGAATTCCCGGACCCCAGACTCTACTACCTAATTCCATTAACTCTGACAATAATCAAATACGATCTTTATTTTTTCTGTGTAGATATTATTAAATCGAAATCAGAAAAGAAAGAAAATCTAAAATTGTAAACAATTTCAATATAAAATATATTTGATTAAATATAAAAATGTATTTGATTAAAAATATAGTTTAGTCGATAAAAGAATTAATTAAAAAACATGTTGTGCTAAAAAACAATCAATAAATTCACTTGAAAAAATATTAATGAGATTCAAGTTAATTTTAACCAAAAAAATTTGTTGATTGGATTAAAAAATTTTTTATCGAAAAATAAAAGAGATCCAAGGCAATCAATAAATAATTTTGATAAAATCATTGTAAATTTTAAGTTAGTTTTGAATAAAATTTAGTTATAAATTAAATAACGTTATGTTTCATTATAAGATATCTTCCTTTGCATTTTTACTAGTAATTTTTTTAGAAAGCGTTCATTTATTATTCTATGTGTATATTAACAATAAAAAAACATCACAAAAACATTCATATATGTATGCATGTGTTAAACATGATGCTAAAATAAGATGAAAGTAAAATGAAAATTTCTGTTTTTTTAGCATTTTACAATTGCAATTTATGTTATCTTTTCCGATTCTAAAAAGTAACAAAAGTGTTTACATTCTTTTTTCTCTAAAATAAAACTTTATTTTTTATTTATTTATGTAATAGTAAATGAAATTGAAATTTTTTATAGACTAGCGTACATATTACTCTTAATTCTATTTACAGTAAAATATTATTCAAAATCGTTCAATAATTAAGTCTTATTATTGAAGTAAGTTGAAAATATTCCTCTTAATACGGCTTGAATTTACTGAAAAATCAATATATGGATAAAAACTCTTAAATGCAATGCGTATATGTCTCATTGGGTCATAGTTGGCATAACTGGTTCCAAAATATTTCATTTTCAAAGCAACACAATTGCTAGTTGGACGACTTGGGACTATGAAATTGATCTTACGAAGCAGGAACTCGGAATTCATTGAACCGTTTACTAAATTAATTACAAATGAAATACTCATATATTTTCTTCTAATTTCGAGAGCAGAGAGATCGACTTTCATATGATGGTAAATTAATATCAGAATTCCATGTAAAGTTACGAATATAAAATAAGAGAAATTTTTACTGGACCGATTCAATTTTCTTTATTTATTTTTCAGAACTTCGTATTTAGGATTCCAGGCCACGGAGGCATATTCCAGGATTGGTGCTATAAGAGATGTAAATAATTATTTGGAATAGTGACGATCATTAAATTCTTTTCCCCAGCATTTTTTGGAAACGTAGAACTCCTCTTGCATTGTTAATGGTTTGTGAAATGTTGGTATTAAAGGATAGTTTACAATTAAACAATACACCAAGATTTGTGTAACACTGGACTTCTTCTGTAGAACTTCATGTGTATACACTTTCTTAAATTCAGATTCATTAGATTAGTAATATGCCAATCAGAAAGACTGTCAATTGGACTAGGTAACGTTGATAGGAATAGTTGAAGTTTTGCATCATCAGCATACACTAATATTCTGGAATTATTAATCCATTCTGGTATAGCCTAAAGTTCCTTCCGGGGAACGAAATATCTGTGTACCAAATTTCATGTAAATCGTCCCAGTATTTTTGCCATCATAACAAACAAATAAAAAACAGTATATACAACCGGATAACCTAATGACGGATACCTTAATATACCACCCTAACCACTAAAAGTTTGAATACCACTACAAAATATTCATACTTGAATTTTAAATGGTTGTATTTCTTACAAAAATTGTCCGATTTTAACAACTGGCAACTTAATTATTACTTATTATTAAATACAAAAAATTTTCTATCATTAACTATCATTTCTTTTAATAAAGATTGATACTCAATACACATAACAAAATCATATGTTTATCGTATTTTTTGTACAAAATCGGAAATTGTTTTTTAAAGGTAGTTCGTTGTGCACTGTTTCACTTCTGCCACTACAGACTTGGTTTAAATTAGGTCTGCATTGAATGTTAGGAACACTAAGATACTAGAATTATAATTTTTATGTTTTTTTTTTTATTTGTAGTGCTTATTTACGTATTTAGGTTAAAGTATTTTACAATAAATTCTACGAATGATATTGGCACTGCTATACTTTTCCTTAGATTTTTTGGGTTACGGACTTCATAACAACGCTATGTCAGAAATGTGGTTCCAATTTCGAGAATTCTTCTTCATTAGAAAATACCTAAATTATCAGTATTTTTTTTTTTTTTTTTTTTTGTTTAAATAAAAAATTATTTCTAATGGTTCCAATAGCCCGTCAGGCCATGAAATAGATTTAATAAAGGAATCCATATATTAAAAAATAATAATAAATAAATAAAAAATAAAATAAAATTTTTGTGGAAATTCCCCAGGAGTTTAGGATATGTTTGTCATAATTTGAACCCACTTCTAGTATTCCCTTTTAACTAAAATCGATAGTCTGGAATAGCAGCAATAGTTACCAACTTCTTTCTTGCCGTGCTATGCGAAATATCCACACAAATTTTTAATTTTTCAGCAAAAAAAGGCTGAAAACCTGTGTTAGTAGATATACTTAGAACAGTTTTAAGGATCCTAGAGTGTCTGTTATGCATCAATCTGAATGTTTCCTCATTTTCAATGTTAATTTCATTTTAGGATTAATTGTGCACTTTTATGCTGGAAAGCGACCGTGTAATTCAGTGGGATAAGTAAAAGTGGAAATTTTTAAAGCTATGCGGGACGAATTTCAAGGAACACTTCCGGAATTAAAATAATTCACTTCCTAAACACTTTTATAAATCAATAAATAAAAATGGTCAAGAAATCATTTGCCGAAAATGTTAGTTTAGTGAAGAAAAGTGAACTGTCCTTATAATTTTGACTCATTGGAATGTGCACATTTTCAGCGTTTTTCTCTATAAAAAAATCAAATGTCAAATAAATGATACCAAACGGAGCATATAGGAATACTTTTTAGTAATAAGTACGGAAAAAAGTGACCTTATAGGTTGCCGCGCATCTTATTCTTTCTATTATTAAATCTTCCTTTAACACCATTTTTAAATATTTTATGTTCAACTTAAGTGATATCTATTAGTTTGAACATTTTTTTAAGAACTCAAGGGAAATTTTCGAAAGATATTGTCTGGAAGTTTTCTACAGAAGCCATTTACTGCCCAAAATATACAATTTTTTATTAAATTTAGTACAATAATGAAAATCGAATATATCGGACAATCCGAGCAACGCCGCGTAGAAATAGCTAGTCATTTATAAATATAAGAAATAATAAAGAGCCGAGATGACTATCTTGCAGAACACCGGATAAAACAGGAATTGTTTTCGATGTACATTCTCTAAATAATACACATCATTATCTATTTTTTAAATATGTGTAAATACATTTAAGGAAAATAGAAGCAAATCAGAGTTTATCCAATTTGAACAATAGCAGATCGTGATTTACTTCATGGAAAGCTTTACTGAAATCTGCACATATAGTGTCTGTAAACCAGAATATAATGCAGTTAAAACTGGAATTATGAACCCCAAAAGATTAGTAGTAGTGGAAGTGGGGAAAAATATCAAACAACTTGATGCGAAAGGATTTCAGTAGTTATCTTTTCGGAATACAACTTAAATCAGAAATATCTCTATAGTTGGAAATGTTGGATCTGTTTTCGGATTAAAAAAAAAGATTTTCTTCAAACTTCATGAAAATAACCACTAAATATTGATATGTTGAATAAGTGGGTTAATTTGAGATATAAGAGAATGTAAATACTTTATAAGAACGCAGCTTGGAACAACGTCAGGTCCACATTTAACAGTATATCTTACATTCTTTACAGCTGTCATTACTATCGTTTAATAATTTATTAGGGTTATCTTAGGAATATGATATAGATAATTATAAAGTTGATGTAATTCTTTATCAAAATAGGTGTATGAGAAAAAAGCAGCATAAATATCGAAAATATCGACATCGTTTGAAGATTTTTTGCATCCAAATTCCATCATGGATGGTGCCCATAGACTCGACCTTTTGAAATTGCAAACTTGTAAAAATATTTTAGAAAGTTTCTTTTTACCCTAAATATATTAGTATTTTAATATTTTTAGAGTTGTAAACTGATCTTGATATGGAATATCACATATAATAAATAGATAAGCCATAATGTTCGTTTTTCTGTAATGTTTGTTTTTCATATTTTTTTAAGAAATTGAGTCGTTTTGTATTCTAAGGCGGTTAGTGTGGAATTCTGTTTCTTTCAATTGAAATTGATTTCCTAAAACATTTAAATAAGCCATCATAGAATTTGTTTAAAATTATATCGACATTATGATAACATACTTTATTGCAAGGAATATATTCAAACCAATTTTCAGAGGTGATTTAACTTGGAATAGTCAGATTTGCTTAAATCAAATCATCGTTTATATTAGATTGTAAAAATAGTTTTGTTTTCACGTATATGCTTATTTCTAGAGTGGGGTGATAAGAATCTTCAAATGTTAATGTCAATATCTTTAGATTGATCAACAAATACAATATCAATTAATTTACCAAGCTTGGTTACTATGTACCGTAATAGCATCCAGTAATTCAATAAATGCTTTCGATCTTATTGATGGGCTTTAAAAGCATGAATCAGAAGTTTCATTTTATTTTTGGGTATTTGTCTATATTTCACAGAAAGTGGATAAAGTAAGAGTATTTCAGCCATCAAATTCCAAGAATTTTCAGATGTCACAACCAATAATACACTTATATTATTTTATATTATAAAATTCTAAAAGCTTGAGATTTATAAAATTAATGATACGCTAAAAAAATCATTCGAGAGATATCAGAGCGTCCATTATCCATTGCAATACACCCCAAAATTTCGAATTATGCGAAAAAAAGTGTTTTTAAATAGAGTTTTTGAATGCATCCCTAATATTGGTATTCTTTTGTTGATTTTTTTATTTTCAAACTTTTTTTGCAAATTTTTTTAACCGTATATAAGTTTTTTTATGTTTTGGTCAAATATTAAATGCAAATTTTTAAACATCTAAAAAATTAAATTTGTCACATTTTGTGTAATTTTTTAGCAGAGTGAAATTTGTAAAGTTTTTTAATACTTCGGTAATACATATCCTTTGTCATATTGGAAACTTTATTTTTCTAGCTATTTTTCATTCTCTATTCTTAATTTCATTAATTTGTTAAACAAATCGAATTTAATAATATTTATTTAAATACACATTTTTGTTATAATCATGCATATGAAAACATTTTATTCTAAACCCTCATCAGTTATGATAGAGATTATCAAACTTCTTTAAATGTAGGTGTAAATTCAAAAATATATAACATTAAAGTTCTTTAAAATAAATTTGCATTTTGTTTACATAAATAGAAAGGTAAAATGTTTAATCAGTTCAAAGGGTTTGAATGTTTTACCTATCATCAAAAAAGATGGGGGGTATATTGGGTTTGTCATTCTGTGTGTAACGTGTCGAAAAAAAAATCATTTAAATGGGGTCTTAAGGTTTATTTAGTATTAATAATGCGCAAAACCGGTTCATATCCAAAAAAGTTATGAGCCAAATACTAGGAATATAGGATGTCTTTTGTAACTACAGTTCATACTTTATCGCTAATATATCATAAACAAAAGAATGTGCAGGAAACAAAATTATGTGCAGAAAGTTCGAGGATTGACGTTAACTCGGAAACCACTCTACCGTCCAACTGTCATATAAGGTGAAATTTCAAATTTGTGTGGCACAGAAAGTTGCATATGATTTGGCAAAGCCAAATATAACATTCTTCCTTGTTTAATATTATATATTTAAGTAAATTCTTTAAATTATGCCGCTTTTATTGTGTCTCTTTTCTTAACATTTTTAATACTGATTACAGCCTAATAAAGCACAAAAACAAAACCAAAAATACATACTCCTATCTACAATGATATAAATGCAAAATCTTAAAAGAAAGTTTTATTCCAAAGGAGTTTTATTTTATTTCCAAGGAAAGTGTTTGTATTTGGCTTTTGGGAAAAAATATAATCTTCAAATAAATCATACAGCCTGTGGCACTACTTAAAACATACAGACGCATACACAAACTCAAACACTCTTACCACAAAATACCTAAAAAGTCTATTGTTTTGAAAAAGAACCAACATTAAGTAAATTTACGATATTTTATTAACAATGTTAAGTGTGCCAAGTGTTTGTACATACAAAAAAAGACACAAACGCACACATACAAATAATAATGCAAACTGAGAAATATATTATGATGATTATCGGAGGATTAAAACAAAATACATTGTCATTGCGTATAATCGTTCAGGCGTCACTTCTTAGCGACTTTTAGATGATTGTCAGAAGTTTTTACGAAATTTACTCAAACCAAATACATTACTATCGTCTCATCATCTTAAAAAGGTATATTTTGTAGTAACTTCTTGTAGATAATATGACGATATTTCGAATTTTATAAAAACAAAACACGTTACTATTGTGAATTAATCTTCTTGGGGTATGTTAAGAAGATTATCAGTTTTTACGAAAATTAAACAACTCAGTAGAAAAGCAGGTAAAATCATAAACTTCACTAATAATTTAACTTAGGCACAGTTTGGCTGTAATATTAAATATGAGAAGAAAAATGTTCCTGATAATTAAGAGTTTTTTGTAGTTTATTGAAATAATAATTTTGTAAATAATCAACAAATGATACTTTATACAGGTAAGTAAATATTATTAAGCATTTACTTGGTATTAGCGAACAAAATTTTAATTTATTTTAGGAAAGATTACATCAAAAAAAAAAAAAAAAAAAAAAATATTTGTATATTTAAAAAAAAGAAAACTTCGCTTGTAAAACTATAAAGATTGTTGCTAATTTTCATTTTTTCTGTCAAAGGTACCGGAATTCAATAGAAGTTTCTTACGAGGATTTTGTATGGGTTTCCGTAAGTAAAAAATTAATTTCTATTTGAATTGTTTCTTTTGCAATGTACACATACACAGAAAATATTATTGCTGAATATTTTTCAATTAACACATTTGATTCATTTTGCATCTAATTTTACCAAATGTATTCAAGTAAATATAAAATAAAAATAAAACTTAAGTAAAATTTTATTTCTAATTCTGATTTGATGAATTTTTTAATTGGAAAAATGTTACAGTTTTTAGTAACTGATGTAATCATTTTGGCGAGAGGTGCAAATTAAAAAAAAATTTAATTGAATGAATTATTTCCTAATACGTTTGATGATTGGTGACATTTCCTTGTGTATATATATGGGGTATTTTAAAAATTCTTAAACTGTTTTAAACTGACTTTAATTCTTAATAAATTTTGTATTACTATTTTAAATAAAAGTGTTATAGATTTAATCTCACAAGACTTAAAGTTAATAGAATGCAATATTTTATCACCACAGGTTTTATTTTGTATTCATGATTGTTGTTCAAAGTTCAAAATAGGGCTTAAAATTACTTAGCTTTTTCCCATTCTTCCACACTTTTTGTTTGTACGATTATACTATTTGATCTCATTCGATCTTATTTAAATTGGACTTTTTTAAAAAATTCTACCCCTTCTTTGTTGTTGTGCAGCTTTTCAACAGTAACATACAGGGTAGTCGAATTTTGATGACAAAATTTTTTAATTTTTAAAATTTTTTGCTTTTTTGAGCGGCTTTGTGCACCACTCCACGGAATATAAATTTCTAAAACATGGGTTTGATTCTTGTTATAATTATGCGTATATTGCACTATATCTCATTGATGTACCCTAAATATTCAGCGCAGTAGATAGTCTCTATATTTGAAAAACAAGAGCGAACATTTTTTAATAAGACAGTTTTAGCCAAGCACATTCACAATTTCATATAGAGTAGCATGGATTACTGCGTGAACTTAGTTTTTTTGTTATTTTACAAAATAAAAAAAGGAGTATTTAGAAAATTAATAAAAAAAATTTAATGGATTTTTTTAATTGCGTAAAACTACACTTCTTGTTTTTGTATTTTTATATAGCAAATTGCAACTTGTACAAATCCTAGAATATGTTTGCAAATCTAGAATGTGTTTGCAGGGGTACTATAGAAACCTAAGCAAAAACTGAACAATAGCACAAACCAGGAAAATGCTGGTATGTACAATGAACTTGTATATATTCCATGCCATTTTTTGGAAAAGGGCTTTTTCATTCATACCCCAAAAAGTAATTTTTTTGACACTCCTGGATGTTCAAAAGTAGAAAATACACAAATTTGCAATAGCGAAACACATTGCCATCAAATTTTGATCTAAAAATCTTGACTTGGTTGATTGTATACATTCCAGAGTAAAGAAAAAGTACTAGCACAACTTAATTTCACCCAGTAATATATGTATAACTTTTAAAGCGATCAATGTGGTTATTTTAGTGTTGAATAATAAAATGTATTAATATAAAAGAAATTGTTAATTTTTAATTAGAGATTTTTACATTTAAACAGTTCGTATTTAATTTAAAGTTATAGTGAGTTATTATAGTGTGTTTGAATATATAAGCATTTAACTCAATTATAATTAAAAATATTTACTAGAAATGTTCCATCTGCATTATAAATATATTTATTATATAAAAGCGATTATATATCGATAATTTCTTGATTTGCTTTTTTACAATTCTAAATGATAGTATTTTGACACCCAAGAATTGCACTAGATAGTGTCATCTAATTATTTAGAGCTGCGGCATATTTCTTCCTGAACGGTGAATCTGCTTCGATAAGAAAATGATATCATATTCGACTGCTATTAACTAAATAAGGTGTCGCTTTAGTTCAAATTTAGATAGAAAATGTTCGCAGGGTTTAAGCGTTAGTGTGTTGAAAAAAAAAACTTATTACCGGAAATAGTTAGTGTGACACAATGTTATAACAACATGTATATATATATATATATATATATATATATAAATATATATGTGTATATGTGTGAGGTACTTTTATGTAGATAAATAACAATAAGCAGGCAAAAAGCAAATAAACATTAAGGCCAAATTACAAACACATACAGTACGAAAAAGTGTGGATGTGTGTGAATGTGTATTTTTTATTAAACAATAATCACTGCCAGCACTTGGAAGAGAGTGTTTTCATCCATTCTCTAAAAAGTGTCTTTTTTGATGCTCTTGCATGTTGAAAAGTAGAAAATAATCAAATTTTCATTAACAAAACACATTAGCATCAAATTTTAATCTAAAAAACTTGACTTAGGCAACTGTTTACATTCCAGAGCAAAGAAAAAAATGAGCAGAACATAATTTCACACAATAAATGTATAACTTTGAAGATGACCAATGTTGTTGTTTATAGTGTTAAATAAAAAATGTGATAATAAAAAAATTGATAATTTATAGTAAATAATTCTTGTTTTTAAATATTTCATATTTAATTTAAAGTTATAGGGATTTACTACAGCGAGTTTAAATATAAGTTAACCATCTAGATCAATTATTATTAAAAATATTTACTAGAAATATTCCACCTGTATTAATGACATAATTATTATATAAAAACGATTATATTTTGTTACTTTTTTGATGTATTTTTTTACGCTTCTAAATGTTAGTATTTCGAAAAACAAAGAATGCACTAAATAGTGTCGTCTAAAAAGTATTAGAACTGTGGCACATTTCTTTCCGAACTATAACTTCTCCTCGATAAGAAAATGATATCATATTCGACTATTATTAACTACAAGATGTGTCGCTTCAGTTTATGTTTTGTTATGAAATGTTGGCAGGGAAAATATACGACAGTACTTTCACATATTCACCCTTACTTTGGTATATGCGATAATAGTAGAGACTAAAAGCATGATAAATAAAAGCAAAACGAACTAATTCACGTGCAAGTTGAAAAAGCATGCATAACAGAAAACTTGCACAGTGTGATGTTTGTTTTTTTTTTTACGTTGAACCGTATAAAGTAGAAATTATTCTCTAATAAATTATAATTTTTTATACCCTTCCACAATCTTTATCGGAGACCAAAAATGTTTATAGTTTCTGGTTCCTTATAGGAACACAGAGAAAAGCCACCAATCATCAAATGTATTAGTAAATATTCATTCAATTAAAATTTTTTTAAAGTTGCACCTCTCACCAATCAACCGAAAAACTGTAATAAAAAGAAAAACAGAAAAATGTTTCCAATTAAAAGATTGATCAAAGCAATCAAGTAGATGTTTGAATGAATTAAAAATCCAAGTTGGAAATAAAATTTTAGTTAAATTTTATTTTGATTTTATATATATTTATTAAATTTAGATGCAAAATAAAAGAACTGTGTTAATTAAAAATGTATGGTAATATTTATTTTCTGTGAAACGGTGTCGATAAGACCATTTCCGTTAGTCCGTCTTTCGATTGAAATGTCATTTATGAAGGCACTCGATATCGTAGATATAAGTATCAAACGATTGGCAACCCTTTCGAAAATTTTTCTATTGAAATTCGGCAAAATAGGATCAAAAATGGTGAAGATATGTAACAAATATACGGAAAATTTTTAAGCATTTTTCTGACTTTTTATGCTAAATGAATGAAAAATCGGCTCATAAATATTCGAAATATCGACTAAAATTAATTTTTGTTATTTTTTGAGCCTTCATATAATCTACGGACTTTGTTCTTATAGACTGTTCGCAAAAATTTTTATAAAATTTAAGTTTTTTGAATCAACCAAACTGGTCTATAAAAAACCGAGTTATTGGTAAAAATCTAAAAAAAAATATTAAAAATAAGCACACACAAATATTTATATAAACTGAATCATTGTAATGGTTATCAGCAGCGTTACCGTTTGAAGACTTTTCAAGATTATTTGCTAAATGAGGAGAAACTAGTTGTTAGAAATATCTCGATCCATTATACATTAATTTCAAGGAATAATTTATTTTTTTTTTTGAAATTTTTCGCAATACAGTAATGTAAAATAAAGACCCCTAAGGATTTGTAAAGGGTGGTCCGAATTGCTTTTTGTCATTTTCAAAATACAGCAACTCAGAAATTAAGTGATATCCAAATAAATATATGTGTAAAATATTATACTGGTCATTGTCGTATTTACTAAGTTATAACACAAATAGGAAGAAAGGACAAAAAAGAGAAAATTGGAACATTTTGGTTAAAAATTATGGTTGAATTTAAAATTTAGCCAGTTGTAAATCTTGCGTGTATATTTAAGAAAAAGAATTATATATTTTAAATTTGCAATAAATGGAAACAAGTTGTTAGTTCTAACTAACTGTATATTTGACTAGTTGATTATACAAGTTTATAGAATTTTTATGGAACCTATTACACTTTTTTCACCAATATTGTTAGGAAATTAATAGTTGCAAAATATTTTTGCATAAAATTGAACTAAAAACGTAATCACGAGATCACAGTATGTTACGGATAATTTCTAACTTATGCTGTTTAGTGATATCACTCCTAATTTATACCAATAAATATAGTAAGAACTAACCAAAATTGTATAATGATAAAGACGGCCAAGTATTTAATTTATTTGGTTATGTCTGGCGATCAGTCGTTGTGGATTATACTTTCCCAAATTTCTATTGGTGTAATTTTGATACTAAAAATGTTGAGATATGTTCTCACTATGAGTAAACTATTTAACGACATTTTATGCTCCAAATAAAAAATTATTAAGTATCGGAGGTCTACTAACTCCGATAATTAATAATATTGTACAAACATTTTGAATTTAACTGAAAAGCTCTGCGTACATACATAAGTATGTATCCAAATTAAAAAGTGAGGTTATGGTTATTCCAAAGTGGATAAGAACTCAACATTAATTTTTATTTGGGTCAAAAGTATAGATAATCACTTTTAATTGAGTATTATTAGCGTTTCAAATTTGACAAAAAACACTTCGGACCGCCTTTTAAACTGAAACTGTTGAAAACTAAAGCTGACGATAAAGCTTTTAAACAACTATTTAAAACGTTAAATGCCGAATGTTTTTGTCTGGATTGGGAAAATTAAAAAATAGATTTGATGATTACTTATATTCTAATTTATATTTTTTCTTTTGCTCATAGCAGTGCGTCGGTGGAACGTCTTTTTTCAAAATTATCACTAATGAAAAAATAAATTGTCCTACCAACTTAAGATCAACACTTGTGAATCCATGCTTTCAGTCTTAAATTTGTTGAACGGGATTTGTAAGACTGGAGTCCGAGTGAGGACTTCGTACAAAAGTCTAGAAGTTTAGTTAATGAAAAGAGAATTTTATGTTAACTATTTTTATGAATAAATCTTTATTTTTGCAATAATAAAAATTATTATTTTAATCTAATCCTTGTTTAGCACATTCAATTCCATCTATTTTGAAGGAGGATTTTTTTGCGGACAATGTAATTCGATAGTACCTTGACAGAAATTTTGGCACTAAAATTTCAGACAAAACATATAAACAATTGTTGAATTAAGATTCCAACGCGAAATGAAAGTATATTATCAGATTAATTAAATCTCCAAAGTGTTTTTTAAAGTTAGTACGAATTTCGATTTTATAGACTCTTAAACTTCGGATATTTTAAAGCATTTTTTTAGTGTGTGTGTAAATAAAAAACACATCTATAAATTTCAATGTAAGTATTTATGGGTATTTATTATTTTATAAAGTACAAAATTTCTCTTAGATATTATGTAAGATTTTTATGAAATGCCCTACCTTTGTACGTCCACATTTCGTAACGAGATTGTATGCAATATATGAGTAAGTAGCCAAATTATTCAAGCGATTTAACATATATTTTGCACATAAGTATATCGTATATCCTCCGAAAGGAAATACAGGATATAAAATTCATAAAAATGTAACGCTCACTTTTTGTAAATAATTATATTTCTAGTATCTTTTGGAGAAAACTATTGGCTAAAATATAAGTTGGATGCCACGCCCAGTATTTAGCCCACTTTAAATAAAAATTTTGCTACTTTTTTGATGTTACTAAAAAAATTCATATAAAATTTGACATACTCAAGGATTAATTTTAATCGATTCAGTAGTTTAATCAAGTCAAATAAAGTAAACAATATTGTGACGAAAATGAGCGTAAAAAGGGAGTGACATTCCGCAAAAATCTAGTTCAATAATGGTAATGGTCTATAAAATAATAACAATATATAATATCATTTCAATTAAATAACTTAAATAATTTTTTTTCCAGTCATATTATCTGAAAAATGAAATGAAACTTCAAGAGGTCATAAAACCGAAATTCAAACTAACTTTGAAAACCCCTTTGAGGTTTCTCATACGCTTTTATTTTGGGTTGAAATTATTCAGGCATTTTTTTGTCGTACTGTGTAATTTTACTTCTGGCTGCTATTTACTTTTGACTGCTCGGGATTTGACCATCTCTAGTTTTGATGAAATTCAGCACATATAAGTTACTCCTTTATGAGCTTCATATAGCATATTAACCTGCAACATATCACTAACTGTTCATATTTTATAAATATTTAAATTTGGATACCCCGAGCTTATTTGTCTAACATGAGCTAAATTTATGCTTCAATATCTTCATTATCACATTTCAAAGAAATTTGGTATCATTGGAAAGGACTCAATATCTCAATAAAACTTTATCATAAAATCATAACAACTAAACACTTTTCTGGAGCAAGGTCCTCTAAAATAAAAAATATTTTTTACCCTTGGATATCCTGAAAATGGATCTTTTAATTTTCATTATTTTTTTACACGATGTTTACAATCGATTTTCCTTATAGCGTAAAAATTACAAAATGAGATGTCAATAGGATCAGAAGTTTTTCCATATTAACTAACAAATTTTCTATTATATATTGAGAGGCTTTTAGTTATATTGATATACTTATTAAAATTTTAATATAACGGATCATCATTTATTAAAATAAGTCATATATATAGTATATTCTTGATCCCGAAAAAAATAATTTTACATTATTTTTGAAGTTTAACGCACTACAACCCACTTTAAAAAATCCGCCAAAATATTTGTGACTATTTTGAAGATAATTTACTCAAGTATAATACATAGATTTACAAAGGCAAAATCTACTGAAATTGATCACAATCGGTCTATTATTTCACCTATATTCCATACAACTTCTTTTTTCAATTAATAGTGGTTTATCACGTATAATTATATGAAATATGTCATATTTATGGAAATTTTATAATAATCTGTTTCCAATTGATAACATCTTTCATGTAGATTCCATTACCAAAAATTTGCTTAACGCCAATAAATTTCACATTAATTTTAATATTAATACACAATTTTATATATGTATATGAGTTGTATATAAGTATAAACCACCATTCACAATTTCTCAATAATTGGTCCATAATTTAATATGGTTCCTATATAATTACAATTCCCGAAAATCAATTTAATTTGCATAAATCTCACATAAATATCAACATCGATGCAAAATTTAACACAACTAAGTGTTGTAAAAGTATAGATCGCTTCACTAAATTTCATAATGATTGGTAAATAATTGACCATGTCTCCATTGAATTCACATTCCCGAAAAATACTTAAACGTGAATAGATCTCGTATAAATGTCAACATCGAAATAAAATTTTACATAAATAATTTTCATATACGCATAAATTAATATGCGTTCATAATTCATAAGGATCGTTCCACAATTGACCATACACACTTAAATAGTAATAAGTCCCTATCACGATAATCACTTTATAGCCCATACACAAGCATGTAAGGTATTATATGGTCGATCTTTGCCTACACCGCTTGTTAATATATTAATTATTATATTAAATTTAAAGAAAATTATCAGAACACGTAAAAAGATATTAATTTGCTTGTAAAATTGTACTAACTGCTATAGACAAACTGTTATAACTGCTGATCCCATTGAAATCCCATTTTGAAGTTCCTAAAGGTCCTTGCACCAGGAAGATGTGTAACTTTTATTATTTTATTACAAAGAGGAATATCAGTCCATTCCATTGACATTAATCTCGTTAAAAGCGGATAATGCAAATAAAATTTATTTAACTTCGTTTGTTCATTTTTGACAAAAATGCCTGAGGTGTCCCGTAAAATATGAACCGTAAACTATATTGGACTGTTTCAAAAGCCATATAATGCACAATAACTAGTTTATTGTACACTCTAAATTAAAAAATAAAATAATAATAAAAAATCTAATATGTAGAATTTTTAAAAATGTAATTTTGGAATGAAAATTTTTGAAATTACTCTATATTAGAAACAGTTAAGAACAGAACCACATTTTACAGCTTATATTTTGTACATTGCATAAACTATTTTTAAATATTTTGTTATTTTATTATTTTATTTATTATTTATTATTTTTTTTTTTTTTTTTGTTTGGCAACGTTAAATTGGTTGGTTACTTTAATTTGGCATTCGTCTAAAGCATTATCCGCTTTGGTTTCAGCGTCTGATTTTATTGTTATACCTTATGTTACCATCGCGCCCAAGCGTCCAGTTGAACTTAAAAAAGGTCAGAAAAGGCTAAATGACCAAAAAACAAAACAAAAAAAAAAGGCTAGAAAAAAGTTAAAATTTTAGTTTATATAAATAAAACATAGAACGATAAAAAATTCCCACATAAATTGGGTTATATCAAGTTTTAGAATTTTCTTCGTATGTAAAATGACTCAATGTTTCAAAACGATTTTTGTATGAATTTTTTAATTATATTCATGAATAGTATTCATAGTTAATGAGATTGTATATAAAAAGAAAAAAATATAAATGTAAAATAAATTTAAAATTAGTTTAGTTAGTTTTGATTTGAATAATGAAGTACCGCAATTGAAAATTTTGTTACCGATTTCGATTTTTGTGCGAATAAATACACATGATTGCACAAATGAATTATTCTGTAAAAATAAAATTGGTTATAGTAAATAAGAAACCATTTTCTTTGTTTTTGAAACACTAACATTTTAGCATTTTTAAGGTAATTTTAAAAATAAAAAAGCTAGAAGCTAAAAGAAAAATAAAAAAGCTAGATTTAACCTTAAAAAGGCTAAACTGGCAACATTTGTCCCGACCTCCATATCGTTTCAGTGGTTGTTATAAAGGTTTAGATTTTAGTAATATTACCTTTCGGGAGACTGGGTTTGTCCTTGAGTTTCTGTTGATCGAACAAGTAGTGTCTTAGATTCCAAAATGCCAAGCTATAACAAAGAAGATGCTTAGTAGTCCATCTTCTTTTTCGTTATTGCATTTTTTTACATATATACCAAAAGGCTAATGATTAGTTATACCACCAGTAAGGTTTCTTGGATGGATTCTGAGCAATTTCAACAACTTTAATGTCCGCTATTGTTCTAATTTTTTTGGTCCTTATACAAGTTGGTTTTCTCATAAATTTTTCAATGGCTATGATATAAAACCTATGTATATATTATTTGTCGTTTGCTCTTTATGAGAGGACTTTTAATAGTGGTCTAAAAACCCAATATATCTTCTCTGTAGTTCCCATCAACATCTCTATGACCAGGAATGTATGTGAGTGAGGGTAACCGATTAATATCTAGCTATCTTCTATATGGACATGCGGTCTTCGTGAACAATCTTCAATGGTAGCTTAAGTCCAGCTGTTCGGAATAAATACCCCATTTTGTTGGATGGATTTACAAAAATTACATGATCGTACAGAGGAGTATAAAATGTTAAGTTTGGAAGGGGGCTCAACTGACCACTCAGAAGCGGAATTATGGGACCTCAAAGTAGATTACGAAAAACACTCTTGCAGGTGATATTTATTTCTTATACTTTTCGAGCTATTTGAAGTTTCAACTAACTCAATTTTGCTAGATGTTGGTCCAACTAGTTAAAGATCAAAATTGAGTATCTATCGAATAAAAGAACTGAAGTCGATATCTTTTCCGAGTCCAAAATAAACGGTTTTTAAATTGAAAATTGCAAAAAAAATATGATTATTTGAGCTTTTGTAGTGAAAAAAGTATTTATATATATATTTTCTTATAAAATAAAATATTCTTTAAGAACATATAGTAATTTTATACTTTTCTAAAAGATATCTTTACGGACCCCAACCACCCAATAGGGCTAAGTACAAAACCTCAAGTAGGTTATCAATGAACATTTCGTTAGGATATTTTAACCAACAAAGATACAATATTTATAGTTTATTAAAAAACGAAATTTTTACCAAAATTTTACTTTAATTTCAAAAAATGAGAAAAGCTATGGATTCCAATTTTATATAAATAAACGCAAAAAGATTATGGCCAGTATTTAATATTCAAAAAACGTTCTATATCTGAGATACCCTGCTTTGTGCTTCCACAGCTTAGCTTCGAAGGAGTCTGTGGGACCCTCCTTTCAAACTTGAAAATAAACTGCGTCTATGTGAAATTTTATGTAAATCGAACTAGAAGTTATAGAATTATTTCCAAAAATTTTCGATTTTACCCCACTGTACAGTGGAGTTGGTAGAATTTTATCACATACATAGTTGTAGTTCTTGCATGGCTTAGTTCATTTAGGTCTTATCGCTGTGTATCGGCTATTTGCTTTGCCTCGGTATCCAATGGTATGTAGTTTAATATAGTGAACAATGCCTTGGTCAATTTTAAGTGCACCTGTTATCATGATTGACATCATTCCTATTATACGTTCGAACATGATTCGAAGATACCTTTTTCCTAAAGCAAACCACCAGATTTCTTGAATGGTTTGTCTTTGGCATCACTGTACCAAACCTATAGACATAGTCTAGTTCCTGCATGCAATAAAATTGTACTTAGATTGTATTGTGTAAACGTGCTTGGTTCTACTCCTCGTACATGTAACGAAATAGCTACTAGTAGTATTTAAGAAACGTTTAAATAGCTTAAAGGATTTATAGGGTGCCATTGTGTAGGTATTGGGGTATTCATTCGAATTATTCGAACAAAATAATACGAGAATTTAAAAATGGACTCAATCGAATAACGAATAATTCGAATGATTTTAGGTCGAATGTTTGAATAAAACAAATAATTTAATGTTTTTGGAATTCAACTAATTTTATTAGAATTTTGTATGAAAAATATTTCTTTATATATATTTTAATTAAATAACTCAATATTATACGTAAATACAACAGAATGTATTTGTGTAAGATTTTTTTATTTCTTTTTCTGATATTGGTGCAGTTTATTTTAAATGGGTTTTCTTAGAGATTTGTCTATGGTATGTGTTTACAGAAAGAACTTAGTATGTGTGAGGTTGTGTTGATATGTATACATAAATAGAAAAACTTTACAAAATGAGCAAAACAAAAAAAGGAAAAAAAAAACTACATTAAGAATCAGCAGCAATAATAATAACAGCAACGACAAGAAATTATTACATCAGGTAAATAGAAGCCATATTAAAGTTAGCAAATATCTATTGGATAGTTTATTTTAAATTTTCTTTTAACTTTTTTTTGTTACTTGGCCCATCAATTTTAGATATCAACAAACACACATATTTATAAGGCTTGTCTAGTAACATAAATTTCCGTAAATTGTAGACTCAATTCCTCTAATGTTTGTGTTAAATTCAAAACTTTTCGCCAAGTTTTTATAATTTATGAGCATTTTGGCAAAAATAAATTCTTTGAATGTTTTTAGGACCGTTGAGTTTATAAAAATAGAAATAAACTTTAGTTTGTTGCTCTTGTTATTTTAACAAAACAATCAAACAAGGAAATAAATAATCGAAATGAAAAAACCTTAAATGAACGAACAAATAGTTTAAAAGTACAAAAAAAAAAAAAAAAAAAACTATTTGGCAGAACCCAATTTAACTTATTAGAGTTACTTTTCTCCTTTGAAAATTTGGCCTTAATTTATTTGTAAATATATTTCTCTTAAATTTTATTATTAAATAACCCAATTTTATCATAGAGATATTCATGCATACTTATAATGTTTTCTAGTTTTTTCTTCGTTTATTATAATAAAGCAAATGGATAGTTAATTTTCTTTTTACTTCTTGTAATAAAGTTAAATTTATTTAGTGGTTTCTTTTCCTTTATGCCAACCAAAAATATATAATTATCATTTATAAAACTATTTTCACTTTACTGCAGAAATACTCATGCAAATAAGTAAGTAATTCTTTATATCTTTTTTGTTAAAATGCAATATCTTACCACTTTGAGTTATTTAACAGAAATATTGCAACTTTTATTAAACGGAAGGATTTAAGTGTAATGAAATATACCCTGCATCATTTGAAGGAAGAAAAATCATAGTTTTGCTGTAAAAATTATCAAATTTATTGTTTAATTTCAATTTTAACTCATTTAGCTATTTAGAGATTCTGAGAAACTAAAAAAAAAAAGAAAACAAAAAACAGCTGAACTTTACAAACGTAAGTTGACATCTGGAGAATTAACACAAATGTACACCGAGTCTAACAATTTTTTATGTATTCGAAACAAACTTGTTTACAGAGTTAAAAAGAAGGGAAACTATCATTATGCTTTAGTGTACATAATGATAGCTTTCCTAACACTTAACTTTGACCTAAAATTATTTAAATAAAATAAATAAATTAAATATATCAATATATTGTTTTCAAGGTCCTTAACAACATACTCTTCATGAGCATTGAACACAAAGTCTTAAAGGTTCAAACAGTACAAGCGTGACTTAAAAACAACAAATTATGTCAGATCATAACCTTTGGATTACAAACTGTGATTATCTAAATTTGAAACACCTGTATGCATACTGTATTTATTTGTAGTGAACTCCATTGGTAAATGACAATTCGCAAAGCAGAGTTCAGTTGTGTTCCACAAATTACGAAAGCTTTATTACTAATCTGGTGTTCTTGTCCTTATCTCTAAAGCCTGATGCAGAACCGTGTAATACACTTATTTAGACACTGGAGGAAAGAAATTTAAGCATAATATAAAATAATAAGCCATCCGAAGTATTCCTATAAGAAGACATGTCGATTGAAGGAATTTTGACGTCATTAATCTTGTTACAAATCTTTACTAGACTTATATAATCATATTTCCGCTCAAGAAATTTTCAGTTGAGAATCAGTGGATATCAGCGTTGCCAGTTTAGCCTTTTTAAGGCTAAATTACTTTTAGCCTCAAAATTTTCGTTTTAGCTTCTAGCCTTTATAGCCTTTTTGATTCTTAAAATTGCTATAAAAAGGCTATAATTTTTAGTACTTCCACAAAGAAGAAAATAATATCTTATTTGATTTTGCTATTTTATTTCAACAAAATCATCCATATAAGCATTTTAGTGCATTAATTCGGACAAAAAAAAATCAAGATAATTCATATTTGACTAAAATTTTTAACTACATTAACCACAGAAAATATTTATGAATTAAAAAATAAAAAATAAAAATAAAAAAAATTTTATAAAATCAAAAAAAAAGAAAGGAAATGATTAATCCAAAAGGAATTATAATTAAAAAATGACGAAAAATCATTTCAAAACATGGGGTAATTTTTCATATGAAATATGTATAACCCTAATTTGTATGGAAATTTTAGCCGATTTTTTACTGGATCATTTTGCTAGCAGCCTATATATGTTTTACTTATAAATTTATTACAGTATCTTAAAAATTAATAAATAAATAAGTTTCTAAATAAAATAAATATTAGCTTTTTTCTTGCCTTATTTTTGGGGCATATACCACTACACCAGGGAATGTAAACATGGTAAAATTTTACTTCTTTTTGGTATATTTTCATATCTGATACTATCACGACTAGGGTTTGAGAATGAAGTAATCGTGTTCGTGGGAATTTCTAATATTTTCGTGAAAACTTTAATTTGAACCACAAAACTTTGTTAGGGAATATACACAGTTTTGTTATAGTGATATAATGTGTAAAAAACAATACATAATGAATATTACTAATAAAAGCAAAATCAATATTTCGTTTTAAAAGAACTTTAGTTGAAGTACTTAACATAAATTTGCTGAAATCAAAGCAAAAACAACGCAAAAAAATGTAAATCGTTGGAAGAACAAAAAATAATACAGATGGTCTAATAAAAAGAGAATAAATATAGAAAACTTTTTGTTATCGCAGCAACGATATGTAATGAATTATTTAAAATAAAGATTAGCTTTTAGAACTGTTCCAATGAATACTATAAAAATATTTCATTTAATAAATCACCAGACTATGGGAATGATATTTTACACAACTTATGAATTTGAAATTAAAAAATTTATCGCCTCCCCACCTTAAAGTATATCGTTCACTTTCTGAGTCAATTCAACGATGTCCGCCCATCTATCTGGCTACCTTTCCATTTAAACTTGTGTGCAATTTATAATAGATCTTAATGAAATTTGTCACAAACAATTATTTTGACACAATTTCATAACCTATTGAAATTGATTACAATCGAATCATTATTTCACCTAGCACATACAAATTTCCTCCCGCAATAGTGTTATAATATAGTGTTTTAGTCATTAAATATAACAACATTTAAATGGAATGCAACACAAATAAGTTTTACATAAATATAAATCAGTATACCAAAATTCAGGAAGATCGGTCCATAAATGACCATAGCTCCCATATACACCCCCCTACAAAAATCAATTTAACGTGTATAAATTCTATACAGATGGTAGTATAAGGTTAATATTTGACATAAATATGTTTTATATAAATAGAAACTACAAGATTGGACCATAATTTACCGTAGCTCCCATATAAGGCATACTTCCGGGAATCACCCTAAAGTGCATGAAAGTATAAATATTAAATTTAAGTTGCACTTAATACAAGTATCGCACATACCCAATGGTGTAGGGTGTCATATAGTCGGGCTTGACTATATATTTCTTTTTTGTTTTTGTGCTATTTTTTGTCTTGTTCAAAAACATAAAATTTAAGTTTTATTAAAATTTTCAATGAAGTAGTTTTTTATTAATAACAGAAAAAACTAGTTAAGATGAAACTAACTGACACAAATTTACGTCGTCTAAAATTTCAATGATGTCTGTTCGTACGTGTGTCTTTCAATTTCAGATTATTATTTAATATTTAATATATGTGTTTGCATACTCTTAAGGAAAAACACTCTATAATGTTTTAAATTTATGAGGATTTTAACGTTCGCAATTAGACGAAATATGCATTAATTTGTTTATTTATAATTTTCTACAAAATTAAAAAAAAACAACACTATTTAGTATTAGAATAATTGTATCACATCTTAATAAAAGTAATTGAAATTGAACAATTAATTTCGGAATTGGGGTATACAATGATGAAAGTGAATACGGTCTATTCCAAAAAAAAGATATTTCAGCCGCCAATATATTCTCCAAATGATTATATAAATCGTGATAGTCATTGTAAATTTATTATTATTATTTTTTTTTAATTAAATCAAACCATGCAAAAATCAGAAGACCATACTATCAATAGACTCCGAGCGTTACTTTTTATATGTTGTAATTGTTTTGATAAAAAATTAAAAGTTGTGTACAGTGTTGATCGAAAATCATATTTGTAGAGGTTTTTAAAAATGGTCCAGAAATATTTTCGTTATTAGTTTATGTAACATCAAAGGGCCAAAAATTCGGTCATTTTTTTCATAGTACACATTAAATGTGTTACTAGCTCATCAATAAACAAAAAAATTTCATAAAAATTTTGCGAAGAAACGAAAAAAAAACAGCGAAATTAAATAGTTTTTTTTTATCTTTTCTGAAAAATTATTGAAAATTACATAGGAAATCAAAAAGCGCAGAGACGATAGAGACGATAAAAATATATTTGAAATCTATTAAATTTCTATTTAAATGTTTGAAATTAATATATAGTAAGAAAATTGGTACAATTATGGTAAAAAAAGTAGATTTTGTATTTATGGTTGGTACAATATAAAATAAGCTAATTTTCATCCCTGCACTAAGTTGGGATCGAATTTGTGGCATTAGAGCAATTGGACACATATGCTAAAATCCGCGACTATAAAAATCAAAAGAAAAAAAAAAAAATTATTTTCAAACACTTTTTTGGATTTTTTTAAGTTTGAGCGCTTATCGGCATTTCAGATCTTAAATTTTTGTTGTTTTTTAAAAAATTAAAAAAAAATATATATATTTGAGGTTTAAGGTCGGTTTCTTAAAAGTAAACGTAAAAGAAAATTTCCCAATTAGTTTTATTGAGTTTACATATACATGTATGAAATGATTATTATAATGACGAGAATGCATTAGTCTATTTAATTTTTTTTCTTTTAATATAATTTCCTGAAAACCTAAAATAATTTATTTTATTTCTAATACATGAAAATGAGCTCATACATATAAAACTATGTAGTCACTTCTTACGCGGACGATGTGGTGATATTAGTATCAGGACTGTTTCTAAACGTGATAAGTGATATCATGTCAACTGCTCTGACTACACTCAGTGACTGGGCCAAATTATGTGGACTAGGAGTGAATCCGGACAAGAAAGAGCTGGTATTTTTCACCACAAAGACCAAGATTCCGAGCTTCAGATTACCACGGTTAGAAAACTGTGAACTCACCTTGTCGGACAATGCAAAATACTTGGGCATTATTTTCGACTCCAAGCTTTCATGGAAGCTGAATATTCAACATAGGGTTAGTAAGGCTACGGTAGCATACTACACCTGTAGAAAGATGTTCAGTGTGGAATGGGTTTGAGTCCAAAATTGACAAAATGGCTATACACTGCAATAGTACGGCCCATTCTTGTATATGGATCTCTTGTGTGGTGGACCGCTACTAGTAAGAGATATGTGGTGGATCAACTTTACAGGATACAAAGATCCGCTTCCATTGGCATTGCAGGTGCATTACGTACTAGTCCATCAGAAGCTCTGAACACTATATTGCATCTAACACCTATAGACCTATACATAATTGAATCATCAGTTAATAGTGCGATAAGATTATCTGCAACGAAAAGCTGGAGATCAAGAACGTATGGGCACGCGAGAATATTAAGTTTAAAAGCCCCGCAATTCAATCAGTTTACCGACTATATGATTCCCCAGATGGACTTCGGAAATACTATTAAAGTCCTATTCCCCACCAGGAGTGAATGGAAAAGGGGTAATCTTCTTGAACAATATGGAACTAGGATATACACTGACGGCTCAAAGATGCACTGCGGTGTCGGCTCTGTTGTCTTCTCTAATGATTTTGAAATTAGACACTCATGTAGACTCCCTGACGAGGCAAGCGTATTCCAAGCGGAAATACTAGCGGTCAGGGAAGTGTCTAAACTAATTCGCGATAGAAATATTCAAGGGAATATTGGTTTATTTGTCGACAGTCAAGCGGCAATACTATCGCTCAAATCACCGAAAACTACTTCTATTCTAGTCAGACAGTGTAAAGAGGAACTGCTTGGACTAAGTCGACTGTATGATATTACTATAGTCTGGGTTCCTGCGCATAGGGATTACTATGGTAATGAACAGGCAGACGAATTAGTCCGGGTAGGCTCTGCTATGAATGCCTCCTTATCGGTTTCTGTCGAAATGCCGTTAGGAACAGTCAAAAGCAGAATCCAAAAACACTTTCTAGAAAAGGCAAAAAATAGATGGCGAAATCTGGAAAAATGTAGAGTTGCGAAAGAAACGTGGCCTGCCTACAATGAAAAACGCTCAATGCAACTCATTGGCTACAAATGCAAAGACATCTCGAGACTAATAGCATTGTTTACAGGTCACTGGACGATCGGAAAACATGTAAGCAGACTTGGTCTCCCTTACAATGAATATTGTCGTAGTTGTGGCAATCGCGGGAAGGAGGAGACAGTTTTTCATCTTCTATGTGAATGCCCAGCCTTGAACGCAAGCAGACATAAATTTCTGGGAGGGCACCAATTAGACAACCTCTGTGAGATATCTGACACTAGACTCAGTGACATCATTAAATATCTCAATGCTACAAGCTGGATCTAATAAATTTATGTTCTCATTGTTCTTCCCTACATTTCTATCTCATTAGAGACTCAGTACAACTCATTCACCTGGTGAGTAGTGTGGTTCCATCAAACCGGATTCTAACGAGTCTAATTAATTGCCCGTAAGGTTACGGGCTACCACGTAAACCAACCAACCAACCAACTATGTAGTCAGTTTTTTTCCAGGACGTCAAATTTTCTCTCAAAAGGACTTTTAAATTTTAAAATATTTACTAAATCAATATGGGTGTCAAACGAAAGCCAAAAATCCCTGTAATATACCACATCTTTTTATTTAAATATAGCAGAACAAAATGTTAAAAATATCCTTTTTTTTAAGTATATAATTAACTTTTTGCACTGCAATATTTAAATAAAAGATACTATTCTGTTGCAGTGATTTGTAGCTTTTTTTTATAATATTTTTTATAATATTCTTAAAAATTTGCTCATCTTTCGGTATAATCGTTTTGAAAGGAAATTTGACGTACCGGAAGATAGCTGGGCATTTTTACTATTCTCTAATTTTATCTATATAACATTTTTTTATGTGTGAGAACAATTGTTACAGGCTGACGTCCATGTGAAAATAATTATTAAAAGGTATCATTTTAAAAGTATATTTTCTTCAGTTTTTGTGCTGTAATATTTAAATAAGGAATACAGTTATATTGTAAGGATTCTTAGCTTTCAGCCATAACAGCCATATTGGGTTAATACAATATTCGTAAATATTTTATATACTTTTTTAAAAATCTGTATTATTCCAAACTTTAAAGCCCTGGAGAAAAACTGAGTACATATTTTTACTACGTGTGGTCTCTAGCTTCAAGCACATATACATTTTATTATGTTATCACATTTCCGTTTTTTCTTTTTTCCTTTTTAATTACTTATTATTTAACGTAACCTCAGCTAAACAGCTGATTACGATTTTTGGTTGTAACAGCTGTCAAACTGCATATATAAAAAACATTAATGAATTCGTCTTACTCTTGTTTTTGTGTAACTGTTATCACATTCCATATGTTCAAGTTAATTTTGACGTTTGTCTTGATAAAAAATTGTCTAATATGGGCACTACGTTACAGTTGTAACGTTTGAAGATAGTCTTGCTAACTATCAAGGTTTGCTTTTTTAGCCCTGGAATACTAATGTAGTTAAAATTTCCATATACATTTTTTTTTTTTCAAATCCATATCACTCTCGTGTGTGCAAATTGCAGAAGTTCTTTCTCCAAGTGTTTTTAAATATATATTGAAATGAAAATAATAAACGTTCAGTCATGTGCATATTTTGATTACAAATACATAAAATAATAAATTTTGAAATGTGATTTGAAATGACAGAGTAAATGTTTTCAACATTCAACTGATAATCTTAATTTGGTGGATGTAGTACTCACTGACTGATAAACATCTGAAGTCTCTGGCGAATACTATATCGTAATTTCTCATAAATTTTCATAAATAAAATCTTGATATAACTTTAATGTTTGGTTCTTATTTATTGAATTTGTCTTTTTAAAGACAAATAAATAACAAAAATGCACATACCTATTATAACAACAAAACCATTAATTTCGATAAGCAAAAAGGGTTATCTGAACATTTTATAACACACATTGAACTCGACGAATAATGGGCTTAAAATATTTATTTTTATATATTTTTATGTGTGAGATTTAGCAGACGTATTACTAATAATTCGTAGAAGACCGAATTGCAAAATATTGAAAAATAAATGAAAGAAACAGTTGTTATGGTTTCCTGAACAATTAGGGGTTTTGCGTATAGATCTTTTTGAATATAAGCCCTCAATATACTATTTCTTATTATTTTAAAACTGTATCATCGTTTTATTTATTATTAAAAGTCTGCACAATAGAGTGATTCATATTTCACTTTTGTATTTAGTTTAAATGCCAAGTTTATACGCGGTCTACTTTTTTAAGTTTCCTTGTATTTAGTGGTAAAATATTTACTTGTTTCCTTTTTTCTTTTCATATATCGAAAAGAGGACAGCATTGTCGATGTTTTTAGAGAATCTTATGTTAGTTAAAATTTCTATGTTATGTTTATTTAAAAGAATATCCATAACATTTTTTAAGGATTTAGGTGAAAGTAAAATGTTGATTTTACAGATATAAATTAAATAGAACTGTAAAGTGTATTATTACAGTACTATATTTACCCAAAAGTGTATTTATAATATTATTATTTGGAGCAATATTCGTAAAATACACCCCTGGAATAAAATTTAATACAAGCAAATATTTTAGTATTTAAACGAAAAAAAAATATCGATATTATTGAGTACAAATAAGTTTATATAGGCGAAAATAATTGTTAATAGCTCCCATATATTAAACATTTGGTAAATAATACCTAAAATAAAAAATGAATTGAAAAAATAATATTAAATTCTTGTATGTAATATAAATATGCAATTGTAGAAATAAATATTATTGGGAACAATTTACATAAAAAGCCTAAATTTGTTAATTCTTTAATAAGATCCTCATGAAGCGTATACTTAATATAGAAATTTGTTTTTATTCTGCGTATACTTATGCATTTACTTTAGACTGTACCAAAATTAACCAACATATGAATTTTTACCTTAATTCTCTTTAGAATATTTTTTTGGGTTGCCGCAACGGACCTGAAATTTATAGAGTGCGTTTATGTAGGGAAAATTTGGCTTTTTTTTTAACTGTAAAAAAAGTTGCTATCAAATATTCTGTTTTGTAACGGAATGTTAAGAAATCATAATCTACACATGATTATTTATCAAGCTAATATAAAAATTGGTTAAAAATGTTATGGTTATTACGCATTCCCCGGTCACTTTTGTAAGGAGTGTATATAAAAATGTCCACTTTTTTGTGAAATTTTTAAAAAAATGCAATTGGTTAGATTCTAAATATAATTATAAAAAAATAAGTTTTTGAGGATAATACAACCCCTTCCATGATTGGTTAATAAATGTTGCTTTTTTAAAGCGAAGAATTTTTAATTATATTTTTCATAAAACTTAAAATTACGAAAATTTTTATTTATTTAGAGAAAAACTCAAAAAAAAAAACAAAATTCAATGTACTGGACTGTGATTTTTAATCGCTGCAAAGTGGGTTGAAATGTATCAAGACCGGTATTTAATTCAAATTGAAAATTAAAAAATCCATCACATAATTTGAAGTTGCGTAAAACTACATAAAATTCTAAAGTGTCAGAACAATTGCCCTACGATTTATATTTTTGTGGTATAACTTTACACTAGTTTTTGGTTTAACTTAACATTTTATATCTATTTTTACAAAATAAAAATCAAATCCAATTTGTTAATTTCTTAAGAAAAGTGTTGGCACTTATTAAAAACTAACATTTTAAAATGATCAAAAACTTCAATCATTTTACAAAAAAAAAAAAAAAAGAATTCAGTCAATTTTAAATATGTGGTTTTTTTGTTTGGGATGAATAATATGTTTAATTTGCAAAGCTTGTTTTTATATTACTTTTACTTTACCTTTGAATATTATGTAAATCGAGAACGTACTATATACACAGTTTGGACTCAGTTTTGCATAAGCAGTTGATCTAAAAAAGTAATTTTTATATAAAATGGATTTGTTTCATTAAGCACACAACCAATTTAAAATAATTGCAGAGATTATATTTTAACAAAAATCAAAAGTTTAAAATAGTAGTAGTAAAATTAATTGTATTTAAGAAAAAAATTGTTTTGATCGTGCTTTATGTTCTATTTTTGTTTTACATCGAGTCTATATTAGACACATTTTTATTAAGACAGACGTCAAGTTTTTATCGAAAAATTTTTTTTCTAATTTAGACTGATTTGTTAGTAATATTGCAGCGTTGAAACAAAAATGTTAGCGCTCGAATTCTGACAACTTTGTCTTGAAGTTACTTGGTAAAAGACGCCATTTTGATTGTTATTGGTACTTTTTATATGGTTTATTGTGACATACGCTTTCCCCTATAATTGATAAAGATAAAAAATTATCAGCAATTCAGACAGAAATTTGACGCTTACCTGGATAAAAATTTCTTTTGTATAGATACGGCCTTAAGTACACATTTGCCTAAATTTGAAATAAAAAATAACAAATTGTGGTTAAGACTATTTTAGATTTCTTATTATGTTTTTTTTGCTTTTCCTGTAACAAATTAAAATGTGTGTTTACGTCCTTTTTATTTTGATGATGTGCGATTGCAGCGTCGTCAACCGATATCCGGTATTTGTCGAAACATAAACAAGTATATACAATTTGTAAAAAAAAAATTAAAAATTATTAAAGCATTATTTATAAACATGCTTTGAGGACAGATGACGCAAAAATAAGCTGTTTAAATATACGTTAGAATATCGTTGCAAAAATTGTTTAAATGTGAGATTACATATTTTTTAATCCGGTCTGGTATTATTTGCTAAAAAAATAACTTTAAAACAGTTTTGTTAAATCAATAAATTTTGATATTAGTCTTTTGAATATAATTTAAACTGTATGACTGAACAGTACATATAAATTTATAATTACGTTATTTAAATACCATTAATAATTTTGTTTAAAACAACTGATCTTTTTTTGCATTTTGCTATTATTAATTCAATAAACTGTATGATTATTTTTATTCTAAACGCCTCTTTCAAAACAATTTTATAGAGAAGTAATTCCATTTTGAACTTAAAAATTTTGACCTTTCTGAAATTTTCTTTGTAGCAAGTATACCAATAAGGCTTCCTACAAAAAAAAAAAAAAAAAAAAAATAAAAAAAAAATGTATTAAACATGTAAATATGTTAATAAAAATATTTTTATATTTTTATCTTAAAATACAAGCTTTGACAAATCCACTGCAAAAAATCGTTTTTTTTTTTTTATCTTTCAAAGATACAGATTTGCTATAGTTGTCAAAATAAAAATGAGGAAAATTAAATTTACATGCCTCTTTATCCTCCTCTGCACATGCACGAAATTTTATCTAAATCGTTAAAAAAGGGTTAAATTTTTTTAAATTTAAAATGAAATTACTCAGAGGTTAAAGCGTTTATACCTTATATATAAGTAAAAACATGCAGTGACTTACAAACTGTTTACAAAAATGTAACATTTTAGACGTTGGACTTGATATTTTTTATTCGTTTTGATTTATTACGTTGTGATAAATTAAATAAAATTCTGTTTTCCTGAAAAAAAGTTTAAAAATGGAGGACATTTCTTGTAAACAGTTTTTATAATCCTACGGATTTTACTTTATTTTGGGTTTAGTACTAATTGTGACAATTTTTAGCTTTGATAATGATTTGAAGTCTTCTTTGCATATTATAATTTAATTTCAGTAAAATAGGGTCATTATTATCGACCCATAGTTACTCCAGATATAATGGATCTGGATTTCCCGTCATGATTATTTTTCTTTTAGTATTCTAAATTTTTTTGACCTTGTCCCTTAGGTTATTATGTTGTACAAACCGAGTATTGTGTGGTTTATTTGTTTATTTTATTTATAAATTTTATTTATTTATTATAGTTTTTATCACATTATATCTATCCCTAATAAATTATTTTTGCTCATTTTATTAAATCTGTGGCAAAACAAGGAAAAATTACATCAGTATTTTTTTTGTTTAACTTTTCAGTTTATATATTATAATTTTCATGCAACACTATAGAAAATTTTAATTTCATATGCCAATATCTCTAGAACAGATATGGAAAATGAAAATATTTTGTCGGTATCAAAATAAATTTCAAATAAAACTTGTTTCACCCTCAGAGTACTAAAATTAAATTTTTGACAGTTATTTATTTTTCATTTAGTGCAAAATTCAAAGATTGTAATTTATATACCCAAACCGAAGGATTAAATACGATACCAAATTATTAAATAATTTTATTCGGGTTAAATATTATAGTGAAGATTTTGATAAATGTGGCCCTGTTATTGAAATAAACTTACATAAAAAAAGTCGTGCAAGATCAATTTCTTAAAATCGAGCATTTCAACTCTAGTATTGTCAAAATATAATTCATTATCTTATGTCTTTGAAATTCGGAACATTTTCACTTCAATTTGATTCTACATATAATTTTTAGTTTACAATTTTATAATTAAAACAAGAACTCAAATGTGTCTGTAATATATATATAAATTAAATAAAATAAATTTAAAAAATTAACTCATTTTATAAATCGCAGTCGGTACATAATTTTTATTGCTTTTATATAGCAACATCTAAAATTTCATATATATATATATATATATATATATATATATATATATATATATATATATATATAGATATACATAAATAACTGTCAAAAATTTAATTTTAGTACTCTGAGGGTGAAACAAGTTTTATTTGAAATTTATTTTGATACCGACAAAATATTTCCATTTTCCATATCTGTTCTAGAGATATTGACATATGAAATTAAAATTTTCTATAGTGTTAAATGAAAATTATAATATATAAACTGAAAAGTTAAAAAAAAAATACTGATGTAATTTACTTGTTGTAGCTTCCATCAATATCCCATCAAGTTCTACACTTTTTGTTATTCTTGGCTTTGAAGTTTCACTTTGCTTTGCGTATACTGATCCATTATAAGTATAAACAGCTTGGTATCCAATAGTTTTTAAAGTTTTGGCATGTTTAAAAATATTCCAGGTTTCTTTGCTAAGGAAGTCACTTATACAAACTAATTTAGTTGCTTCTTTTTCTTTAAGATTTTTTTATTTGCATGAGTTTAATTTTAGATTTGCTTGATTCGAATTTAACGACCATTGTTTGTTTTTCATTTCGATTGGAAGTGTTTCTTTTTCAAATAATATGCACTTTCGTTTTCATTTTCCACTAGATTCAAGCTAATATCTTTAGAAATTTCCAACAATTTATCAACAGCATTTGAACCATCTAAATTTTAAATTTCATATTTTTGTGAACAGCATACGCAGAAAAAATACAAATGAACTTCAATTACGAAATTGCTTCTATTAATTAATTTTTTAATTGAATTATAATATTATCAAAATGATGATATTAATTAAGTTAAAATAATTTATTTTAATTATATTAAATATTTTTATATTTATAATTTAGCTTAAAATCAATTCAAATAGTAATTAACGTGATTAAAATATTAAAATATATCTACATTTGCAAATGCTTTTGCTCAATAAAAAAACCATAATTTTCTCCAATATTAATACTACAGTAATTTTTATCTAAATTTACACATTATTTTTATTTATTAAAAGTAAAAAATATACAGCCACTTTTGTGTCATGTCTGGAATGTTTGATAGATACCCCCATTTTGGCATAACATTTCAATAAAAAGGAGACCTATGAGATTACACAACATTAATATATTGAATTATATATATACGATCGATTTTTCGAAAAATCAAGACATTAGTAGTACTTACTCGAAAATAGTTTCGCAAAGTGCAGCTGAAGTAGGTGTCATGTCAGCCACCTGCAATTACAATAAACTTGAATATTAATATATACATTAGTATCACTTTATAATAGATAAATCTACAATAATATTTAAAACTTATTTATGTATATTCAAAATTATTTAAAACGAATACCTATCGCATTATAAAAAAAAACATTATTAAGTGTTAAATATTTAATAATGAATTTGAGGGAGACTTACGTCCTATTGGCTTTAACAATTCTCAGAAGGACTAATAATTTGGAAATTGTCTAATATTGAAAAATCATTTGTATGTAATTTTTGTTTTATTATTTTAAAAAAATTGTCTAAGAATTTTCATTAAAATACGAAGGTCAAAATTTGGAATATTTGACAGTTTCAAAGAAGTTTTATAGTAGCTTAATTTTGTAAAAAAATTGAAAAAGTAAAAATTTTGCAAAATAAATGCAATCTACAAAATTCAGTCGATGCTGCACGTGTTAACAAAACTCTATCACTCTAACATTTTGCAGACTGTGTTTTTACATCAAAAATATTAATCCTAGGCACTGTTGCCAGATTTAACGATTTATCATTTTGACGACTTTGGTTTTAAAAACGGTCTGTTGACAATTTGACGATTTTTGTCCCTAAATTTGACGATTTTTTCCAAAGGAGATTCAGAACTATTTTTTGGAATTTTATTTTATATATTTTCTTTAAAAGTAAAAATCTTCTTATATTTGTCACTGTAAATGGTTAATTTATTAGAAAAGATGTACGCTTTTGTTATAAAATGAGGAGTAAACACTTTACAAAAGGCCAAAACCCTTTTGTAATTCTTATGAAATCAAGGCATTAGAAATCCTTAAATAGCGTTACTTAATATCCAAAGACATTTTTGGTGAATTGATTTAAGTTTAAATTTCGTATATCGTCGATGGGCTTACAAAAAGGCTTATGTGTTTTTTTTTAACTTTTCAAATGACAAGGTAAATAATTTATTTTTTGTTTGAAAGTCATACAGAATTACATACTCATAACTTTTATGCATATAACATGAGATCTAATGAATACTAATTCACAATTTTTTCATAAAAAAAATATATATATATAAAATGTTCATTAACATACATATAAGAAACCTAATTTTTGATGTTGACGATTTGAATTTGTCGATTTGACGATTTTGACGATTTCGCACCAAATTTGTCTGACAACTATGTTCCTAGAGAGGAGTTACAGTTGAAATTTAAAAGTAGATTTTTTTGAAGCAGTCTAATATATACAAGTATTCCTATTGTACATACCAGCAAAATATTTGCTTATAATATTGATATCAAAGAATTTGGTAAGAATTATTTATAAGTAATTAGTATTTCTGAATTTTTATGCAATACGTTATATATAATTTATCTATCTATAATTTTCTCTTATTAAATATTTTGGAATGCATTTATTGCAAGTGTAATATTGAAGGTCGTATACGCATAATTACCAATTAAGAAAATATTCGAGTTATGCGAAAACCCGGATGACATCCCGTTCGAGGTAAACAAATTGATTCATTTTTAAAGAAGCATACCAAAGAGAATATTCCGCATGAGAGCACAATAAGCTGATTAGAGCTTCCCTTAGGGAGAAAATAAAAATTGTCGAATACTTGACGAACCTCACCATCTTCGACTTTAATGAAATTTGGTCTACACACTCACTACGTCAATACAAAAATTTAAATTTTTCAAAATTTTCAAATTCGTTTAATTTAGCTTTTGTTGCGTTTAAAAATTCGCTTTTTTCAGACTTTTTTAATACGTGAATTTTAATTCCATATATCTTATAAATTAAATATACTTTGGCTCAAATTAAGGCCTTATAAATCTGGTTTTTAATTATTTTTAAAAAATGATATTTTTGTAAATAAAACGATATTGATATCAATATTCGTCCTAGTATCAAGAATATTTAAAAAATTATATCTTCAATGAGGGGATACTGGGAAAAAATTTAGTAAAAAATTTCGTTTATTTTAGTAATATCTTGATAATTTTTAATGTATTTTTGTCTTGTGTATGAAAATATGTGAATATATTTTTCTATAATCAATACCGTACATTTTATATTTTCTAAAAATACCAAAAGACATAAATCTAAGGTAGTATACTAAACAAAAATTGTATCTCAAAAATCCAATTGCTTTAAAATGCTTTTTTTCAAAATTTGAATAATTTTCCAATTACTTTGGTTGAAAATGGCAAAAGTACAATTTAAACGCAATTTGAATTGTCTTAATCTGTTAAATGGTCTCCGATATATTGCTGTTTAAAATTACATGCTTTTAGGATTTTTAAGAAAAAATTAAGATATTTTACGATTTCGCGAAACTAAAACAGAAACTCATAAGTAGATTCCTTTGGACAGCTCAGATATTCTTCATCCATCGAAGTAGTCAGTTAGAAATCGCCGATTTTTTGTCAAAATGTTTCCTTTTGACCGCTCTCAGAGTTTTGGTTTCTAGAATTATATTTACATGTTTATTTTGTACAATTTTGAAATTAATAAAATAAAATCGCTAATAATAAGAGATCTTTTATACATAAGCAAATTGTTTTATTTATATTATTACTGAAATAAACAATCTTTTCTTTAATAAATGATAATTTTCTCAGTATCCCCTCGAATATTCATTTCATATTTCTTTTCTTTTAAAAATTCAATTTTTACATTAGAAACTGGATTTATTTATCAATTTGACTCAAAATTTGTTGAAATCAGACAAATGAGTGGGAATATATATGTATTTAAATTTAGTGTGAAATTCGAACCATAATAAAAACGAAACTGCTACGAATTTAAAAATTGTATTCATATATTTCGTTTACAGTGCATAAATTATGATTTATAAAGGATTTTTTAAGCCAAAAAAGAGTTTATATGTCTCAAAAAGTTCGTAGATTAAAATCGTACCACTCTAAGTTAAATTGAAAACATAAATAGAATTTAATTTTATTTTGCTGGGTTATATATTGGTTGTATAGACTTAAGTACAGTAAAAAAGTATATATAAGAGCAATGAAAAAAGTTCTTGGAGAAGAAAGGTACACAAGTGTTTGAAGAGGCTTTCCACAACTTTTAATAAGAAATTAAATTCTCACATTAAAATTCAAGTGATGTATGTAAAAATTACATATAAGAAAAATGTTTATAGAATTTCATGTATACTTTATTTTTGTACATAAAGTATCATTTAGAAAATTGTTTTACAACCTAAATTAATACTCAGGAAATTTTAAGAAAGAAGTAATCGGAAATAATAAAAATAATAAAACAATGTGTAGCACAGTGATTCGTTTTCGTATAAAAATAGAAAGCGAAAATAGAAAGCGTTATTCTAGACTCATAAAATTTGGTGTACAGTTATATATTGAAAATTAAGAAATAACCATAGCTTGGAAAAAAATCGGTGCAAGGATTTACGTACCTCATATATGTTCTGAATTTAAAAATTGCGGTATATTCCTTAAAAATTCTGAATGTTAGTCATAGAACGTTGACTATCATTGTGTTTATATCTTCTATATTTTTTTTTTAGAATCAGAGCAAGGACACTTGTACCTGTCATATATCCTTCTTCTTAAAACTATTATAAATCTACCAAATTTAATCTTATATTAAAATTACTTCGCACAGTAGTGCTTTTTGGTAGCGTGAATATTCGTAGCAAATTTAGTTGAAATTTAGTTTATAGAAATATAAAATTTTTTTAGCAGAGTTAGTTATTGCGGCGTATACATACCATATTGAATATTAAGCACATAAAAATATTAAATTAGTTTGTTAAACATTCTGGTGGTTTTCTTTTTTTTTTTTTGTAATAAATTAATAAATTTCTAGAATAAAGAAAATTAAAAAGAGAAATTAAGACGTTTTCCTATTTTTCTTATCTCAATTTTGCCTATTTTAAATAATTAATACAAAATTAAAATTACTCCTGCTAAGGAAAAAAGCGCTTTTGTAAAATTCTGGCAAGTTTTTTTTTTATTTTTTATTTTAATAAGTCATTACTATATTTAAAAAAAATTAATAAAAATACAGTTTTATAGAGCATTTTCGCTACTTTTATAAAAAACTGATAGCCGTTCTCTTTCGGTTTTGAGTAAGTTCGTCAATATATCGAATAAAATTTTAAAAACTAGAAAAACTATTAACATATTTTCATCTTTTTTTACATCAAAGTTTGACTTTTTTTGAAAATTAGTATAGAATATCTTAATTTCCTAACAAAAAATCTACTTTGCAAAAGAGCGCTTTTCTCGACTTCATTAACAAACTAGCAGTGGTTGTTTTTTGATAATCATTTACACACAAAAAAAATATAACATAAAATTTTTAATAAATTTCTTTTTTTGTTTTATATTTGAATTTAATAAACATTATTAATTAATATAATAATTTTTTAAAACTACTTTGACTTATATGAACATTTGAAAAAAGAAATAAACAAATTGACAATTATCTGAAAAATTAAAACAATATCAAAAAAGAAAAAAAAACACATCGAAACCACAGTTATTTAAGTAATTCAACTTTCGATTTTGCGCGTTTAATCTAATAGGACTTTTTAAAATATGAAGAGCTTGAGTTAGATATGTGGTAATATTTACAAAAATAATTCAATGTAAGTAACCATTGTTAACGTTTCGATTTTTAGTCTCTACAATTGAAACTTCCTCTAAAGGGGATCCAGTTATTGAAGACGGAAAAATCAAGGACCTGTATCAAGGAGGTATACGTTTGGAAAAAATTTCTGCATAAATACGAGTATAAGTAAAAATAAAGAATAAAATAAATAAAAAAGAGATACGTCATCCCCTTTGTATTAAAGACCATTTTGTATGAATTGCCACCGTTTAATTTTAGAAGCATATAACTTCATTCAGTTCATTATATATATATACATATATATATATATATATATATATATATATATATATATATATATACATTTATTACATGCCATACAAAATATTACGTACGTCTATCAGTCATACACCACGTATAAATGTTTCTTTTAAATATTTCAATAAAATATATGTATAATTTTGCAACAAATAATATCAAATAAATTTTTTTATCTTTATTTGCTCAAAGATTTAGTTAAATCTTTATTTGTAATAATTAATGTTTTTCTTAATTTCATGCAAAATTTTAATCACATATATATATATATATATATATATATATATAATTTACTGGATTAGAAAATTATTTAAAATTTTCAGAAAAATCAATTATTTTTACTTAATTAATATAAACAATTTTGTAATTGATAACCATTTTTATTTTTTTCTGTGTACTGAATCCAAGTAATGTAAACAAACTAAAAAACTTAAAAAAGTTTCGGAAAATATGCTTAGAAAAACTTGATTTTCTGACAAAATATCACCTTTGCAAAAGAGCGTTTTTTTCGAATATAACAAAAAAACTGGAAACTCTTTTTTTTCATTATCGTTTATTGAGTTTCAATAATAAAAAAATTTACTTTTTTTTACTCAACATTTGCTTTTTTGGAAAATTTAACATAGAAAACCTTTATTTCTTAAGAAATAAATGTCTTTGCTAGGGTGCATCGTTTTTGGTAAATATTGGCTGATTTATTTTTTATTAATTAGTAAGTTACAAAAATAAATAGAATTTCAAAATCTTAGAAGACTTTGTTCCAAATTGTTTAATTATTTTTTTTTTTTTTTTGATTGGTTTAAGACCAAATTTAGTTAAACAATTTATGTATTTAATTATTCTTTTACTTGGTTATTAAAAAAATAATGTGACAACTTTCATAAAATTTCAATCAACTGGAGAAATATTTATATATGTTGTTTTTTCACTGAAAAATTTTATGCTAATTTATCTTATATAATATGTTGGTGATTTGTGATAGTTTGGACCTTGCTGCATTCGAAGTTGAGCCTTTGTATTTATGTATATATATTGTTTGCGTTTTAAAAATATCTGAGCCGAAATTATTGTGAAGTTTTCTCCAGATTGCAAGAGCTTGAAAAAAAAACGTTTGCATTTATTCGGTGAGGACACATATACATAGGTACGTAGGTACAGATTATTATTTATATTCATGTTAAATTAATTGTGCAATGTCAAAAAGTCAATTTTTCCATTGTTTTTGCAGATTTCGCCGTCGTTGATATTATTTCTAAAGCAAAAATTATATTCAGGACTTTCTCGAGTTTGTTGGTATTGAAGCTATTGGTTATAAGTTCATTTTTCTTTAAGTTTACAATTAAGATGTTTGTTGTATTATATTTCGGATCTTTAACTGTTATCCTGTTGTTTGTGCTCCATATTGTTATCGAATTAAATGAATCATTTTCCCGGAATGAATCCTTTCGATTGGTAATTTATATTTCTTAATCTCAAACACGTATTTACATGCACATAATGAGAAAAGTCGAATGTACTTTTTTACTGTGGAATATATTAAAAAAAAAATTCAAATCATTGCTTCAATTAACACAACTAAAAATTTGTTTGGTCTTCTGTCAAAATTCATTTATTAGTATGACTTATATAATTACAAAATCAATTGAAATACATTAATATTTGCATTTAGTTTCATTTAATTAATATAATCATTTTTATGATTGGAGCAAAACCAATTAAAAATTTAATTGATAAGACAAAATTCATAATTGAAAATCATCTGTTTTTTCCGTGTACATATTATTAACTTTCAGCAAACTAAGTTTTAATGCATTCTGAATTTTTATTTTTTATTTATTTTTATTTTTTATTTATTTATTATTTTTTTCTTGCCTATGAAGCGAATCACTGTATGTTGGTTCGTTTTAATAGAATTGTAACATAATTACATGAAAGGTTTAAAATGCTTTGTCGTTCTTAAAATTATGGAATATTAAAGTTTGAGAAATGATTTCAGATTCGTCTTTAAACTTGAAATTTTGTGCTAAATCCGATCATTTTAATAAAATGAACTCTCTTTTAGAAAACATATTGCAATTAATATAATAAAATTAAATTTATATTATAATTTTGATAACAAAAAATTCTAACCCGATAGAGTACCTTAAACATAAGAAGCTAATTTATGATAAAGCAATAACAACTCTGGCAAAAGTTTTCTCTTTTGAGCGTGAGTTACATAGCAAACATGATTCATATTATAAAATTTATTATTGTATTATTAATTTTACCAAGCTTATAATGAAAATAAGAAAGAGGAAAACATCGTGTTGCTTAGGGGAAGATGGTGTTTACATAAATGATTTCCATATTAAAAAACCTACACACACACATTCATACTTTAGGAAGCATGAACGAATTCACGGCACGAGTGTAAAGACGTGGTGTTAAAACTCATCTATTTTAAATGACAATTTACAAAATAATTTACGCAATTAATACTTGAAGCTTTCAAAAGAGCGATGAAGCTTATAAATTAACTTAAAATAAAGTACGTCGCAAAACATGTGTGTGTGGTATGCAGCATGGTAATGAAAGGACATGCAACATGAAGGTAGACACATGTTCATATCAGAAAGTAAAGATATACAAATTAAAATATATGTACTGTGTTTGGTAACGGATGAAACGTATTTGAATGACAGATGGTTAGGTGGATGAACTGAAGTATGGACGGAATATAATTTAATAAATGTACTTTATGTTATGACAAATTAGTATGGCAATTATTTAGCTTTGTAGTAAATATTTGGTTTTGATTCTTTGGTACGTGTAAACTATAAAGCAGTTAAAGCATTTTGGATTGCGATGAAGTTTATATCTTAAAATTGATTTTAAGAGACTTTATTTTATAGTGTGGGCTTTTTTTAATCTGAATATTCATTATATTTAGTTTCCAATGAAGGGTTCTTGTATTCGTAACAATGATAACAAATTGTGTATGACATATTTAACCTTTTAAGGCGAAAAGAATTTAATATATTAGAAAATAAGTTATAATATTAAAGTTCAACAGTCCTGTAATACAAGGGTTCAGT
The DNA here is from genome assembly GCA_932274085.1 of Protocalliphora azurea. Taxonomy (NCBI): domain Eukaryota; kingdom Metazoa; phylum Arthropoda; class Insecta; order Diptera; family Calliphoridae; genus Protocalliphora; species Protocalliphora azurea. The sequence continues at coordinate 115,167,364 of OW026519.1, read as the reverse complement.
CATTTTTTCGCCTTATTTTCCTGAAGTATTTAAGTTTTTTATTTAAAAGTCTAGAAGAAAGCACGCACAGTGCTTTGTTCCCACATAACAATAGGACAAAAATAAAAATTGTTTTCGTAGAAAATTGGTATTTATATTACTGTAGATCTACGATTAATATATCTATATATCCTGAATTGAAAAAAACACCTTTTCAGCTAAAGTAGCGTTCAGAACTTTATAAGAATAGAAAAAAAAATATCGTAGAAAACTAAACCAGAAGTGAATATATTGAAAGATTTAGAAAAGTCTTGCACAGAATACCCGAAAATAAAAAAAAAACATTTTTTTTTAATATTTAAAATATTGTCAAAATTTGCAGTAGCCATTGAACAAGGATACATATTCCTATACTCTGTTATATTCTACTATTATCTTAACTTATGCACCTATATTTTCTCTTCATTAGCAAATTGTCTTGTGGAGCTCCTTTACAAATTTTGTATTTTTAATGTATTAATATCAAGATATAGCAAAATATTTTAGAATAAAGAATTCTTGGACCTTGAATAGGAAAGAGAAATTTTAATGAAGGTTAAAAATCGAGCAAAAGGAAAGAACAGAAAAATTGTATAATATCCCAGCAAAAATAGTTTAGTAACTACGTACTTATAATCCGGTATGTAATTACTTATATATTATCAGATTTTTGAATATGTTACTTTTTATTGATTTTCTTGTTTGAGTTAAATTTTTGTAATCTGTATTTTAAATTTATAAAAGTCTTTTACGTTAAAAATAAAGTTAAAAAAAAAACAACAATAAAAGAGACAGCTTTTTATATTTTGACATTTCATTAGTTATTTGTAACCTTAAATGTTCCTATTACTTACATTAATGCTGACTTTTGTAATACTTTAAAATCAATGAGTTATTGAACAGCTTCTTGTAATGACATCTAAATTCCTGTAAGCCACAAAATGCCTACTTGTAAAAATATGAGGTAAGAAGTTGTCTCTAATATCATCACTGTGCTAAAATTATGGACTGTTCAGCTAATGTGTAAGTAGAGAAGTGACATTATATTAGCTTCTTAACTTATTAAATGGCTACCAAAGTTTTTGCTGTGATTTTATAATTTTTCATATTATTGTAATATTTTAATAAAAATAAAAAGTGAGCTAATTTGTGTATTCCGAGCGCATTATATTTATTATTTTTTATCTTTTGTCTCTTTCTTAACTGTTTCTTTCTTCTGTTTCGAACTAATTTAAATTATGTAATTGTTTATTCCAATTTAAAAGTACAATTTAGGATAACATTGAGAAATCTTTGAACATTCATAACAGCGTTGCCAGGAGGCGAGAAAAAATGAAGCTAAATTCAGCTTTAAAAAGGTCAAAAATTGCAAAATGACTCAAAAATTAAGACCAGAAAAAGAGTTAATCGTTTAATTTTTTTTTTTTTTTTTTTTTTTTTTTGGAGACTTATTTTTCCACATTCCATTTAGCTTTTGATATCTTTTCAAAAAGATTGTAATAAGTTTATAAATAAAACACAAAACAGGTGCCAGCAAAATGACCCAATAAAAAATCACCCAAAAAAATCACAAAAAAAAAAAATATTCAGCCACAAAATATTTGAGTAAAAAAAAGTTATATAATTTTTTCAAATGTTTAAGACACATAGAATAAAGGAGCATTTCTCTCAGAAGTTTTTTTTCAGCAAATAATGTTCCTTGTTGTTTTTTAGACTTTTTAAAAAACACTGTAGGGGAAAATCGAATGACTAGAGTCGAGTAAATAACGCGATTAATAGACATCGAAATAAACTTATTTAAACGTATTAAATAATTTAAGTATTTAAAGAAATATTACTTGTTTTTATTTTTTCAAACAAATTTAAAATTATTCGAACAAATTTATGTTGAATGAAAATATATAAACATTTTCTATGAATAAAAAAAATTAATGTTTCAAAATAGATTTTATTTTATTTTTAAAATCGGAAATAAAATAAAAAGTAAATATATTTAAGTCAAAGTAATATAACTAATTTTCAACTGAGTTGAATATAATACAAGCGACTTGGATATTAAGGGATAAAGAATTCCAAAAACGTATGGAATTGATTGAGATTAAACTATGATGTCGGGGTATTAACAGATGTATTTCTTTGTTAAATCTGATAAATCGTATACGATTATAAATATAAATAAATTTCTTCTTTAATATTGATTATTTTATGAAATAAAGCCTTCGACCTAATTTTTATTAAGTCATTTATGTTGACTCCATATAATGGTTTGAATATCGGAAGGGGTCATCAATATCTTCTGATGCAGTATACGTAGGTACTTTTAGCTTTTTCTTACTTGTTCGCAAATAGTAACGAAGATTTCATAACCATACAAATGCTTAGGCATAATGTAGGTTTTAGCCAGGAGTTATCAAATATGTTTTGGTGTTATATTTTCGGTAGATATAATGTTTTTAATATTGTGAAGGCACATCTAATGGCAACAGTTATGTGTAAGTTCCATTTTAACTCTTTGTTGAATATGATACTAAGGTTCTAAGTCGCATCAAAAATAGTGATTAATTTATTACCCAAGGTAATTGGATTTTGCAGAATTAAACTGTTAACCAATATTTCTTTTTAGATATAATCACACAATTCGATTTTTTATGGTTAATATGTCGTCGGTTAACAGTGGTCCATATAGATACAGTATGCAGTTATTCAACATGGCTATGCATTTCTGTCCACTTATTAGTTAATTAATATTTGCATTAAATTAGAGCCCTCTCGCAGCCAAAAAAGTAGTTAAAACCAAAAAATTATTTTAATATTATGTGAGTTGTATTACAGCCCTTACAAAAATTTGTATTTTAACATATTTTAAAACACTATTTTTATAAGATTTTTGTCCATGGGACAAGCAATGTGGTATAGAAGCTGAAACCAAATGTGAACCGTGAAATGATGTATATTTGTGTATCTTTTTACAAATTGGTATTTTTATACCCACCATCTAAAACGTAGAAGATATGTACGTTGGCACATTGAAGGGGCTCATAAATTATCGCGGATTAAAACTGAAAATTAAAAAAAAAAATCAAAATTTTAAATTTCGCTTATGTGCAATATAATTTTATATCATCATAAAAAGTCTCACGGATGTTATTAGTACAATTTTTGCCTAACATTTCAAAAAATAAAAGAGATGTCAGGCGATAATTAATATATATATATATATATATATATTCAGATTTCTCTATTTAATCTGTAAAACTAAATTAATATTATTAATGGTCTAAAAGTTTATTGATATTATTTATACGCTAACTGAGCAGAAAAATTTTTTCTCGAATTCATGCTTGAAATGTATTTCTTCGAACTTATTACATCTTTCAATATCTTTTGTAAATCACTTCACCATATTTCGGGAAATTTTTCATATAAATCGTTCTTATTTTTCAGAAATATCTGCGGAAGTGTTTTACAAAATAAATTGATAATTTTCAAATAATCTTTTTTAAGGCCATAAAAATAAGATGAAATTTGATGGAGGAGGCGAATTATGGCGTATAGATTATACTTAAAATAGACCAAAGTAAGCGAGATATATGCAAAGATTTTTGTGACCTTTAACTAGAGTTTTTCACGGTAAATCCCGGGAAGATAGTTCCGCAAAATTTTCAGTACTTGTAAGATTTTCCGGGATTTCTTGTGTATGCATATATAGTTGATTTAGTATATAACGCGTTTCTACATTTTTTTTATTCATTTCATTTGATTTTGTTACCAGTTTAAATATCTTTAAGGAAATAACTAAATATATATGATAGTTTCTGAGCCCTTCATGCATTCTTATATAATAGATGGAAAATAAAATAATTATATTTGTAGGAATATTTTAAAAAGAATATACTTGATTCTGCTTTCTTTGTGTTTGTGTCGTCAAAATTAATATGTTGCAAATGAGTTAATAAGAAATAGAAATCGACATCAGAAAAGTATATTTATAAAACGATTTGAAGATGTAATTTTCATGCATGTAAAAATTGTAAGAGAAATCTCTCTAAAATGTATGAAATCTGCAAACAACAACATACATTTTTAAAGTACCAGTGAAAAAGTGGGCCTTAAAGGTATCCGAACTATTAACTGTATATGGAATTTTTATTAGATTAATTACAAAAAGTTTTATTATAAGAACATACAATTTATAGTGTGCAATTGTCCAAGAACAGAACACGATATAAATTAATTTTTTAACTCAGGTTTTCCTTATCTATAGATTAATAGTGTAGCATAAAAATAGAAAGAATTTAATTATATTTTTGTATGAGAAAAAACCATTATTCATGAAAATGTGTTATAAACCTGGAAAGAATAGAACTTCAGAGATATGTAAAATTTTTTTTTGGTTATCTTAAAAACAAGCTTACTTCCGTAAAATTATCAAGGGAAGTTTTACGCAATATGAAAACCAAAGTAATGATTCTGCTGAGTTGTTATATAATGAAAAGTGTTCATTTAATTTTCAAATTGTAAATATTTCCAAAAGAGCTAAATTAATTAATAATTAGTGTTAACAATTTTTTTTTATAACAGAATTATCTTATATATTATTTTTAAAATTAAAATTAAAAGTTTTTACTTATTAATTTTTGCGGATATTCCCAGAAAATTTGATTTCACGGGAGCGGAAAAAGGACGGGAAAAGAAAGTATCCATCTTTAACCGCGTATAACTATAAACGTGATTATAGGTTATTTTCAAAAGCATATATAAGATGCCAAAATTCGCTTGCATCCATCAAATTCTGAGCTCGAAACCTAATTTTCCTGGGCTGTTAATTTTATTTTTAATATATTCGTCAACAAAACTTTCATTAAATAGAATTTTATCTAAATAGGACCGAATTTAAGGCATTAATGAATGCTAAATACCTATTTCGGAAAATCATTTGTATGGGCCGATCATAATTAATGCCAATAGACCTATTCTATGTATCAAGAAATCACACCTGCCACAAATTAAATAAAATGTCTTCAAAATTTCAACCAACAGGAGGAACTGACCGACATCCTAAAATCAAATCAGAAAATGCTTCTGAGGTGAACGAGAAGACGTTTGTATTAAATAATTTATCCAATTTCTACGGACTTATGTGTGTACTCTAAAATCGTTGTATCAAAAAAATTTTACCTGCCACAAATTAAACGGACATCCTTAAATTGAATTATAAAATCTAATCTCTAAATTTCTTGTTAAATCCATTAAGACATTGATTCGTTTCTGTATGTTAAACAAATTTATAAATGGACTAAGCATCTTGAAGTATGAAGTTTCCTTAAAAATTTATCGTAATAACAATGTTTTGTCAACATGCTATGTACACAAAAACTTTTTACAATTTTATTTATCATTTTAATTAATTTAAATTAGATTTTTATAAACAAAGTTTAAAACGAATAGTTAGAGTATTGAATGGTTTCTTTAATTAGATTGTTTCAGGACTTTCATTACTGTACTTCTATCTATAAAGTTTAGCTCAGTTCATCACAATTAAATTCCGCTCACAAAAATGTATGGTTTAATATCTAACATTTTCATTAAATACCAGGCAACAAAAATCTTTTTGTAGTTGTGTTTTTTATTTGTACTCTTTTTATGCTAAAATGTGTTTCATAAGTAAATAGATGTCTTAAAAGTAAATGAGTAAATATTAAAATTTCTTGATAAAGTACAAAATAAATTAAAATATTCCCTTGATAAGAGCTAACAAGGATTTAAGGCATCTTAACTTAATAAAATTCTTCATCTTTGTGATTGTTTGTGTTTTATTTGTATTTTATAACATGTAGATTGAAGCTCTATTCACTACTCATACTTCCCATTTCTATTTGAACTCTTATTGTAGAGTGCTTTTGTTTTTCTTTCTCTAAAATTTAAAATAAAAAGTTATAAAAGTAATACGTTCATTAAAGTAGAAAATGTAATAATCAGCAAGGATTGACTTGAAAGGATCCTAGGCAATTAGTATCTAAGACAAATATTAATTTAAATAAAAACATTTAGATAATCTACATATTTAAATTTTTAAAGCAAATTAAATTCTTGAATATTCATGGACGGCGTTAGTTAATTAATGGTTTTAAAAATGGTGATTCTTTCAATTTGGTCTTTGTTTTCAAAGCTTTTGTGAACTTAAAAGAAAATTTGTTATATAAATATTAAATTAAACAAGGTTACCTTAATTAAAATGGCGACTATTAGTAACAAGTTGTTGAGAATGCCACAATTTTTGTTTTTCTCAAGTTTTACATTAATTGCATTATCAAAAATTTTTGATTTTGAGCCTACAAAAAGAAAAATTATTTTTTGCCTTTTGATGGCACATTAAAATCTTTTGTATAAATATTAAGTCGAACTCGAATTCATGTAGAATCAGTTCTAGTTAATCATTTCGTGCAGAGGGCACGAAAGTTATAGTTGAATATATAAAAAATTTTTACAAACTAGAAGTTTATGTATAATTATGGCAAAATTACATGTAATAACAAAACCTACTGAGTTATTCAAATAAAATGTATGAATTTATATTGCCAAAAATGGAATTCGAATCTAAGTTATTTCTCCATATATTACACGAAAATATATTCTATTAAATTTCATTAAAACAAGAAATTTTTTTGGTCCATAAAGTTTTTATTTTTTGAAATTTTTTGAAGCGCCTCTACATTTCCATTAAGCATTAAAAACACGATCTATTTAAGCCAATTACGGTCAATATCGTGCTGTGCATGCGATGTGCCTTAGCAAAATCTGTTTTAACAAAAGTGACCCGTTTTCAACTATCAGTGACATTCGGCTTAAATTTATGGCTCCTATCTTATATCTATATCTCCAAAATTTAGTAACAAGCATACTTTTCTATCATTTCCAACTGCTTTTTATATAAAAATTGTTCAATTAAAAGAATTAAAAAATGTACAAAGGCAATTTATAAATCCCGTTGGGTGCATGAAGTCTTTTGTACGAATCTGCTAAAAAGTTCGGTTTTTATTATCATTACAATATTGTGCAAATAAGTATTTATTTTGTTTTTAATTTATTCTTCAATAAAAATTTATCTACACAAAGAACAAATTTTGTGCATTTGCACAAAAAAAGAAATATTTATAAAATTAAAAACTTTGACCGTAAATATTATGAGTCGAACATAACTTTTTTTCACAAAATTTTTTCACAAAATTGTTTTGTAGATATTATTCAATTCTTCATAATGTTTATTATTATTATGCAATTATTTCCGCTAATATTGTGATTTAGTTTAATTAGATTTCATTGAAAATGCTAAATATAAGTAGATATACATTAAACTATTTATTAGCAACAAATGAATTAAAATGGAAATTTTCTACGAAAAATCTATTAAAAAATAGTGTTTGAAAATGTGCAAAATTTTGCAACGATTCTAGAGTACACATATCATTTTAATAAAAAGAGTTAAACAAACATTCTTCTGTTTAAATTAAGTGGCTGAAAATCATTAAAAACTAACGTCCTTTCCTATGATGTCGAACGATCTTTTCATTTACAGGCCGAAAAAATTTTTCAAATAAACGAAAAATTAAAGAAATTTGTTAATGCTTCTTGACTTTATTTCATTGGAAAAACTATAAAAAAGGTTAATAGTTAAGATATCAAAGCGGTGTCTTAGTAATTATATTTGATTTCACGTATGATCTTCGAGCTACCATGTTAACCAGCCAACTTAATATTTAAGAAATTATTCTTAAATATTACTTCTGTTCCAGTACTTATCAGACTTGCAAGTTTTAGTCTGAATTTACAGAAAAGCGTTTCCATACAGAAAATATATATGCATTTTGTTGTTTTTGTGATAATTTCTAACTTATTCTAACTAAAAATACTATATTTGAACTGAAGTCAATAAAAGTATTTTTTTTTCCAACAAAGTTAGTTAACGTTGCCGCTGAAAATCGCCACAAAAACTCATGCAACTTGACTACGATTATAATTAATATTATTGTTATAATATTACAACTACGAATAATTTATTTCCAATAAAATAAAAAAAAATATATAAATATTTGGACAAAATTTCAAAAATATAATATTCAAATTAAAATTTTTAACGACTAGTTTTAAAATGATAACATGACAATAATTTTCACGCATGAAAAATTCGATATATACATGAAACTAGAGACCACACGTAGTAAAACTACGTAATAAGTTTTTCTCCAGAACGTCTCCAAGACGTCATTTTTAAAAAATTTATAAAATATTTACGAATATTATAGCACCCCATTATGGGTGTCAAATGAATTCTAAAATTCTCTTTAATACCACATTTTTCATTTTAATAATAACTGTAGAAAAACTTATTAAAATATCCTTTTGAAAATGTTAGCTTTTACTATTTATTTTCAAATTATATCAGCATGTAACAATAATTCTCATACGTGAAAAAATCGTTATATGGATAAAACTAGAGACCATCCATGGGAAAACGACTTTTTCATTATCCGAATAATCAAATAACCCGAAAGCGCTGTTTTTAAATTAATCGAATAATCGATTACGGCTTTTAAATTTCTCAAGTAACTTGTACCTAAAATTTTGCTCGTTTTTTAAATTTTAAATGTTTTATTGAAAAATAAAAATTGCTTAAAACGTAAAAATAAATTTCCATTCTGAAATAGTCTTTTAAAAATAATATCACTTTCCTAGTCGCAAATTTTAACAAGATGGGCACCCCACTGTTAAAGTTAATTCTAGTACGCTGAATTCAATTAAGGCAGTCGAAGATACAGTGGAAGGCCAATGCAATTTAATTCAAATTTATGATTCATTAAATGGCGATTTTACTATCCCAAAACGATTTTTTTAAATAATTCTGTAACTTGTGAACTGTTGCACAGTGGGGTCAAACGAAAATTTTTTGGTAATAAATCTGAATCTCCTAAACTACTGGTCGGTTCAAATTGAAATGTATGGAAGAGTTGTAGAGAAGGACCTAAGCTTTCAGAAAAATCATCTTGTAGTCACCCTGTGATAACACGAGATAAGCTAGAGGGTGTCAAAGTTGACTAGCTCGAGTATGTAAAAGTTAAAAAAAATCGTTTCTTGTACAAATGAAGTCCGATTTTAATAATTTTTTTATTTTTGGAAAGTACTTGGCAAGATAAAGAAAAAATAAGCTTACTCATCTAAGTTATCTCTTACAGTTAAAAAGATATTTACGCTTGAATTTTGAATTTTTGATTTTTTGGCTCGACTTTCTTTCGTTTTTCGGGAATAAGTCCGGAGATATATGAGGTAAAAATTTTTTAAATTATTCTGTAATTTGCTACATATTTCAAAATAATACGCTGAAAGAATTTTTGGATTATCTCAATTCGTCTAGACGTGAAAAATATTCAAAGTCAGGACTCTGAAATTGTCATGAAAAATGGCTATTTTTTTACAAAAATATAATACAATTCATTCACTTTTTTCTCAAAGTTCCGTTAATAAAAACTTTTTTTTCTTATTAATTTCAAAAGATATGGCTTCATAATTGGTTAATAAAGAAATTTTGAATTGATTTAAGTTTTCACCCTATATCCAGCATTGGCCGAAAATTGTCAATTTTAAAAAATAGTTTCATTTTTATCGATTAATAAAAAAATGTCACGTGAGCTTTTTTAAATTTGGTACCCATGTTTTTTATAGAAATAGATTTAGAATGATTTAACACTAAACTGCTTCCCGCCCGGCCAAAAACGAATGCAGGAGTGGAGATTTTATGTTAAAAGTCAGTTTTTTTAATGACTATTTTTAAAAGCATATTAGCATAATATTTTTAATATTATTTCTTATGTAATGTATAAAACACAAACAAAAAAATAGTTCCAATAACCTAATTTTGGTAATTTTTCAAATAAAATAGCTCCAATAACCTATTTTTGGTAATTTTTCAAAAATAATTTATTTTTTTTTTTTTTAAATAGCTGAAAATCCAAAAAAATTTAATTTTTTTAATACAACTCCACTAATTTTGCAAATACTTTAAAAATGTTAAAAGAATATAAAAATAGACTTATCTACCAATTCAACGATATATAAAATGTTGATATACGTCATTTAGTAATACTAATATAATGGCCTCAAAACTACCAAGTCACGTCAAAAGTTGCAAAATTCACTATTTTGTTCCGTATTTCCATATGTGTGTATACGTAACACTCAACTGCATTGCTTATTTTTGTTACGAGATAATAATATTTATTAATGAATTTATTTAAAGTGTTCATAATTTTTTTTCTACTGAAAAGGTTTTTAAAATTATCTAAGTACATAAATAAGTATATTTTCCTTCGTTTCTTATTACATTTTTTTAAGTTTTTAAATAATTTACCTAGCTACTTAATTAATGTATTATAACAAAAATGATTTTTTTACAATCGCATAGTTACATTTTTTGACGTATCTGTTTAACACTACAGGTCATAAAAATAAACTGAATGAAATTGGGGGTTTTGAGCAAAAATTTAAATTTTTTAATTCATTTTTGCCTGTCACCATTTACCTGATATAAATATTCTTTTTCTATATATAAGTATCCTTATAAATATGCAGATTTATTAGTGAATTTGCCATTATGAAGATTACATTAAAACACTTTTCTATTTGCAAAGTAATGTGGGATAATCTATCTGATATTATAAATCGTCCAGAAAAAATAAGAAAACTCATTGATACAGTAGTATCTTTTGGTTTAACTCTTACTGCAGAAAACAGTTTAAAGCTCGAAAATTTTTCTAAATCATACGAAAAAAGGATGCAAGCTTCAGATTGGTCAATACCAAAGTTCAAAAAGAAAAATGAAGAGTGGTTGGAGGGAGAAATACCAATTTTCATTGGAAAGCAAAAAAAGAGTCGACCAAAAAAAAAGTTACGATGAAGTTCAGCTAAGAACAAAGAGGACCAAACAGTAATCTACTCTAAATTCACATACGAATGCCGAAGTAAAAGATACATTTAAAGCTTTAGTAACACGTATGCAACCAAAGGAAGTAGAAAAAGTTATAGATGTGTTACCAACAGCTTTTCCCAATCGATTACATCGGATAATCCAAAGCACAGTGACACCGAAATCAACATCGTCCTTTACCTCTGAAGATGCTTTAGCTCTAATATTAAATTTAGGATTATCAAGAAACCAATGCGAGATTTTGAGGAAATCTGTTAGCGGAAAAGGATATGATATCTTTCCCAGTAGCAAATCAGTGAGAGAAGCGAAAAGTAATATTTTACAGCCTATGGAGCACCCGGTTAATGCTTCTGTTAAAAGTGCTCAAGTTAATATATTGCAATTACTTGAAAATACTGCCTCTAGAATTATATCTACCTTCAGCAATGATAACATTGAAAAATGCAAAGACTCTGAACTTATTTTAATATTCAAATGGGGCTGCGATGGAACATCAGGATTTTCGGAATACAAACAACTGGATGGAAGTAATTCTGGAAATAATTATTCCTCGCTGTTTATAGCGTCTCTTCCTCATCAACAAGAAATGACTCGCTTTTTGATGATATATGGATAAATTTAACTCCAGGTTCCAAATTTTTGTGCCGTCCAATCCTTTTCGATTACACAAAAGAAACCACGGTTACAATAAACAGCATTGTCAACCAATTGGAAGAAGAAATAAAAGCAATGCCCCCAATATATATAAAAGTATCAAACAGAACTATTAAAGTTACATTTCAACAACAATTAACGATGATTGATGGAAAAGTTGCAAACGCTATAACAGATACAACATCAACATGGAAATGTAATATATGTGGAAAAATAAGTTCACAATTTCAGGATAATTCTGAAGTCCTTGTTAATAAAAATTCTTTAAAATTTGGAATATCACCACTCCACGCAAGGATAAGATTTTTGGAGTTCTGCTTACATTTTACATATGATATGAAGTACAGAAATATTCCCGGGCAGGAAAATGCTACAGTAAAAAACAACTTGAAACTTCACGAATTACGAAAAGAGGAGAAGAAAATAATTCAATTAGAATTCAAAGAACAACTCGGATTAATAATTGATAAACCTCTACATGGCTATGGAAGCTCAAATGATGGAAATACAGCAAGACGTTTCTTTGAAAATCCGGAACTCACATCTTTAATCACAGGCATTGACTTAAATATTTTGAAGCGTTTTAAGATTATATTGGCAGCTATTAATAGCAAAAAACAAATTAATGCGGACAAATTTAAAATTTTTGCTTACGAAACTAAAGAACTACTTAACATTACATACCCCTGGAAATCAATGACTCCAACAATTCACAAAGTATTGGCTCATGGTAAAGAAATAATAGAAAGTAGTATTTTGCCATTGGGAGAGCTAACAAAGGAAGCACAGGAAGCCCGAAATAAAGATGTTAAACATTTCCGACTCTTCAATACCCGAAAATGTTCGAAAATAGCGCAAAATATGGACTTAATGGAATATTTATTAATATCATCAGATCCAGTTATATATTCTATAAGAACACGATGGCTACCAAAAATCACTCTTGAAATAGAAAAAGAGGATTCCGAAGCTAAGGAAGTTAAAAATTTGCTAACGTTTGATGTTTCTGATTATTTTCAAGAAAATCTCTAATAATATCTTCGATAATATATTCTTAATAAAATAAATATACGGGATATATGTATAATAAGTATGTAAATATGTAGAACAAATTAAATAAACATTACTCAAATAAAGAATTTACTACTTTATAATAACAAATATATACCTACATAATACATCAGAAAACTAAAATGTTACGTATACACACATATGGAAATACGGAACAAAATAGTGAATTTTGCAACTTTTGACGTGACTTGGTAGTTTTGAGGCCATTATATTAGTATTACTAAATGACCTATATCAACATTTTATATATCGTTGAATTGGTCTATAAGTCTATTTTTATATTCTTTTAATGTTTTTAAAGTATTTGCAAAATTAGTGGAGTTGTATTAAAAAAATTAAATTTCTTTGGATTTTCAGCTATTTTTAAAAAAAGAATTTATTTTTGAAAAATTACCAAAAATAGGTTATTGGAACTATTTTATTGATTTTTTTAGGAATGAAAGCTTGATTTGTGTTTTATACATTACATAAGAAATAATATTAAAAATATTATGCTAATATGCTTTTAAAAATAGACATTAAAAAAACTGACTTTTAACATAAAATCTCCACTCCTGCATTCGTTTTTGGAAGGGCGGGAAGCAGTTTAGTGTTAAATCATTCTAAATCTATTTCTATAAAAAACATGGGTACCAAATTTAAAAGAGCTGGCGTAACATTTTTTTTATTAATCGATAAAAATGAAACTATTTTTTAAAATTGACAATTTTCGGCCAATGCTGGATGTAGGGTGCAAACTTAAATCAATTCAAAATTTCTTTATTAACCATTTATGAAGCCATATCTTTTGAAATTAATAAGGAAAAAATTTTTTATTAACGGAACTTTGAGAAAAAAGTGAATGAATTGTATTATATTTTTGTAAAAAACCATTTTTCATGACAATTTCAGAGTGCTGACTTTGAATATTTTTCACGTCTAGACGAATTGAGATAATCCAAAAATTCTGTCAGCGTATTATTTTGAAATATGTAGCAAATTACAGAATTACAGAAGAATTTCTTTATTTTGCAAGCACTTTCCAGAAATATAAAAATCTTTAAAATCGGACTTCATTTGTACAAGTTACGATTTTTTTAAACTTTTACATACTCGAGGTAGTCATTTTTCACACCCTCTAGCTTATCTCGTGTTATCACAGGGTGACTACAAGATAATTTTTCTGAGAGCTTAGGTCCTCCTCTACAACTCTTCCATACATTTCAATTTGATCCGACCAGTAGTTTAGGAGATTCAGATTTATTACCAAAAAATTTGCGTTTGACCCCACTGTGTGTTGGAGATATCTAAATAAAATTTCAAAAGGTTAGAGCTGAAGTGTTTTCCAGTCAACTTTTGGAGAGGAGATCCTTAGCCGGTCAATGAGGTAGAGAGCAGACCTTCAAAATTGGTAACCATGGGTACGAAATTTAAAAAAAAAAAAAATTCTCCAAAAATTCTTTTATGACTTACTTGCATGCATTTACTTTAAATTTCTTTTGAAACCATTATACAAATTTTGTAGTCCGCAACAAAAAAGAAAAATATTTTAGAAATGATAGAATAGTACCACCTTTTTTGAAAATAACCCCAAAAATGTGAAATTTTTTAAAGTATCAAAGATTAATATAAATATAAATTTTATCGGATAGATACATTTATATGATTCTTGCAGAAATATTATTTAGAATTTTATAAGAAATCTAGTGCATATTTAAAAAAAATTAGGGCCTAAATAAAAGCCCCCAAGTTTAAAAAACTTTAAAAAATCTAGGCCAAAAATTAGAGTAAAAGTTGATTCGATCTAAGTATTTCTTAAGCTAAAAGAGATAACCTACACATGTATGTATGTTTTTTTAGAGGTTTAAAAGGTCTACCAATATGTAAAATTTTGCTACGTTCAATTCATAAATGTTTTTTTTTGCGAATTAAAAACAATTGAGTTTACCAAATTAGGAGGTCTACCCTCTACCCCCGTGACCCGTTAGGGCATTGTGCCCCTTCAAATCAACTGGAAAATACTTCAGCTCTGACCTTGTGACTTTTTTTTAAATATCTCCAAATGTTCACAAGTTACAGTATTATTAAAAAAGCGTTTTTAAATATTCAGTAACTTGTAAACACACTATTTTTGTAAACTACCATATCGAAAACGATATTATAATTTCATGGAAAAATGACATCGTTAGGAAAGTTACACATTTGTTTGGTTTATTGGCTTATGTACAAACTTTTTTTGTTCTGCATTTTTCTCTACTTTTGATTTTATATTCTTCAAATTTGATATTATAAATTACACTTAAAAGAAAGTATATAAAAATTGTATCTACTTATGTATAAGCACTTCATTTATACTTTTAAGAATATTGTATACTCTTTATGAAATCAAGTGAATATGCAATGCATAAAATCTTAATTATTTGTTTTTTCTACTATTCGAATAAAGTGAATAATTTGAATAACACTTTTCAATTTGTTCTAATTCTTCGATTACGTATTTAAAATTATTCGAATAATTGAAACAAATTAAAAAATAAAGTTAATTACTTAGGATTATTGCGATAGAATACAATAATACAAACATTTTCAACATAAATCTAATATAATATATCAAAAATGAAATTATAAACTATTTAATAAGAAAAACATAGGTATGTACTTTACTAGAGATCAATTTTTGTTATTATAAAAAAATGTATGTGACATTCTAAATATTTTTAAAAGGACTGAAACTGATTTTAATCCTTAATAATTCCTGTGGTAATGCAATCTTAAACAAACAGGTTACAGATCTCACAGGACTTTAAACTAATAGCATCATAGGCTTCATTTTGTAATTATGATTGTTGTTCAAATTTCACAAACTTATATTTTTCCACTCTTCTACATTTTTTGTTCACGCGTTTATATATATTGACCTCATTCGATCTTACATAAACTAATCGGACTTTGTGAATAAATTCTATGCCTTCTTTTCTATTGTACACGGTAGTGGAATATTGATAACAAAATTGTTTAATTTTTAAAATTTGCATCTATTTGGGCGGGATTTGTGCGCCCCTCAACGGAATAAAAGTTTTGAAACAGTTCCTGATATCTGCTGTAATATACGTATTTTGTGCCATATTACGTTGATGTGCCCTAAATAGTAAACGAAGTAAAGTTTGGAAAACAGACTGAAAATTAAAAAAAATAAAATATAGTTTCTAATGCCATAGCATAGAATACTGCGTGATCTGATTTTTTTTTTATTTTACACAATAAAATTGAAAGAGCATTAAAAACTAAACTTAACAAAAATTTGTTTTGAACTTTCGAAAATTACGCAAAAATTTCACTTTTTTGTATTTTTATATAGAAAATTACAATTTGCACAAATCTTGGATATATAGATGAATAGGATAAATATAATTGATCGGGACCATAAATTTAAGTCTAATGTTGGTAGCTGAAAACGGGACATTTTTGTCGAAACAGATTTTGCTAAGGCACATTGCATGAAATTGACCATAATTGAAATAAATAAAAAATAACGAAAGATAAAAATTAAATGGACCACAAAAAAAACTTACTTGGTTTAAAAAACGATCACAATATAAAATAGCATTAATGTGTAAAATAAACTTTTAAAAAATTTATTTTCGTATAATATATAGAGAAATAACTTAAGTTCGCAATTTTTAGTATAAAAAATTTTTTAAAATTTTACTAGCAAACACTACACAGTGAGACAGAATCGAAATTTTTTGGAAATAAATCTGTAACTTCTGATCGGCTGGTTGGATTTGCATAAAATTTGGTATAGGCGTAGCAGAAGACTATATAATATTATATTTTTAAGAAGGGCACAACAATCCCCCCAGGGGCGGAGGTAAGGGGGCTCAAAGTAAGGTACCTCTGATTTCAAATATTTTTATACATTGTTGTAGGCCCTGATAAGACCTATAAAAAACATGCTAACCTGTCCTATTTATCTCTTATAGTTTCCGAGTTATTTGCGTTTGAACTTTTAAGCACCATAATATTGCATGTTCTTGGTCCAGTTTTTTTCCATATACTATTTCCGACCGATTTTATTAGTTTTTTTCTTAACTAGTTAAGGAACAAAATTATCTATTGAATAAAAAAATTTGAAGTCGATATCTTTACCGAGTCCAAAATTAAACGATTTTGAATTTGAAAATTGCAAAAAAGACGACCTTTTGTGTTTTTTTTTTAGCCGAAAAAGTATCTACACTCTTTTTTATCTATAATAAAATTTTCTTTGGCAACATACAATAATTTTTCACCTTTCTGAAAGGTAACTTTACAGAGATGACTTTAAGATAAAAAACAAGCCCAACAACTCAATTGGTCATCGTACATACCCTCCCGAATTCTAACCATTTTATATGAGTTTTGATTTTAGACAATATTTTCTCAAATCCCAAAGAGCAAATCGACAAGCGGAATATATTTTAAGAATTTTCAATATGTTGTTAAAAGTTGTAAATCAAAATCTACGGACTTCGGAAAAATGTGGATTCTATAGCCAAAAATGTAAAAAATCCCATTTTTGGGAATTTTGATTAGTTTATTTGGGAATTCAGGAAAACTCTACCCCTGATTGAAATTTGGTTAATGCGCTTTTATTTATATATATATATATATATATATATATATATATATATATATTACCTTACAAAAATTTTGCAAGCGATTAAAAATTTTTTATGTCAGAGGTACCTAACTTAGCTCCGCCCCTGAGGGGTTTGTTATGCCCCCTTCCAAACGTAACATTGTACACTCCTCTGGTACGCCTATACCAAATTTCATGAAAATCCAACCGGCCAATCAGAAGTTACAGATTTATTTCCAAAAAATTTCGATTCTGCCCCACTGTGCACTAGTAAAATGGCTACACTAATACCATCGAGCATTGAAAATATCATGAATTTTATTTGAATAACTCAGTAGGTTCTGATATTGCGTGTAATTTTTATTTGAATTGTACATAAACTTTTGGTTTATATAAATTTTTATATGTTCAACTTAAAACCGCTATTACTTTCGCGTCCCCTGCACAAAATGATTAACGCGAACTGATTCTAGATGCATTCGAGTAACTTTATATTTATACAAATAGATTTTATTAATGTGCCATCAAAAAAAAAAAAAAAAAAAAAATAATAAAAAATAAAAAAATAAATAAATAAAATAAATAAATAAATAAAAAAGATCTAAAATTGTTGATAATGGCCCATATACGTACAATGTCGGCCAAAACTAACTGAACAGAAGTTACGTTTTAATTCATTTGGGTGTAACGCAACTTTTTATTGGCTTTGAAAAATAAAAACAAAAATATTGTTAATATAAAAAATTAAATACCAATTAGCATAATACAAGAAATATATATTTTTATATAAAATTAAAAAGAAACTAAACAAAACTCAAAAGTAAAAAATTTGCGCGACAAAACTATTTGAACAATTTATATAATTAGCTCAGTATTATGTAACCAGTGTTTCCAGCATAATGTAATTATAAAATAACCGCACATCTACAAAAGCAACAATTGCCCTTATTTTTGTTGATGTAAAACCCATGCATATAATGTCAAAGTGCTTTGAATAAAAAATGAGAAAATTAAGAAGAAAAGTAAATAAACGCGACAAAAAATATTATACACAAACACAAAAACAATTTGACAGTTTCGTGCAGTATATACATGAAAAAATTGTAAATCAGGTGGATGCAAGGTTGCTCAGTAATTAATTTGATTGGCCAAAAGTCCAATTTTTTGTTAACACCGATTTTTAAAGTTTTAGTATAATTCAATAGTAAAAATATTGAAACTAAGGTGGCCAAAAATTAGATCAAAATATTGGTATTGGTATTTTTTGTAATCATCATGTATTTTTTTTGTTATGTTGTTAGGCTAATAGTTTTTAAGAAATAATATGATGTGTCACTGTACTGGCTATACCTATTGTGTTATTAAATATTTTCTCAGGTATTATATTTTAGTCTAATTTGAATTTTAGTGGAACAGAACTTTTGAGGGCCCAAAGGGGTTAAACAAATTTTACTACCAGAAGAAAGGCGAAAGTGTCATCTTTATATATACTTGTGCACCTGATTGGACCCGCCTGTGGAACACTTTTTCCATTTGAATGAAATTACTCCAAAAATGTTTTCTATTTTTATTTTACCTATTCGTATGGTACCTTAGGTATATTATATAAATATTATTTTGTTACTAAATTTTTTTTTTTGCGTATTTTACCTTTTTTTAGCCCTTTTTAGTTTTTTTAGCACTTTTTATTGTACTTATTTATGCCACCTAAGAACATAGTATAACGTAATGTAAGAAAAGGACAAAAGCCTGATGTATTCGAAAAAAAAATTCAGTTGCTATAATATATTTAAGCAATAACAATCAAATTTTAAAATCTTTATAAAACATGGAGAGCTACACCTATAAAGAATTATCCGAAGAGTAATTTAAAAAAAAAAAAGCGGGAAGATGTTCTAAGTTACGTTCAAAGAAAAGTAAACTTATATTCATGCAGGGAAATACAATTGAACTTGGAAAATAAAATAACTAATTTCGTCAAAAACTTAACAAAACGCTATAAAAATTTAGGTGGCATAAATAAAGATTTTATACCAACTTTGAAAGCTGGTTAAATGGCGAACTTACTGTCCTGATATCATTAGAAAGTACAAATTGATGCTAGAAAATTTGGTGATTAAGCGAAGGAAACTGCACGAATATATACAACCAAATATCCATGGTGAAATATGTTTGCAACAGCTCACAAAGTCCTTTATCATGGAGAGAATATCATTAAGCATCATTTAGTACCGCTTGGAGATCTATCAGAGGAAAAAAAGGAGTAATTATTACAGATTTTTTAGAGAGCACAACACCAAAAAAATAACACGAAGTTCTACAAATGAAGATCTATTTACTATATAACTGCCAAAGTCAGAGCCGCTCATCTCTAGTATTCGAAGTCAATGGGAAGCAAAACATCGGACTTAATAGAAGAAGGAGACAAAGGGCTGCTAGAGGACAGAAATAATATAGAATTAAATATGGAATATTTGCAGATTATTTTCCAACCGAATGAGTAATAATTATAATTTTCTTTTATTGTTATTTAAGTAAAAAATAAAATAAACATTAAAAAACTTTTAGTTATTACAAAAAATGACAATTTTTGTCCTTAGTGTTATTTAAATAAAAAACTAAATAAACCTTAAAGGAATCGTTAATTTTTGTCCAAAAAGAACCGATTCTAGTGGAATATATTTTCGTATCAATAAGCTGGGAACCTGTACACAAAATTATCCTGGGTACTATTAAAATGTTTTTTGTTGATTCAAATAAAAGTTCATGTTTAGCCTTAAATTTCTCAACAACTACTGAACCGATTTTAATTAAATTAAAACCAGAAAAAATTCAAGAAAATATTTCTCCATAAAAAATTAAATATCTCTATCGATTTAAAAGTGACAGAGTTTTGGTCGATAAAAACGATTCTGAGCCACTGTAGCGGGGTTTCCTTATTCAAATCAATATTAACAAATAATTTTATGGACTTACTAAATCGATTATAATTATATTTTATTGATCGTAGAAATTATTTATAAACATAACTTAACATAGTTTTATTTATTTACAATATTATTTATTTTTATTATTAAAAATGAATTATAGTTTGAAAATGACGAAAAATCATACAAAACATCAGGTAGTTTTTCATATGTAATGTAACCAAAATTGTGTGGGTGATTTTTCTATTAGCTGTTTCATGTTTTATTTATAAATTTATTACAATATCTTTAAAAAACTATCAAAAAACTAATGAGAACGAGAAAAAAATAAGTTTTTAAATTAAAGAAAAAATGTTGACTTTTTTCTTGCCTTATTTTTTTAGGATATTTAGCCCTTTTTGACATTTTTTAAAGCTTCATTTCAGAGAATCTTTTAGGCTTGTATTAGAAAATCAACCATTACGCTTGTGTATTGTTAGCATTGCTCTTCTGATTTACAATTTTCCACAATTTTTAAGCAGTGCTAAGATAATAGGACTGTGGGGACTTATCCATGATGGTTATTACTTGCTGATGTAACCAATTTTTCATTAATTTATAGTTTTTTTTGGGACTTTATTATGTTTGAATATCCAAGGAAAATTCTTTCGATAAACTTACTTACTCATTATATCAAAAGCCATTACATGTCGCCTCCATGCTTTATAGTACCCCGACAGTATAGAGAATGCAAACGGTGTTAAAGGGGCTAACTAACACTTCTCATTTCATCTAAATTGCTCATACTAAGCTCCATTTTTCTGAGAAAAAAAAAACTCTGTTTCGTTGACTTCCAGTTCATTGAAGGTACTCTCACCCAAATTCAGTAGTGTATTTTTTTATTCCTCTACTAAATAAATAGTTTTTTTGCCGACTTGTAGAATTCTACTGCGCTCTTAGCTGTTCTTCTTTTGATTGTACGTGTGATTATTTTAACTCTCAATGATTTGAGACTTCCTCTAACAATCATTTTAAAATTTGATCATTACTGAAAGTTGACCATCTCCGTGGATCTCGATAGTTGATTCATTGGACCATTTCTTATTATTTGTAACATATTTTACCGTCGATTTTGTCAAATATATTTTTCAGAGGTCTTAATGGGTCATCGGAAATCTCTATTGTGGATATATTTAACTTATTCGCAATATTCTTATTCATCTATTTTAATTTTCATTACTAAAAATTTTCAAAATTAACAAATATCCTTTAATATATTTTTTTGCGTTATTTTAGATAATGAAAAATTATTTTAAAAAATTCTTCCTAACACAACATCACACGTGCTACTGAATATTTTTGCAGAATGGTAACTCTTCTTTGATATTTTGACGAAAACCTATTTTGTTCAGTTTGTTTTGTCGCGCTTTATTAAGAGTTGCGTTAATAGTTTTATACTTTTAATACTTTAATACAGGAAAAATTTACAATTTATGTGATTTTGTTTAGACCAGAAAACAACCTTTAGATAGAAAGAAGGCAATCTTCGAAATACAGGATTTATTCAATTAGCTTTGACCGATACTTTTATACTAGGTTAAGTTAGATGAGCAGCTGTAAATGTAAACTATACAGCTCACTCGAGTAATATTGGTCCCGTTGCGTTATCCTAATGAATCTGCTTTTACATGTTCGAGAATAGGTTCGAATCGAAACAACCTGAAGTACGAATAAAAGATCTGATCCGTCTGACATCAATTACACTAACAAATTGTAATTCGAATTTAATTTTTGTTTTTCAACTAAATAAAATCGGTTGTTGGCAATCGATCTTAAGTTAATGAGATCCCACTAAAATCGGTTATAGGTCTTGAAAATTATGGAAAACTTCTGTAGCCAAACGAAAAAAGTGTTTTGTAGAATTATCTGCTATAAAATTACTGTTTTCCTACAAAGTTTTGGTTCGATATATATATATATATATATATATATATATATATATATATATATATTAAACTGATCGAATATACTTTTCAGAATTCTGCTATTGAAATTCAGCAAGGTCGGTTCATAAATGGCACAAAAATATGTCTAAGAAAACGTATATATATATATGTATATATATATATATATATTAAAAAAAACAATTTTTAATTTTCGAAAGCCCCTAAATAAGATTTCGTTTTTGCAAAACAAAATCGGATTTTTTTTTTTGAAAATTTTCCGCTGGAGATATGAATCGCGGTCGGTCCACTAGTTAAAGATATATCGGGCAAAAATCACTTGACCGATATCCAAGTCCTAAATAATCTACTGACTTGGTTCTTATATAGATCAATCGTAAATATTATTCTTGAATTTCGGTTTTTTGGATCAACCAAATCGGTTCATAAACAACTGAATTATTGGCTAATCTGATTTTGTTTATTTAATATTTAATGCTTCCCTTATAGTTACTGTTTTATGGGTACTGAAGAACAACAACAATAAACTAAGGCACATTTTGTGTCTCCACATTTTAAAAACACATATTTAAGCTAGAGGCTTCGTTTTTTCACAGAGAAATCGGAATTTTTTTTTTTTAATTTTTTGTGTTGAAAAAATTAACTAAGTAGATGCAGTATTAACCGAGTAGTAGGTCAAAACACGTTATTAGATTTTTGAAGCTATGGCCTCTATTTTTGCATAAACATATCACAAATGTTTTTTTCGAATTTCGGTTTTTTAAATCGTTCAAATTGGTCCATAATTTTATATGGGAACTTATATGGAAAAAGTGGGTGTAAAATTTAGGCATGGCATCCGATGAAGATCCAATATAACCTGTAAAATTCTATAGTGCAACCACTATCTATGTGTCACATTTCATATAAATATCTTAAATAATAACGTGTAAAATTAAAATAAAATCTTACTTTAGGCGTGAAATGTGTGTGTAACTTCCAATAGAGATCAAACAAAGCCTGCAACCAACTTTGGCATTGATACTATCTGTGTGTCAAATTTCTCGAAAATCGGTTCAGCCGTTTAGACGTGAATGATACACGTCTAAACGTATAACATATATAAGGATATAATGATTTATAAAATTTTGATTCTATTTCAACTTTATATGAAAATGCAAATTATTTGAAGTTTTTAGTATTTACATAGATATATTATAGGTAAATTTATTTGTAATTACATCAACTTTCATATAACATATCTCATCTCATGTGAAGGATATGTAAGATTCGACATAGCCAAATTAGCACCCTAATTTGTTTTAAGTATTTATGACATTATTTTATGAATTTTTTAGTCTTTTTTTATTTTTTTTTTTATTTTTTGACACAATTTAAACTTTTTGAATCACCTTAGCTTTTAGGTTTATTTAACATTAATAATGGCTTTTATTTTAACAAAATACTAGAAATAATTATATAAAAATAGTTTAATACAATTAATAATTACAGGCCTTTGAATAACGAACTTCCCTATGAAATACTTAATAAAAAAACTTGGTCAAAAATTAAGAAAAAAGTGAAAATTTTGTTAGAAAAGCTAATTTCTGATTTACTTCCTTGCGCCTAGGCTAAATGATAAATTTGACATCAAATAAAAATAATGAAATTGTAAATATTCATACAGGAATAAAAATCTTCGTAATCAGATAAATAATATTTCTTTACTATTTGAGTGATGCAGAGATATCAACAAATTCAAAATTTTAGTAAAATCTCTGAGAATAAGTTAAAATATATACTTGATTTTTGCACAAAAATTAACCAAATTTATAATAAAATTGATTTTATAGTACGAATAATCGAAATAATTAAAGTTGAGCTTAAAATCCAAAGTCGATTTTCGGCTTGTTCGGATGACTTAAGCCTTCGGTACATACGTTGGTACTCGGGTACCTATTTTGACTTTAAAATGATGGCGTTTCTTTAATAGTGAAGATAAACAGTCTTATTCATAATCGTGTTTAGCAATTTATAAAAAGTTTTATTGAATAAGAAATTTTGAAAAATTTTTATTATACAATTCACATAAAATTAAAGTTTTTCTTTAGATATATATCCACGGCCTCAAATTGAAAAATATTAGTGATTGTTATGATTAAAAACTATTTTTGAGAAATTATGTCCGTCTCTATGTTGAAATGGATTTTTTGAAGCCCATAATCTAGTAAATACAATTCTCTTTCAGCATATGTGTGGCGTATAGTCTCAAAAATTTTGTTATTGAAATTTTCCGAAATACGTTTACGAATGGCGGAGTTATAAACGATTTTCTAGAACAGCTTTAAAATATTTTCCACTTTACCTTTACCAAAATTTAATAATATTTTATATTTCATATACAATAATATATAAATGTTGTAAGATTGAATATTCTAGAGGAAATGTCCTAGACTACAAACCGTTAAGCTTGAGTTCGTATCTCTATGACTCCTTATAAATTTATTTTTTCCATTAAAAAATATAAAGATTTTCATTATTAAAAAAAAATAATAATTTGAAAAGAATTTCTTGGCACGTTTTGAGGTGTTTTTATAAAAAATAAAAAAGTATAGTTTAGATTTGAGTTGTGTTTTAAGCTTTTTACATAAGCAATAAAGATAAAAAATTAGGTTTGTGACTGAAAGACTTTTGGTCCTGAGTTCGATCCTGCAGAAAAAAAAAATTAAACGTCAGATTAAGAACTATCAAATATGCTTTTAATTAATTAAAAATGTTTCTTTGAAATTTATTAAATAAAAATTAAATTTATATTCGTCATGATTATTTAGAATAAAAATCAGAACTTTTTGACATATTACTTTTTAGCCTACTATGACTTTTTGTGATGTTATAAGAAATCAAAGTAAAAAATTTATACATAGATTTCTTTTAAAAAATCCCCGTTTGAATATGGACCTTGCCTGTTAGAAATGAT
Source organism: Protocalliphora azurea (assembly GCA_932274085.1). NCBI lineage: Eukaryota > Metazoa > Arthropoda > Insecta > Diptera > Calliphoridae > Protocalliphora > Protocalliphora azurea. The sequence goes on along the minus strand of OW026519.1, from coordinate 115,142,220 downwards.
TTTTGATATTTTATAGAGCAAGATTATAAATAATTATGTGTAATAAATTGATAACAACTTTCTTCAATATTCGTAAAAATTTAAAACTGAAATAGCAAGTGTATGATGAAGAAGTACAAAATGTGGAATATAAGTAACTTAATTGATAGTTCTGGTATTTAAGAAAAAAAAAATACTTTTCGATAATGAAAAATACTTCCTGATAAAGATACTGAAGCTGAGATGAAAAAAAAATATTTTTAGTGTTCAAAACAAGGCGTTACGGAAATAAAATGGTTTGCTTTTAATTAATAAGTTTAATTAATTATAATGTCATATATGCTCAAAAAATGTATATTATGATATAAATTGCATACTTGTTCCTTTTTGAAAGAATATTAAAACGACAGACAAAAAATATTTCAGATGGAATGGAAAAAAAACTAAATTCCGTTATTCTATGAATTTTACTAATGTTGATATTTTTACACATGAACACACATGAATATAAATGAATTTGCTAGTTATTTTGAAAATATATTTGTATTTAATTGCAAGCTATTGTGAAAAATGTTACCTGTTTTTAATATATATCACCGATTTCTAAGGTACAAGAAATAAAAAAGATGTTTATGTGTAAAAATATTAATAATTTTTAATTAAACTTTTAAAATTTTTGGTTAATCGACAACATATAAATTTCGAGTGACTGTTTAATCCAATAACGATCTAAAAATACTCGCTATAATAATCCAAAAATTAGCGCTATATTTTATGCCAATGATTGTGTAACAAGTAGAAAATTAATACCTCAAAGTCAGATTTTTGTCCATCTGTGCTAGAATAGTTTGTATGTGTGCCAAATTTTATTAATTGTGAAAACTAAAAATTCAACTCTGCAAAATAATAAAAAGGCTAGGTTTTAAAAAAAGTCCATGCATAATTTCTTTTTTAATTTTAGTAGGCTAAAAAATTATATGTGAAAAATTTCAGCTTTTTATTCTGAATTAAAATGCTTATATATTTTTTTTCGCAAGGTGTTAAATTAAAAAGTTATAGTGCAATAACGATTTTAGTTACTTTTAAGGCCTTTACGACTGATCAATCCAATTTTTACACACTTATTTATTTTAGTCCCATCTATCAGAAACTGCCGGAGGTGCAAGTAAAAGCAAAACTTTTGTAAATTTCATACATTTCACAGGTGATCTATTGCACAGTTCTAGAGGGAGAAATTAATAACTCCGGAAAAAATCTTTTACACAGACTCATGATAGTTGTTAGTTTCGACGATAATTGTTCTTTTTTTTTACATAAAATATATATGATATTAAGGATGATATGTTGCAAATTTAAAATGTGTAGCATTCACATTCCAAATTTGCGAAAATTTAGGTGAAAAAAGCACATTATGTATTTGCGAACAAAATGTTAACTTTCGAAAAAATGTTTTGCACTTTTTTTATTGCTAAAGCAAAAAAAAAAAAAAAAAAATCCGTATTTCTTAAACCCTCCATCTGTCTATGAGCCTATTGAAAGACAATGAAAAAATTGAAAGACAATGAAAAAATTGGTTAATAAAGAAAAACCTTATATGCCAAATATTCTTTGTCGATATCTCTTAAAGAAATGCATGTACGCCATCGAAATTTTTTACAAATAGTTCAATGATCAATGTGAACATGATAATAAAAAAAATGGGCTTGATCTACCCATCACCCATATAAGCGAAATTTTAAATTAGATTTGCACAAAAAGTTGTAACTTGTGGGTATAAACGATTCAGCCTAGCCGAATATAAAATTCTTACTTGTTATTTGATATAATAAAGCTGCAAAAGTTACGAAATCTGTTTATAGTTACAATAGACCCGTAATAAAATATTCAATGAGCTTCCATCGATTTTGAAGCTGTTTTTTATTTGCCATTAACGAAGAAGTGTTCATTTATTTATTTATTTATTTATTTATTTATTTATTTTTTTATATATTTAATTAACTATTAAATAGTTTCTATTTTCTACTGGCAATGCTTTTATTATTTTCTCTCAATTTTCTATTAGTATGACTAAAAAAATATTGAAAATTTATTCGGTAATTTAAAAAATATTTTAGTTTTGCTTTTATTTAATTCTTTGTTTTTCATGAAAAAATTTTATCTTTATTAGTTTTATTAATGCTTAGTATAGCCAGTTAAACCTTTCTAAGGCTAAACTAGCCTTTTTATTTTATCTTTAGCCTCAAAATTTTTGTGTTATGTTCTAGCTTTTTATGATTTTTTATGATTTTAAAAATTGCGTTAAAAAGGCTAGCATGTTAAAATTTCAACCTAAAAGAAATTAATTTCTTATTTGATATTACTAATTTCATTACGAATTTTTATTTGAACATTTGGTGGTAGTCTTTCTATGTTTAGTTTAAAAAGAATTACAAGATCTTGAAAAAAATATCACATATTAATAATAACAATAAAAATAACCCTTTTAAATAAAAAAACTTTTCTGTTGCCTTATTTTTGGGATTTTTAGCCTTTTCTGAGCATTTTTAGAATTTAATTTAGCCTCTTTTTTCCTCCTGGCAACACTGGTAATTCTTTAAGAATTCAGCAGCTCATTAGGGCGAAGGGAAACACGGACATTTTTGGTAGATTAATTTTGATAATATTCAAAACACTCGAATAATAGAATTATTTTAATGTAATGTACATCACTAATTTTTTATTTTTTAATTATTTTTTTTTTTTTAATTTTAAGTATAATTTTAAAAAAGCTTTCCTAGCAGTCCAACTATACCACTGTATGTAATTAAATTGAAAGGAATTGGGAAGAACACTAGCCTGGACTTAATAATAGATTTTATAAGAAGACACGTTTTCAAAAAAATCTTAATTTACAACCATATAATTAAAAAGTGAATATTTTAAAAAATAATTCGGATTACTAATTTACCTATTTATTAAAGAATAATTATAATAACTGATTAAATAAGTTCATATAATTAGTTAAATTATATTTGATTTGAAGAATGAAGCGTCGCAGGCGAAAATTTTTGTAAGATATAAATAATGGATGTAAAATAGGAAGTTGGTGATGTACATAAAATCATAAAAATTCAATTAATCGAGTATTGAAAATATTCTCAAAATTAATATAGCGGAAAAGTTCATGTATCCCCTGGCCTCCATAATTTATTAAATTGCTAAAGCATTGAAAACATTAATTAATAAAAACATTTTTTTTTTTATATACGAGTACAGAGAGAAAAAATTCATACACTGCCTGCCACTTGAATAAGGATTCACATTTTTTTAACTTTAATTAAATATATCTCCTAAACTAAAGTTCTGAAAAAATAATTTTTTGCGCAACCAAATTTCGAAGTGTTGGCTTTAGTTTCCTGAAGAAATAACAAATATATATATTTTGTTATACTAAAGTTATGCATTTATTTAAAGACATGTATTTCTGTGGTACTATTTCGTATGTCACTTGAATAAGGAATATTTTAAAACTAAGCAAACTGTAATTTATTTTTAAATTTTAGGTTATAAAAATGAAAGTTATTATCTTCTAGCATTCAATTAGTAATGAGTACTGCCACTATTTTTGGAAATAACCTCAAAAATGTAATTTGGCATCAACTTGTATAATGACTCTAAGTAATTTAGCGAAATTGAACTCCATACTTCCGTTATTGCATCCTTTAAGGATTCTATCGTCTCAAATTGTTCTCATCCTTCATAAACTTTTCTTGCAAGCCAACCCCAGACATTTTCTATTGGATTCAGGTCTGGTGAAGATTGGGGCCAATCAAAAAGTTGAACATCTTGTTGATTAATCCATTGTTTCACTGCTCTGGCGGTATGAATCGGAGCGTTGTCGTGTTGGTACGTCCAAGTTATGGGTCCAAAGAAATCATTAAATTTTGGAAATGCTTCCTCTCGGCTGTGTCTGCTGCTCAAAAATAATTCCTCCTAATTTAGGTCATCGAAGTAATAGTTATGCCCGTCAGGACCATCAATATAAACTTTTTTCATCGGAAAATACAACTTTAAACCATTTGTCGGACCATGTCATTGTATTTTTGGCAAACTGTAGACTTTGTGATTTTTGTTTTTCATTAAGTAGTGTTCTTTTTTGCAGTTTTCGTCGGACTATGTATGGACACGACTTTAAAATACGGTACACAGTTCTTAGGCTGGCACTGACTCCAATTTTTTCTTGTATTTTTATACCGACATGGCAGAATTTGATGCAATTCTAAAAATTTTTCGTCTTTCTTTTGGAGTTGTTGCCATTTTCTTCCGCCCTTTTTTCCATATCTTTCCACGTTATTTAAATAATTGTACACAACTGTCTTTCCTCTATTAATGTTTTTTGCTATTTGGACCGAATTCTGACCCTGAGATTTCAAAATCACATTTTTTTCTTTGTCAGGGTTATTAAGAGCCTTACCACGTCCCATTTTGAATAAAAACTATTTAAAAACTATCAAATCAAAAATTCTCTAGCCGTATATATTCAAAGAAATTCGAATCATAGCCTTCCTGATTAATATTAAAAGAAAAAGTGACACACGAAAAGTACCACAGAAATAGATGCCTTTAAATAAATGCATAATTTTAGTATAACAAAATATGTATATTTTTTATTTCTTCAAGAAACTAAAGCCAACACTTTGAAATTTGGTTGCGCAAAAAATTATTTTTTTCTGAACTTTAGTTTAGGATATATATTTAATTAAAGTTATAAAGTTATTATTTAATTAAAGTTATTATTAAATTATTCATATTGAAAATTTTAGTAAGTTTGCAAAAATTTTGTTAAATCTTTGGTTTAGTTTTGTTAGATGTGATTGCAAACAATAAATGAAAATAGTTATACATGAAAATAAGGACATAAGAAAATAAGGAAAATCAGTAAAAAAATAATACTTAGAAATTTTGAATAATTTTGCTCATATTCTGCAGGACATCATTTTGACAAAAAGCGCTTCTCTTCTGTTCCCATAGTGTAGCTAACATAAAATAAACATAAAATTTTCCGAAGAAAATTTCAAACAGTTTTTTACAAATTGAAAATATAAATGAAAATTTAAACAATTTATTTTAAGTTTTCTTGACTTCTGATTCATTTCGAAAATGTAAAATGGTGTTAATATTTAAGACATTATTCTTAAATATTATGAACTAAAATCAATGAAAGTAAATTCTCATATTTATGCACAAACTTTCTTCTGTGTAAAAAGACATGAAATAAAAGAAAAACTAAAATATTATTTTAAATTACAGAATAAATATTCAATATTTTATTAATCACTAATAGAAACTGTAAGGAAAATTAACACAGCATTGCCAGTAGAAAGTAAAAACTGTTTGATAGTTGTGGAACCCTTAATACATTATGAATAATGCTTTTTTTAAGAGGTTCATAAGGAAAAATTTTTTAATATCCATTTTAAAAATTAAATCTTAAATAAAAACCCAGCAAAAACTTTTTGGTTTTCGGTAATAACAACTACTTATTAAAGTAGCTTCTTGGTAATGAGGCGTCATTATTATTTGCCTACTCTGTATTAAATTAATAAGTACTCAATAGTATAATAGCACAGTAATACTGCAATCACGTGGATGAGTTTGCTAGAGAGCCGGATTAACAACCAGAAGGTTGTTGGTTCAACCCCATTCTGATGCTGTTAGGTTTTTATAACAAAATGTATAAAAAAATATTTTAAACTAAATAGAGTTTTTGTCGCTTAGGATGCTATGTGCGAGATGGTGTACTGAGTAAAACGTTAGTCAGTTAAAACGAGTAGTTAGTGTGTGTCCAAGTTCGAGTCTCACTGACGACAAATTTTTTTTGTTTTTTTTTTTTATTTTTGTTTTCGTTTAGGTACATATTTTTGAGCACCCCTAGAGTCAAACAATAACTACATGAATTTGTGGACAAATCGAACAAAAATAACTAGTTATTCGGACAAAAAATAAGTAGTTTATTTTTGTTTCCAATTATACCTGCTAGCTTACCAGGAAAGCAAAGTTTTTGCTGAGAATTTATTACGAATAAAATCGATAGTCACGAAACTCGTAACGACTTGAAGTGGAACTGGTTTCTTAAGAAAGCTAATTTTGAACTTTCTAGATTATTGATGAGCTTCAGAGAGTGGAATAAAAGATATTATATGACAACTTGCAAATAATTCTCATTATCACTATTTTGAGTCAGTCTTTATGATTATGACAACGATAACACAATTTAGCAATTTTTAAATCCTTCAATATTGGCGTTTTTATGAATTCTTTTTTTTTTTTTTTTTTTTGTATGTCATCTAAAGAGTAGACAAACATTTCTAATCTAAAATAGCATGCAAAGGCTGATTTTATTTTCGCTATTCATGCCAAGGCACGTAAAATTTTATTATTGTCGCTCTAAACTTGACAGGATGCTGTGCCATCACTGACAAAATTTTTATGATTGTAAGAAAGTTATAGTTGTTCTTGAACCTGAGCTTTATTTTGGATCAAGTCTTGTTGTAAAGTTTAAAATTACAATTTACACTTTTTGGAATCTTAGGTCTTACTAATAAAAATATGATACTGGCCTTTTTTACGTTTATAAAAAATAATAAAATTAAATGGAATTTTAAGGGCTATAAAACTTTTGTATATGTATGGAACTAGGTTATAAAAACTAATTTTAACAGAATTCGTTCTGCGACTTATAGCTTCATTAAAATTTAACATAGACGGACAGATGGACGGACATCGGTTTGTTTTAAGTTTTATAACCAATTAAATGATCTTAATAATAATAATTAATATAAAATTGCATATTTTTTTAACAAAATTAATGAAATACGCGCTAAGGTACCTGGGTACTCCAGTTAGTTAATACCTTTGGTATGTACCGTAGGATAAAATTCTTTAGACGTTTTACAAAACAATTTAAAGTAAAATAAATTTTCTGCGAGCTAAGATAACAATGACATCGAAGAAGAATGACATCGATTTGTTTTTACGATAGGCCTTTAATAATAAGCCGAAATAAGTCGAAATCGAAATTTAAGAAAAAGAATAAAATATAAATAAATGGATTTAATTCGATTTTCCGATTTTTTCCTTTCTCATCCTTTATCCTAATAAAATGAAATTTGGAAAAAGTATTACAAAATTGTAATCATTTAAATTTAGCATATAAAAATACTTTTTTTTATGAATATTCTAATAAAATTGCCAGAATTGCAATATATATATATATATATATATATATATATATATTCCTTGACCATTTTTAAATTCTTCGAAAACTTATTCACAATAAATTGTTCAAATAATCTTAACGAACATTATTCGAATGAATACCTGGGGAACATTATAACAAGTTAATGAAGTTGAATTTTTGTTAATTTTAATAATTTTTACCAGAATAGACTTTAATATTCGGGGTATCACATATGATGGAATGATAATTTTATACTCTACTTAATTAATCCCTTCTACATCAAGCATATCATATCAAATTCACACTAAGAAAATAGTTGCATAATTTGTGGAATTCCGTTTCCCAAGTGGAAGCACATCAATCCAAATTTTTTTTATCTACCAGGTAGCTTAAAAATATTAATATTTCCCATTATAAATCGATTGAACTTATACATAAAAATATTCTTCGATTTCTAAGGATTGTTCTATAATATTAAGTAGTAATTCACATAGCGATCACAAAACGGACTTTTTAAAATAATTCAGTAACATGTGAACCTTTGGATATGGCCAGAGCTGAGGTACTTTTGAGTTGATTTGGGGAACATAAATCTCCAAATTTGGTCACCTCGAGTATGTATTTTTTTTAACGTCAAAGGCATTTTATATGTTTGGTTGTAAAAAAAAGTTCATGTAGATATTCCTTGTAAACCTCTACAAAAAATATATGTGTAGATTATATCTTCTAGTTTAAAAGATATTTAGGTCGAAACAAAATTTTCGCTCATTTTTGAACTCGATTTTGTTATATATATTTAATGTATATTTAATAGATTTATATTGTTATATATATTTAATAGATTCTAAATAATATTGTTTAAAATATTTTTTGTTCCGGACTTAATGTTTTCCAGAGAAATCTTAACACAAATGCAACAACTGATCTCTGGCACTGTGAAATTTGATTGAGATATCTCCAGCGGTTTACAAGTTACAGAATTATACACAAGAAAAAAGTGCTCACCTTATGAAATAGTTGTTGATCTATGAACATCTACTTTTCAATTCAGCCACCTACACATTTACTTATACTTCATTGTGTATGCCTTAGTTTAGGTATTGGCTTGCCTTATCTTGTGGTGTTTTCTATTCTTTAATATAGAACGAGTTGTTTTTTTAACCCCCAACTTTCTTTCGATAAAAAGTTTATGCAAATTCAGTTTATTCTTATTGTTTGTGTTGCTATTGTTGTAGTGGCAAGTAAACAAAATGTAATTTTATTTAAATATTTTATTTACACTAACATTCAATGTTGTTTAAATAAATTTGTTTAGTTGTTGTTGTTAATTTTAACATTGCCTTTGCATGCTTATTAGCAACAATAGGTACTACATATACATACTTACATACATATTCTCATACAAGATTGAGTAAGGATGACAAAGCTATCCTCATGACCATGTCCATTATGAAAATGTTATTTCATTAAGATTCCAATCAAGCCTTCATCGTTTGTTTTTTGTTTTGTTTGCATATTCAAAAAAAAAAAAAAAAAAACATTTTTGTTTTACCTTTCTCTCTTTCTCTATACTGTCTTAGAAGAATAGTAGAAATGAATGTTTATAAATGGTTTATATTAATCACGATTTAATTAAAATTCGAACCCAGCAAGCTATATATATGCATAAATCAATGTGTCAAATTTCATGAGGATAGGTAGAAAAGTAACCAGGCCTTTCAAAAAAGCCCATTTGCTTAGAATCACTTTAAAGTGCATAAGTTCAACATAAATAACAATAATATTTAACGCGAATAAGTTTTATATCGGTAGAAAACCTAACGCAAAGTGGGTCTATAATTGAACATAGCTTGCATATAAAGTCTACTTTCGGGAATCAGACGCATAATAATTGTAATTTAAACGGTAATATCACGATGTTGTTACATATACTCGTACATATATTTACACATATATATAATTTACACCTTGAAATCTTGTAATAACAATTGATCACAGGTCCCATAAAAGACTCCGCACACAAATATAAATGACCGCATTTGACTGTCAACATGTTTTTTACTTGTTCTTTCTGATAAATTTGCTGAAATTATTAACTAAATCACATCAAAAGGTCATCTTATTATACTATTTAAATGATGGATATGCGAACTTTTACTTGCTTATATTTTGGTGCATTAAAATTTACAAGATAATAACTTTTTTTTTTTAAATATAAGTAAATATGACATAATTTTAAAGCCCTTTTCGTATTCAGTATAATACTGGATTATACTCTATTTGTTCAAAAACACCTAAAAATTCAAGAAAAAATGTGTATGAAAAAAAGAAAAATTTCATAAAATCGTGTCATTAAAAGAATTTTTTCGATGAATAAAAAATCTTATTATATTATAGGGCTTTCTTTTAACAGCCATATTGATATAATCTTTACAAATATTATATATATATATCATGCGTACAATGATTTTTTCATGTGTGAAAATAACTGCTGCTGGATGTTATACATATTCCAAAGTTATGCATTTTTTTAAGACATTTTTGTGGTAAAAAAATAGACAAATAGACAAAATGCGTGTCTCGAAATTTTTGAAAATTAGTTTGTTTCGATATACTCAAAAATATCTACGACCCTCTTTATGTCGTTTTTCGTGTAAAAATAAAAAGTGTTTCGTTTTCAATTTCATTTTAAGCAAATTTTTCAATTGAAAAAAACTCATTAAAAAACATTAACAAAATATTCATACTTGTTAAAGAGGTGTTAAATTTTACAATAATGTTTATGGTGAGTTAAAGAAGAAATTAAATGAGAAGCAAAATAACTAAAAAGAAAAAGCACACAAATAACAAGAAAAATTAAAAGTGAAAACACAATGTTATCATAATAACAGTTATCGTCATCATCGTAATCATCACCAGATATCATTGTCTTTAACATTACTAATACAATGGGATAGTACTAGGGTTTGGGATTTCCTGCACTTTTCAACTTCTCGGGAAACGGGAATGAAAAAATATTATTCCCGGGAAAAATTATTATTTTTTTAAATGGCATATCTACTAATTAAAATTTTATCAAAAAATATGTAGATTTTATAGAGTTATATAAACAAGTAGTACAAAAGGAGTATTTATTCGTTAAAAAATAAATTTTGATTTTATTGCAAAAATTGCAGTGAAGGAAAAAATATATTCACTGTCCACTGATGTGGTAAAAATATATGTAAGTAAAAACTGTATGACAATAAGACTGATTTCTCTTGAATAGGGATGCATCTTGCTTTATTACATTATTTATATTTAAAGGTTTAGTTTTGGATTTCTGTGGTATTATTATTTTAATTACTATTGTTTTGAATAATTTTCAAAACTTCGCATTTTTAAATAACATTTTGTGAAGTGTATGCTGTAGGTCTAGTTGAATAAATAATTACGTAATTTTTAAATTGTGTGATACATCCCAAATCTGAAGTTATCGATAAATAACAATTCTTTATGACCTTTTTTTAATTTTTTAATGAATTTAGATAGAGCAAAAATCAAGGTTTCTAATATATATAGTACAAGACATGATCATCGATTTAGGAAATGGCTGGTTTAAAGCTATATAGCATTTGGCAAATATTTTATTAAAATTTATTAAAAATGCGTTGTTTCATCTTGCATATGATTCGACAAAATATCTACTGTGATTTATGATAAGTAAAAAATGTTTTCCTAACTGGTAAATAAATTAGGAAATATTTTAATTAGTAGTTAAGTTTTTTATTTAAATTATTTGACTAATTTTAAATTACATTTAGCACAAAGTCCAAAAACTTAAACTTTTCAAGACGAAATCTTTTCTGAAACATTTTTGCTGATTCTGGCACTTTGTGGAATTATCTTTTATAAGTTATTATTTATTTGGTTGAAAATAAAATTTCATTTGAAATTTTCGAATTTGACATTCAATCTAGTTTGGACTCAATAAGTAGTTTTGCTAGAATTCAATTTTAAACCAATTGTGTTTCAAGCCTTGTACTACACTTTAATTCAATAGCGCTCCCCAGTAAAAAGGAAATTTAAATTCAAGTCATATTTATTATACTATTATATAAAAATATTACATTAAACTTTATAAATTTTTTTTAAGTAGTTTCTTAAAAATAGGCATAGAAATTAATTACAAAACAAAAATTGAAAAAATTCTGAAAATTTAATATTTTTAATTTCCCGTTTTTACGGGAATATACGAAAATTTTCCCTGAATTCCCTTTCACATTAGTAGTACATACATTAGTAGCAAAAGTGTCAGTGGTATGAGTAGCTAAACAGTAAAAGTAGAAAAATACTAGTAACTTCTAATAACCAACATTTGCATCTTAATTTAAACAACCATGAAAAAAAGTAAAAAGAAATTAAACCCTTAGGGTAAACATATAATAATGAAAATATGAAAATTTACAAATTACTACAAAAAACATGTAAAATACTTCTTCACTCATACTTGGTCTCGATTCTCTAACTCTCACTCATTCTACTTATGAAATAAACGCTGAAATGCTAAATACGACTATGATAATTTTAATTCAGAGTTTTTGTTTTTGTTTTTATTTTGTATTTTAGTGCATTGTATAAATGATAGTAGAACATCTAAATAGTAAATGCTAATATTACAATAACAATTGTAGTGGTTGTTGTTATTGTTGTAGGAGTTATAAATATACATTTGTAATGATAGTAAAATTGTAGTAGAAGTTTCTAGTTATTATTTTTTATACTCTTACCATAACTTTATGATTAAAATAAACACAAACAATGAAATTAACATAATAATGAATTAATGAAGACACTTTTCAGAAAATTCATAAAATAGTATACCACCCATTTAGATGTCGTCAATATATGTGTATATGGGGATTTCTTCAAATTCGTTTACTTTTGGAGTTCGAAAAAATTTTACACTTTACAGGCTCTAATGAATATTTTATATAATATATAAAAAATTACCACATGCATATATTAACTACCTACATCAATATGTCCAAAATACAAATTAAAAGTGATACGATATGGTTGATGTAACCGAAGATTATAGTGATTTACGAACGTAGATTTTTTAGTTTTTCAATTTTATAAAATTTGTTGATATATTTTTAATATATAAAAAAATTTCTTTGATTATATTAATGTCTATGTTATGGTAGTTAACAATCAAAAATTTTAAAGCTGAGTCATTCTATTTAAAACCAACCAGCTGGTTTCCTCACGTATTCTGACTCTAAATTTCATATAATTTTATAACGTGGTTTGCAAAATACAATAACTTGAAGGTGTAAAATAGCTAAAAAATATAAAAAGTTGTATACTCAAAATTACAAATGTCTTTCAATGTATTTATGGTACAAGATTCTACAAGTTTTTGTAGTTTGCATTAGAGGAATTGGACACATATGCTAAATCCGCTATTGCAGCAATCAAAAGAAAAAAACTTTTTATTTGCAAACATTTTTATTGGATGTTTTAAATTTGCCGCTACTACATGGAACCATTTCAGGCCTTGCATTTTTTTTGTTTTATTCCACCAAGTGTTGTTAACACAATTGCTTTAAAAATTATTTTACAAAATCAGAATTAAAAAAATTTTTGAGGTTTGAGGTCGGCTTTATAAAAGTAAACTTAAAAAGAGAATTCCCCATATATCTGATAGATCAAAAACTCTTTCCTTTTAATGGTATATTTCTGAAGTTCAAAACTTAAATTTTTTGGCAGTAGGAGAAGATTTAGGTTGGTAGGATTATGTCAATGCCCTTAAGCCTCACCAATTTCAAATCAAACCTGTGTCAAGGACTCATTACATTTACATTTTGAATGTAATTGCGCTTGCTTGCCTCTGTACGGTCATTTTATATGTCTAAAATTTATAATAATTTATATACTTTATACACTTTTAATGGAAATATTTAGGCTGATTATTACATATAATAGTTAGTTTAGATGTTCAGACAATTTATCTATACTGATGCTGAAATTTCATTTCCTTTCCTTCATGGTATTTCTGAAGGACGCAAAATAAAACAAATTTGCAGTAATAAATTGCCTTGTAATTAGATACCAGCAGAGTAGAGCTATACATAAATTATTTTAATTATTTGTGTGAAACAAAAAAATTAACAAAGGCTGAAAAAAGTATTGGTATAGTATATACATTAATATAAAATCGGTCGTTGTACTTAAACTTAGTTAGGGTTTAAGTATTTGACACATCCATTTAAAGATTTAATGAAGACTAGGGGAGCGGATTTATTGCAAATGCGTTTTTTTCGGAGCATTTATACAGTATTTTATGGTGTTATCTGTCCGAATCAGACATTTTACTAAAAACTACCATCGACTTGTTAGTGCATATTTTTGCATATTTATTCAAAAATGTATTTTTTTGGAAATCTTTTAAAACAGTGCATATTATTTTACGATATTTTTCAAGTTTTATTAAACTTTTTTGTTTTCTATACTTCATTTTGAGGTAAAACTCCCGTATTAGTTTCAGCGATTTCTAAGTTTTATTCAGCTTTTATTCTCAAAGAAGTTATTAACACTATCGTTATTTAAATAACGCCGGCGGATGTAAACTATATACCAGCTGATCAAACGCAATTTAAAAAGTTAACTAATATTTTATCAATAGAGTTAAATTAAGAAGCTATATTATTAAATACAATTTTCTAAATTATTTATAACTATTGCAAGTTTTTTTTAATGAAAATCTTTGCTTAGTAAAATTTGACAGGTATGTTACATTAAATTATAAAGAAAAGCTTATTAAATAAATACTCTTTAGGATAAAATAACCAAAATAAGAAAGCCAGTTTTAAATATATACAAACAATTTCAACTTGGACTTATGCGAAGCCTTTATATCTGATTTCCAGCTGAGTCAACGATCAGAAACTAGAAAAAATAAAAAACAAATTTATAAGGATAAGTATGGATAAAATCACAAAAATTATTGGCCGATATATTGTAAATATAATTGTTCAAATTTAAATTACGTTATACTTATCGGAAAAAAGCTGTAGATGACTTGAATGATAACGAGTCTAAAGCTATAAAAAAATTAAACGACTGTTAATATTACTAAAACTAATCTTTCTTTTGTTTGTTCCAACTATGGATTTCTTTCTGAAACTATAACTAAATTAGGGGTTTCGATTCATTTAGTACTCAAATCAGTTAAATTTATAGTGCTATTGAAAAAATCGAAGGTGCTGTTGTTGAAAAATAAATTAAACTTGTTATTAAAAAACTAAAAGATTTGAGAAAATTAAAAAAAAAGAAAAAAATACAGATTCAATCATTCTACTTTCAGATGCTGTCCCCTATTTAGAAGAATATAATTTTCTATATATAAAAACATTTTACGCCAAAATCGACAATCGTTTCCATGCGACAACTTACTAAAAAATATGCTTGTTTATATAAATAAAATCCTATCTATCTAACCAAAAAGTTTTTTTTTTTTTTTTTTGGTAGACCTCCAAATTTTATCATCTCGGCTATGCAATTTTTTAAAAAAAATTCCAAAAATTCATGTATGATATGACAGAAGAATTTTACGTATAGATAGTTCTTGTAAATTCCAACAAAAAGTTTACTTATATGTGTAGGACATTTCTTTTAGTTTAAGAGATATTTACGTCGAAATAAATTTTTAAATTTTTTACTAATTTTTTATGTTTTTTTTTTAAACTTGGCTCAATATTGGCCATAATCTTTTTAAATATTTATTGGATTCCTTGTAAAATTCTAAATAATATTGCTGCAATAATCGTATAAATATATAGCTTAGATAAAAATTTTGTCAATTTTCCACAATATTTTTAATTTGTTTGTAGAACTCTCAAATCAAAAAGCCGGGATCAAACAAAAACTATATTATTCAAATACCTCCATATATTGGTTAAACACACAAAAATTATATTTTTATGGACGCCTTTTTTAACGATACACAGTGGGGTCAAACGCAAATTTTTTGGTAATAAATCTGAATCTCCTAACCTACTGATCGGATCAAATTAAAATGTATGGAAGAGTTGTTGAGAAGCTTTCAGAAAAATCATCTTGTAGTCACCCTGTGATAACACGAGATAAGCTACAGGGTGTCAAAGTTGACTACCGAAGTCCGATTTTAAAGATTTTTATATTTCTGGAAAGTGCTTGGCAAGATAAAGAAAAAATAAGCTTATTTATCTAAGTTATCTCTTACAGTTAAAAAGATATTTACGCTTGAATTTTGAATTTTTGATTTTTTGGCTCGACTTTCTTTCGTTTTTCGGGAATAAGTCCGGAGATATATGAGCTAAAAATTTTTTAAAAACATTTTGAATTTTTGGACTATCTCAATTCGTCTAGACGTGAAAAATATTCAAAGTCAGCACTCTGAAATTGGCATGAAAAATGGCTATTTTTTTACAAAAATATAGTACAATTCATTCACTTTTTTCTCAAAGTTCCGTTAATAAAAAAATCTTTTCCTTATTAATTTCAAAAGATATGGCTTCGTAAATGGTTAATAAAGAAATTTTGAATTGATTTAAGTTTGCACCCTATATCCAGCATTGGCCGAAAATTGTCAATTTTAAAAAATAGTTTCATTTTTATCGATTAATAAAAAAAATGTCACGCCAGCTCTTTTAAATTTGGTACCCATATTTTTTATAGAAATAGATTTAGAATGATTTAACACTAATCTGCTTCCCGCCTGACCAAAAACGAATGCGGGAGTGGAGATTTTATGTTAAAAGTCAGTTTTTTTAATGACTATTTTTAAAGGATATTAAAAGCATATTAGCATAATATTTTTAATATTATTTCTTATGTAGTGTATAAAAAGCAAATAAAGCTTTCACTCCTAAAAAAATCAATAAAATAGCTCCAATAACCTATTTTTGGTAATTTTTCAAAAATATTTTTTTTTTTTTTAAATAGCTGAAAATCCAAAAAAATTTAATTTTTTTAATACAACTCCACTAATTTTGCAAATACTTTAAAAATGTTAAAAGAATATAAAATTAGACTTATTTACCAATTCAACGATATATAAAATGTTGATAAAGGTCATTTAATAATAGTAATATAATGGCCTCAAAACTACCAAGTCACGTCAAAAGTTGCAGAATTCACTATTTTGTTCCGTATTTCCATATGTGTGTATACGTAACACTCAACTGCATTGCTTATTTTTGTTACGAGATAATAATATTTATTAATGAATTTATTTAAAGTGTTCATAATTTTTTTTCTACTGAAAAGGTTTTTAAAATTATCTAAGTACATAAATAAGTATATTTTCCTTCGTTTCTTATTACATTTTTTTAAGTTTTTAAATAATTTACCTAGCTACTTAATTAATGTATTATAACAAAAATGATTTTTTTACAATCGCATAGGTACATTTTTTGATGTACCTGTTTAACACTACAGGTCATAAAAATAAACTGAATGAAATTGGGGGTTTTGAGCAAAAATTTAAATTTTTTAATTCATTTTTGCCTGTCACCATTTACCTGATATAAATATTCTTTTTCTATATATAAGTATCCTTATAAATATGCAGATTTATTAGTGAATTTGCCATTATGAAGATTACATTAAAACACTTTTCTATTTGCAAAGTAATGTGGGATAATCTATCTGATATTATAAATCGTCCAGAAAAAATAAGAAAATTCATTGATACAGTAGTATCTTTTGGTTTAACTCTTACTGCAGAAGACAGTTTAAAGCTCGAAAATTTTTATAAATCATACGAAAAAAGGATGCAAGCTTCAGATTGGTCAATACCAAAGTTCACGATGAAAAATGAAGAGTGGTTGGAGGGAGAAATACCAATTTTCATCGGAAAGCATAAAAAGGGTCGACCAAAAAGAAGTTACGATGAAGTTCAGCTAAGAACAAACAGGACCAAACAGGAATCTATTCTAAATTCACATACGAATGTCGAAATAAAAGATACATTTAAAGCTTTAGTAACACGTACGCAACCAAAGGAAGTAGAAAAAGTTATAGATGTGTTACCAACAGCTTCTCCCAATCGATTACATCGGATAATCGAAAGCATAGTGACACCGAAATCAACATCGTCCTTTACCTCTGAAGATGCTTTAGCTCTAATATTAAATTTAGGATTATTAAGAAACCAATACGAGATATTGAGGAAATCTGTTAGCGAAAAAGGATATGATATCTTTCCCAGTAGCAAATCAGTGAGAGAAGCGAAAAGTAATATTTTACAGCCTATGGAGCACCCGGTTAATGCTTCTGTTAAAAGTGCTAAAGTTAATATATTGCAATTACTTGAAAATACTGCCTCTAGAATTATATCTACCTTCAGCAATGATAACATTGAAAAATGCAAAGACTCTGAACTTATTTTAATATTCAAATGGGGCTGCGATGGAACATCAGGATTTTCGGAATACAAACAACTGCGCTTAAATAAGCCTTCCTCATCGACAAGAAATGACTCGCTTTTTGATGATATATGGATAAATTTAACTCCAGGTTCCAAATTTTTATGCCGTCCAATCCTTTTTGATTACACAAAAGAAACCACGGTTACAATAAACGGCATTGTCAACCAATTGGAAGAAGAAATTAAAGCAATGCCCCCAATATATGTAAAAGTATCAAACAGAACTATTAAAGTTACATTTCAACAACAATTAATGATGATTGATGGAAAAGTTGCAAACGCTAAAACAGATACAACCTCTACATGGAAATGTAAAATATGTGGAAAAATAAGTTCACAATTTCAGAATAATTCTGAAGTCCTTGTTAATAAAAATTCTTTAAAATTTGGAATATCACCACTCCACGCAAGGATACGATTTTTGGAGTTCTGCTTACATCTTGCATATGATATGAAGTACAGAAATATTCCCGAGCAGGAAAATGCTACAGTAAAAAACAATTTGGAACTTCACGAATTACGAAAAGAGGAGAAGAAAAGAATTCAGTTAGAATTCAAAGAACAACTCGGATTAATAATTGATAAACCTCTATATGGCTATGGAAGCTCAAATGATGGAAATACAGCAAGACGTTTCTTTGAAAATCCGGAACTTACATCTTCAATCACAGGCATTGACTTAAAGCATTTTAAGATTATATTGGCGGCCATTAATAGCAAAAAACAAATTAATGCGGACAAATTTAAAATTTTTGCTTACGAAACTAAAGAACTACTTAACATTACATACCCCTGGAAATCAATGACTCCAACAATTCACAAAGTATTGGCTCATGGTAAAGAAATATAGAAAATAGTATTTTGCCATTGGGAGAGCTAACAGAGGAAGCACAGGAAGCCCGAAATAAAGATGTTAAACATTTCCAACTCTTCAATACCCGAAAATGTTCGAAAATAGCGCAAAATATGGACTTAATGGAATATTTATTAATATCATCAGATCCAGTTATATATTCTATAAGAACACGATGGCTACCAAAAATCACTCTTGAAATAGAAAAAGAGGACTCCGAAGCTAAGGAAGTTAAAAATTTGCTAACGTTTGATGTTTCTGATTATTTTCAAGAAAATCTCTAATAATATCTTCGATACTATATTCTTAATAAAATAAATATAGGGGATATATGTATAATAAGTGTGTAAATATGTAGAACAAATTAAATAAACATTACTCAAATAAAGAATTTACTACTTTATAATAACAAATATATACCTACATAATACATCAGAAAACTAAAATGTTACGTATACACACATATGGAAATACGGAACAAAATAGTGAATTTTGCAACTTTTGACGTGATTTGGTAGTTTTGAGGCCATTAAATTACTATTATTAAATGACCTACATCAACATTTTATATATCGTTGAATTGGTAAATAAGTCTATTTTTATATTCTTTTAACATTTTTAAAGTATTTGCAAAATTAATGGAGTTGTATTAAAAAAATTAAATTTTTTTGGATTTTCAGCTATTTTTGGAAAAAAAATTTATTTTTGAAAAATTACCAAAAATAGGTTATTGGAGCTATTTTATTGATTTTTTTAGGAATGAAAGCTTGATTTGTGTTTTATACATTACATAAGAAATAATATTAAAAATATTATGCTAATATGCTTTTAATATGCTTTTAAAAATAGTCGTTAAAAAAACTGACTTTTAATATAAAATCTCCACTCCTGCATTCGTTTTTTGGCCGGGCGGGAAGCAGTTTAGTGTTAAATCATTCTAAATCTATTTCTATAAAAAATATGGGTACCAAATTTTAAAAAGCTCGCGTGACATTTTTTTTATTAATCGATAAAAATGAAACTATTTTTTAACATTGACAATTTTCGGCCAATGCTGGATGTAGGGTGCAAACTTAAATCAATTCAAAATTTCTTTATTAACCATTTATGAAGCCTTATCTTTTGAAATTAATAAGGAAAAAATTTTTTTATTAACGGAACTTTGAGATAAAAGTGAATAAATTGTACTATATTTTTGTAAAAAAATAGCCATTTTTCATGCCAATTTCAGAGTGCTGACTTTGAATATTTTTCACGTCTAGACGAATTGAGATAATCCAAAAATTCTTTCAGCATATTATTTTGAAATATGTAGCAAATTACAGAATATTTTAAAAAAATTTTTGCCTCATATATCTCCGGACTTATTCCCGAAAAACGAAAGAAAGTCGAGCCAAAAAATCAAAAATTCAAAATTCAAGCGTAAATATCTTTTTAACTGTAAGAGATAACTTAGATGAGTAAGCTTATTTTTTCTTTATCTTGCCAAGCACTTTCCAGAAATATAAAAATCTTTAAAATCGGACTTCATTTGTACAAGTTACGATTTTTTTAACTTTTACATACTCGAGGTAGTCAACTTTGACACCCTGTAGCTTATCTCGTGTTATCACAGGGTGACTACAAGATGATTTTTCTGAAAGCTTAGGTCCTCCTCTACAATTCTTCCATACATTTTAATTTGATCCGACCAGTAGTTCAGGAGATTCAGATTTATTACCAAAAAATTTGCGTTTGACCCCACTGTGCGATAGTGTGATCATTTGAATGGAAAAAGTAAATTTTTAAAACACATTTTTTCCGTGTTGGAATTTTGGGTATGCTGGTACCAGTGTTGCTAGTTGAGCCTTTTTAATGCTAAATCTAGCCTTTCTATTCTGCATTTAGCCTCAAAATCTTCGGTTTTGTCTCTATCTATTTTCTAACCTTTTTTAATTTTTAAAATTGCCCTAAAAAGGCTAAATTATTAGTATTTGAATAACCAAGAAAATATTTATTAACTTAATATTACTATTTTTATTCTCACAGAATCATACACTAGATAATTTTATATTATTTATATTCTTTATTCTCTAAATCAAAAATAACTAATTTCATGGTCTTAATAAATCGATGGTTATAATTATTTTTAACGTAATAGAAACTATTTATGAATATTATTAAACAAATTTTGATGAAAGCGAAAATCACCCAACACATTATTGAGACGTTATTAGTATATATATATATATATATATATATATATATATATATATATATATATATATATATATATATATATATATATATATACCGTTGCCGCTCGGGGAAACGGTCCCCTAATAAGCCCTGTCCAAACTTTGTTAATTTTCCATAATTTTGTAAATTTGTTTTGTAAAATTTTCAAACAGCAAACAAAAAAGTTATGGTAATTAAATACATATTGGGTAAACACTAGAGTTTTGGGTTTCACGTGATATTTCTTTTTCAGGGAAACGGGAAATTGAATTTTTTTATATTTAAAAATTACGTTATAAAAAAATCACTGATATCTTATAAAGAACAACAATATAAATCATACCTATTTAACAAAAAATAAATAAGGTGCATTAAAGTGTGATGCATCTTTTGAGATTTAAGCAATATTGATATTTCATGCAAATAAAATAAGCACATATTTTAAGTTATATTAGAAATTGTATATATCAGGTTTTTATGTTAATTGGTTTTTTTTTTGCCATAATTAAAAAAAAAAAAAAAAAAATAAACCCTAATAAATAAATCCTAATATATGGTATTATATTTAAGTTTCAATACAAATAGTTTTTCTTACCGATTTATTTCCATTTAATCTTCATCCTACATTATTAATTAACTCTTTCTAATTTAGAGATTTGAAACACAACTCTGGAAAATATTTAAAATTGGTTCCATTAATCATTTTAAAATCCTCAGTTAAGTTTTGAGGCTTTAACATTTACATATATATTTCTTTACATTATAAGACATGTGTCCCAAAAGCGCTGAAACATGTTGTGTTTTCAGTGAAAAACTCTCAACTTAATAATTTTTTATAATAGTTTTAATTAAACAATTAAAAAATCAAATTTGCCAATAAAAGTAAAATTGTTTTGAAATTTCATTAAATTCTTAAGACATTCTATGACGCATTTAATATATCTCAATAGATTCGATAGAGAATACTTCAGACGATAATACAATGATTTTGTATTTAATTTAGTTTCTATTTTTCCTTCAATATTTTTACTTTTGTATAATCTTATTTTTGATAATGTAGAAAAAATATCTTATTGTTAGATATGAAAATCAAATGTTTTTGAATAATTTAAAATAGCACCTTTGTATCGAATTTTTCACAAATTTTAATATTTAGCATTACGATCTAAAAATTCTTTTAGTAAGTGGTGTGTGTACGATAATATAATATTAAATTAATATTAAATTTCCCGTTTTCCCGGAAAATAATAAAATCACGGTAATTCCCTGACCCGAAACCATAGTAAACACACAAAAATTGTTTTCTAACGGACGCATCTTATAACGACAATGTAACCATTTGAATGGAAAAAAGTCAATTTTTGCCACACATTTTTCCATGTTGCCATTTTGGGTATTTTGATATAAAACAGTGGGTATGTTTTTAATTCCCTAATTTTAGGGCAAGTCTGTTTAAATCGTGTTAAATTTTTATTTGAATAACTCTACTCGTTCATATTTGATTTAGGTCATGATTTGAGGAAATTTGACCGTGTTTAATATATTTTCATGGATTCTGGTTTTCCTAATGTTTCCTATGATATAATGTTTCTTATAATATCAAACACTTTGTTAAGGTATTTGCACTTTTGCTTGAAAACTAGGAAAAACTTTGTCTCCTTAGGCAATTTTTAACACCTTTTCCTTTTTTTGTAAAAAATGTAAACGCAGCACGAGCAGCAATGCAATATTTACTTCTTCTACTACCTTTACATTGCAATCGTACTTGTAACATGGCTGCATTTTTCATACAAAAATATGAAAAAATTCTAAAATGTGCAAGGCTTATTCTTATTTTTTAGTTTAGATGTATGCTGTATATATAAATACTTAGTATCTCTGAACTCCTAAGATTGTGAGAATAACATTTAGTAGAAATAAGTTAAATACGGTCAAATTTCTTCAGAGCGCGACTTTGAAAACTTAAAATTTAACTGTTAAGTATATATTTTAGAAATAATATTAATATTTGGACCTAAATAAAATTTAAATGGATAGAAGTTCTAACACAATATAGGTTTGCTTTAAAATCAGAGAATTAAAAACACGCACAATTTTTTGTACCAGACAGTGTTTTCAGGGGATAAAAAAGGAGGCTAAATTGAGCTTTAAAAAAAAGGTCAAAAAGGGATAAATATCCCATAAAATGAGACCACAAAAAGTTTCTTTTTTTTTCAATTTAAAAACTTATTTCTTCACGTTCTCATTATGTTTTTATACTTTTGAAACGATATTGATAAACACACCCACTGTTTTGTACCAGAAAACGTTGCCAGGAGATCAAAAAAAGGCTAAATTGAACTTTAAAAAAAGGACAAGAAATTTTCTTTTTTTCAATTTAAAAACTTATTTCTTCACGTTCTCATTATGTTTTTATATTTTTGAAACGATATTGTAATAAGTTAATAAATAAAACATAGAATGGCACAAATCGCTTAAAAATTCCCATACAAATTAGGTTATATAATGTTTTAGAATTTTCTTCATATTTAAAACGACTCAATGCTAAAAAAATGAGTTTTTAAAATTCCCGTGATTGTTTTTCCTTTTTAAATTTGTGAAAAATTCGATACAAAGGTGATATTTTAAATTATTCAAAATTATTTTCATATCTATACAGAAAAAATAAAGTTTATTGAAATCGGACCTATCACTGGATTAGTAAAATCAAATATTCAAATTCGTAAATGTTTTATTGAAAATAAAGTAAATTTTTTTCTTATTAAAATATTTTTATTATTCATAAATTTTTATATTTTAAAATTTTCTAAGATTTAATCGATTTTTTTAAGTAAAACATTGAAAACAATACTTAGTAGATATTAAAAAAATATTTATTGTTGAATAAATAGAATATTTAATAAAAACGTATATTTTTTTAAATATTGCATATTTTACGATTAAATTGTGAAAAAAATCTAATAATGTTTCTTTTAATATAGGATTCATGAAAGAATACCTGTTTATGAAGTGAAATGTATTGTTGGTATTTATGATTTATTAAA
Source organism: Protocalliphora azurea (assembly GCA_932274085.1). NCBI lineage: Eukaryota > Metazoa > Arthropoda > Insecta > Diptera > Calliphoridae > Protocalliphora > Protocalliphora azurea. The sequence continues at coordinate 115,118,452 of OW026519.1, read as the reverse complement.
AATATTTTAATAAATTTAGCAATGAGGTATTTTTTCTACATTATCAATAATAAGATTATACAAATTTTTCTACAAAAAAAAAAAAAAATAAATAAATAAATAAAAAGAAAAAATATTGAAGGAAAAATAGAAACTAAATTAAATACAAAATCATTGCATTACCGTCTGAAGTATCCTCTATGGAATCTTATGAGATACACTAAATTCGTCAAAGGATTTTACTTTTATTGGCAAGTTAAATTTTTGACTTTTTAATTGTGTTATTGGTTTGTGGAAATGAATATTAAATAAGTTTAGCATCGAAAATAATCACCATTATAAAAAAAACACAACATGTTTCAGCTCTTTTGGGACACATGTCTTATACTGTAAAGAAATATATATGTAAATGTTAAAGCCTCAAAACTTAACTGTGGATTTTAAAAAGATTAATGGAACCAATTTTAAATATTTTCCAGAGTTGTGTTTCAAATCTCTAAATTAGAAAGAGTTAATTAATAATGTAGGATGAAGATTAAATGGAAATAAATCGGTAAGAAAAATTATTTGTATTGAAACTTAAATATAATACCATATATTAGGGTTTATTTATTAGAGTTTATTAATAATTTTTTTTAATTTTGGCATAAAAAACTAATTAATCTAAAAACTTGAGATCTACAATTTATAATATAACTTACAATAGGTACTTATTTTTATTGTATAAATATTGAAGCATACATCACATTTTAATGCATCTAATTTATTTTTTGTTAAACAACTATGATTTATATTGTTGTTTAATATTCTTTATAAGATAAAAGTGATTTCTTTATAACTTAAGTTTTTAAATATGAAAAAATCAATTTCCCGTTTCCAGGAAAAGAAATATCACGGGAAAATCCAAACCCTAGTGTTTACCCAATATATGGGGGTATTTAATTACCATAATTTTTGCCAAAGTTTGGACAGAGCTTATGACGGGACCGTTGCCCCGAGCTTCGGCTTTGCTTTACACTCATCTACATTAAGATTCCTTTTGAAAACTTTAAAAAAATGATATAGGTCGGAACAAAAAAAAAATATATATATATATATATATATATATATATTTACAAATTATTGCTACCTTCTTTTTAAAAAAAAACTTAAAAATTATGAAAAGTTCGACTTTAGATTAATATAACATTTTATCTAATCAATATATTTATATAATTTTGCAAGGAATCCCATGAATATAAAAAAAAAATTGTGAACAATATTGTGCTGTTAAAAAAAAAAAAATAAAAGAATAAAAAAAACGGAGGCTGTAAATAAGTGAGAAATGTATCTCGAGCAAATATCTCTTAAACTAAAAGAGATAACCTACACATGTAAGCGTATTTTTTATAGGGATTTACAAGAACTGTCTATATATATTTATTTTTCTTTTCTTTCAAATCACAAATTATTTTTTGGTTATTTTTAAACATATGCGGAATAATTTTGCAACAATATTTAAAATATTCAAATTTCTCCAAAAATTAGGATAAATCTTATATTATTTTTTCAAAAGACTTATTATGTTATTTTTATTTTCCCAATATGTGCACTTTTGTAGCAGTTCTGAAGGACTATTTTATCATTAATTTAAGAACTCGATGTTGGAATTTTCCGAAAATATAATTCGGTTATTGTATCCTAGTTTGCCTTACAATTTTTTCAAAAATCATCCTGTCTTTATATTCAGATACTAAAGTAATTTAGTAAATAATAGATAATATATATATACCTCGATATTTCTTTTTATGAAAATCTATCACTTCTGCGTTACACTTTTATATTTTAATGAAAAAATGCAGTCAAATCAGAATTTTGAAAAGTTGAAAATTCGTCACTAATTGACTTTTCTCCCTAAAAATCTTTTCTTCGGAATCTTGTGGCCATGGTTTTTGTACTTTTTCTATAAATGGATTCATATCTATTGAAAAAATAAATATCTTTGATACTAATTGCCCTCTAAGTTAAAATGTAAATCATTTTAGGTGAGTTAAATATAAAAATAATCAAAAAAAAAAAACCAAATTGAATGTTTTGTTCATGGTAGTTCTTTTCTTTTTATATTTTGAATAAAATATGACTCCGATTTTCATACAAATTTACACATTATAAAGTAAAAATATGTGGACATTCAAAATGAATGTTGAAATGTCTCTCAAAATTAAAATTAAATTAGATTTTTGAAATGTTCCAAAAAAGTCTTCACTGCAAATTGACTGAAAATCCTATGACCATAATTTTTGGATTATTAGTATCAATGGATTTATATCTTTCCTTGACTCTCATTGTCATCTGAGTTAAAATATAAATCAATTTGTGGTGGTGCATATATAGTAGTTCGCTTTTATTAACATTTTCTAAAAAGTTGAAGTCTGATTTTCAAAAATTTTCACAATATTATAAGAAAACATATGGTCATCCAAAATTGGTGACAAAAATCTGTATACTAAGTATAATGTATTTAACCAGCGCCGAAAATTTTGTCGCAATTTTATTCCGCATATGTTAAAAAATGCATACCGGAGATGACCAACTTTAGATAGCCAGATGAAACTTTATTGAGATATTTCCAACAGCTCGCACGTTACAGAATTATAAAAAAAAAAAACGTTTTGGAACCACTGTGCTTTCTTTATTAATGAGAACTTTCCTTAAGATTTAAACTTTTTTTAAAAATTTTGAATTAGAATCTTAAAATGTCTCATCAAAATTACGTTATCTTAATACAGTATGAAGAAAAAAAGCTATTAAAGTTAGATTTTTAACCTTTTTCGTAAGATTATGTACCACATGCGCGATACGAAACAATATTTTATGGAGGCTAAGTGAGAACATCGTAAATAACTTAAATTAGGAAGACAAAAATAAACAATTTAAACAAAATTCGTGATTATAAGCAAAAAATCTTAAATACAAAAGCAGTTCTTAAAAAAGTTATATTAAAAAAAAAAAAAAAAAAATGGGAATAAATTTCAAAAACGATTAAATTTTTTAAGAAATTAAAAACGTGCAAAAGTAATGCAAAATGTAAATTATTGGCAGTTTCTAGATCACTTTACCTTTTATTTCATAAAGAGTACAGAATGGAAAAAATATTGTAATATAAAAGCTTATAACAAATTGTTCAATATCTACCTTTAAGTATAACGTTCAACTCAACTCTTCTATTTTTCACTCTCATAAGAATAAAATTTATTTTTTAAAAGTACACAAAAAGTTAAATCATTAGTTAATCTGTAAACAGCGTCTTTGATAGTTTTAATAAAAATTAAGTTGTTGATATGCAATTTAATATAATTTTAATCATTTTAATTTTTTCACAATTTTTTTCAAATACGATTTTTTTTTCAATATTAATTTATAATTTTAGTTATTTCCGTTTTTTGAGTATCCAAACTTGTTATTTGGTAGCTGCAACTTTTGAAGATGGTCCTGCTAACCACCAAATTTTGCTTTTTTTATCTCCTGATTTGGAAGATATCATAAATTTAGTTTTTCCACCTTTAATTTTAGATAAAAAAAGGGCCACCTGAACATTTTATAACACGCATTAAAAATAAATTAAGAAAAAAGGCCTATCTATAATAACTTTACGAATAATGGAGTTAAAATATTTATTTTTAAGTGTAAGGTTTAGTAGACTTAACATTAAAAAACCGTGGAAGTCTGGATTGTAAAATGTTGAAAAATGAGTGAAAGCAACAGCTTTTATGCTCTCCTGAACAATTGTGGTCTTGCAGATAGCCCTTTTTGAATAACCTCTCTGTATATTTTATTTAGATACAATTTTGATATGAGAGATTACAATAAAGTCACTGGGTAATAAAGTAGAGTTGTATGGCGTATAAACCATCAATTAAATATTTGAAGTGTTAACATTGGTGAGTTAATGTGCCCTAGCACTGTGACTTCTCATTTAAAGTACGTCGGCCGAATGCAACTTTTTCGAATGTGTCCAAGTTCGAGTCTGACTGATGGCAAAAAATTTTTTTTATTTTTGTTTTCGTTTAGGTACATATTTTTGAGTACCCCTAGAGTCAAAAAATAACTACATGAATTTGTGGACAAGTCGAACAAAAATAACTAGTTATTTAGGCAAAAAATAAGTAGTTTATTTTTGTTTCCAATTATACCTGCTAGCTTACCAGGAAAGCAAAGTTTTTGCTGGGTAGTAATTTATTCACATTTAACGAAATAAAATGTTAATAAAAAAGTATCTATAGATTTTTTTGTGTTTTAATTTTATAAATTTAAAAAAATTAAGTAAATGTACATAGATTTTTTTCAACTATTTTAATTGCCCTTAATTCATTTCAATAACAAAAATACACACACAAGAATGTTAAAAGTTGCACTAAATTCAAACGCAGTATTAGTTTTCAGTGTCACTTGATTCCGATATAAGCTATAATATGAGCTACATATTGATGTACATTTTAACCGATTTATGAAATATTAAATACAACGCGCTCTTATGTCATGAATACTTTTTATACAATTTTTGTATTTAAACCCATTTTTCACTTAACTAAAATAGAATAATTGTACTTATTGTAAATATAATTTCACATAAAATGTAAAAATATACTAATATAATGTACGCAAAAATTTAGATCGTTTTTAAAGAGATATAACATTTTTTCAGATTAATATTTTATCGATCTACAATGATTTTAAAAATTAAATTGAAAATATTTTTTGATCATGCGGTACTTTATCTTCATTGAAGTTACGCTATGAGTGTGCCTCGCGAAAAAGTTACCTCTTAGAACCGTTCATAATTTTTTCCCCAAATTTTGGTATCCTCTATAGTGCTGCTGTTGAAGGCACATTAGCAAGATGTATCTTAAACGACTCATAATTACAAGAATAATAAACCTCCATACTTTGTTTTGCAATACTGGAAACGGCGAAAATTTTCTAATTTAAAAACTGAAAAAAATTAGAATTTTGAAAATTTTGGTTTTATCACTTATCCACAATATAATTTAGCACGGGACACATTGATTGAACTTAAGTTGGCCTATTTCTATGTGCTTGTAACTAAAATCCGCATTTAGAACAATCAAAGAAAAATAATTTTATTTTTTTTAAATACTACTACCATTTCAGGTCTATATATATATATATATATATATATATATATATATATATATATATATATATATATATATAGATATATATATATATATATATATACACATTTGACCAATACTAGTTACTTTTTTAACTACGTGACTAGTCACTTTAACATGGGCATGTCCTAGTCTACTACCACCTTCACGACTACATGGTTTTACAATTTTCAGACACAATCATCTCCACGGATACGAAGTTGCCCTTTTATGTACACACAATCATTTTATTTTAACAATAAGTTAATAGAAATTTTTTATTTTCCGTTCGACTTCTTCCCGCTTAGCATGGGCTCAGTAAAGTGTCAATCGCCACTTCCACGCTTACAAAGTTTTAGTTTGCTTAATGATTGTTCACAAAATGTATGAAACGGGGTAATGAAAAAAATTTTCACATTTAAGTGTACTAGGTATGTAGGCACGAATGAACTTTACTGTCTAAAAGGGGGTCAATTGACACCGAAAGAACTGCTGGGTATCTACTTATTAATATACGTTTTTAGTTATCATTTACATATACATACCAAATAGTGTAATCGCCATGAAATGGAATATATTAATCATATTTTATCACTTTTTTATAACTTTTTATTATATTTTAATCTTTACATATCATATTATTAATTTGTTTAATATGTATACATCAGGAAAGTATAAACATTTTTGTTTTTTATCTATTCATTGAAAACAATATCAACAGACGATATTCAGGTCATAAGAACAATTATTTAATATTATTTAACAAGTGTTACCTTAAAGTAAAAACTTATTAGTGCTTTTAGTAGAGAAAATTTAACGCATTAAGTCATACTTTTTGTACACCAAGAAGTTTGCATTTAATAGTTAAATTTTTAGCTGTGTCGTATAATTATTCTTCGATTAAAATTGTATATTACTCCTACGCGTCTGAGTAATTTTCAAAAGTCTCTTCTATAATAAAATTCTCGATACGTTTTTTGGAAATTTAAATCACATACTGACAAACTCTTATTTATATTATTTATTATATGTGTAGTATTTCTTCTCTTGGACAATTTTCAATTAATCCAGTAAAATAGTCAGCTTCATTTTGAGCACATCCTTATTCTAATTACACTTTATCATACTGTTTGTGCATTTAATAGTGTCATTTTAAAATATATTAAATTTTCAAATTAATTAAATTTCAACTAAGTAAAATGTTTTTAATTAGTTTTTATTAATATTTTTTTTTATTTTCCTCTTTTTGTATTTTATTTATATTATTATCGAGGCAGTTTTAAGTATAATGAAATTAAATTTTATTACTTTACACCACAAATGTCAAAAACAGTTGTTATAAATTGTTGCTGTCATTACTATTTTATGCTTTTTTATTATTAATATTATTATTATTTTAAAATTTGTTTATATGTTTACACCGTATAACAACATTTTCCGCACACGAACCAAACCATATACACATGAAAGTAGAGATATTTTATGATAGGACTGAGTACTTAGTTCTTCATTTCGTGCTCGAATATCCTTTTAAAAGGACTTTAAAATTTCAAAATTGATATCTTTTTTAATTATTTTAAATTATTATTTTTAGTTGCTCAACAATGCGAATATGCGGATATGTTTTAACCCTTCGGACTTTAATCTATCAAAAATGTCCCTCAAATAATTTATTATTAAATATCATTGAGGTTTTCTAACAAATTATTCTGAAATTATATTAGTTCTAAAAACGTTATTATGAAATTTTAGAATTCCACATTTTGTCCCTTTAGCTTCAACAGTTCAAATTTTAAAAAATTTAAAAAGTGTCCTGTCGGTGTTTATGTAAATTTGTTTTCGAAATATATGCTGTAATTTGAAATATTATTTGATGATGATTGTAACACTAGTTTTTTTTTTTGACTTAAAGACGAAGCTTATAGAAAATGATTGAAATCGGTCCATTATTTCACTAAGTTCCCCTATAAATGTTTCCCGGAAATATACTTAAGTGATCAGTATTGCATTGAACATGCAAATATTTATATGAAATTCGAGGTACGCAGGGTTTATTCGGCACTAGAAATACTATCAAATTTCAAGAGTTTGGCTGCATAATTGACTAAAGTTTTCATATGAAGCCCCTTCCGGAAAATTATTTAAAGGCATATAAATATCTTAAAAATGTTAGTATCGAAATAAAATTGGACATGATTATTTCTTATTTGAATGTAAATCACGCTTTAAAATTTCGCAGAGATCGGCCTTCAATTGACTATATCTCCCATATAATATCAATTCCAGAATATCATTTTACTACCGAATTTCAATATAATCGGTCCATAATTGAATATATTTTCCATAAAAGATCCACTGAAGAAATTTCAAATTTCCAAATTTCATATAAATGCCAGATTTTAAATTAAATTTGGCATTAATAAGTTTTATGTAAGTATATAAACCGTGGTATGAAGTATAACAAGTATCGGTCCAAATATGTTCTTAGCTTCTATTTTATCAAAATCATTTTAGCGAGCAAACATAATAATGTATTGTATTACCTGATAGCGTTTGACTGTCTACACCAGTCAAGCTTATGTTAACTAATAATAAAACAAAATTAAATATAATATAAAAATCATAGCCTACTGCCCTTCTGCAGATTAAAAATACACGAATTTAAAATTACAATGAATTTAAAATTAAATACAATTTAATTTAACAAGTAATGTTGTCATACTACACTTAAATTAAGAATTACTTGAAATGTAAATACAATGGCTTCAAAAATGGCTACCTTTTACATGTTCGAAATCTCAATAAACTGAAAATTTAATTTATACTCTTGTTCCTAGGAATAATTTTCAAATCGTTGTATGTATTATACTAATCAAGTTAAAACCATAAAATTTTGGTCTTGAAACTGGATATAAGTGGCTTTAAAATATATTATTTTGGAAAACTTTTGTTGTTAACTTTCAAGGATACTAAAGAATTAAATATACGAAAGACATTTTTTTGCAACTTTTATTTAGATTATTTAAAAAAAGGTAATCAAATAAAATGCCAAAATTTTCCACTCTCATTTGATACCCATATCGCACTGTAATAGCAGTTAGAAACTAGCATAAAAAAATTAATCTTGCTCATCTTTAAAAGCCTTAAAGACTTTTTGAAAGGGAAAACCAAACACGAAATGAAAAACTGAGAATAAAGTTATATTATATTAAGTTTATATTTTCACATGTATATGGAGTTACCATGTGTGAGAAAAATTTTTGATTTTTGTTGTACGGTGTTATATGTACATATATACATATGTACATATGTAAAAGAATTTATGCTATGTGTATATGATGATTACTTTTTAATAAAATATTTTAAACAAATTTATAGACATACATATATATGTATTTACAATATTACATACATATACAAAATATGTATAATAAATAAAATTTTATTTACCATGTACTATATTATATTTACTATATATTTAGTTATGTTGCCATCAAATAAACTTAAAACTATAATAAAATAAACACATAAATATTTAAGAGAAATAAAAATGAATAAAATAATATTAAAATAAGATATTGATTAAGAAAATTTTTGTTTTAAATAAACAAAATATTGTTGCACCTGCAAAATTTTCCGAAAATGTTACTGAGGTTTTTGTCTTTTGTCTAGTGCACTTAGACCTCGTGTGTGCATAGCACCCATTTTGATTGCTATCGTTCCCATTTCCACAAAATGTCAACACAATCATTTTGGAATTTCTGAAAATTCAAAAACCGAAATTCGTATATTGTTCATTCCATGAAAGAACGCTCAAAAATTTTCCTTACGTCTTCGGATTTTGTTAATATTCGGAGTTTTAGAGTATCCAAAACCGGAAACGAAAACCAGTTAACCGGTTTTCTGTTTTTACAAGCGCTGTCGGTTTCCGTTTTTATTTTTTTATAATTTTCGGGTTTATTCGAAACCGGTTCTTTTAAATCAGCATTTTATTAAACTCCCAGCAAAAACTTATGTTATCATGTAATGAGTTAAGAAGATAATAAAATTGGTTTTCGCTACTTACATATACAAAATATTTTATTTTAACACGGCGATGACATTAAAGGCAACACCTTACCTCATATCGTTACTTAAATGTCATTACAAGAACTAATTATTTTAAAGTATTACTGAAGTCATTATTAGTAAACTCAATAAGAAATAGTTACATTTAAATATAAATAAAACGAATTATTGAATGCGCACGGAAAAATTAGTACTTAAAAATTGCTGTATAATGTTTGATGTACATTGAAAATTAAATTTATTTGGTATTATTAACCATGATGTGTATGTACCAAAGGAGCCCCATCAGCCAAATTGAGCAAAATTCCGATCAATTAAAAGACATAAAAGGTTTCTCAGAGTAGCATAGGGTTTTATTAAAACCCTATGAAAAAATAAATTATTATTTAAAATTTATATCTTTCTTTATAAAACCGAAAATGATGTATTAATATAATTTTTATAAAATTTTACTCGTATCTACAAAATATTCCTGCTCACTTTTTAGAATTTCAATAACAAAGTAAATTTAATTTTATTTCGGAAATTCATATTTTCAAATATCAGGATTAGGAAAATTGTATTAAAAAAGATAATTAAATCAAACAAATAAAAGTAATGCCAATTTAAAATTAAAATAGATAATAATTTCTGAAAAGTCATGACGTAAAATAAAAAACTTTAATTTTGAAATTACGCTCACCAAAATTTATTATTTTTCAGAGCCCAACTATATGATACCCTACACCAATATATATGCACATTAAGTTTCAAGTGTGATCTTATGGAAACATATTTGTGTCCAACATTAATTTTATACTAATATTTATACGGAAAGCACATGAAAGTGATTTTCGGAAGAGGAATTTATATAGGGTTTATGTTCAATTAAAGACCGATCTTAATGAAACTTGGCATATATATTTCTACCTATGTAAGACTTATTTATATATGCTAAACTTCAATTAAATATTGATATATTTATATCATATATGATCGTTAAAATCCTATTCAGGGGGACATATGACCAATTTCAAGAGACTTCGTCCCTGAACTAGAAGAGGCATATGTGCCAAAATTTCATATTTTAAAAATAACTACCTGTAATTTGATTACAAGGTTTACATTGAAGGACGGATGAACATCGTTAAATCTACTCAGAAGTTATTTTAAGCATAACACCCCAACCACCTACTGTGGTGTAGGGTATAATAATATTTTCTAATTTTTCAAGAGTGCAAAACCGGTTAAATCGAAAACTGGTTTTCTAAAAAAGTCGGCTTTTTGGATACTTTATTGAGTAAGTCCTCTTTAAACGTTATTTAAAAATAATGCAAATTCAATTTTAAGATGCATTTTTGGAAAACGTCTACACTTTAAATTTCTGTGTACCTCTGATATTATAAAAATTATAATGTTTACTAAAAATGCAATATAAATTGTTTTTGGACAAAATATACTTATAAATAGCTTAATTGTACCTGATTTGTTATGATATTATAAATGAGCCTTAAAACCTTATTCCCGAAGATCGTTTTTATTGGTCTGCATTAAGAACTTTTCGAAAATCTTCGTACCAAATTTTATTAAAATATCTTCAAAATTGCTTTGAACACAAGGCTTTCGTGAACAGACAAATTCATATATATTGGGTTGATTTGGCATATCCGAGTGTATGATTCTTACATGTTTGAGTTGCAATTTTATTTCAATATGTAAAATTTTATCCTTTTAAAACCAAACTTATCCATTCGAATTGAATGATATTTATTACAAACATCCTATGCAATCTTCCTCTATATATAGGTATCATGCTAAAACTCGAATTTTTCAGTGATGTCGTTTTTTACTTAAAAAGATAGTATTTTTAAAACTAAATTTTTGGTTATAAATTAGACGGAAAGGCTACACTTTGTCCAATCGACGACAGTAAGTATCGTGCTAAAACTCTCTTTAACCCTCCAAGGCTACACTTCGTCGAATCGAAAACGCATTTTTCAGTGATGTCGTTTTTTACTTAAAAAGGCAGTATCTTGAAAACTAATTTTTTGGTTATAAATTAGACGGAAAAATAATTTTCTTATTGTATTTCATTTTTATTATTAAAATTAAATAATCCCAAAAAATTTGATTTTGAAAAATTTTCAAAATTATATTGTGTAAAATAACTTTTGCGAGGAGGTATAGTCTTTTTGTAATAAAAAAGTGTAGCCTCGCCAAGTTAAGCATATATTAGCATAAATAATTTAAAAGTTATTTGTGTTTTAATTAAGAAAACGCGAACTATAGCACAATATACTATAACACAATATAATGTGTATTAAAACTCTGTTATTGCGTAACTTGAAATGTGTATTTTTTTGTAGATTACTAAATTACAAAGTTTAAAAGTAGCTCTAATTTGTAAATAAAAATATTGCAAAATAAACTTCTTTTTAATAGACTGTCAAAAAAAAAAAACATATATAATGATAATGATAATAATAATAATAATAATATTAATAATAATAATAATAATATTAATAATAATAATAATAATAATAATAATAATAACAATAATAATAGTAACAAAAATAATAATATTAATAATATTAATAATAATAATAACAATAATGTCCTCATTATCATAGAGAATTTTCTGAAGAACTTAGTTCTGAACTTTAACCCACTAGAACTGTCACTTGATTTTTTTTTTAACCATATGGCAAATTAAAATTATTTAATTATATTATACCAACTACATTATACCATATACATTAAAATGCATCGATGTTATAAACTAGTCCCCAAAATATTTCGGTTCAAATATTTCGTTCTCGTGAGCTGGACCATTTTGAAAATACCTAAAAAATGTGGTTTTCGATAAACAGTGTATATATATATATATATATATATATATATGTAATGGACATATGTCGAATAATATAATAATATGTCGAATAATACATAATTTCATAAATTCATTGATGTTTAAATATAATAAACACTTTCACACAATTTATTTGCAAAAATTGCTGATTAAACCTTTTGGGAGCCAAATGTATAAAATTTACCATATTCCTTTTAGAGGGTTAATTATTTGTAATTTTCAATAGTATCAGAATATACCTTTCCAATGCTACCCTATAATCTATATGCAATCTATATACAGTCAGATGTTTAAGTATTAAAATGTAATAAAAGAATTACATAAATGCAAGTGTTAGTATGTCTCCATGATATTTTGAAGTTACTTTTCTTATAAGATTTTTATAATGCCATTGAAAGAAATCCGTATTTTTGGAGGTGTTTTAAAAATGGTCCAACTCACGTAAATTAAAACATTCAGACGTAATATTTTGAGAATCATACAGGAGCATACTAGTCTTTATTTCTTTCGTAAGGCACTTTAATATACATCCTAGTTCATTTTTCATGTTTCTGTTAAAGTAAATATATACGAAGTTAAATCATTTAACATATAATGGTCAATACCTCAAAATATATCAGACCAAACAATTTTTATTTTTTAATATTATTATTTTATTATTATTATTATTATTATTATTATTATTATTATTATTATTATTATTATTATTAGTATTATTATTATTAGTATTATTCTTTTTTTTTTGAAATTAGTGGCCTTAGAATATTAAAAAATGATTTTTTAATCATTGCTTCCCCTCTAGATTGCAATTTTGAATTAATTATTCATTAGTTTTAAAGGTAGCGATATTACTTTTGCAATAATATGTATTAAGATTTTTTATTTCGAAAATTCAAAGGTCAAAGTTGGGGGCATAAAAACCAGTATCTTATATATCAAAAAAAAAAAAAAAACGATATTTTTAAAATTCTTGTTCAGTGAAATTTCAAGTTAGAAGATGTAAAGAAAATGGTGCCTAAAGTAGCGATAGCCAAAAAGAGAAGAGCTTAAATAAGAACGCGTGTGATACTTTATTAAAAGAAAAACGCTTTAGATAAGAATTTTTCACATACATTTGCTTGTACGATATCTTTTTATTTATTACTGAATGATTTTTTTAGTTGTTCTTTTCCCTAAGCTGAGTGTTTCATTAAGAAAAAAGTATAGAAAAAAGTATATTGGTTTCTATTTTCGTTCATATATTCTAATTTACAGTGGGATAGAAGTGAAAATTTTTGGAAATAAATCTTTAAATTCTAATCTGCTGGCTGGATTTACATATATTTTCACATAGGCATAGCGAAGCTATTATAAATTCAAGTTTGGAAGGACGGATTCCACATTATCCTCTAAAGCGGAAAATTTTTAACCGCTTATCAAACTTTTGTTTCTTACCCGATTTCAAACATTTGTTGTATATTCTTAAAGCTCTTGATGATGCGAGTACCTATGAAAAATACGCTTGCATTTGCTATTTATCTTATACAGTTTTCGAAACATCTGCACTTGAAATTTTAATAGTCTCAATTTTGCGGTCGGTTTTTTCAACCGATTTAGCTTTTTTATATTTCAAGAATTTCCTGTTATATATATGCGATAATTAAGATTTATCTTGTATGGGGGCTAAACTTCTCCTGGAGCTGCTCATTTTCATACCAGTTATATTTCTTTATAAGAAAATTATTACCACACAATTTTAAAACTTTGACTCTATATAATTATTTTATTTATTCACATTGAATATTTTAGGAATTCAAAACCCTCTAACTCTTTTTAAAATTGCCAATACTGTAAAATATTAAAAATAAAATATATGTAAAATTTAGTCATGGTTTTAAGTAAATATTGTAAAAGAAGATTTGTTGAATAATTGCAAAATGAGAGAAATAAACTGTTTTTTGGCCTCTTGAAAAGCTGTGTTTTTCGTGATAAAGCGTTTTTGAATATACATCCTCGATATGTTAAGTAAAAATTGCTATGAAAAATGCCCGTTAAAAAGAAAAATATATAATATAAGATAGCGATTTGTTATGCACCGAATTTTATGAATATTTTTAAGGAAAAATTAACGTAATCAGATTTTTTTTTTCGATTTCAACTCAAAAATAACAAAAAAAAATTTCTCAAAAAATGCACAAAAATACGTTTTGTTCTCAAGCTCCTCATATTCAATCTTCCGGATAAACGGTGATTTGAATATTTTCAAATTATTTTAGTTGCCGAAACCTGGCGTATAAACGTAGTAAATGACTCATTAAAATTTCGTGAATTCTTTTGTATTGAATTAATTTTGAAAGATGAACTGAAGATAAACTCGTTACGAAATCCTTATATTTATATATAAGGCAAAATTTAATCATTTTTAAAATTTTGTGCATAAATGTAATTTAGTCTTTGTCTTTGTTACTTTACTTCCGTATTTTAATCTGTATTTAATTATTAATTTATTTTACATACTTTTAACATAATTATTTAAGTAGAGTCTGAATAGGATTTGAGTATGTTTTTAGTACTTTTTTCTTGTTAGATTTTCTTTTGTTTTATTATTTTTTTAAATAATTTTTATATAACGAGCTGCTCATAAAAGGTTATGACCACACAAGTGCTGACCACAAAAATGGCGTTGAACAAAAAAAGCGCAATGTTTTAACGTCACCTGGTGTTAATTTCCTTGTTTAATTAACCCAAGGAATAATTTTGTACATAGAAAAAAGCAAAAATTCGTTTTAACTATCAAAATCATTCACACAATTAAAAAAAATATTTGAATCTGCACCTCTCACCGAAATGATTATATTAATTACTCATAATTTTAAAAACCGGAAGTAAATTAATTTTTAAAAATATGTATTTTAATCAAATAGATAACTAAATAAAGCAATTTGTTAATTGAAAAAATTGTTTAATTTGAAATTTCTTTTCTTTATTGACAAGTTCTTTGTTTTAATTTTAAAAATAATATTTACTTATATATGTACATATTTAGCTTCGTAGTTTTTCGAAAATGTTTTAGTTTTTTACCTGTCCTTTTGTTTCTGTCTTCTTCTATCTTTGTCCCTGACTGCAACTTTTTTGTTACCGATTACCGAACTGTTAGACAGAGGCCCGTTGGCTTAATTAAGTGAATTTCTTAATTCGTTTGATTCTTAATTCCCTCAAGCAGCAATATATTGCTCCGTTCTTGTGGATGTGAAAGGTATGTATTACAATATGTAGCCTTTAAAAGCAAGATTTACTCACCAGACAGCGCGATGTGATCCCAAAATGCATTTTTTGGAAATAATTCTATAACTTGTAAACCGTTGGAGATATCTAATAAAATTTCAAATTTTTTAAAATATTTGTCAAAAATTCATTTACGACTTGCATATAAAAATAAACTTATATATAGATAATCCTTGTAATTCTGTAAAAAAAATTAGGGCCTAAATTAGGGGCCCCAAGTTTAAAAAAAAACTTTAAAGGAACTAGCCCAAAATTAAGGTAAAATTTGCTTTGACTTAAATATATTTTAGACTGTAAGAGATAACCTACACATGTAAGCATATTACTGTAGAGAATTAGAAAGACTATCTATAGGTAAATTTGTGTGGAGTTGTGCTTCTACAAACCAATTGGAAAACACCTCAGCTTTGACTTTGTGAAATTGTATTTAGATATCTCCAACGGTACACAAGTTACAGAATTATTTAAAAAAATCGTTTTAGGACTACTGTGCAGCGTTAGTTTTATATTCAGCGCAGAATTTGCAATTATATTTAATGATATATATAATTTTTCTGCCGAACGCAGAAAATGACCTCTGAAATTACCGAATTCATATTATTTGGTCGATGGTCTTGATACGATATGTCTGCCGTTAAGGGTTCCTGAAACACTTATGACATCATGAAAATTATTTATTGAAAAGTGTTAGAAAATAAAACCGAACTCAATAAATTTACGTAAATACTATTCTCTAAACCTTTTCCTCGTTTTCTAGTGCCAACTGTAGATGGCCTTCTTTGAATTACTTCCATCAATTGATGCATTAATCATGAAAACACTTCATTCAAGTTCGTTTCCATTCACCGATGAGACAAACTTTATTAAATATATATGTGTAAAATTTGTTACTCGTAAAGGAAAATGTTTTTATTTTTCATTATTTTTATTTTCCAATTTAATATTATTTTAAACAAATGCAAATTTATTTTACTATTTTACTATTTATTAACTTTTTAACTAATTTTTAATAGAAAAGTAAATAACAGTACTAATTGAAAAAATTCAGGCAATATTTTTTTCAGTGTATTATTTTAGTAAATGGACTCATACCACTCTTAAATGAAAAAATGATAAACAATTTTTATTCATTTGATTTTGTCTGGATGCATGTCACTATGTCCAATGTCATAATTTCCAAGAGAAAAATGTCATAAAGTCCATTGGATGCTATGATCATCATATATTGAAAAATTTTAGTTTATCGAAGGCGGTGTTTGAAATACACCCCCATGGATTTCAAAGCTTTATAAATAACCTCTTTAATCCAGACCCGAGTCCTACCCATGTCAATGTTTTAACCATTTTTATCCTGAAGATGACTGATTTTTTTAAAAAATACATTATAGCTTCCATTGACTTTAATTAAAAATTGTCATAATATACATAAACATTGTCATGTATTGTACATAGAAAAAAATTATAAATAAAAAAATAATGATACATAAGTATGTTAAAATTATCCGCTAATTTTATAATATAAATAATTTTATCTATTTATATTATAAGTGCAAAAATATGACAGACTATATTTTCCCTTTGTTGCCTGGGATACACCGTATAAGTAAATATGCTTACGTAGTCTGCACAAATGTTTGTCTGTACTTAATATTGGACTATAAAGCTGACTTATTTTAGCTAGTCGGTCACTATTTATACTATATGTATATGTAGTCGTATGAGCAAGTTGCATGCAAAATATGTAAATTTATTGCGGTTGAATTACCAGTAAAAAAAAACTCATTAAGGTTAAATTTTTGAATAACACACATTTCAAATTTTGTATTTGAGGACTGTCCACGAAAAAATTTACTCTTTTTGTCATTTCAATTTGTTTTTAGTCTAACCAGAAAAAATCATTAAATGTAAAATGTCGTTTTGAAAAAAAAAAAATCGAGACGAAAGTTAATACAAAATACCTGCAAATTCAAGCTCAAGGAATTGTATAGTACTACGCGATGTCAAGGTTTCAATAAATTCAGTCCTTTGTAAAATATGCAAAAAAAAAAAAATCCAAAAGAATCTATGGCTGTTCTATCTGCGAGGCAAAGAGGTGGTCACACAAGGACCAATAAACACAAACATTTATATTTAAAAGTGTTTAAAGAAGTCTACAAGAGTCTCTATTCAACAATCAACAACGCAATGATTCTGTGCTATTTTAGATACTACTCACTATGTAAAATACACAATCTAGTAGTATAATGAAAGTAATATAAATCTTTCAAATTACCCGGAGATCTGTCAAATTGAGAGATATTGGGCGCTGATGAAGATATCACTAAACAATAATCTTCATTTTAGAATAAATTGCGAAGAACATAAGAAAACTATTCGGAAATTTTATGGAAGATAATCACAATAACAAAATTTTATTTTATCTTCAATGTAAATGTATTGTAATTTAATAAAATAAAGTTTTAATTGACATTTTAATGTAGGATCTTATTTTATGACAAAAATTGCAAAGGTAAATTTTTTAGTGGACAGGCCTTATTATAATTTTTTGGTTAAATTGCTTACTCCATAATATGTAATTTTTTTTTCTCAAATGAAATGAAATAAATGTATTATTTTAGCAAATAATCATGATTATATCTGCCTGCAACTCTTGACCATGTTTTTATGACCAAACAATTTATTTCATTATTATAGGATTAAGTGTAACTAATGGGTATTTTATCATGTTTTAAATATGTATGTATGTTTGTATCTATAAGCGAAAGGATGGTGATTTTTATTTTTTATTTTTTTTAAACTTTTAATCTTTAGTGTTAATTACGTATAAAATTTTGGTTAGTTTTTTTTTAACCGTACTAGAATCTACTTCAAATATAAAAGTTATCTTAAATCTCTGAATTATATTACACTGCGCGACTAATTTTGTTTCATTGAATATTGGCTCAATAATTCCAACTCGAAATGAAAGTTAGTTCGAATTTCAATTTTACGGACTCTTAAATTTCGTATATTTTGGATCACTTTTTTCATTATATGTGAAAATAAAAAAACATTTACATTAATAATTTTTAAATTATTTATAAGTAATTATTTTTACTTAAATATTATATAAGATTTTTATTTAGTATCTCATCCATTTTACGCACACTTTTCATAATAAGATTGTTTGAAATATATGAGAAGTTAAATTATTCAACCAATTTAGGTAATCTTTAGTAGAAATGTATATCGTGCCTTCTTCGAAAGTTAAAAATTCCACGGCTACTTTTTGTAAACAATTACTTAAAGTTCAAACTAAATTCAGAACATATATCAAGTATTTTGTGGGGAAAGTTATGAAATAAAAAATACGTTGAATGCAATGCCTAGCTGATATTTTCTTTGTGCTACTAAGAAAATTCACATCAAATTTGATAAACACAAGGAATAGCAAACACTGTATATTATAAGATTGAGTCTGTATGGGTACCACGTCTGTTTTCGCCCATTTTTATCATTCTGTGATGAAATTGAAAATTGTTTTCTAAGAAGCAAAGTAACCCTTTCAAAAAAACTAGGAGTGGCGTCCAGTCAGCACTCCATTCAAAGATATACCTATGCCCCATGCTTAATTTTTAACTTTTCAGTAGTAGCTAGTCAAGTCAAATAAATTTAAAAAAAATGATGAAAAAATGGGAATAAAAAGGGAGCGACATCCAGCAAAAATCTAGTTTAATAATAACGGTACTTTGCGGAATAACAAGGACACATAATTACATTTATATTAAATAATTTAAATGTTTTTTTATTTCTAATTGTATTGACAACTGTTAAACTACTGTTACACTTTCGTTTTGCATTAGATTTATTGAAGCATTTTTTTCTTATAGTACTGTGTTACTTATACGTTGTGAAAAATGATGCTTTGTTCTTCAATAATTTTTTCAAATATATAAAAGATTTTTGATATTCGATATAGACCAGGAAAATTAGAAAAAATTACTAAACTTCGGAAATTGATGAAGGGAAGCGAATATTATCATATAAATTCGTCTTAACGTTTTAAACATACTATTAAAAGACACTGATAAAAATAGAATTTTTCCATGATGTACTATTTTTTTATGGGTGTGACTAATAGCGTAACTTGTGAACGGTTTTTCTAATTTAGATAAATAGATCTCCAATAGATGTCAACTAAAATTGCTTTCAAGTTATCTTACTATCATTTCTTCACACCCTCAACTAAATTACATTGTGGCCTCGTTCAAAATGAGGTCACATTAGTATAACTCGTGACGATTTAGATTAATAAAACACCAAACGATGCTGACCAGTGTTACCAGGGGATTAGAAAAAAATATTCTAAGTTTGACTTTTAGAAACATATTCTTTCTTGTTCCCATTAATCTTTTATATTTTAAGGGACATTCTATCAATTTATAAATAAACCATAGAACGACTGCCAGAAAAATGGCCCAATGAAAACCAAAAAATTCCTATACAAACTTGGGTTATATTTCATATGAAAAATGATCCAATGTTTTGAAGTGATTTATTGTCGTTTTTTGAACATTTTCTATTAAGCACTTCCACATATTTAGAAATTCTTCGCTTTTATAAAAATTTGCTTAACTTATATTCATAAGCAGTTTCTATGTTTAATGAAGTAGATTAACAAAATATTGATTTTATTTTTAGTTCGCTTTTAAAATTATTTACTTTTTTCCAAATGTGTCTTATTTTGGGAAAAATTTTTGATAATTTCATCATGAAATTTCATATATATACATAAAACAACATTAAATATGATGTTAGGGTGATTCCATGTTAAAATGAAGAGCAATGGGATTAAACATTACTTCAGATATTAACTATTGGAAGTGTTTCTCAAATCATAATTTTTAGATTTACGGCTCTTTCTGGTCCAAAATATGATGGTTTGAAAAACGAAAAAATTAAAAATTTCACATAGGTGTACCTCATAAGTTTTGAAAATAACAAAGTAAAATTATAGTTTTAATTTAATTTTAAAGATAAAGACATTGTCTTCGAAAATATATCTAGTAAAGTAATTCATTTCAAAGATTCAAATGTTAGAGCTGGACATATAAAAGTCAAACAAATATATCTCAAAAAACTATAGTTTTAGAACTCTTAAAAAATTATACACTACTCGTCCAAATTTCAAGGTGAATACTTTTAATTAGAAGTTATGGATCAAAATATAATCTAATTATTAATAACTTCTGAACTATATAATAAATCTTTTATTTTAGTTTAACCTTAAAGTGGTATGTATTATTAAATTTATATTTTCAAAGCCGATATTTTTTAAATTTTTTAAAAAATTATATATTGTTAATATAACTCTTTTCCATACTCGTGCAAAATTTCATGTTGGACACTGCTGCAGTTTAGCAGCTATACAGCAAAATATAATGTAAAGGAAAATTTTGTATATAAAATTTCATTTATTTTTAATATGTATGAGCTCATAAAAAACAAACTTTGAAATTTTTGTGTAAAAATTTTAAATTTTACATACAAGAAATTTTCTTTTTACTATATTGTTTTATAACTTCTAAAGCAAATAAGAAAAGTTTTGTCAACATTGTATGATTTTTTAAGAATTTTAAAAATACCGTTTTGAAAATGTAAAATGTCATATTTTTGCACAAGAAAAGGACCTAAATCTAAAACTTTATTATTTAAGAAACACTTTCAATAATCAATATCTGTAGTGAATTACACTTAAATCTGAGATATCAAATCCGAAAATGTCCGTTTTCTATTCGTGTTGGTATAGAATCACTCATTATGATAACATCTAATTATTATTATTATTTATTATTATTATTATTATTATTATTATTATTATTATTTTGTGATATTAAGTTTTTATTAGGAACAGAAAACAATGTAATATTACAAAATATAATATTACTCTGCTCATAAAGGAATTATCTTATAAATAAAGAATTGGATTGCTGGTTTTGGCCGACACCGTATCTAGTTTATTATACAATTATTATACAATTATACAATTTCTCATAAATTTGTTGTGGTACAATTCTATGTAAAATCATCAGCATTGGAGTTCTTAAGTTTAATTTTATGCTTTCTAGTTCCCGCTATATTTCCGGACGACAATATGAAATGTTAATTAAAATTTTTAGCAACAGTATTCTCACTTGCTGGATTATATAGCCAATGTGGGACTTTAATACACTGGCTATATAGATGGATAAGAAAGTGCTTTCTCGACAATTTGCACAATGACAGATGAGTATGCATATATAACGGCGACTAAAAAACATTAAATCGAACTTAAAATGTTTTATAAAACCAAAACTGTTAAAAATGTACTTCAGCAAAATTATAGAAAATGTTGCAATCTAATAAGGATAATATGAGATATATGCCAAAAACTGATTGTTATAAGTTTTAACCGTGAAGAAATAATTGTCCAATTTTGCACGAAATATTTTACTTATTTTTTTCCCCACTAATTTCCGAATAACTCCGAAAGATTATTTATATTTAACAAAAACTTTCGCCTTTACTCTCCATATCAAAAATAACTTAACTAATTATATGCATTTACTACATCGATTATAATTATTTTTTTTAATCTACTTCATTAAACATAGAAACTGTTTATGAATATAAATTAAGCAAATTTTTATAAAAGCGAAGAATCTCTAAATATGTGGAAGTGCTTAATAGAAAAGGTTCAAAAAATGACAATAAATCACTTCAAAACATTGGGTCATCTTTCATATGAAATATAACCCAAGTTTGTATAGGAATTTTTTGGTTTTCATTGGGCCATTTTTCTGGCAGTCGTTCTATGGTTTATTTATAAATTGATAGAATGTCCCTTAAAATATAAAAGATTAATGGGAACAAGAAAGAATAAGTTTCTAAATTAAAAAAACAAACTTTTTTGGCCTTTCTTAAAGTCAAATTTAGAATATTTTTTCTAACCCCCTGATAACACGTGAACGGGCTCACAATGTATTTTAGTTTAATATTATGATCCAAAAAAACTGTATAAGAAAATTTAAAATTTACAAGAAGCTGATGTTTCTACTTGGAAGCACAAAGAGTCGGCTCAATCTAGACCAAAGTATTGAGACGCAAACCGAATCATTATATTCTATGTATGTATTCAGCTTTACCGTTGGACGATTTTAGTCACCAATTGCCCCTATCTCAACAACCTTGCTACTTTTCTTTAAATCCCCCCTTTTTTTAAAATGAAACTAGAAATAGCCAATTTTTAGACTATTTATTAAATGACGAGAAATTAAGTTGTTTGAAATATTTCGACCCATTATATATTAATTCCAACGAAGAAATTACTTTGATATTGTTTCACAATATACATGCAGAGAAAAAATATGCTCTTACTTTTTCATATCATGGTTCAGCTTCATCTTATTATTTACCACAGAAAATTTTATAACATGTTCGAAATTACTTATAACATAGGTTAGGCTAGGCAACCTAACCTATTTTATTCATCATGTTTCACATTAAGATATTAATCTTAATATGATCAATCATTATTTGTTCATTAATTAGTTTTATTTATTTTATTTACATATATTGTGCAAGATAATGCAAGGTACTTTTTATCAAATAATAGTAGTTAACCAAAATCTTATACTGATTGAATCACACCAAATATAACAAAAGCTTGTCTATTAATATGTATTAATGTATAAACTAGATGAGAATTATAATGAAATTGTAAAACAAAAATGAAAACAAAATGTATTCAAAAACAAAAAAGTTATGTTTTTTTCGACCATGTTTGTAAAAATATTTGTAGCGTTTAATAATATTTTTTCATATTAATAAAATTTTGTTTCTGGTAAAAATATTCGAAAACATAAGATTTTTGTTGACAAGTATATTAAAATTTTTAATGAATGTAAACGTTGCATGGTAAAACAAGAACATTCTTATCATGAACACAATATTATTAAAATTAATGAAAATTAGCAATGAGGACATAGTATTGTTGTAGTGCCAATGCTGTAACCATGTTTTTTCTCTACGTGTAATAATGTCGATAGGTTTAAATTAAATACTAAGAATTCATTCGATTTAAAGAAATTATTTATTTAAATAATACAGCATAAAATGTTAGGAAAAATCCTCCATAGAAAGTATTAACAATTTTGTATTAATAATAAAAATTATTATAAATAAATTATCTTTTTATTAATAAAATTGAATTTAGTAGTTTTTCTTAAAATGCAAAATTGTTTGTTTTTGTTTTTATCAAATAAACAAATTTTAAAGAGTTTTTAGATAGTGAAGCAGTTGGCCACATTTTTTAAATCTCCATTTTTGGACACTTTTAAAAATTCTTATCGGTAACGCTGTATGTATTGGGTGCATGTCATAACCCACCTGATCAAGGTATTGAATATTATGTGAAGTTTTCTCATGAAAAACTTTCGACAACGACTTTAGAAAACAATCGGAAAATGGTTTATTTGACGTTCTGTGTTCTTGGCAACAAACCTTCGTTAATGAACATTCGAAAGTGATATCAATAATGAATGTCCGAAAATATCATCGTATAATATTCGATAAAGAAAATTCAGCAATATCGAAAAATATGAAAATATGTTGGTGTTATCGTTCTCTGTTCGCTTTCGACTTCTATAAAGATGATATCTTTAGCAAAAATTTTAAATTTGTTTCATTTCTATTTTGTTTCAATATTTTTGACAGGGTCTTCATTACCTGTAATAAGATATTTTGCCCAAAAATAAAATAGAGTATATTTTTGTTAAATAACAATATAATTAAAAGTTTAAACATTTAGAGAAGCAAGAATTCTTTTTTTATTGAATTCTTTAATTTAAATATAAGTAAAAATATTATTTCATTTTAATTCTGTTCATTAAATTTATGCTTCTTTTTTTGGTATTTTTTTCATTTAGATATACGTCCAGGATGGACTTATTGAAAATGTTTCTGGATTAATTTGTCAAATTCGTCCTCGATACTTAAAAATTTTTATTTGAATGAACCTGAAAATAAATAAGTTAATGTAATCAAATGAATAAACAAATTTAAGTAATAATTTGATTACTGCGGAGGGCAAGTATTGTACGCGAACATCTAATGCATTTTTTTGGACTTCTTCCCCTCCATGAAAACTATACTGCTAGATTATCTGCAAATTTTGAATTTCTGAAATTCCTGAACAATTTATCGCACGAATTTTCTTTGTATGAATAGAATTTTATACCTAAGGAAAATAAATATCTGCCAAAATTTGTTACGGTAACCTCACATACAAGACCGAAGGACTGCAGACCTATCAGTCTGTCGTCCTTCCTCTTGAAGACACTGGAAAGGTTAATCGACCTACACCTAAGTTTTGGGCAATAAATCCCAGGAATACGAAACGTTGATTAAGCCCATACTTATGTATGGAGCGATAGTATTTTGGAAGGGTATGGAGAAATCTACCTACATTGGAATCTTTGATATGATTCTGTGTAGTTCAGCGCTACTCATAACAGGAGCGCTTCGTACAACTCCATCGAAAGCCTTATTTTTTCTAATGAACTGACTACCGGTGGATCTTATGGTTATGATGGCGACAAGGCTCGAGACTATAGATGCATTGAACGAAAGCCGTTTCGGTCATGCGACCATTCTGGGATTCCTTAATTCCTAGCAATATCGATTATTGTATCCCCATACCCTTTCTTGACAGAGACTTCTCAGTATCAATCTCAACTACTCCAGAATTAAGGGCTGGTTCAGTTGAGGTTTATACTGATGGGTCCAAATCTACCGATGGGATTGGGGGGGGGGGGGGAGGGAGTGTATATATTTAGTATTTTTAAAATGTTTTTGTAAAAAATACTATAACTCTTTTCAATACAAAATAATTTTAATTTAATTTTAAATATTTAAACTTTTCTATGTTTTACGCCAAGAGTGTGCTATTATAAACATATAAAACTCAATATATATTGTAGCTAAACTGGCAGTGTTGCCAGTTTAGCTTTTTTAAGACTAAATCTAACTTTTTAATTATGCTTTTAGTCTCAAAATTTTTGTTTTAGTTTTTGATTCTTAAAATTGCCTCTAGAAGGCTAAAATGTTAGTATTTCAACAGCGAAGAAAATAATTTCTTATTATATACTAATAATTTTATTTTTAGAGAAACATTCATTTAAGAATTTTTGTATATTCATTCGGACAAAAATCTATATCTTTTATATCTAACAAAAATATTCGACTGCGGCGCTTCATTATCCGAATCAAGAACAATTAATATACTAAAATACTAATAATTAATTTTATTAATCCTTTGCACAGATTAAAAATTATTATAACACTTTTTTTTATTTGCTTCATTAACCATAAAAACTATTTATAAACATAATTAGAAAATTCTTACAAAACCGAAAAATTACCCAAAAAATTAAAAATGCTTAATCAGAAATCACTTCAAAGCAATGGGTAATTTTTCATATGAAATATAACCCAAATTTGTATGGGAATTATTTTGGGCGATTTTTTATTTTGGACGTTTTACTAACAGCTGTTCTACGTTTTATTTATAAATTTATTACGATATTTTTAAAAATATAAAATAATATTGAGAACGAGAATGAATATTTTATTTATTTATTTTATAATTACAATACAATTACAAATTATATTCTAATTCTAACCGATCGGAGTAACGAATATCATAGCTCGTTGTAGTGAAACAGAGTCTCTGGTGGGAATCAAACCCACAACCCCCAGACTGACAGACTAGCTCACTGCCAACTAGGCCATCGGGGCACCCACGAGAATAAATAAGTTTTTAGATTAAATAAAAATCTTTAATTCTGGCCTCATTTTTTGGGACATTTAACCTTTAGCTAAATTAGTCAAAAATGCAAGATTTTTTAAAAACTGTATTGGATGCATTAATGCATTTACATATATTTAAGTGCCTTTTTTTGTACAGTTTCTTCGTCAAAAAATTTAGAAAAATATATCATATTAAAATTTTACAATTTTTCTAATAACTCGTATATGATCCGTTTATTTTGAAAGAGCGTTGCCAGTTTAGCCTTTTTAAGCCAAAATCTAGCCTCTTTATTATGCTTCAAGCCTCACAATTTTCGCTTTAGCTTCCAATTTTATTTCTAGCCTTCTTTTGATTCTTAAAATTGCCTTAAAAAGACTAAAATGTTATTTCAACAACGAAGAAAAATTTTTCTCATTTCCTTCTACTAATTTTATTTTACAGAATCATCCATTTATTCACACAAAAAGCCAAGACTATTTACATTTAACAAAAATTTTCACCTGCGACGATTCATTCTCAAAATCAAAAATAACAACAAATTTTATAGGCTTACTAAATCGATTATACGAAAATTACGAAAAGTAACTCCAAATCACTTCTGAAAGGAAATATAACCCAAATTTGTAAGGGGTTTTTTCTTCCGATTTTTTATTATTTCATTTTGCTAGCAACCTTCTTATGTTTTATTTACAAATTTATTACAATAGAGTAATTCCATTTTAAATTTAAAAAAATGTTGATCCTTGGCTACCGATTTATATAAAATTTTGAAAATTTTGGCAACCATTAACATAATATTTTGTATTCGTTTATTTTATTTTACACTTAGTAAAACTATTGGTAGACAATCGTCCACATGTCTAATAGACATGTAGTCCAGCCCGACCATATAATACCCCACAATGGCGAGTGGTATTATATGGTCGGGCTGGACCGACTATATCTTTCTTACTTTTTTTATAATTTTTGGTAGGAAGCTTTATATATATATATATATATATATATATATATATATATATATATATATATATAATTATTTAAAAAAAATATATGCCCAAATATATCTTGAGACTTGATTCACAGAATAATTTCAATACACAATTTACAATACTTCATAATTTTTGTTCAATTTATTCAGGATTCAGATGATCATTTATTATTATTTGCATACAGTGATCTCGTCATCACTCAGTTCAATTTTATGCAAAAATATTTTGCAAAACTTAGTTTCCTAACAATACACAGTGGGGCAGAATCGAAATTTTTTGGAAATAAATCTGTAACTTCAGAGCGGAAGGCTGGATTTTCATGAAATTTTATATAGGCGTAGCAGAGGAGTGTATAATGTTATTTTTGGAAGGGGGATATAACAGACCCCCAGGGGCGGGGCTAAGGGGGCTTAAAGTTAGGTACCTCTGACATAAAAAATTTTTAATCGCTTGCAAAATTTTTTTCTCGTCCGATTTCAAATATTTTTATATATTGTTGTAGGCCCTGATAATACCTATAAAAAGCTTGCTTACATGTCCTATTTCAGTTTTTTCTAGTCCATTTTTTTCATATATATCCTAGTATTTCCGACCGATTTTATTAGTTTTTTCCTTAACTAGTTAAAGAACAAAATTATCTATTAAATAAAAAAAATTTGAAGTCGATACCTTTACCGGGTCCTAAAATAAACGATTTTGAATTTGAAAATTGCAAAAAAGACGACTTTTTGTGTTTTTTTTAGCCGAAAAAGTATCTACACTCTTTTTTATCTGAAATAACATTTTCTTTAGCAACATACAATAATTTTGCATTTTTATGAAAGGTAACTTCACAGAGATGACTCTAAGATAAAAAAACAAGACCAATAACTCAATTGGTCATGGTACATACCCTCCCGAATTCGACCCAGGGATTGTTGTGCCCCTTCCAAGCATAACGTTGTACACTCCTCTGCTACGCCTATATAAAATTTCATGAAAATCCAACTGTAATAAATTCTACATAAATTCTATAAACTTATATGATCAATAAGTCAAATATACAATTATTTAGAACGAACTATTGTTTTCACTTAATAGTCAAATTTATTGCAAATTTAAAATATAAATTTCTTTACTGAAGAACTCATAAAAAGTTACGATGTGCTAGGATATCTCAGTCAATAAACCTGAAGATATGAAATTAGTTTCAATAGGAGGTGCAGGTGAGATGTATGTTATTCATTTTTTGAAGACAATTGTTTTTTCTAAATAAATAAGGCTATTAATTTTATATCTGGTGTATGTAGGAGTCCCATAACTCATTAAAGTAGTAACGGGTTAAATGCTAATAGTATATAAAGTTACTTTTTTGGTAAAAAGTTGAACTTTTTGAGACCTATTTCAAAATTTTTATTTTTAATTATTTTTTTCTAGTTATCGAGTTGAAATAATTAAACAATTTTTTCTTTAGCGTAATTCATAAAACTGTGGAGAATTTCGGCATATTTTGTACAAAATTTTAGATTTTTTATTTTAAGTTATAGGAAAAAACCCAAAATAAGTTAAAAAATTAGAAATTAACTTTTTTGAACTCAAAATATCTTTTAAACCATAAGAGATAGTGTAGTGTAATCAGTATGTATTTTCTTTCTCCACTTTTTTTATTTTTATTTATTTATTCAAATATACGGAAAAAATTCCTGCAGACTATTGTATAAAACAAAATATGTACATGATTATTTAATAAATAGAATACAAATATAAAATATATTTAATTTCTTCGTAAAATTAATATTCGTTTAGCAACTTCTAAATTTAGGGAGAATTGATAAAATTCATTAAAAGTGACACACATTATACTTAATGAATCAGCATTAGCATAGTTGGTTGAAGTGGTTGAAAGCGATGGTCGACGTTATTTAGAAGGAATTCAGAATTAACATTTTTTTTTAATGAGGTTTAGTGAAAAAGTTACATTTAGCATTATTCTATGGCTTCTGGGTGTTGGTAGTTTAATTATTGCTAATCTACTCATATATGGCTGTAAAACTATTGATGAATTCCAGGGTAAACATCACAATCACAGTACACGCAGATTTATGATAAGATATTGTAACCCGCAATTTTTAACTTTTTGTCAACTTCTAAGAATCAAAATTTTTCTATTTTGCACGAAAAATTTATATATGTTGAGCGGATAAATAATGCTAAGGTAACGAAGTTAATTTTAGTATGCATCTTCAACCTTTCTCGAGTTATACTAGTGTGACTGCCGAATCAAGAGGTCATATTGGTCAAAGAAAAAAAAAAAAAATAATTACGTGATAGAAAAAAAAAATTAAAATAAATTCTTGTTTAGCACGTCAAATTCTACTTAGATCACCTATTTTCGTTTGAAGTAGAATTTCTTTGCGGACCAGTATTATTAAGGGAAAACCTAATAGGATAAACAGCTTTTTAATAGGGCTGTCCAGTATAAGTATTTACTATGTATTTATATAATTTTTTATATATTATAAAGGTTTTTAAAAAAGAATGTAATTAAATGTTAAAATTCATAGCCATAACAAACTATAATATTATTATGCGAATTATATGTCGTCACCTAAAATGCAAAATTCTCTAAACACTCAAAATCGAATGTTTGTTTTTTATTGGATCAAGATCTAAAATACATATACACAAAAAACTGCATCTTCAAAAATTATATCAATATTAACAAAAGTCAAAAGGCCGTAACATCAACTTTATAAACTAAACAACAGTAAAATTCATTATATTTCTGAAAACTTTGATTGAAAAATTATAAAATGCCTTACCTATTTTAATTTTATGAAACGATTAAAAAAAATTATTTTATGTAATGGTCGTTATGTCAAGTCCCATTTTACTACCTTTTATTCAAAAAATTTTTTAACTTGTTTTCTGTTCTAACATCCATAAAAATATTATTATTTTTATATCGATTCATTAGGTATAAATTTTAATAAAACCCATAGTAATTACATTTCAGTGGTATAAATGTTTTAATTATAATCTGAAAAGAAATGAAACAAAAAAAAAAAAAAAAAAGAGATCTGGATGTCCCAAAACTACCAATTAATGAAATAGTTTTGTTTACTTTGAAGGGAGTTTTAAATGTCTGGACATTATAATTTACCAAATAATTTTTGATTGCATTACCTGTAGAACAAAAAGTAATATTAATCCATAATTAATGATCATTAAGTAAAGCAAAAACAAAATCATTTGCTTACTTTAAAAAAACCCCTATAAATGAGGAAGACGAGATCCAAATTTTATATTTGTTTTTATATCTTTTTAACTGAATGATCTTTCTCTCATTATTTTGTCTGCAAAAAACGAAATGTTATTTAATATATCAATGATTATTAAATAACAAATGGCACACATGTACTTACCTATAAAGAGAAATTTCGGTTATATTATAATTATTCTTTTTGTTTCAAGGTTTGATATTTTATTATTACTTTAATTAGTAAGCTTACAACTTTTCTGCATTTATTTGTTTCTTTAAACACATGCATTAGGTTCTCTTATATGTTTTCTGGTTATCTTAATATTTGTTTTTATTCATACAGCTGCAGATTTAACAGAATATGCACTGCATTACCATAGCTAAGGGTAGGTAACTCTGCTAAAATGCATTATACCATATCATGACATTAACAAATATGATCATAACATAAAATAAATTAAATATATTTAATTAAAGAATAACCATTGAAATGCTTATAAATCATATTCAAAAGGATAAACTATATACATCAGGGTATTGTTTTTAATATATGCTTAGATAAGAAATCTCGAAAATAATTTTCCTTTGGCTGAGCTTTTGCTGTTTTTGAATAGTACTAAAAAAGTAATCTTTCCAGAAATAAAAAAAAAATCGGTCTATCTTTTCGATTTTGAACTTTAGTGTTAAGACCTAAAGTGTTCTAAAGAAGTTTTGTTAATTACGTAAAAAAATTATTTTTTTTTTTGTTTTGTAATAAATAATTAAATGCACACAATTTTGGAATCTGGTGCAATTTTCAAAAATAAACTTGGTTTGTGGCTACACCTTCCTATAAGTTCAATCCAATTAGGTTAAGACTTGTACTGGTCAAACTTAACCTGCAAGAGGCACTATTGATGAAATTCTTGGGATGCCAATAATCTACAAATTTCTACAAATTGCACCTTAAAAGAACGAGGGTAAAAGATTTAAAAAACCATTTCACATCCAAACCACCATATACCAAATTGGTTATCTACAAATTCTCTACGAGGTTTAATCTTAACTCCACATAGACTACAAATATAATCCTGAACCTTTCAGCATAATTACTACTAGTGCTAGTTCAACATCAAATAACTACAAACGTATACATCTGCTAGTAATCCAAGTAAAAACTTCAGGAATTATGTAGTTATTGCCTAAATTATGAAATTTGAGATATAATAAGGTCATAAATACTAAAAACCAGATTGCTTAAAATAAAATAACAAAATTCTCTAAAATCTTATATTAAAAATATGTAAAACAAAATTTATTATAAATATTAATTAACAATGATAAAAACTTAAAACAATTGCCGAGTATTTAGATAAAATTAAAATCTATATTTATATAAAAATTTTTATCTAAATCTTATACTGATTAAAATGAATTAAAAACCTAATAAATATTCAATACGAATAACTTATATCTATACAAATATCGTTCGGTATATATATTAATCTTACAACAATATATATTACTAAGTAAACATTAGCAAAAATGAAATAATTATTAACCTAATATCACAGATTTATGGAATATTAACATTAAATTTAATTTAAACTATGATAGACTGTTAAAATCTTTCAAAATTTCAACTATTTAAAATGTAACACTTAATTCTATAACCTAATGACTAATCCAACTATTTTATATTTATAAGTATTTAAGTATTTACCTAATCCTAAACTAAACTATAATGATCATTAAAATTCTATAAATATACCATTTTTATTAAGAATCTAAACCCCTAATAACGTCTATGAATGTATAAATAGTTACATATGTTATTATTATTAATTTAACTAACCCATAACTACAAACGGCAAACTACATAATGCAAGTTAAATTTTAACTTCAAGAACATAAAAAAAACATATTCAACTAATCCACATCAACGAATTCCTGTTGGTGGCCTTCACCGGAGGGGTTTGATGCGGTAAGTCATTTACAAATTTTTTTTTATATACTTGCATTACAAATCAAAAGAAACAACAATCAATTAAAATAAAGAGATTCTGTATCTTAACCCGTAACATGTATGTATAATGTTAGTTATGTTAAATATTTAATTTAACATGATCAATGTAATGATAATATAACATGATACAACTCTCTTAAATTATTAAAGCTTTATATTGATTTCTGGTTCTTCATCTTTTGCCAAACAAAACCAAATAAGTGTACAAAGTAAACAATTATTAAAATTATTCGTTTGTGAGCCGAACTATTTTATATATTACTTTGTAATTATTTATTTTATATCTATCTTTATTACTAGTTATATTGAGTATGAATAATTTCAAGAAGAGTTTTTATGTGATACTTCTATGAGAGTTTTTTTTATAAAGTATATTAGTATAAACATTTTAAATGAGTTGAACAAAGAATATGTTATTATCATAATGGAAAGTTAAAGTAAAATCGCAGGGTGTTTTCTTTGAATGAATTTGGCGGTTTAGTGCATAATTCATATTTTAAATAGGGGTTTCCGTAAACACTTGCCTAGGAAACTATGGAAGGTGAGGGTTGTGAGGCAGAATTTCTAACAATAACACCTAGAGATACGAAATTATAAGATTTATTGACTAACACCATCACATACTTTATCACACTTCAATATGGCTAGATTTGGGGAAAAACATTTTTTGGATTAAAGTCTAGTCAATATGATCCTTACACCGCTAATATCACACAAAATAGGGAGTCTATAATAGACTTTGTAATGCTTCAGAAATTAGTTAGGGAAGGACCGAACCACCCCACACCGACTGCTGCTAGCAATGCAATGGTTCCCGCAGTCCTCTCCCAACTAAATTTTTCAATTCTCCGAAACTTTTTAAATTGTTCTTACAATTCATTTGGGTTTTTTTTTAGCGGTTTTCTATGTTTAAAACATAGGCGTCCGTTTGTTCATTACATTTATTGCTCAATTTTAAAGAAAAAAATTAAAAGTTGTGGTTACTGCCTTTTGCATTTTCATAATGTTATTTGCTTATGCTGCAAAAAAATTTTAAAAATGTGGCCTTTTAGGTGATGATATACTATACATATGTAAATATATTGGGTCTGACATGACTGACTTATTTCGAATGTAACAGTCAGGGAATGTGCCTAACGATAGAGATTTATATAATACTACCAATATATCAAAGATTACCATGTAATTATTATTACCTTAATAAATTATTCATCCATGAAAACATAATAATTTTTTTATACATATATATTTATGTATATGTACAGTGTTTTATTTTAAAACCACAAAATATGTCTGTCCTTATATTTTCGTTTGAAATTTCCTGTGTTTATATAGTAGAAATTGTTAGCGTGTTTTTTTGACATTTAATTTACGAAATTTTTAAAACAATTAAAATATTTAGAATAATAAAATTTTAATACTAATAAATACATATTACTTTTTTCTTTGTATATTTTATAGCAACAATTAATTGGCAAATTATTAAACCGCAATATTAAGTTTTATAATTATATATATATATATATATATATATATATTTAACATTGTGCACATTAAACAGACAGTATTTTAATGAAAAGTAAAATCATACAAATACAAAAAAAAATAAAAATATATGTAAAAAAAATATTTGTTAGAGAATTTAATTATGTGATTATAATTAAATTAAAAACTATATTCATCTGTATGCAAATATACAGTTCAGAGCTAAAAATTGGTACACAATATTTCATGTTTCACAGAATAAAATAACTTGTAAATTTATTTTCACAAAAAAGAGAAAGGATCAAAATTCACACAATCTAATATAAAAAAGTAAACGATTTGAATAAATTGTAGCACAATTATTTTTGTTGTCAAAAAGTCTACACCCAGCAAAAACTTAACCTCCAATTTTAAAAGCAACAGCTTCCTGCATGCGTCATTTTGTAGCCTCATTACTACTGTCAGCATTACCATTTAGTGCTTAAATAAGTAGTTTAAGTAAATATGAAGGGCATTTGGTATTTACGTAGCTAGAGCGTCTAAAAAAATCAGTATTAAAATTTATTTGTTGGTTCAAATCCCTATAGGGTAATTCCAAAAAATTTCGACCCAGTTCGGATTTTGACCATCTCCGACTTTGAAGAAATTTAGCACATATATTCTACTCCTCTACGCGATTCACATGGCGTATTAACCTGCACCATACTGCTAACGGTTCATATTCTATGAACCTCTAAAATTGGACACATCGAGCTTTTTATCAAAAATGAGCTTAAAAAATTTTAAAATCAAAATTTTGAAACAAGTCTTAAAACTTTCAATTTTTTGCCGAAAAAGTACCTTTATATATTTCATTTCTTTAAAACATTTTGTTAAAAAATTTCAATATTTTTTTAACATTAAATTTAAAAAGTTCTGAGCGTTCACACTACATCCAGCAGTGTTCGAAAATTATTAATTTTAGAAGAAAAGTTCAAAATTTTGAGCCTGTAAAAAATTGGTTGTTGATTTTGGTACTTGTGCAAATTAGATTACATAGTTCGATATGTTTTTTAAAGGTTTTACAAAAATTGTGACAGCCCATTGGTAAATTTTCGCATATGATGCAATTTTGAAAAAATCCCATCAAAACAAAAAATGTTGATTTTTAAAGTATGCAGTAAAATTATATACATTTTTCTGATCTATGCACTTATCAATTCTTCATTAACCATTTTACAACATGTGCAAAAATTATGTTGATACCCGTAAGCATTTCGAAATTATTAAGGCTCAAATTCATGAAATATGTTCCTGTGAACAAAATTTAATTTTTTTTTGTTTTATTTTAAGAAAAGTCTTCTATAAATATATATATATATATATATATCTATTTGGCATTTGAAATGTATCAAGTAAAAAATGAAAAGTTAAGCAAGACGCAGAAAAATTGTGAAATCTTTAAGTTTCCTTCTATTTTTGGTAATACAGTACAATGTGTGTGGTAAGGTTATGCTTATTTGAAATATATACGTATATAAATGAAATGACGTCTTCTTTAAAATAGTGCATAAACTATTTTCCTTTTTTAAAATCTATAGAAGACTTTTCTTAAAATAAAATAAAAAAAAGAAAATTTTGTTCAAAGGACTATAATTTTGATCGTGAATATTTTCGAAATGCTTATAGGCATCGAAATAATTTTTTTACATGTTATAAAATGGTTAATGAAAAATTGATAAGTGAAAAGATCAGAAAAATATTTTACAATATATTTTTAAGTCAAAATTTTTGTTATTGAAAATATGGGGGTTTTCAGAAAATTGCATCGTGTGACTAAATTTTCCGGTAGGCTGTCACAATTTTTTTTTCAAAACCCTTAAAATCTTATCGAACTATCTAAAATAATTCGCAGAAGTATCAAAATCAACAATCAAAATTTTATAAATTTTTGTAAATTTGTTTATGATGATTTATACTTATATAGAACACGGATATATAAAATTTTATATTGAAGTTAATATTAATGTGAGATTTATGCACGTAAAAGGTATAATTAATTATGGACCGTTTTTTATAAAATTTGGTACAACTATCAAATCTTATATAAAACTTATATGTGCTAAAATTTACAATATATACGATATATTTCAGAGATTTATATGCGTTAAACCACTATTCCAGAAAAAAATTGTATGGGATATACATAGGTGAAATAACGAACCGATCATGATCAATTTCAGTAGATTTTGTCTTTGTAACCTAATGTATCAAATTTGAGTAAATTACCTTTAAAAGCATCACAAATAATTCGGTGGATTTTGTAACATCGGTTACAGTCGGTTAAGAATCTATTAATATGTTTCTGTTACTTTTCCGCGATCAGAAATGTGCTATATATACGACTTATTAGTAAAGAAAAATTGCTGTAACTTCTTTACCATATATAATTTATAAAATAAAATTTCTATTTATTTTTTTGGAATTATTCTATAATTTTCTCAATTGGATAACTAAAAATAATTTTAAAATTAAAATTTTGAAACAATTTAATTTTCATAAAAAATTTTGTTTAAAAAAAGTTCAAAAATATTAAACATTCAATTAGTAGCCTAAAGATCTTTGGAATCTAAAGAAAATATTCGTTAAACATATTTTTATTATATTTTTTTTTTTTTTTTGTCTTAACTAGGTATCCAAAGCATCAAAAATTTTTATTTCTCCCTTTGTTTGCCTACCAATATGTTCATTTAAAAATTTCCAACATTTTTTAGAGTCTTGTTAAATTTCATTCAAATTGTTGCAAAAGTAGTTATTCATATTTTTTTAAAAGCTTTTATAATTACATGACTTATTCTCTTTAATGTATCATGTATATCACTTTTCCTTGTCTCTGCATTTTAAGTAGCTTTTTCTTGTAATTTATAAGAGCCATTAAATTTTTGTTCATCCAAGGCGTCTACTAGTTTGCGTTCATATTTTTCAATAGTACATTTTTTAGCTGCAAGTGCAATATAATGTATTAATTGTGACTAGGGTTTGGGGTTTTCCGCAATATTTCTTTTCTTGGGCAACGGGAAGGAAAAAATCTATTTCCCGGGAATTTTTTAAAACTTTAGTTATAAGAAAAACGCCATGATATCTTATAAAGAAAATTATTTTTTTTATTAAATAAAACAAAACGAAACATTATAAATCACACAGAATTAACGAAAAATGAAATAATGTAAAGTATGACGATATTTCTAAGATTAGCAGTGCTATTCTCGACCTAGTGACAAACAAATTTATTGTGATAGCAAAAAAAAATGTGACAATAACAAAATATTTTCTATTCAAGGTTTCAAAAAAAAATTTTTTTTTAATTTTGGTGATTCACAAAAGCACATGGCAAGAAATAATGACAGACAATTCTCATGAATTCGAAAGTAGCAATGTAGAAAAATGTTAAATATTTTATACAAATAAAACTAGTATCTTTCGTAATTTATATTAAAAACTATATCTCAGATGTTTACTTTATTGTATTACAATATACTGGATGAATTTCATTATAAATAGCTTGCCATTTATTACCATTTTATTTCTCCAACTTGTAAAATTTTTTTACTAATTCTTACTAAACTAAACATTAATAATAAAAACTGGTTTGCAACAATGTTTTTTGGATCAATCATAGTATTAAGAAATCTATTGAAAATAATAGATGCTGTTTCAAAGAAAAATGTTGTGTTAGAATGAAAAATCTTCCAACCAAGTAATTTTTTTTTAATAGTTAGTATTTTCCAAGTTGAAATTATTTAATTTCATTTCCACAAATCTATAAAAAAACTAAAGTATCTTAAATTTGAGCATGACAAAATTAAAGTTGATTTAAAATTTCATCTGAAAGAACTTAAAAGTAAATTCGTTAAACCATAGATAAATAAACACATAGATATCTGATAGAAAAAAACCTAAATCAATAGTCAAAAACCTATTTCATGCAACATTAACGTTCCTCTTAGATAACGCTCTAGTTGTATTATATGCGTTAAACTCTCACAAGTAGCATGTTTAGAGTAACGTCAATATTTCATTGATATAAGGCGTAATCAAGTGTATCTATAAAAATTTCTTCTGAAATGTTACTATATACATTATCAATAGATATTTCAGATTCAGGACTTGTTATTAATTGATGAGAATTTTTGTAATTAAAACTTGATAGTATATTAATCAAATTTGGAGATAATGGGCTTCATAAAAATTCAATATTAGAATCGTCGATTGAAAAAAATGAGTAAATTCTCCAAAAATTCTGAAAAAGTGTTAAAACAGCATATTCGAGATTTATAAAAAGTAGTTTATGTATCAGATCTGTAACAGTAATCTGCGATATATTGAGTAATCTTGTATATTTGAGCTATATTCGTTATAAGAAAACCAAGTCTCCTGAACAGCAATAACGTGTACTTTTTGAAATTTAGAAATTATAAATTTAAATTTGTTAAATTTATTAGTAGATAAAATGTTTCGAATTTTTGCAGATGTAATATTAAAAGTATTTAAATTTACAAAATTTTTATTAATCATAATAATATTTATCAGCAAATAAATAATAATAAATAATTACTGAACATGAATGAAGAATTATTTCCGCCATCATCATCAGTTTCTACTCTTGCTCCTAGGATTTGATTAGACCTACGTTCATTTGGACGTGTTGTGATCCCCAACAACAAATCATCAACCTTTTCCTCATTTCTTATTAATTTTGAGTTAGATATTGCGCTTCGTTTTATATATACCTTTCCATTTCGAGTGAAAATTGAGGCATATACAACATTTTTTAAAGATTTGGTATATTTGACAACATTAAGAGTTGCTTTACTCAAAACTTTAACAAAATTATGTTTGGTACTTTCGTTTTCTTTCTATTTATATTTTTCAACCATTAGCGTATCTTTCATTTTTTTAGATCCAAATTTTACAAAAATACTTATACGTCTATAAATTTCACATAAATGCCAATATCGAAATAAAATTTAATATAAATAATTTGATTATACGCATAAGCTATTGTAATAAATTTCATAAGGATCATAGTTTCTAAATAAGGCCCTTTCCCGATAATCACTTTAATTTCCATTCGCTAGTATGTGGATGTTTTTATCCTTTATCATTTGTTTCTACACTAAATCTAAAATAAAAGTATCAGAACATTTTAAATGATATTAATTTGTTAGTAAAATTGTACTAATAGTACAGACAAACTGTTATAACTTCTGATCCTACTGAGATCCCATTTTGATCCCGTTTTTCATGTAAAAAAAATAATAAAAATTAAAAGATCCTTTTTCAGCATATCCTAGGATAAAAGATATTTTGTCACTTTAGAGGTCCTTTCGCTTAGGAGTTATGTAACTTTTATGATTTTGTGATAATGAGAAATATCAGTCATTTCTATTACATAACCTTAAACTTTGTTTATTTTTGATAAAAATGCCCAAAGTATCCCATAAAATATGAACCGTAAACGATATAGAGCAAATAAACCATGACTGGTTTAATGTATACAAATAGAAGTTACGAATAAGACAGCAGACTAACAAACATAAGCAGTGTGGTGGATACGTGGGCTTAAATCTTTACCGAGCCAAAATAAAAACTGGTGAAATTTCGGACATCGTGAACAATATTCATCACCACCAAAAGAGAAAGTTGTTACAAAACAAGTTAGTTTTTGCTGGCATATTTACTCAAATTTATTGATTGCTTTTAAATAATAAATGTCACAAATATATAACATAAGTAACATGGTAAATTTCATTACTATTTTATTGACCACAACTGTTTTTAGCTAATACGTATGTGCTTTGAATAATAAAATTAAATGATCATTTCAAATCCCGTACATATTACTCAATATTGCTTTTAGAAATTGTTAATTTGTTTATATAATTTGCGTACAATTTATGTCCATAACATATATTTAGTATGTATGTATATATATGTTTAATTATTGGAATTGAAAAGATATTTAATTAAATTAGAGAATTACATTAGATTAAATTGTAAAATGAAATGGAATATTTTTTACAATGATATGATTATATCATGGAGGGTATTTCATCGTTTTCTTTTTCTGATCACTTATACATTGGCTCCTTTTCGGAATATGAGAAAAACAAACTGAATAGATCAGCATTGTATTATATTTCAACTCCTCCTAACTAATGCTTCATTCAAAACGAAAAAGAAAATTTTGTTTAACCTAGAATGATCACTGTAAAGCTATCTTTGAGAAAAATATAAATTCCTTATATGTCCTTAAGGATTCTCTTTTAGTTAGAAGAAAATAAGTGGCGACGATATGACAACTTGGAATCGAAATATACTATTTAAAAATGAAATACGTTTTGCTGGATGTAAATGTAAAGAGTATCCCTCAAAAAACATATAACTTTTGCTATAAAAGATTTTTTATATTTTTTTTTTTTCTCCGAAATATTATAGTAAACAATACTCTCGACGAGTATATGAATCTTAAGATTAATATGACAGAAACAATTCAAAATATATTTTAAAAGTGAATTGCATACCAGGGTATGAAGGAATTAAATGTATAAGTTATATTATATTTTGAGCGTGTTACAAATTTCTGTGGAAAATTATAATTTTTCTATGGTGAACAAGCTTTATACAAGCTTTATACTTTTGCTTTTCCAAAAGAAAACTTCTTCCTATGTTTTAACATATTCATTTAACAAGAAAATCCAGCATATTTTTAAATTTTAAAAAATAACAATTTCGTACAATAAATATCAAGTTGTACAAACGATTTTTAAATATTTTATTTTTTTATTTTTATGATTGTCAAAATTTTCTAAGCCCTATGGACATAGTATAATTAACTAAAAAAGGAACTAACTAAAACTTTTTTACAATTACAACAAGTCCTCACTCTTCACATACATGTGCTGCGTGAGTTCAACACACTTGTGAGAGATCTAAAAAAAGATTACCAAAATTATTCTTCCAAATAAGAGTCGTAGCACACACACATAATATTTAATTATTTTTTATTTTTATTTATTTATTTTTTTTTCTTTCAAAATATCACATTTTAATTTCCGAAACGTATTTATTTTTTGTAAACCAAAAAAATATTTTTTTAATATTTTTAACATTTAATTTTTGGTTGTTGAAT
Source organism: Protocalliphora azurea (assembly GCA_932274085.1). Taxonomy (NCBI): domain Eukaryota; kingdom Metazoa; phylum Arthropoda; class Insecta; order Diptera; family Calliphoridae; genus Protocalliphora; species Protocalliphora azurea. Next base: position 115,077,421 of record OW026519.1, on the reverse strand, counting down.
TTTAAACTAAACGAAAACAGTTGCAATTTTTGATATTAAAAATGCAGTAGGTTTTAAAATAATTTATAACAAAAATATAATAATAAAATCATTAAAAATATAATAAAAATTAAAATGTTTAATATTTGTTGAAGTATGCGAATATAAATGCAAAAAAAAAAAAAAAAAAAATATTTAAAAATTTTTAAATGCAATGTTTTACATCTATGTGTGTATATGAAGTGTGATGAATGTGGTTTTTACACCGGTACATATAAATAAAATTTTGCTAACCCATTCTTAGCGTTACGTACTTTTGATAGTTGCATTAGGTACCGAATGAGAGAATGAAATTATATTCACCTCATAACTGTAAAAAATTTACTTTCCTACATACTTTGCTACCGTTTGGCGTACACTCTTTATAATCCTTTATTTAAGAAATTAAAATCAAAAATGTTTCATAAAGTCTAACCAATAACAATAAATAAAAGTGTATGTATGATCACATACACCTTAAAAAAGTGTAACTTGGGCTATAAGAGATTTAAAATTTTTTTTCTTCGAAATATTATAGACAGTTTTGGCAGAAATTGAGAAAAAAGAGACTAAATTAAACATTAAAAAAAGTCAAAAAAGCTAAATGCCCCAAAAAAATTAGGCCAGAAAAAGCTAAAATTTTTTTTTAAGTTTATATTTTTCATATTGGTAATAAATATTGGCACTGTACTAAATATTCTGCTGAGCATCAAAGAGTGCTTAATTATTTCCTTAATAACTAAATAAAATATAATGGTAAAATCATACTGGTAACAGCTTTTGTTTAATATGAAAGATTTATAAAATTCAGCATTTTTAACCGCCAAATATAACGGAAAATTAATTTAAAATGGATTTTAATATTAATGTTGACTAAAACATCAATGCAACATTATATTTAACGAATAAAAGTTTAAATATTATAAAAACAAACATTATGAATTTTTTCACAAAAAGAGTGCAATGTTATCAATTTTTATGAAAAAAATGTGCCAGTAGTGAGACAATATAATCTTGTTTTAATAATAATAAATTTTAAAAATATTAATCAAGTCTTAGCTGATATAAAGTCATTTTAACAACTAGTGATTTAAGTGTTTGCCTTTTTTTAATTTTTTTTTTTTTAACTAACAAAATATTTTTAACAAAAAATTTTTTAAGATCAAAACAAACACATTATGTAAACTTGTTTCCATTTAAACAAAAAACAAAACACAAATAAATATGCAGTAATTAATTGAAATTCAAGTTGGGAGATTGGGAAATTGCAAATTGAAATTAATCATAGAAATATTCAGTAAATCGGGTTATTTTATTTTTTATTAAAATCTATAATATATAAGGTAAAGTATGTACATATAAAGATTTGATCGCAAATTATTTTTATTTTTATTTTTTTGTAGATCAATTAAAAGTATTTTTGCAGTTGCATATATATTTTGTAAACTTAAATATACCTCTTGATTTTGCAGTTAAATACATATTGTAGAACTAAAATTATACAACGATGATGTCTACTGTTCTTTCTAAAGAAAAAAAAAATACATAAAAGTAACATTTAAAATTAACTTAAGACCATATTTTTGGAACAAATCATTAAAAATCTTTCATTTATTATGAATGTCTATCTATTTCATTCATAAATTTATTAAGATAACACATTTACATAATTTTTAAAAATTTATTTAAAATTTTAATGAATTAAAATCTGCAAGAGATTAATTTGTATAATTCTTAGTAGCTTTTAATAAAATATGACGGAAAAAAACCAATTTTTGTTGGCCTCTATATGTGGTCTGTTGTTGTGTTTGGACCAAATTAATGGTAATCCCGTTTTGAACAGACAAGTGTAGACAGTGTACACCGGAAATGGCTAATAACAATAAATGTTATGGTGGCTTTGCCAGAGTAGCTCATGAGTATGTAAATTATGATATTAAAAAGAACCAAAAAGATGATTTTTTTCAAACATAATCCTTTTTAAACAAAGTACGTAAATTTCTCCAGGATGCTAAAGAAGGCGGAGCTGCTGTATTGTATCTTAATATTGGTGATACTTATACAGGTACACCATGGTTTACGGTCTTTAAAGACAATATAACGGCCGCTTTTTTAAATAAATTGCAACCGGATGCTATAGTAAATTATTATGGATTTTCATTCAACCACATAAATGCCTCGTAAAGATCACTAATATAGTGACATAACAAGATTGTAAAAAATTTACAAATCTTTGTTTTTAAATTTTTTTACACAATTTATAAATGTTTACGCTTCAATTCGTAAAATTTTATTTGAAAAACCAATTTTGAAAAAATTAAATTCTATTATTTCCAAAATTTTTGTGTATTTAAATGGATAAAGAACAAAGCACAAAAATGAAAAAATTTAAACTTATATTATTTGCCAAAATTTTCGCAAGATTAATAAAAGAATACCGAGTTATTTATAAGGGGTGTTCATGCAACATGTGAATAAATCGTACACATTTCTCGAATTATGTATCTTTGAATCCTTGTTGTAATAAATTTATAAATAAAATATAGAACGGCTATCAGCAAAATGATGTAATAAAAAAGGCTAGAGGCCTTTTTTGATTCTTTTGAGGCTAAAATCTACTAGCTAAACTGGTAACAGTGATTACAGTAAACAATGTTATTGGCGAATATCTGAATTTTTAACTTAATATGACAATTAACATTTAAAATATTATATTTCAAAAATGAAAAACGTACCAGGGTACGCGGTTGTAAACATAAGGGTTAAAGGTGATTCCCGGAAGTAGAATTTACATGGGAGCTGTAACTAATTAGGGACCGATCCACAGTTGGCGATTCAAGAAATTAAATGGAAATAATTATGCAGTTTCGGAAGCGCTGGTCTGATTTGAATGAAATTTCACATATCTTAGATTTATGAACAGAAATCCGGCAATTCCCAAAAACTTTCAAGAATTTCTAAAACTAGAATTTTATTTTTGTTGCTATATCCTACCAACCGACATCGGGGATAAAAAATTTCTATTATCAAAGAATTAAAAACATATTATATCTTAAAAAAATAATAAAGTTTTTGGATTCCGACTTTGCAATTTAAGAAATTAAGGAGAAAATTGGAAATTTATGGAAAATGTATTTTTAAAAATTTTAGTTATCATTCATTTAATACTGTATATATTAAATAAAAACAATGTTTATATAACAGAAAAAGAATGTGACCACTTTTTTTAAAATATCCACTAGATTTCTTATAAAATTCTGAATAATATTACTATAAGATTCATATAGATATATTTATCTGAAGCTGAAACTTTAAAAAATTTGATATTTTTGGCGCTTTTAAAATATTTATATATATATATATATATATATATTGTTCCTGACTATAGAAGTTTTATACCTTTCATCATAGATGTAAGGAGTATATATTAGTTTGTCATTTGTAATTTCCACAATTTTCGTCAAAGAGCAAATAATAGATAGAACGATGTCCGTATTGAAATTCAACAAGATCGGCTCATAAATTGCGGAGATATGCGCAAAATACTGGTTTTTGGAGGTTTTTTTTTACATAAAAATGGTTCAAACGGTGTTTTTGAAGCCTCTCGATAACATAGATATATGTTATATATATATATATATACAATATATATAAAGATCAGAAAATTTGTCCACAATTTTGCAACAATTTTTCCCTTGAAAAAAAAAAGATTTTTGATTTTGTAAAGTCGCTATATAAGCTACCAAAATTGCAAAAATTTTTGTGAATTTTTCCGGTGAAGAAATGAACTTGGTCGGTCTATTAGTTACAGAGATATCGTCCAAAATAAATTTTTTACCGATATGCAAGTCCTAAATATGTTACGGATTTGTTACGGATTTGGTCAATCACGAATATTTTTCTTGAATTTGGGTCTTTCGAATCAACCAAATAGGTTTATAAACTACCGAGTTATTGGCAAATCTGTTTTTTTTTTATTTATTTGATGTCTTCTACCCTGATAGCTGGTGTCCATGAGTACTGAAAAATAACACAAAATTAAGGCATATTTGGTTTTTCTAACTTTTTGAAGCGCCTAATAAGCTAGAATTTTTTTTAAGAATTTGTGTTAGTCAAATCGGTCAATAAATTTTCCACCATATCCTTTTTTAATTAAATATTGTCTTATATTTATAAGATATTTCTTCTACACCGAAGAAATTATATCTTCCTTGAAGATGTTCGAACTTTTGTAAAATTCCAATGTATTAAATTTATTATTTACTAGATTTTACCGTTACGCTTCGCTACACTATTTGATGCAATAACTAATATTTACTTGATATGGGAGTTACTACTCCTCCTCCACCCTATACGAAATTTAATATGAAAATTACTTTTGAATTTTTTAAGACTTTCACTATAATAGTCCCTTAGATGAGAAAATTTATATTTTCTTTGTATGGAGACTACCTTTCCCCCTGGGCCTATCCGTCTTCATTTTCATTTCATAAATGCGATATGATAGGATAAAAGTTCCCACGAAATTTGAGGGCTCTCACAGTAATGGTTCCTTAGATATGCCATAATGAATATTTGCTTCATATGAGAGGTACTACACCCCTGCTCCGATTTTAAACTAAATGGTTCATCCGTTTGAGAGTTTTAAAAAATTACAGAAAAATTTTCTTCGATCTAAATATATCTTAAACTAAAAGAGATAACCTATACTTGTAAATACAATTTTTGTAGGAATTTACAAGGACTATCTATATGTAACATTTTTTTTTTTTTTTTTGTGTTAAATCAGAAGTGAATTGTTGTCGATTTTTTAAATAAAAATTGCATACCCGAGATGATCAACTTTGGAGAGCTACTCACCCCTGATATGTTAGGAATCTGTGCTGCTTCAATGCCACTCAAAAACACCTCTTCTTTTTTATTGATATATTTATAACGGTTCATAAGTTGCAGAATTATTTCCAAAAAAAAGCGTTTTGGAAACACTATGAGCTGTAGTTTCTACTTAAGTAAAACTTATTTTTATTAACTACTAACTATTAACTACTAACAATTGTGTGAGATTTATGCACGTTAAAGTGATTTTCTGTTGAGGTATTTATATGGGAGCCATAGTTATTTATGGTCTGATCTTCATAAAATTTGGTACAAAAATTTATATTTATATAAAACTTTCATCAAAATAGTGTTATAATTAAGGCAATTATTATTGTTAAACCGCTATTCCGGGTTGGTTGGTAGGTGAATTTCGTCGAAATAGAAAAGAGTCTAATGAAAGAACACTAAATGAGAAGACATAAAGGAACTATATTAATGAATTACCTGTAAAATATTTTTAATGAAATACATCCTATTAAAAATTATATTATTTCAGATATCAAAATAAAATAGAATCCAAATCTTAGAACTTATTTCATAATGAAATAATTCCCGTGCAAGAAGATGAAATAAATCCGAATGAAATACATAATTTCAAAAATAGAGTTTCCAAAAAACCGACTTTTTTCAGAAAACCGGTTTTCGGTTTAACCGGAAAAACTCATTTTAATAAAAACCGGTTGATCGGTTTTGGACTCTTGAAAAAACCGGTTAACCTGTTTTAGTCATTTTAATTTTTTAACGAGATAATATTCTTTTTGTAATTTTTGAAATGAAAACCTAAATTTTACTCTGACAAAATAATAAATTTTGCCATGCGTAATTTCAAAATTAAATTTTTAATTTCGCGTTATAGCTTTTGAGAAATTATTATTATTTTTTTGTTTTTAATTTCAAATGAACATTGTTTTTATTTATCTTATTTCATTTTTTAAATATGTTATTCCTAATTTTGGTACGCAGAGAAAATATTTTATTTTTTATGAATTAAGAAATTATTTAAGAATAATAAACTATGAACTAAATTCAATGAATACAAACTTTTATTTTTATGTAAAAATTTTTTTCTGTGTATTTAAAAATATTTATTTCCGAAATAAAATAAAATTTATTTTGTGATTCTGGTTATAAAAGTTATACCAATAGACATAATATATTTCCTATAGGGTTTTAATAAATTTTGTAAGCTTTTCTGCAAAACTTTTGTGCCTTCTAATTGATAGGAGTTTTAGGTAATTTGATGGATTGCGCTACTTTGATACAAAGCAATATTATAAGGCACTAATTTTTTCGTACCCAATCAGTAGTTCGATCAACGACTTAAATAGAAATGTGCAAGTTAAATAAGTTTTCCGTCATTTTTATTCCATTTAGCAGGTTATATGAAACCTTTATTTTTAGTAATGTAATTTTTATTTATTTTCCTCTCTCTTTTTCTGAGTAAAATAACATAAAAAAATAAATAAAATACTATAAAAAAAAATTTAAAAAAAACAGTTAACCGCCTTTAAAAACCCGGTTTCGAATAAAACAGAAAATTAGAAAAAAAACCGGAAACTGGTTTTCGGTTTCGGTTGTGGACACTCTATTCAAAAAGTAATGAAATTAGTACCAAATTTATTTATTTGAAACTTTGAAATGCTCACTGCAAACTGTTTATTTTTTATAAAATATCCAGCTTTCTTTCAGAAACTTACAAAATAATTAATTTAATAAAAAATAATAAAAATCTAGAGACGTTTTATTAAAAATTCCTCTGTAGTGCTAATTTCTTTCAATTCAATATGTTTCTTTTTTTCTTAATTCAAGCTATTTATTAGAAATAAAAAAAATCGTTTTTTATTTTTTATTAAAAATGAAAAACGTTGTTTTCCTGTATTTATTATAAGTTTTAAAAAAGTTTCCTTTTGAAAATTAAAAAAAAAGAAAAAATCCACAAGTTTTTATTAAAATATTTCGACTGCGGCGTTTCATCGGTTCTACTTTTTACATTCAACTTCCTTAATGTAAATTTAATATCAATATATCGCTCATTTTCTGCAATAATGCCATAAGTCAAAAAACATAAATTTCAGGTTAACGCATTTTAAATATGGTGTTTTATCAACTGACAGTCTTTTGTACTAAAGTATTAGATTTCACGCAGGATCACGATAAAAGCATTTTTTTCGCATTACATAGCCCATTGTATATTACTTGAAATAACGTATTATTTAAGTTGTGCATTAGCTTTTGTGTAATCATCATCATTAACCCGTTTTCGAGCACTGTTGCGTTTTCGCATCAGTTACTTTACTTACACCGTAACTAATTCACTATAAGATTAATGATGTTTTATACACGTATATTTAGTATGGAATTTTGGCTAAATAAATTAAGATAAAAACTAGAATTCTGAGGAACTTTTAACCCATTTAGGGCGGGTCAAAAAAATTTTAAAAATAATTTAAAAAATTGTGCAAAACACCTCAACTAAGTTTTAAAACGACAGCCAAGACATCAAAAATAAGAAAATATTCACTTTCTGATAAATAATTTAGTGGGATAGGAACACCAATTCCAAAATAAAAAATATTTAAGAAAAATATTGTTGATAAACGAATATAGAATTTTTGGAATTAAGGTTAAATGTGAAATACAAACTTTTTATTGCAGCCTTTTAAAAAAATTGTATTCTTGATTTTTTCATGACTTTTTTCAATTGTCTCAAACAAAAAAAAAAAAAAAAAAAAAATGATAATAAATTTTCTTTAGAGGTCATAAAATTTTGATGAAGAAAAATACAAAAATTTGCAATTTTTATGATTATATATAATTACTGTTCGTTTTTGTGATTTAAAATATTAAAATATTCCAAGAACATTCACATTAGTTAGGTACATAATTTCATAATTTTTGAAGAAAATTTCTGCAATAAAAGCCTGCGACCTCTACTCAAAATGCCAGTTCTTTTTAGATTTTTAATCAAGTGAAATTAAGTGGAACAAGTTATAAAATGTGTTAAAATTTTACAAAATATTATAGAATCAATTAGTTATTTAAAGTGACAGGAAACTAAAATCCCAAAGGATATTTAAGGTATGATAAAACCATAGCATAAATAAAGCAAACTATTTCTTTTTTCTTTGTTTGGGCAATGTTCCGATTGTGAAATCGTGGTCCAATTGGAGTATATCAGATAATGCGCCACTACATTTGGTGCAATAATATTAATATTCTACAATATTAAGGATGAAAATTCATCTTACTCAGGCAAGAACAACATAATCGATTTACGTAACATTTATGGAATAATTTCATCAAATTCACGCTGAACGCAGAAAATGGATAGATTAGAGCTGAAAATAAATAGTTCATGAGCTCCAGATGGCTCAAATCAAAAATGAATTGTAGAAAGAAAAACTTGTCATCGGGTTAGGGCGTCTGTACGAACGAGTGGTACACAAAAAATATAAAGAAATGCAATATACATTAATATTTCAAATAATTCAATGTATAGAAATAGTTTCTTATCATATATTATATGATAAGAAACTATTTGATCTTAATTCGTAAAATTTTTTAATACTTTTACATCATTATTTAATTGCCCAAAATTTCAATTTTAATATAAATATTGTAAAATAATAATAAAACCAACAAAATTCATTCATCAATAAAATTTGTTAAAATGTATGCTTGTTATATGAGCGCAACAACGTAGCCCTAATTGACCATTGATGCGTGTCCGTAACACCCGATATCTCGGAAACTAAAATAGTTAGGTACATAAGTCTTTCGATTTTATGATTACAGTTACAAATACAGACTCCGTACCAAATTTTATTAATTTATCTTAACGGGATCGGGTAGTGTTCGGAAATGTGTTAAGATATCTAGAAAAGTAATCACATTGGACCATAGCACTCAATTCAGGTACAGATAAATATACATATTTATAATATAGAGACTTTAGATTTTATGCCTATAAATTTTTATTTTAATGCGACTTATCGTTTCATAAAAGTAAGAGATTAAAATCAAAATCGTCCGAGGTTGAAGACAAAATATTTAAATAGAATAAAAAATTGTGTCATAAGGCAATTTCATAGTTATCAATAGTAATCTTTTTTGTCAAAAATATGATTTTTCTCCAAAATAGTGCATTTTAAAAGTCTAGTGCCAAACAGTGCCAAGAGATATTTTTCATAGTAATAGTATTGATGGATCCCCCGGGGTATTTTCTACCTAAGTTTGTGCGACCGTTCATAAGCATGGAAGTTATAGGCCTTTACTAAAATGACCCCTCAAACGTTATTCATTTACACTGTAAAAAAAAAAATTGTGTAAACGTTTTTCGATAAGAATTAAGAAAAACATTTATTGTCATGTTACGTTTTGACGATTTCAGATTAAAAGAAAGGACAATACAAAATGGCGAATTCAAACGCGACAAGAATTTGTTATATTTTTATTGTAATATATAGTCAATTTATAAAATATGGATTATTATTGGTTACATAAAATGTTAGAAATAAAAAATGTAATATGTCGTCAATCTGAAAATACATTTTTTTGACTAAAATAAAAGCATCTTTAAATTATATTAGATTATAAATTAGATTATAAATTATACTTATTGGCCGCCATTTTAAATCCGCAATTTTGAATTTTTTTAATTTACGTTAAATTTGTTTTTAACAACTTTACAATTATATAAACTATATATACATTTATTTTATGGTATTTAAATACAATATTGTCCTATAGGGCGAAAAATTACCTTTAAGTTACTTATAATCCATCATATTGAATCCGTCTTTCCGAATTCGGAAAATCAATAGACATGTTCTCATTCAGTGACCACAAATCTGTCAATCGCGGTTATTTAAAATTTCATAAAGTTGATTGGTTGATTCTGCAATACAACAAGTATTCTAATTAATAATACTTTGATCCGCCTTATTTCTTCCGCCTTTCCGAGTTTGGAAAATCAACAAACCATTCGCGGTCAAGGACCACAAATCTCTCAAATGTGATTATTTCAAATTTCGTCAATTAATAAAAAGCAATTATAGCCGACATGTTGGATCCGCTATTTTGAAGTTTTTATTGTAGAATCCTAATCAGCAACCCTAAATATATTACATGTGATAAATATTTTTTATGTACACCAAGTATTTTTATTGCGAACAAAATTTAGGCATCGTAGTCCAATTTGATCTGACTTTCCGAATTCGGAAAATGAAAAACCATATTCATATTTAGAACAATTAATAAAAATAATTATGTCCACCATATTTGCTCCGTGTTTTGAATATTTAATTTTTTTATTACAGAATCGTATTCAATATCTCCAAAAACCCTAATGTTATATTTATTTTTTACGTAAATCTGTATTCTTATAGTGTTCAAAATTCAGTGATAGTGGCACAGTATTAGTTCATAAATAAAGTCTTAATTAAAATCTATATTCAGAAATTATAAAATTATCCCAAATTTAAAAAAATTGAACAATTTCTTAATTCTTTGAAAAATGAAGTAAACTCCAAAATAAATTTTGATAGGAACTTATTTCATTATTCTTTTTTTAAGAAATAATTTCATAAGAAAATGAAAGTGTTCCCTAAAAAATGCAATAATTTTAAAAAATTTTAGGAGTTGTTTTATAAGAAACAACTGAAAATGTATGAGATTTTTGGGACATATATCATTTTAATTTTTGAAAGTTATTTTCTGCGACCTGTACTTTGTTCACAAGGCTTACATGGACAGACGGACGAACATTGCTAAATCGACTAAGAAAGTGATTCTAAATGGAGGGGTATACTTTAAGGTGGGGGTTCAAAGATTTACAAACATCATCGCAAACACTTATGGTGAATTACTTAGTATTTCTGTTAGTATTTCGGAAATACTAACATTTTCCGCTTTTAAGGCAATTATAAAAATCAGAAAAGGTTAGGAAAGAGCTATAACCAAATTTTCGAGTCTAAAATCCAAAAAAGGGCTAAATTTGGCCTTGAAAAGGCTAAACTGGTAGCACTGTTCCCAACTAGTACTTGTAACATTATAGAAGCTCGGATTCCCGTAACTGAGAACGGACTTGGATTTGCCCAGAACAATTTTGAAGCAATTTGAACAGGGGCCAGTTAAGATCCTACTTGCAGATAGCACAATTCAGACTTAATAATATTTTGGCTGACTCCGATATACCCAGCTTAACTTGCATGTTCTTATATCCTAGAATCAAGGATCATATGAATCGTGGTCTTCATCCCCAAAAGGGCTAATGCTTCTCATGCTAGACCAAAAGACTTCAGACCTATTAGTCTGCCGTGAAAAGTTTCGAAAGATTAATTAATTTGCATAACAATTAATCCTGACCTCTTATCAGAATCGTAACATACCTATATGAAAGGTGAATCCGTTGCAGGGAATATAATTGGTAGATTTCCTATACCAAAAGAGGCCTTGAATAATGCAACTCTGGAAAGGCTGAATATACATCAGTCGATTATTCGTTTCATGAGGAAACTTCTGACTAATAGTTTCATCATGTCCACTCTGTGATCTGCTATGTGCTGATAACAAAGCTGAGGTAAATTCTTTTTCCTGTGTCTGCTCAATATCCAATTTGGAGCGTGTATATTGGAAATCTCTTAATTTAAAACTGCTAATTTGAATATGGCGTCATTCTAACATACCTTGTAATATTGTTGCGTCGGCCAATTTATCGGATCAGTCCTCGTGCAGATTAGTATACTACAACAGTTTTAAGGTTAGCTCAACACTGATGGATCAATGAATCCATGTGTTCATCCTCGAGTCCAATATAGCCTCTAGATAATCAACTTTGGTCAATGTTTATTACAGGGCTTTGCATTCTGGTAGCTGAGACTACAGCACACTGAATTATTGGTGAGCATGCTGGGAGACTAAATACCTTCTTCAATTACTGCTGTAGAAGTTGTTGTAATGTGTAAGTGGTAGAATATGTGGAACATTTTCTGTGGCACTGGTCCGCTCTTTTGGTAGTTCCTTCGAGCATGCCTTGGCATATTTTCCTGACAGAGATATTGTTCATACATGGGTCTGGTTCGCTTGATTTATACCTTTGCCTAGATATATAGATTTACTACATGGAAAATTTCAAATTTTGAGTCTTCCAGAAATAGTATAGTACTCAAAATTTTTGTATGTTGCTTATAAACTGTCTTACCTAATCTAACATTTTAGTCACATTTAAAAGATAAAACAATCGCATACTACCTTTAAAGTATAAACGAACACACAAAACTTTTAAAAAAGTTTAAAAAACACAGGCACTCAATTTATAAAAGGTTTTAAATAAAAGAATACTACGAAAAGTAAAAGGGTTCCTTGGAGATACTTACAATATAATATTTAGTTAAAGTTAAGTATAATTTTAATTAATATTTATAAAGCCATTTTTAGCATAATCTTAATTATTAGTAGTGCTGCTAGTGTAGCCTTTTTAAAGCTAAATCTAAAATTTTTATTTCGCTTTTATCCTCAAAATTTTCGCTTCTAGCTTTCTTTCTAGCCTTTTATCATTCTTAGAACTACTTTAAGAGGGCTAAAATGTTAATATTTTATTTTCTAATACTAACTTTATTGTTGCAGAATCATCCATTTTTGTATATTTATTCGTACAAAAAACAGAGATTAACATTCTCTAAATCAATAAAAACTTAACTAATTTTATAGACTTATTAATCGACTATTATAATTTTTCTTAATATACTTAATTAACTATAGAAATACTTAAAAATATAATTAAAAAAATCTCATAAAAGCGAAAAATCGCCTAAAAAATGGAAATGTTTAAGCAAAAAATGACGACAAAGTATTTCAAAAAATGTTGTAATTTTTCATATGAAACATAACCCAAATTTGTATGTGAATTTTTTGAAAATTTTTTCATTCCGTCATTTTGCTGACAGCTTTTCTATGTTTTATTTATACATCTATTGCAATATCTTAAAAAAAATTTTAGACAAAAAAAAAAAAAAATAAAAAAAAAAAAATAAACTTTAGTTCATTTAGTAGTTTCTGGGATTTTTTAAAGTTCAATTTTACCACTTTTTCTCATTTTCTGGCAACTGGCAAAACTGATAATTAAATATAATTTAATAATTTAATAAGTCAGACTACTAGTCAAGACCTAAAATGAGCTTATCGTGCAACATGCCATTTTTATTAATATATATATATATATATATATATAAATTGGGCATTTCAGAGAAATTTGCCAGATAAATACATTAAATAATACATAAAATTTAATTTTCTAGTTCCTTAAAGAATTTGAAGATATTCTTGAGCTTTAATTATATCTATTAAACTTAAATAAAACTCATCCCAAGTATTTCAAAAACATATCTGCATTTAGTATTTTAGTACTAAAAAAACAGAATGTGAGTGAAATGTATTTAAGAGGTGTGCCTTTTTTTAATTCGTTGAGAAGTGTTATTAATAAATATTGTTTTTCGTATTTAAAATACCAGTTAAATATGTATATATTTATATTTATATATATATATATTATTACATATCTCCAATAAAATACTATAAATACATATACAAAAACATTACACCAATTATTTGCAAATTAATTATAAGTAATACTTCAATTTAATATTTTTTGAATTAATCGCATTAAATAACATTTTATATTTTAATAACTAAATTACACGTATACAAGATGTAATGATTATACGTATTGTAGTTGAAATTTATTATATGAAATGCGATATTTAAATTTACTTCAATTTTATTATAATGTTAATGATTATAGATAAATTCAAATTGTAAACATTACGAGTTTATGTTTAATAAAAAGTACTATTTTGTATTTATTTATTTGTTTATTTTTTTTACAATGCAGTAAATAGCAAAATTGAATGGAAATTAAAATTCACCTTTTTCAGATCTCGTATTCCGTTATCTGATTTTAAATTAAGAAAATATAAATCAAATTGTGATTTATAGAACAAATGCAATTATATATATATATATATATATATATATATATATATATATATATATATATATATATATACATATATATGGGGAATTCTCTTTTTATATTTAACTTTAAGAAACCGACTTTAAACATAAAATATGTATTTCTGAAATTAAAATTCGTAAAATTAACCTTTGATGAAATTTTTCATGTGGTACCCGCAAGCACTAAAAGTTAAAGAATCCAAAAAAAAAAGTGTTTGAAAGTAACAGGTTTTTTCTTTGTTTTGATTCCCGTAATCGCGGACTTTAGCATATGAGTCCATTTTCTCTAATGTTAACTACAAACACTTCTAGAAATATACTAACTTGTGTGTCGTTGACCAGTATTAAATTATATTGTGGACAAGTGGAGAAACCAAAATTTTCAAGATTTCAAGTCTAGCAGTTTTGGGAAGAACGTGAATGGCTCTGAGAGGTGCCTTTTTCGTGAGGCACACTCATAGCGTAATTTTAATGAAGCTAAAGTAATCAAAAAAGGTTTCCAAATTACATTTTAAAATCGCTGTGGCGCGATAAAATATTAAATTGCAAAAACGTTATAACACTTTATAATCGATTTAAAATATTGCGTAACATAGTACTATACACATATTACTATATATTGCGTATACTATTTGCGTATATATATTTGCGTATATATTACTACTATTTTTTTCATTTTATTTGAAATTATATTTATAATAAGTACAACTATTCTGTTTCAATTAAGCGAAAGATAGGGAAAAAGATATTGCATAAAAATATTCCTGACCTGAGATCGTGGTGTCTTTAATATTTCGTAAATCGTCACACACAAAGCGCTAATTTAAATCAGTGTAAATATATATCAATCTGCAGCTATTATTATAGCATATACCGGAGAAAAGTGGCACTCAGAAATAATTACGAGTTTAATGCAACTTTTAATATTTATCAGTGTGTATTTTTGTCATTGAAAAATTTAATTTATAGTTATATAATTAATATTTGCAACTTTTTACTTATCAACATTATTTATGTTTTTTTTTTTTTTTTTTTTTTGTGTAGTTAGATGTGAAAAATACATCAACGAATTAAATGCACTTTGTTTTTTACTCTATATTCTAAAGGCATGTTAAATCAAAATTATGGTCCCGATTATGTTCATTATTACAAAATGTATCTATCCCCTTTAATTTGTATTTTGTATAGCTTTTTTACGTTACATGTGGGCGTTTATTACACTATGCGACAGTCAAAATCGGAATGGAATGAAACCAACGGGAAATATTATATCGGTAAAAAAGATATTATATCGGTAAAGAAGAAGTCCCGGCGTTTCGCTGGGTCACGTCTAGGAATCGAGTTATATCAAAATTGTGACCTTTGGTGGTCTTTTTTTTGACATAACTCGAGAACCACCAGTCCGATTTTACTGAAACAAATTAAAAAAAATTAGGAATTACAATTCCTTTAATCTGTTTCGATACATAAGCAACAGTTTCGCAGTTATAAATAAATTTATGAAGAAAAAAACTATTTTTTGCCTAAAAAATTTAATTTTTTTTATTTTTAATTCATAAAAAATCCAAAACGGTAAAAAAGTGTCAAGTCCTATTACTCTCATGTAAAGTCACATAACCTTTAAACAAAATGAGACATAGATCATGAAAATCGATGGACGCGTTTCGCTTTTATTCACAATTAAGTGAAGGTATCTCATTTTGACAAGAATATTGATTTTATGTTTCAATGAATTTGGATAATATTTATTATATATTATTTATTATAATTATTAAAACGTAAAATTAGAAATTATTACAGGTAATTATTAGGTTATTACATAGATACATAGGTTATAAAAATCGATGAACGCAAAACTTATTTTCGTTTGTTTGCGCCCTTTACTTGTTCAGAGTCGTTGAGTGTGTAGTACCGTTGGAATAGCAATTGTAGTCTTCGATATCCAGTGACTTTGACATTAGGCTCCAAATTGTTGCCTTCTTTCAAAAGCTGGACAAGTTTTTCTGCTTCACCCCTACCATTTGTCGAACAGTGTTATTGGTATCGAATATAAAGTGGAATTTTTAGAATATTTTTAAACTGCTGCATTTTAACTACCTTATTAAAAACGGCAATTTATTGTCTATTAATATCATTTAAAAAAATTTTTTGATTGTCGAATTTAAGAATATATCAAAAAATTTTATAGAATTAAAAAGAAAAGTTGTTAAGTTAAATAGATGATGTATACAGAGAACACCACGGTGGGACGCTAAAGAGTGCTGAGGACGGTCGTGGCGGACCAGAAAATACATTCCATTCTGCCGGGTGTCCAATAAAGCTTTTACAATATATTCTATATAAAAAAGTTCAACAAAAAACTAGAAACTAAGAATTAAAAAACGTTAAAATATATGCATACTTTGTTGATTAAAATTTGTTTAATAAAATGCTAAAAAATCACTATTATAGTGATTATCTTCGGTATCATGAACAATATCGTATTACTTTTAACTTGTATTTTAGACATACTGACGTGTGGTAATTTTTTAAATGTTGTTGAAAATATAATTCTCGCAATTTTTTATAACTTCTTACCTCAAGCCCCCATAATACTAACGCCTTTCGCTAAAAGTCGTTCACGCGAACAGATTTGTGTTTCACTAAAGCCAGCTAATATTGGTGTCATTAGTGAAACATTCATTTAATCCTTTTCCTTCTGGTGGACGTATTATCCAGCAACTTTAACTACACCATGGTTTAATGAAAACTCTTACTTTTCTCCCGTGAAGTTTAAATTGAAAAGCTCTGACGGATTAAAGATATTACCTTAACAAAATGGGAAAACTTCTTAATGTACAACAGGCTAAAAGATTTGTAAAGTAATCTTATAATTACCAAAAAAAAGTGTATTATGATAAAAAAAAATCACAGTTTTGAAGTGGTCGGATCAATTATTTGGTCTTAATCTCACAGAAAATATATTTGGAATCACATCATATGAGTCCAGAATTTTATGAAAATTGAACTACACTCGGTAAATTTTTGATCATTCTTTTATGGAATTGTCGATATACATAATGTTATATATTATATATATATATATATATATATATATATATATATATATATATATATATAAATACGCGCATTTTGATACTAAATAAGTTTGTTTAAGTACTCCTCGTATAGAAAACTTTATATACGAGTTAAAGTATATTTCCGAAAAATTGGAATAAAATTCAAGATTAGAGATAGATTATATTGTATTACATATTTTGATTTTATATTTATGTGTAAAAATTTAAATATCTAATTTTTTTGTTAAAAATTGCCAAATTGCAAACATAATGGGATCTAGATAGAAATATTATTAAATGCGCCTTCCTTTTTTCTAGCGATATCAAATTTTAATATTGATCCTTTGGCAGAAATATCACAAAAATCCAAGGAACCCGAAAAGGGATTTTTTCATTTTGTTAAAGAAGGATAGAAAGTTATGAGAAATTGTATTTTAAAATTAACCAAATATTAATTTGATCTAGGAACACCTATACTTTATTTCTAATCTAAATATCAATAAATCTGCTATTACACAGAAAACTTTTTTACATAAATAGAATGAAATCTTATTCATTGCTTTCAATACATAATAATTTATTAGTTTAGCTTAATATATTGTATATATTTTTCCTATGTAGGCTTGAGAAAAAATTATTTATAATTTTTATTTTTTTATATTTTATGTAGACAGGTAATGTTTGAAATTTCATATAATTTTTTTTTTTTTATTTATTTTTTTGCGATTTTTAGGTTCAAAGAGCTCTAGATTTGTGCCTCCAGCTCAAAAGAGCAAGATACATACATCCCAAAGGTACATCACACCCGCCAAAAGTACCTTCTTAAGACGGCATACCGCCGATCGTTTTTGGATTGTCTTGGAATCCCTAACCCCAGAGGAACTCTAAATAGGACCACTCTTTAATGGCCGCATTGCAGCAAAAAACTTATCTCATACATGTTGTCATAGACTGGACTGACGTTTATAGCCCTATCTTTCAGGTAAATTGGGATTTAGTGCGCAAAAGGCTGATGGGAGTATTCTGGAAAGTTCTAAAGGAGAACCCCATACCCCCTCCCCAATGCGATGATGCTGGATGGTATTGTAGCTGTGACAAGCTAATGGCTTACTCAAACGAGCGATCGGCCCTGCTCCTGAAGCAAGCGGTCGCTCTTTTGGAAGGCCTATGGGAATGTGCTAGGCTAGTCTCAATTAACGAGATTCCATGTCGACCTAGACCCATGGTCCGCGTACCGGATGAACCATCCAAACCAGAGCAGATTCTGGAACTTATTCGGTTCGGTATCCATGAGATCACCACAAACAATAGGAAGGTGACCATAGTATCCGAATCCGACGGAGCATCCAGGATGATAGTCATCGTCATGAAGAAGGAGTCCCTGTCGCCCCTTCAAGAGAAAAGAGGAAAGATATAATACGGTTTCGAGTCTATCTTTCTACAGGTCTATCGAGGAGACGATCGAGACAGATCGATTGAGGACGATGACGGAAGAATTTTAGTGTGAGGAGAGTTCTAGATTTCTCGCTCAGAAAAACACCCAGTCAAACTCTGAGGTTTACGAAGAAGCCCTCTTGGACTCGGACCAAGGCGACGTCAATGTCACAATCATCCCCATAACTGACAATGATAAGTTAATATATATATATATATATATATATATATATCAATATATAAATATATATATACATATATACATATATACATATATATATATATATATATATATATATATATATATATATAGGACAAAAAAAAATGTTTTTTTCCTACCAATGTAATTTTTTAAAATTTACACAAAATATTATTACAATGGATCGATATGTTTGTAGTAATAATAAAAGTAATAATAAATAGAATATTAATATAAATATTAATAGAATATTTATAAATGCAATATAATAAATACAATATAGTGAAATAATCATCAATTAAATTTTAAATTTTCCACGTATTAAATATAAATAATAAGATTAAACAATATGATTACAATGCTGATGAAAAAAGTATGCGAACGATTATTTATTTTTATGGTATAAAACGTCATTTTCACACACAATACAATATACAGTATGTCAAGAAATTGTTTTTGCATTGAAAGAAAACATGATTTTTTTCATAGTTTGGCTTATATATATATATATATATATATATATATAATTTTCAGCTCATGTAATATTTGTTAATACGAGTATGTTAACTAATATATTTATTAATATATAGCATAAAGAAAAATACCATAAAAAATTTTAACTATTAAAAACAAAGCATTTTACATTTAAGAAACGGCTGAAGAAGATAACAAAATTTTGGGATTTAAAATTTAATATGGCAACAGATGACATGTGTATCTGCTTGGGGATACTTTTTTCATCGAAAAAATTAATGAACTAATGTCATAGTAAATTGGAGTTTTAAATTATAAATATGTACATTATGATTATAAAATAAGCTCACTTTCCGTATTATGATCCGAGTTTTTGCATTCTGTATTTAATTATTTTACAATATATATAATATTATGATCCAGATTTATAAAATTATGCTCTGATTTTTTTATATCATGGTTCATGAATTATTTACTATAAAAAAATTTATAACATATTCAAAATTACTCATAGCATGTTTGGTATTAATCTTGATGTGATCAGTCATTATTTGTTCATTAATTAATTTTATTTATATATATTTTGCAGAATAATACAACGAGTTTTTTTTTTATCAAATAATATTAGTTAATCAATATCTTATACTGCTTGAATGACTTCAAATATAACAAAACCTGTCTACTTATATTTTTTATATATAAACTAAATTAGAGCTATAATGAGGTTAGAGAATAAATATTAAAAACAAAATATGTTAAAAAACAGACAAATGTATTTTTCAACCACATATTGTTATGGAAATAATAACATTAATATGGTTTAAAATCAAGATATGCTTTAAGGAAAAGAAAAAAGATTGACAATATGTAATGGTTATAGAAATAATAATATTTTTTTATATAATTAAAATTTTGTTTTTGGTAAAAATATTCAATGAGAACACAATATTGTTTTAATGACAATACGGTAACCTTTTTTTCTGCATGTAAACTCAGATTTATTACCACTTTTCATTGTTGCACACCTATACTATTTTATAAAAACACCGAATTTTCAACTATGTTTGTATATGTCTGTATTTAAGAATATCTTCCAAATATCATACATTCATATATAAGGGCTTTTTTTTTTGTACTTTCGCATTTGCAATTATAAGGATTTTTTTGCTAAAACCTGCTAAAGAAATATACATAAAACGAAATGTAAGAAAACAATTTTGCAACGTTATGTTGGATATACTGGCCAAATTTCAACTTTGAACGATGACTGGAACAGGAAATCTCAAAAAAAAAAAAAAGAAAAAATATCATTGTTATACAATATACATATGTACATCAAACGATAACTAAATAAAAATAAATAAGCCGAAATTTCGTAAATTTTCCAAAATGGTTCATATGAATGAAAAAAAAAAAAAACATTTTACTAAAATTTGTTAATAATGTTTTATTTTTTATTTCTACATAATTATTTCATTAAAATGGCGTTTTTTAAAAATTACAAAATATGGTTATATTAATTTTTCTTTAGCTATTGTTTGAAGTGTATATAATAGGCTGCTCCAAAAAAGTCGACTTTCGAATTTCGACTGCATCTCTCCTTAGGATTATTCTTTTTTATGTAAAAATATAGTGTGCAAAATATTAGAGCGATTGGATATCGCTAATTCGTGCCGCATCGACTCTGAAATTTGTAGGGTGTAATTATATGGAAAAATTTTAACTTTTCCGCAGTTTTTTTTTTTTAATTTGCTATTATCGACTCTTTTTTGCTATTTAGTGTAAAGGAATAGCAATCTAGACATAATTATCTATCAAACAGGATAAAAAGTTAAAACCGGTTAGAAACTCTTAAATTTATTAGAATTTCCCGAAACCATTTACATGGTTTCGAATATTTGTGTAAGCAACGTACAGACAAATTCTTACTTTTTTAGAAACGTTGAAATAAAATGCTATTTTAAGTCAATTTCGAACCATAATAAAAAAAGTTTTGAATATAATCCCCTTTTTGTGCTTTACTAAAAAACGTTGATTTTTATTATAGGTGTTTCAAATCACCAATTCAAATTTTTTCAAAATTTTATTAAACAAATTAAAAAAAGAAAAAAGAATGGGAAAATGCTATACTGTTTTATAGTACACTTATGGGTACATTAGATTTGATTTTTTTGGATTTCGGCAAAAAGGAATCTTTTGGTGATTTTTTTTCACACTATACTTTTACGTAAAAAGAATAATCCTAGGGGGAGTTACGATCGAAATTTAAAATGCGTCTTTTTTTGGAGAAATCTAATACATAAAAATATTGGTGGAAAAAAACTAGGATTTGTCCTAGGATGTATATGGCCAAGAAGCGTCCTATTAGAGTCGTCGTAAGATGACAAGATGCTGCATATGAAGTCCACTTTCATAATTTTAGTTACGTTTAAATGTAGCTCGCCCACACAATTTTTCATTTCGTGTTCTCTTATCCTATTAAAAAGACTTAAATTTAAAAAAAATAATATTTTTGTGTGGAGTGGGCTTTAATAAAAATTGACATAAAAAAATTAGTTTTTTGCAAAAAATTTAACATGACTAGAAAACGAAGACTCTTCTTCACATAACAGCATAATTAGTATATATTTTATTTGTCCGTTTAAGTGGTATCAAAGTTAAGAATATTTTTTAGCATTTTTGTTTCTTTTGTTTTTTTTTTTTTTTTTTATTTAACATCTTTATTATAACGTTTTATTAATTAGCAAAATCTTATCATAGGACTATTCAATGAATTTGAAAAAAATTATTGCACTTTGAAAGAGAAGAAAATTATTTTGTCCTCTGTTGTCCTCTTGACGAACATATGTATGTAACATCTTCTGAGTCTAATAATTTTGATATTAAATTAAATTTTCTTAACAAAAAAAAAAAAAAAATATGTCGTTGTGTATTTTCTTTGAATTAAAAAATTTGACTAACTTTATTTTTAAAAATCTTAGTTTTAAATATAAAATTGAACAATTTACAAAAAATGCTTATTGGTAATTCTTATGAACTACTCGTATTAAGAAATCAACAAAAGTTTATGGTTTTACTTTATTAGTTGGTCAATAATTCTTAAGAAGTTCATATTTCCAAATTATTGTTATTGCTTGGCCACCCATGTTGTGAACAAATTTGTATGTTAACAATTTTTCTATTTTTTTTTTAATGGGAAACAATTAAACGAATGTACGTTTGTTTACTTTTTAAATATGAACTTTTGTTTTGCTTTTATTTTCATCAATGTTTAAAAGGTTTCAAAAATATTAAAGATTTTTTTTGTTGTAATCATTTAATTTATTTATAATGTATATGTTTGAATGTAAGTATTTAAAGAAAATTACAAAGAAAGTCTTTTTTATAAAAATGTAGTGTAATGTGATTATTTTATTAGGGGTTACTATAACTCCCTCTTCGTTAGAGTGAGGCTCCGATGAAAAAACAATGTAAGTTTTTGTTCTAAGTGTTCTAACATAAATTACAATGAAAATAGCAATTAAAATGATAGAAATTCCTATATTACTGCTTGTATAAATTAAAGTGATTTTTAAAAGTTTATGTTTAACAATTTTTATAGTTTTGTTAAAATATATTTCTTTATATTTCTAATTTCTAAAATGAAGATTCCTTTTAAATTTATTTTATAGTTTTCATAAAATCTTAGTTTTGTTTTAACAATGCAGTTTTCGAACTTAAATAGATAAGTCTTAAAATTATCCAATTTGAATGAGTTTTTACAATTAGTTTTAGTTTTAACTTGATAATACTTAAATATAAGTAAACCAGGGTAAATTTCTTTTTCTTCTTCAACTTTTGTTATATCAGTCTTTAAGTGACCGCGATCGCAATCAGATGTATTTAGTGTCATTCTTTTGAAAACAAAAAGTGAATCCCAATCACAAATATTCTGGAAAACAAAAAAAAAAAAAAAAAAAAAAAAAAAAAACAAAAAAAAAACTGTTAAATATCAAAAACTTATATTTTTTTTTTAACATACAAAATTTGTTAAACCGAAATTTAACAATAAAAGTTTTACTCAAATCCAATGTTTATAAAAACAAAATATTTGAGACAACAATAACTTAATATAAATAAATTAAAACAACCAAACAAAATATTTCTTAACAACAACATTGAACACACAAGCAGTGTGTAAATCACAAGTGCATATTAAAAACAATCATTTTTAAATCTATGCATTACAACAAAAATATCACATTACCAGTATGAATACTGGTGAGGTAAACCTTAGTGAAGATAGCAGTGGCGATGATAATGATTCAATTTGGCAAAGTGTACCAACAAAACGCAAACAGCTTGAATCTCCAAAACTACAACAACAAAAAAGAAGGAATTTGTTCTGTGAACCAAGCACTTCAGCAAATAACAAATATGCAGCTCTTAGCATTGATGACGATGAATGTGAAACCAATGAATCTACACCAAAGCCTCCACCAATTTATTTACCAAATGTTCAAAACATCAGTATTATGTTAAAAAAATTTAGTTCTTTAATAACATCTAAAGAATTTAATTATAAATCTTTAAAGGAAGGTCAGGTACGCTTAATGATTAAATCTGTAGATTCTTATCGAAAAATTATTAAGTATTTAGAAGAGTCAAAAATTAGTTTTCATACTTATCAATTAAAGCAAGAAAAGGCGTATAGAATTGTAGTTAAAGGTCTTCACCATTCAACACCAATCGAGGACATAAAGGCTGAACTACTGTTACTAGGTCATCAAGTCAGAAACGTAACTAATATTAAAAGCCGTGTAACTAAAGAACCTTTATCTATGTTTTTCGTAGATTTAGACCCTAACCCAAATAACAAAAGTGTATATGATATTAAACATATAAACAATGCCTTGGTTAAAATTGAACCACCTTTAAGAAATAACGATTTAGTGCAATGTCATCGGTGCCAACAATTTGGACATACCAAATCATATTGTAAAAAACCATATAGGTGTGTTAAATGTGGTATGGATCACGCCACATCTGAATGCACTAAACCCATTGAAACTCCACCTCGTTGTGTTCATTGTTTAAATAACCATACAGCTAATTATAAAGGATGTAGAGTGTACCAAGATCTTATTTCAAAAAGACCTCAAAGACAAACTCGTTTCATGTCATCTCAAAGACCCAATCAATTCAATATAAATTCAGCAGAATATCCAAATTTAAATAGTAATACGAATAATCCACATAACAATCGCTATTATCCATCCTACTCCGAAGCTGTTAAATGCCCTGATGCGAACTATATATCTCGTTTGGAGAAATTAGAAAACATGATGGAAAATCTCATGAACATGATGTCAATGATTATGACCAAATTATGCAAATAAATTTTAGGATAGGAATATGGAATGCCAACGGGCTTTCTAATCATAAAAACGAAACTGAAGTTTTTCTTAAAACCAACCACATAGATATATTTTTAATATCTGAAACCCACTTTACGCCCAAGAATTATTTTAAAATATATGGATTCGACACCATAAATGCTTTTCATCCGGGTAATAGAGCTCATGGGGGAGCTGCTATTCTAATAAAAACAAATATAAATTATGAAATTTTGGACCCCTTTGAAGAACCTTATTTACAAGCAGCTGGTGTTAAAGTCAAGTGCAATAATTATGACCTAAATATTTTTTCAATATATTGTCCACCTAGACACAGTATTAAATGTCAGCAATACGATGATTTCTTTAGTAGAATCGGCCCGAAATTCATTGTTGGTGGCGACTTTAATGCGAAACATCCATGGTGGGGTTCACGTTTAGCCAACCCAAAAGGAAAGGAACTATATAAATGTATTTTAAAGAATAATTATTCAACACTTTCTACAGGAAAACCCACATATTGGCCAAGCGACCCTACTAAAATACCAGATCTTTTAGATTTCGTTATTTTTAATGGTATTTCTAGATCTCTTTTAGATATTGTAGACAGCAATGAACTAAGTTCGGATCACACTCCAATTATCGCTTATTTTAATAATCATGTTGAACTTGAGGCAGCAAATCAAAATCTATTTACCAACAAAACTGATATTCTTCAGTTTGCGAATTACATTGAAAACAATATTAATTTGAATATACCAATTAAAAACTGGTATGAATTGGAGGATGCTGTTGAATCTTTTTCTAGTCTCCTATGTCAAGCGGCTTTTGTATCCACACCAGTAACTACCCCTCAAAACGGAAATATTGTAAGAATATCTGGAGAAATCAGAAATCTCATATTGAATAAACGATACTTACGAAGAATATACCAAAGAAATAGAAATCCCTTAAATAAAAATAATTTAAACAATGCGTCAAATCATTTAAAAAGGCGGTTAAAAGAAATTAAAAATGAATCTGTTAAAGATTTCTTGAACAACTTAGGTCCAAATCGAAATGATGACTACAATCTGTGGAAGGCGACAAAATACCTCAAACATCCAACAAAAAAACATATTCCTATTAAAGATGCTAACGGAACCTGGTGTAAATCAGACCAATCCAAAGCAAATGCATTTAAAAATCACTTGGAAGAAGTTTTTCATCCATTTAATCTAAATCAACAAGTACAAAAGATTGAAATCGAAAATTTCCTTGACGTTGCGTGCCAAATGAGTTTTCCAATAAAACACGTTACATTGTCAGAAGTTCAGAAAATGGTTATAAAACTTAACAATAAAAAAAGTCCTGGTTATGACAGCATTTGTTCCAAAATGATTAAGTCCTTACCTAGAAAAGGTATGATCTTTCTAACCACATTATTTAATTCTATTTTAAGATTGAATCACTTTCCGTCTCAATGGAAGTACGCAGAAATTGTTATGATTCCAAAACCAAATAAACAGGAACACTTAATTAGTTCTTATAGACCAATAAGTTTACTGCCAATAATTTCAAAATTGTTTGAAAAAATATTACTGAAAAGAATGTTGCCTATATTAGAAATGCAAAACGTAATACCAGAACATCAATTTGGGTTTAGGCATAAACACGGTACACCCGAACAGTGTCACCGAATTATTGATGAAATTTCTAACGCTTTAGAACGTAAACGTTACTGCTCTGCTGTATTTATAGATATACAGCAGGCCTTCGATAGAGTTTGGCATTCAGGACTTCTATATAAACTGAAAAAAATCCTTCCGGCTCCTTTTTATATTCTTTTGAAATCGTATATACACGAGAGAAAATTTTATGTTAAAGTAAATAATCAAAAATCAGCATTTGGTTTAATTCACTCTGGTGTTCCACAAGGAAGTGTTTTGGGACCAGTTTTATATACTATTTTCACATCGGATATGCCTGTAACAAACGATCTCACCATTGCAACATATGCAGATGATACTGCTATAATGGCTTCCAATGATTCTCCCTCTGAAGCTTCTAATATATTACAAATTGGACTAAATGTGATACAAGAATGGCTAAACAAATGGAACATAAAAGTGAACACAGATAAATCAGTTCATATAACCTTTACATTGAGGAGAAACAATTGTTCCCCTATATCTCTAAACGGAATAAATCTTCCACATTCAACTAATGTAAAATATCTAGGACTTTGTCTAGATAGAAGATTAACGTGGAGAGAGCACATCAAAATGAAACGGAAACAACTAAACATTAAGACAAAAAAGTTGTACTGGCTTTTAGGACCAAAATCTTCACTTACATTAGAAAATAAAGTTATATTATATAAAACTATAATTAAACCAGTTTGGACTTACGGTATACAGCTTTGGGGAACAGCTAGTAACTCAAATATTGAAATTTTGCAAAGATACCAGTCCAAAACTTTGAGATTAGTTACTAATGCTCCCTGGTTTATAAACAATGAAAATATACACCGCGATCTTGGTATACCTACAATTAAGGCCGAAATAAATAAATTCAGTAACAGATATCTCCATAGACTAAGTAATCACTCAAATATTTTAGCTATTAACCTTCTGAATGATAGTGATGAAATAAAAAGACTAAAAAGATATCATGTACTTGACCTTCCTTTCAGAAAATAGAATAGAAAATATATTTATTGCGATTCCTATACTAGTTAATTTAAGTTAACATATTTAAATTGTAATTTTTTTAGTTCATTGGAACTTAAAAACCTAAGTTATTTTGTAATTTTTGAACAAAATTTGCTTAATGTTTCTCTGGGAAATAGATCGCAAATAAAATAAAAAAAAAAAAAAAAAAAAAAAAAAAAAAACTTTTGTTATATTTATATTACATTTAGTTTCGAGATTTTGTACAATATCTGTTAAATAATAATCGTTTTTCCTTTCTACGTTTTTGTATTCTAAGGTGTTTGATTTATATATTTAATTTTTGTAGATAAGAACAGTGTTTTGGTTTAATATTAAAGTGTTATTTTCATAATTAGTGAAGCGGTTCTAATGTTACTTCAGAAAATGATTCATTTAGAAATCTTGTCACACTCAATGTTAATACTACGAAATTTTCTCTGTACGATAAGGACACTTTTGTCTGAAGATAACATTCTATTCCACCTATGAAATTAAATCCATCTTTCGTCAGTATGTCCCATGGAACTATTCCTAATTTGGAATTGAAAATAACAAGTACAATTTCATTTACGTGGTCCATCAATAGGTCTTCGTCGTTATTTATTTGAAAAATATTTTGAAGAAAAATGGTTTCGTCTTCTAAGTCGAGAACTTTATTTTGTACATCTGTCTTGAATTCTTGTTGGTTATTTACGTGGTTTGCAATATTTGATATTTTGTCTGACAAGTGCGTAGGTATGAAATTTCCTCTAAAGCTGTCATTGTGTCTCTGTTACTTTTCTCAAGTTTTTTTTTTTTTTAATTTTGTTGAATATTTCCTTGTCGTCGCCGCTGTTAATTGTGCACAGTGAAGGCGGTCTTCTATTGGAAGAAATCCTTTCACTAAATTTAGCGTGGTAAAATACTAGAATCTTTCAAGTTTAACAAGGATTTCATCAATATTGGAAATTGGATACCTATCTATGATTACTCCATTAAGTTTCTGATAGTTGATGACAAGTCTCCATTTAGTTTTTCCGCTTGTATCGACTTTCTTCGCAACGATTCAAATAGGTGCGAAATAAGGAGAATTACTATGTCTGATAATTTTATTATTAAGCATTTCTTGAATTTGTTTTTGAACTTCATTCTTATGGTTTGGTATGTGAATATATTGTGAGTATATTGTCAGAGGTTCTGATTTCGTGTTTTACGACAGAGGTAAAAGTATATATATATATATATCTATATATCTATATATATATATATATATATATATATATATATATATATATATATATATATATATATATCTATAAATATATATATATATATATATATATATATATATAAATATATTTATATATAAAATAATACTGCTTCAATATTTGTTATGTTAAAAAAATATTCTTTATTGGATATCTTGTTGCTACTATCTTTCGTAGTCAATACACAACAAAAAGTAAAAAAAAAAACACTTTCACAAAGTTCAAAAAATAATAAAAAGTTTAGCGTTAATATGATCTTTCATATTACGCGCACAAAAAGTTCGAAGTTTTGTAAAAAATACGTATACAAAGGTTTTCGTTCATTCCTTGTTTTTCTTTTTTTACGCTATTTTAAATGGTATCGCATTAAGAACCGCATTAATACGTAAAATTTCTTCTTTTATGTTGGACAGGACTTGCGATATCCTAACGACTGCACGAATTTTGTTTTTAAATTAAATTTTCTTTAAAGGAAAAAAATGCTTCGTTGTGTGTTTTGTTTGAATCAAAAAATGTAACTAACTTCATTTTTAAAAAATCTTAGTTTTAGATATAAAATTGAACAATTTACAAAAAAATGCTTATTGGTAATTCTTATGTCCTGTTAAGAGATTAATTGTTTACAAAAGAAAGTTTATGGTTTTATGTTATTAGTTGGGCAATAATTCTGAAGAAGTGTATTTTTTGTTAATGCATGGTCACGCAAAATATATTGGAAATGCAGGTAAACATCTCGGAAAAGAACAATTGAAATATTACAAGTGTTTTATGCATGCATGTTTGTGCACAGTGTTGTGAACAAATATGCATATTAATAATTACACCCTACACTACCATAGGTAGTTGGGGTATTACGCGTTTGTGCTGATATTTGTAACGCACAGAAAAAATCATCAAACACTCACCTTAAAGTATATCAATCGACTCAGAATCACATTTTGAGTCGATCTAACGATGTCCGTCCGTCTGTCTGGCTGTCCATGTAAACATGTAAACCTTGTGCACAAAGTACAGGTCGCAATTTTGGATATAATTCAATGAAATTTGGCACAGATGTCCTCCCGGAATAGGGGTTTAACGATCACAAATTCCCTAAATATAACAATATTTTAATGAAATTCGACGCAAGGAAGTTTTGTGCCAAATTTCATGAAGATCGGTCCATAATTGACCATAGATCCTATATAAAATCAAGTTTATATTCGACACAAATAAGTTTTATATGTGTAAGTGGAAATCACAGTGACAAATTTTATGAGGATCGCTTCATAATTTACCATAGCCCAGTTTCGGGAATCACCCTAAAGTGCATAATTTCATATAAATATTAGTAATTACGTAATATTCTATACTCGTATATTTTATTTTACACTTTGTAAAAATATCGGATTACAATTTTCCACATGTCTAGTATAAGGCCCCTCCACGAATTTTGATGGACACTCAGCATGGGGTATCATGCCACTATACCACTATATCTTTTTTACTTGTTTTTCTATTTTTTTTAATGGGAAACAAAAGAAAATGTGTACGTAAATATATTTATGCACATATTTAAGTATGTAAGTTTGTTTACATTCTAAGTATGAACGTTTGTTGTAGACAATGTTTAAAATGTTTCAAAAATATTAAATTTCTTTTTTTGTAATCATTTAATTTATTTATAATTTATTTCATATGTTTGAATGTAAGTATTTAAATAAAATTATAATGAAAACCTTCTGTATAAAAATGTAGTGTTATATGATTATTTTATTGGGGGTTACTATAACTTCTAAGCGCATTGAAATATTTTATCTCTTTTTGCCCCAAGGAAGTATACAATTATGTTTATATTCACCTACAAAAAATGATGGGGGTATATTGGGTTTGTTGTTCCATATATAATATAATCATATAAGTCCCCATAAAGTATATATGTTCCGGGTCCTCGTGAAAATCTAAGACAATCTATCGACGCCCTTCTGTCTGTCTGTTGAAAGCAGGATACGGCTCGGGGCGGACATCCTAGAGGAAGAAATTTGGCTCAAAAATTTGCCTTACATGAAATCTGTTTTGTATTGAATTGTATTGTTCATCGTAACTCCAGTTTATACTTTTCGGACGAAATTTTGCACAAATAGTTCGAGAAGCAATCTAAACTCCCACTTTGACGCCCACCTTCCGTACAAGCTACAGATGTTGGGAATATAGATTCGGCCAAGCTGAATATAACAATCTTGCTTGTTATGACACTCTGTTTAACAATATGAAATTTGTTTACTGTTTTTTTTTTTTTATAAATTTTTCCAATTTGTTTACATAATATTATCATGATTGCAGTATTAATATGAATTTTATGAATATTATTGTGACTCTCGAATGGCCTTCGACTATTGTGAAAGTGATTTTCAGAAGTAATCTTTCTGGTATACTATGGACCGATATTCGTGAAAATTGGCGCACTTACTTATGTTTATAAAAAACTTTTTTTTTTAATTTTATTTAAACCATCATTAATTTAAGACATTTGTGACCTGGCGATAGGGGAAATAATAGACCTATCCTAAAAAATTTTCTATCGACTTTGTCGCAAATTTTATTATGATATTTTAAAAGTTTCTACCTATATCTCTGCAAGGTCTATATGGACAGACAATAAGACTGCTATCTAGGCTCAGATAATGATGTTAAGTCAAACGGTATATTTGGAGGTAAGTGTTAGGCCAATATAATTAAGCATTATAAGCAGCGTTTCCGTTTGGCATTTAATTTAGTTGCCAAAAACAACTTTTCCAACCACCTGGTTGTTTTAGTTCTTTTTTTAAATGGAACTAAGTGGCGACTTTTTAAGAATATGTGTTAAATGAGGAGAAATTAGGTTGTTTAAAATATCTCGACCCACTATATTTTAGTTCCAATGAAGAAATTAATTAGTTGGAGATTGATTCACAATTTAGTGATGTAAAAAACCCCAAAGAATTTTTAAATGAAGTGAAACTCTTAAAAACTAAAGCTAATGATAAAGTTTTTAAAAATCTATTTAAAACATCAAACGCTGAATATGATTTGATGAATTTATATTTTAATTTATATTTTTAATTTGGCACATAGCAGTGCCTGGCGGAAGTTCTTTTTTATAAATTGTCACTATTGAAAAATAAATTGCCCAACAGACTAAATGGCAACTTTTGAATCCATGCTTTAAGTCCTAAATTTGTTAGAAGGTGTTTTGAAGGACTGGAGTCGGAGTGAAGACCTCGTACAATAGTACAGAATTTTAGTTAATAAAAAGAGAATTTAATATTAACTTTTTATAAATAATTATTTATTTTTGCACTAATAAAAATTATTGTAAATAAATTATTTTCTTATTGATAAAATTCAATGCAGTAGATTTTCTTAAAATACAATATTTTTTGTTTTAGTCAAATAAACAAATTTTAAAGATCCCCTTTTGACAATTTTTTTAAATCCTCTGCTGGGCACTTTTTATAAATTATCAACAGTATAAATATCACCACAAACGCATTTGTGCCGCAACAGCTTATGGTGTAGTAAGTTCTAAAAATTTCCATTCATACAGTATAAAATATTTTCGTTTCAACAAATTTGTCCTAAGCGCAAGCTTATTTTTCTTAATTTGATGTCTAAAAAACTTCCTCTTTTTAATAATCCAAAACTTTTATGCTAAAACTTGCTGGCTTGGGTAATGCCAAGTTTTTTTCAGGGCTGATTTAGTGTGCAATGCGGACATGGATAGCAAATAATAGAATATGATTTAGAAATTCCAGTAAAATTTTTCAACTTTTCTATTTTTTGTAATTTCAAAAATGTCCTTCAAATATTTTATCCTTTTCCTTAAACATCCTTCAGATTTTCTAACAAATATTTCTCAAATTGTATTAATTTTAAAAACATAATAATGAAATTTGTTCTGTCTGTATTTCACAGTGAGAGATTTTATATGAAAAAAGAAAACTTTTTTTATCATTGAATGTGATGAAAAAGCTGATTGTACATAAATAAAAATTATAACAAGATCTGACATTTCATATATAGCAACTGTATAATGACGCTGCAAAATGAGATACCTTTTACGCTTTGAAAAACGCAATAAGAATTGATAATTTTTAATCTTCGAAACTTCATAACATTTTATTGGAATCGAATTTTCCCATAAATTTTTATTGTAGCTTTAATTTGGATCCTGTTAAGACATATGACAAAAAAATACTAAGATCCTTTTTTTAAAAAACTATATTGAATTTAGAGCTACTTACGAAAAGTTAGCTGTGAATCAATTGCTTTTTTAAAGTGCAACTTTTGTAATTTGTCCGCATTTAGAACCGCATTACTTTTAAATTATATTTGGATATAAAGATTAAAGGTTTTAAAAAATTCAGTTGCTCAGCTTCTTCCTCTTCTTCATCTTTTTTTACAACAACAAATGAACGACCCAATTGACTACTATGTATAAAACATATTTTATACCTAAATCAGTAATATCAAAGTTAGAATTTTCGCAAAATCTCATAATGTGTGTTTAAAAAAATTTTGCTTTCTAAATATATGTTACAATTTGAAATATTATTTAATCTTTTTCGCAGCCGTTTTTGTAGACTTAAGGTCGAATCCTGTTGAAAATGGTTCAAATCGGTCCATTATTTTATATAGCCCCCATACAAATGTTTACCGGAAAAATACTTTAGTGATCATCTTTTTGCAAGCTTTGAGAATATAAAAATTTTGCATGACACAGCCGTGTAGGCAATGGAATACTATTAAGAAATATGATATTACATTGAATGAAATTCTTTCAATATGAGGAAAAAATTTAGTTTATTTGAATAATATTTTTTTCAGTTTGACTAAAAATTTGTGAAACTAATTTTGTCGTCAATTTGACTAATATATAAAAAATTAACTAAAATTTCTATTGAATTAAAACAACATTTAATGTGAATTTATTTTAAAGAAAAGCATAAACAACAGTGAGGTCATTAATAAGGATCGGTCCATATATAGTATGACCAGAGCTTCCATTAAGAACCCCTCTCAGAAATTATTTTAACTCCATACTATATAGATCAAACCGTTTTTAAAAGTTTTTTTTATTTTTTCTTTTTTTGAAAATTTTCGATCGATTGTTTTTTAAATGTTACAATAGTTTTTCAAATATCAAATAAACCAGGTTTTTGCATGGAATATTCGGTTTTATTATTTTTAACATTCTCCAGTTTATAATTGCATCTTAATAGTTTTAAAATTACAAAAAATTTTTGTCTTAATTCATTAAAACACATAGGTAGAATTACTAATAGATTTTAATCAATAATTTTTCTTTCATATTGATTCCACAATATTAAAAGAAAATCAAAAATATTTGTGTCCTTATCTAACAAACATTTCGTATGTTAAAAATGGAAGAGGGAAAATAATATAAGAAATCTTATGGTTAAAATAATTGGAGGGTAATGAAGTCTGTATGCAAAAACAAATTATTAAATTAACTAATAGAATAAGCAGTAAGAAATATATTTAAATAAATTATTTTTAGGTATACAAAGAATAATAAAGATCTTAGAATAAAAAAACGAAATATTTATTTATGCTAAATTTCATTAAAGTCTTTAAACTTGAGACCTGCTCTTTGCCCGGACATCTTTAAATCAGTGATTCTGTGTAGAAATGAATACTTTTAAGTGCAGTTCCGAAAATTTTTCTATCTGTTACAAATATTAACATAAATGCATAATAACTGAACCACCTATGATGGCGTATGATGTTAAAATTTATTTTGGACTTGGAATTTCACTTATCTGACAAAAATAAATGATCCAAATTATATGGATAGTCCGTAATACTCTGTGTTGGAAACACAGAAAAAATTAAATTTCGTATTAAATTTCAATCGGTTCTATCACAAAATTTGTAAAACCAAATATTCAAATTCATAAATGTTTTATTTTGTTTCTTTAAGTGAAACTGTTCTTTCATTCGGTTTAAATCTTATTTTGGTTTTAAAAAATATTTAAAATAATGTGCTAAAAATCATGATTTGTCAATTGAAGAGAATTTTTATCATAGTAAATTAATAGGTTAACACTTTAACTACTGCAATTTTTCTTTAAAGAAAATAATAGTAAAAGAAGTAGTGCATTTTTAATTTCACTACAAATTTATTTATTTATTTAATAGCTAATAAAATTACAATTTCTTACAGGATAGCATACATGTTATTCTTAAAGCTATTTACAATAAAATATTTTTCGTAGTCATTTAATAATAGTCTTATTATTTATCTAAGTTAGAAATAATCATCTTAATGCAGATTGGATTTACTGAGAAATCAATATATGGATAAAAGCTGTTCAATTGATTGAATATATGTCTCATGGGATCAAAGTTGGCATAACTGGTTTAAAAATATTTGATTTCTAAAGAAATATAATTCCTAGTTGGGCGATTTAAACAGGAACTCAGAATTAATTGGACCGTTTACTAAACTAATAACAATTGAAATATTCTTATATTTTCTCCTACTTTCAAGAGTAGAAAGATTACAGCTTATTGTGTAATCGACTTTCATATGATGGTAAATTAATACGACGACAAAATAAGAGAAATTTTTTCTGGACCGATTCAATTTCCATTATATGAAAAACGTATTGAGGATCCCAGGCCAGGGTTGGTCTTTGAAACGTAAGTATCATTAAATTCTCTTCCCCAATGCTAGAACTCATTTACCTTTGTTGATATTCATTTACTGTGTATCTACAGAATACTGGACTTCTTCTATAGAAAATAATGTATTTACACTTTATTAAATTCAGATCCATTAGATTCATCATACCCCAATTATAAAGACTGCCAAGATCTGACTGGATGTGGAGCAACTTTTCATTAACTTTACAAGGTTTTCGATGGGCATTCTCTAAATAATACACATTGGTATCTATCTTTAAGATATCTGGTAATCTATTTAAGGAAAACAGGAGAAAATCCGAGTTTATCAAATTTGAGCAACAGGAGATTTACTTTATCGAAAGCTTTACTGAAATCTGTATATATTGTGTCTGTCTGTAAACAGGAATCAAATGCAGTTATAACTGAGATTTTGAACTCCAAAAGGATAGTTGTAGTGGAACATCCTTTTCTAAATCCATGCTGAAATGGGGAAAGATAACAAACAATTTGATGCCACAGGACTTCAGTAATTATCGTTTCGAAAAGTTTTGGAATAACAATTAATTTAGCGATATCTCTATAATTGAAAATGTTGGATGTGCTTCTGGATTTAAACAAATGTTTAATGTAAAATTTTCTCCATACTTCAGGAAATTAACCACTAAATATTGACATATTGAATAAGTAGGTTATTAGAGATATAAGAGAATGTAAACATTTTATAAGAAAACAACTTGGAACACCGTCAGGTTCACATTTATCAGAAAATTTTAGATTCTGTACAGCTGTCATTACCATCGATTTATGTACTATTGGACAATTTATTATTGTTGAATTAGGACTTGGATATGGACAATTTGGCAGTTGATGTAATTATTTATCAGAAATCAGCTAGCATATCGCAAATATCTGCATTGTTTGAGGATTCTTTATCCCCAAATTTCATCTTGGACTTCTTGGACCAGAGACTTGACGCTTAGAATTTACAAACTGGAAAGAATATTTTGAATTATTTTTAAAGTTTCTTGTCACCTTAAAGAGATAGTTATTGTAACATTGGATATATCCTGAATTATAAAGATTTAATATTTCATAATATAAACCAGACTTTTTGTATTTTCTATGTTCTTTTTGCAGTCTATGTGCAATTCTTTTTCTCAAAACTGGAATTGTTTTCTTAAGACATTTAAATAAGCCATCATAGAATTTATTCAAAATGATGTCAATATTGCAAGTGCATACTTTATTGTAAGGAATATATTCAAACCAATTTCCAGTAATCAGCCTTGATAAAATCAAAAACCATCTCATCATTTATATTTATCGTAATGATAGTTTTGTTTCGAGGTATATGATTATTTCAAGAGTGGGGTGACAAGCATCTTTAGTTGTTAGTAATTGATTAACAAGCATCTTTAGTTGTTAGTAATTAATTAATCAAATGGCACTTGCCTTTTTTTTCTTATCTTATTTGAAATATTTTTACATCTACTTAAAGCTATCTATAAGACCTATGAAAAGTCCAGTTTTTTTTAAATATACATCCCAATATTTTCATACGATTTTGAAATTTTTTTCCAGAAAACAAAATCAAATCTTGAATAAAACCAATTTGAAGTCGATATCTTTTTTGAGATTAAAAATATATGGCTTTGAAACTCAAAATTGGTGGTTTTTTTAGGTTTTTTTTTTAATCCCAAAGCTTTAGTGTACAAACTAAATGTACCGATGTATTCTAAAAAGTTTGTGAGCGTGATTCACCAGACTTTCAATAAATGTGGACATTATGAGTAAACTACAAAAACTTTCCATTATTGGAATTTTCGACGGGTTTTTGGGAATTGTTGAATTCCATTAAAAAAAAATTATAAAATTTACAATCACCGAATTTCGTTGAGATGATGTTACTAAGAAAGATTTTATTACAGATAAAATATTAATAATTTCTCCAAAAAAAAAAAAAAATAAATAAATAAAAAAATAAAACTTGTCTAGCTGATGTAATTCCTAATTATATCCAAGAAGATTGAAGTCAATATCTTTTATAGAAGTTTTATAGAACATATTGGTTAAAGTCAAAATATTTTAGATCGGATAAGAAAACAATTTTGGTAAGTATTTAAAAATTTTCTATATCGGAGGTAATTATTTTTACTTATTCTTGGCAGGAGTCGACCCATCTGCATGCTACCTAGTATTGAATCTTTCCTTTTCTATATATGAAGCATGCACGCGTATAAAGGCGTATTTTTCAAAATGCGTTTTTTTTATTTTTTTTATTTTCTCCTACTATTTTTTCTGGAATTGTAACTATTTTGAATAAATAGAGTACAATCCAGTATTAGAAATATACATAAAATTAAGAACAGGAAGAAGACATTTAAAATTTATGTCATATTTATTTAAGTAGAAGGACGTATATTTATCATATTAATATAAAAAGCTAATATAATAAAATGATTTTTTTTTTTTTGAAGCGATTTTGTTAATAATTTATGTAAATTTATTCGAAAGAATAAATAAAAATTATGTTGCCAGTCAAATGCGAGTATTTATATTTGTGGAGGGGTCTTCTATGGGATTTATGGCCAATTGTCAACAGGTTGTTATAATTATATATTATATATTTGATAGTGTAAACTATATTTTTATATAACATATTTATATGTAATAATATCGTATTATTACTATTTAACTTACTTTTATTATGCGCCTGTTTCCCGGCAGTAGGTTTTATATGCGAACTGTGGTCAGTTATGAACCGACTCTGATAAAAATTTACACTCGGTTTTCTACCTATATAAAACTTATTCGCGTCAAATGTTTTTGTTATTCTAGCAATTATATTGGACTTATGCATTTTAAAGTGATTTTAGGAAGGTGGAAGATGAAAGCCATGGTCAATTTTCTACCAATCTTCATGAAATTTGGCACACTGATTTATGCTTGGTCCGAATCTTAATGAAATCGTGATTAATACAAACCATTTATAAATAATCATTACTAAATACTATTGTTGTACAAAATTATATGGATATAGCAATACTTTGTATACAGATAGATGTTTAAATCTTACCAAATATTGAAATGAGCTAAGAAAACGATTAAGTTTTACGATTTTATGAAGTTTTTATCGTCCCTTGTAAATTTTTCTTTATGGTTTATACGCCCTTATACGCGTTTATGATTCATATATGAAAATTAATCTGTGTTTGTTTGCTTTTGATAAACTAAACTTCATTCTCTAAGCCCCGAAAGTAAAGTAGTCTAGTATATTTTTCGATCAGTGCAGGGAGAGTGGTACCCCCATACAAAGCAAATAATAATTATCGTATATCTAAGGAATTGTTATAGCGAACGTCTTAAGATTTTTTAAGAATAATTTCCTTATTAGGTTCCAAAATTAGGACGTAGATTGGGCGAATAGGTCTAGGGGGAGTCGATGTAAATCTTAATTATAGCATAACCAAAAGCTATGAAAGCC
Organism: Protocalliphora azurea; assembly: GCA_932274085.1. Classification (NCBI taxonomy): domain Eukaryota; kingdom Metazoa; phylum Arthropoda; class Insecta; order Diptera; family Calliphoridae; genus Protocalliphora; species Protocalliphora azurea. The sequence continues at coordinate 115,038,879 of OW026519.1, read as the reverse complement.
TTAAGATTTGGGGGAATAATTTTCTAATTAGCTCCAATACATTATAATACAGTGAAAGTTTTAAAATTTTATAGGATTAATTTTCTTTATATATTTCACCGTTAAAATGAGAATATGTATGTATGTAGGTCTAGGGAAACAATAGCTCCATATAAAGTATATATTGCATTAATAGGGGTAGCGAAGTAAGCCGGTCTAAACTAGATCTCTAATAAAATAAACTTTGTCTAACTTATTAAAACTATTTCTTACAAAAATATTAATCTTTTTACAATAATAAAAACTGCTTAAGTGTTTTTCAAATAAGTATTTTGAGCATGTTTTTTACTTACAAATATGTTTGGCTGAGTATGCACTTGCTCATATTAATATGTATAAGTATTTGTATGCACACAAATATGATAATTTTACACACATTCACAAATATGTTTGTACCATAACTAGAGTTGTTAAAATTTGTAAAATAGAAAAACAAAATACTAAACAATTGTTGGCAAATAAATGGAAAATATGAAATAAAAAGCACACGTACAAAATATATAAACAGAAAAAAAAAAAAAAAAAAATACATACATTCATGGATATGTTCATACTTATGCATACATTGGAATGTATAAAAGTATGCAAAGTGCAATTTTCCTATTTTTAAGTTTAAACGTAAAACCATTTTTATTTTTACATTTATTGTTCTTAAAACTGGCTAGATTATATACAGCAAGTAAGAGACACTCAAGTCTGGCAAAGAAATTCCAAATTTATAAAATAAACATTTGAAAAGAAATGAAAAAAAAAAAAATATTGATATTCATAGAATTTAAACTCAATATAGAAATTAGTACGCGTAATTTATTTCTATAGTTTATTTTTTATTCAAATAGAAATTAATTAATAATATCGACCGAAAGAAAAACTGTAAACTATTCTTTTTTTTAATTTTTCGTATTGTAGGGTATAAAGGTAAAACTACACACTTATGCATGTAGGTACACATACGTATTTATAAATATTCTCAAATGCTCAGCAAAATTGTTTAAATTACTGTACGTGCGAATATTTTATTTATTTTATTTTTATTTTATTTTTTAATTTGTATAACAATACACAGTGGTTCCAAAATAATTCTGTAACTTGTGAAAATATCTCAATAAAATTTCATCTGGCCAGAGACGAGGTGTTTTCGAGTTTACTTGCAGGAGCACAGATTCCTAGGGGTCAGATGACCAAAGTTGGTCATCTTAATCTTAATGTAAATGTGTGTAAAGTAAATCTGAATCCGTTTGGGGCAACGTTCTTCACATAAGCCCTATTCAAACTTTGTCAATTTTCCACAAATTTTTAAATTTGTAAAATTCTCAAATCTCAAAGCTGCGCTAAAACAAAAATTATGTTAATTAAATACCTCCATATATTAGGTAAACACACAAAAATTATTTCCTGAATATAAAGTGAGCCTATCTATATTGCATCAGAATTTAATTTACATACCTTTACTCGTTTAAATTTTATTTAGGTCCAAATATTAACATTATTTATAAAAAAATATACTTAAAGTTTAAATTTTAAGTTGGTCATGGTCTGAAGGAGTTTTTTTAATTTATTTCTATTAGATGTTATTCTCGACAATTGAGTTCAGATATATGTATATATACAGCTTACATCTGAAGTAAAAAAAAAAAAAAATAAACCTTGAAACTTTTTGCACTTTTCATATTTTTGAATCTAAAAAGCAAACATATTACAAGTGCAACCGTTAACATTGCAATGCTACTTGCGCTGTGTTTACATTTTCCATAAAATACATAGAAAAAGTGCTAAAAATTTCCTAAGAAGATAAAGTTTTTGTTAGTTTTCAAACAAAAGTATAAACATTCAATGAAAGTTTTTAATTTCATAAGAAACACTATAACATGGAAGATAGGAACTAGTGAAAAACCATGACCCGATAAACTTCAAATTTATATTTTAAGTATATTTTTTAGAAATAGTGTTAAATAAAATTTAAACGAGTAGAGATATTCAAATGATATTTTGAAACAATAAAGATAGACTTGCCTTAAAAGCAGGGAATTAAATACACGCACACTGTTTTGTACCAAAATACCCATAATATCATCCCGGGAAAACGTGTTTTAATTTCTCATAAGAGTCGTCTGTCTGAAAATACTCTTTGTATGTTTAACTAACATATAAAGGTATATAATTAACATAATTTTTGTTTGATCCTAGCTTTGCAATTTGAGAATTTTACAAACAAATTTTAAAATATTAATATTAATTATCAAAGTTTGGATAGGGATTATAGGGAGACCGTTGCTCTAAACTACTTTTCTTCACATGCCACCTTTTTGAAAAATTCATTTTGACATAAATATCACTTTAATTAAAAGATATAGCTTACACATATAAGCATATTTTCTGTAGGGATTTACGAGGAATATCTATATGTAATTTTTTTTTCTATTAAACCATAAATTAATTTTTGATGTTTTTTTTCTAAAAATTGCATTCTTGAGATGACCAATTTTGAAGGTCTAGCCACTCCCCTCTTATCGGGTAGGAATCTATGCTCCATCAAATTATCTCAAAAACACTACATCTCTGGCAAGATGAAATTTTATTTCCAAAAAAGCGTCTTGGAACCACTGTGCAATATACATATTTATGTATTTTAGGTCAGTTTATAAAATGAAATTGAAAAAGTAGTTTTGTTTAATAAAATTAATAATTTCAAGTGCATAAGGAAATTTTTTGAATTAGTTTCAGGTATTTATTATTAAATCTTGGATATAGTAGATATTTATTTTATAGTACAAACTGTGTTATAAAATATAAATTTTAAAGCTTTATAAAATTAACCTATTAATAATAATAATAATAATAATAATAATAATAATAATAATAATAATAAAAATTCTATTTTTGAAGGTTCAAAAGAATTTCAGGACATTTATTAAGTATTTTTTGTAGAAAACTATTGACTAAAATATAAGTTGTGATTGTCAATTTGTTTAACCCCAATTATTCTTGTAACTTGGCACAGGATCAATTCAAAAGCACCATCTTCATTCACCAAATTTAAACATTTGTTTACCACGATCTGTGTCAATTTTGCGAAAAAAAATCATATTACGGAAAATGGAATTTGAAGAGTTGGTGCGCAAACAGCTCCATTTGGGCAATCAAATTGAAACACTGACAAGGAATGTTGCAAAGGATTCCAAGAATCGCAAAACTCCTGAAAATTTTGCCAAAAGACAGGATACATTGGCAGAACTAGCGGAGAAGTTCCAGAAAAATGATGAGATGATTACAGCAATGAAGGACAAGCCCCTCGATGACGACTACCTGGTGGCAGACTATTACATCAGAATCACGAAAATAATAGTCAAACATACCAAATTGTTTGAACAAAGAGCAATGCATTCGCTGAAAGTAGGTGAAGAAGCACATACGTCCAGTGAACATCAACGGCCAATGTTCAGTCTGCCCCAGTTATCACCCGAAATGCGAAAAATCCTTCGGAATCAGCGAGGTTTAATGAAAGCACTAATCCGAAATGTAGATGAAGTAATAGCAGTACGACATCAAGAACATCATCCATCTTATTACAATATTAAAGCAATATCATCGCAAATAACAACGCAATTTTATGGGAATTAACAGACGATGATCAATTAGAAGATTACAATATTCAAACATTTTATCAGCTCGAAGAAAGGGCAGAAGCAGCCATGATTAAGCTTCAAAAGCACATGCATTCGGATTCACCTATCCCGCCTCAACGGGCCACAGCAACAGGGGACATCGAGGTAATTCTCCCAAAAATAAAATTGCCAATTTTTGATGGAAATTACCAACGATGGATGGAATTCAAGGATATCTTTTCCGAGATTGTACACAACATACCCATAAGCGAAACAAAGAAAATGCACTACCTTACAACATCGTTACAAGGTGAACCTAAAATGTCATTCTAGTTCGCAGTTGTTACATAAACTAGATGAAGAAGCCCAAAATGCTTTCGAGCGAAGCTTACCGGATAATTGGTGTCTGATCCGAATTGATGAGCTGCTAAAGTTTTTGGATCGAAGATTCCAGTCGTTGGAGACCCGAGTAAAAACTGACAGAGCAAAAACACGAACCTGCGCTTCGGTGACAGCGCCAGAAACACATGAAAAATGTAAATTATGCAAGGGAGAGTCGCATAAACTTTTCGCTTGTAGAAAATTCATCAATGCTGAATTGAACCAAAGGTGGAAATGGGTAAAAGACTTACAGGTGTGCGTAAACTGTCTGAAACCAGGGCATCGTGCAAACGAGTGCAAATCACGGTATTGCAGCAAATGCTTGAAAACTCATAATACTTTACTGCACAGTCCCAAATCTAATACACTAAACAGCAAAAATACTTCTCTAGAAAAATCAATGCCTCAGCAGCCAATGTCTTCACAAGTTGAATTACCTCATAATCAAGCAGCTACCAAAATAAGGTTACTAACGAATCGCACGAAGAAGGATCCTCATTTTGTTTTACTAGGAACTGCCTGTATACAACTTACATCTAAAACTGGCCAAAAAATCGTATGCCGTGCCATCTTAGATTCTGGGTTACAAGTGAACTTAATAACGAATCGTATGTGAAAAAAGCTAGGCAGCAAGTCCAGACAAATGTGTCTGAATGTGGAAGGCACTGGATTCAACAAAACAAAGATGCGCCATCAAACTAGCATTCAGTTAAAATCAACATTGAACTATTATGTAGCAGCGGTAGATGTCCACTTTCTACCAAAAAGTGTTTCCGGTCAGCCAGTTCACATCCTTAACATAGAAAGTTGGGGAATTCCACAGAATATTCACTTGTCTGGCCTAGAATTAAATAAAACAGGACAAATCGATTGCTTATTAGAAGTAGAAATAATTTTTGAACTACTCACAAATGGACAAATTAGATTGGCAGACAACCTCCCAGTACTACAAAACACCGTCTTTGGTTGGGTTGCAGTTGGCAGAGTAGACACAACAATTTCCAGAAATTTATTTTGAATTGAATTAGAAGCAACAGTTTTTAAATTTTGGGAAATTGAGGAAACACCAGACAATCAAATAATGCTCACAGAAAACGATTCACACTTTGTACAACCAGAGCGAAAGATGGCAGATTTATCATAAAACTCCAATTAAACAACCATCCAACAGTGCTGGCAGAATCTAAGGGTGCATTGAAACTTTTCATATATGAGAGAGTATGAATTCCTAGGTCACATGACAAAAATTGATTTTGAAAAATTGTTCCTCCCTACCAATTTATACCACATCATTGCGTTCTCCGTCTAGAAAGTTCGTCAACCAATTTAAGGGTCGTCTCTGATGCATCAGCACATGATTCATCGGGACTGTCTCTGAATGACATAATGCATACCGGTCCATCTGTTCAAAGTGAACTTTTTTCAATATTGCTGCGTTTTAGAATGCACAATTATGCTTTTAAAACTGATATTGAAAAAATGTACCGCTAGATATGGGTCAATCAGAAAGATCGAAATCTACAACTAATTCTGTGGCGAGAAAATGAGCAACATCCAATAAACGTATACCAATTAAACACGGTTAAATACGGCACTAGAGCTGCACCATAACTAGTAACACGCTGTCTAGTAAAATTTTCAGATGACTATCAAAGTCAATACGCATATGGAGCAACATAAATGAGATCGTAGCAGAAGATCAAAAAGTTAATCTCAATTTCGATTCAAAAGAAATGCAATCCACCAAAACATAAATGCTTTTATGGCTTCCAAAATCGGAAGTATTTAGTATAAAGATCAACATTCAAGATCATAACTATGCAACAAAACGTACTATTGGTTCTGACTTGACCCATATATATGATCCTCTAGGTCTAATTGGCTCAATATTAGTAACTGGAAAAATTCAAGTTCAAAAAATACGGCAAACTAAACTTGAGTGGGACAAGAACCTACCTTCGGAGATAGAAATAGAATGGGTGTCTTATAAAGAAGATCTAATGACTTTGAACAACATAACGTTCCCGAGATATATTTTCTGCAATCAAGATGAAAATATTGAAATACATGCTTTTGCAGATGCGTCAGAAAGAGCATACGGTGCTGCAGTGTACATCCGAACTGTAAAAAGGGGCAACAATGGTCAATCTTTTATGTTCCAAATCACGCGTAGCTCCCATAAAATTACAAACAATACCACGCCTAGAATTATGCGCTTTTGGCAGCTGAGCTAATGGCAAGAGTCAGGGCTGATATGGGTCTGAAAAATAAGAAATCATTTTGTCGGACTGACTCCCAAATCGTGCTTTCGTGGCTACGGAATCAACCAGGAAGATTATCGGTTTATGTGGCCTATCGCTTCTTCGGGTAACGAGGCATAAAGCCCCGTGAATTGTCCAATTGAACCACGCGCCTGTACGCGCCATTATTCCTCTATCAACCTAAAGCGTTGTGGCCAAATACCACTAAACAAGATTCAATAATTGATAATAACTACACAGCAACCATTCTATCAACCCAAAGGCAAGCCAAAGAATATGCATTGATTTACACCATACAGTCAAAAAATTCATTTTTAAATGTTCAAAGGGTCATTGGATATATACTTCGATTTGTGAGGAACTGTAGACGACAAAAGAAATCTCGACATGAACATACACAGCTTTTGCCCTTGGAACTCGACGAAGTACTTAAGGTAATTGTGCATCAAATACAAGCGTCCGATTTCGATGACATCAAAAGGGCTCTCATAAGAGACAAATTTGTACCCTAAACAAATCCTTACAGTTCATTAACTCCGTTTTTAGATGAAGAAGGAATAATTAGAGTGGGTGGAAGTTTAAATTCCTCAACACAGCAGTTCGATGCCACTCATCAAAACATCGAGTACAACCAGCTCGACCATCCCTGAATTCGGGAATAGATTATTGCTGCCCATTCTTTGTACATTTTAAAACTAGAGGAAAGCGACCTCAAAGAGTATATCTTGCAGTTTTTTTCTGTTTTGCCACTAAAGCAGTGCACTTAGAACTTGTCACAGAATTGACAACCGAAGCTTTCATTGGAGCTTTGAAAAGGTTTATAGCAAGACGAGGCTACTGTAAAACCTTGTACTGTGATAACACAACTAATTTTGTTGATGTCCGAATTAAACTGAACGAACTAAATGATACCATTTATTCAAAACCAAAACAAGAATCAATAATTGAAACATGCAGCACAAAGGGCATTGATTTTCAGTATATTCCACCGAGATCACCACATTTAGGGGGATTATTTGAGGCAGCAGTGAAATCTGCAAAGCATATGCAGCATCACATATGAGGAACTCGAAACTGTGATCGTCGATATTGAAGCTATTTAAAGATATCGTCCTCTCATTACAAATTCATCAGATGCCAATGATCTTAACGCCATAACTCCGGATCATTTCCTAATTGGTGAGCCGTTGACATACAGTATTAAGTCCTAATACCGCCATATTAAGTCCTTATTTAAGTTGATAGTTTTTTGTTAATAAGAATTTTGTTACTTTCATATTTGTATAAAAAGGGGGTTGCCAATTAGTTTATAATGATGCATTTGTCTGCAACATTTTTGATTCACCTAAGCACTGGTTAAAGTGCTCAGTCAGAATACTTGAGAACGAATAATGCTTTGGTTATGTACCCATAGTTATTTGTCATTCTTAATGGTCCAACTGTATCTATTTCTATTACCTCAAAACTAATGTTGGGATTGTCAGTAATTATCATTTCCTCTCTAATGTGTTTAGTTGTTTATTTCTCAAGCATTTATCGCATTTGTTTATGTAATCTATAACCATTTTTCTCATATTTTTCCATACATAATGTTGTTTTAATTTTAAGACTGTTTTTCTGATACCAAAATGTCCTGATATTGGTAAATCGTGGAATTCTTTAATAATATTCATTTGTGATTTTTTATTCTTAATATGATGCAATGGTTTATATAATATGTGTTTAATTCTAGATTTCTGTATTTATTTGATTTGAAAATTCTTTGTATACCTCATTATAAATTTTCTTTAAATATTCAATTGATATGAGCTCAAAAATTTTATCTTCGCATGAAAGAGCGAGATTTTTAATATTTTGCTTGCTTAATTATTAATTTCTCTAGAGACAAAACGTATTTTGCTAGATCATCATCAACATTCATCACAAAAGTATTGTTAATGGACTCTAAAGTACCATTCGTATTTTTCTTATTTTGTATATTTGTTTCAATAATATTAAATTTTAATTCGTGAATATTTCTTATATCTTGTAAGGACGTACATTCCCATATATGATCTTCATTGTGCACTTGGGATGTGTTACTTATATTATTTGCTTGTATATTTTCAGAAATCTTTTTTGCTTGCATTCCACGTATTGTTACTAAAATTCTTGTTGGTTTATTAATGTCGTCTTCTATCGGAATCATTTTCTTTAACATTTCCGAATTCAGTGTTATCCTAGACAAAGCGTCTGCATTAGTATTGATCCTACCTTTCTTATATATAATTTCGAAGTCATAGTCTGACAAATCTATATGTATACGTGTCAATTTTGATGAGGATTTCTTGTGAGTAAAAAGTAAAACTAACGGTCTGTGATCTGTTACCACAATAAATTTTCTACCTAATAGGTAAGGTCTGAAGAATTCTATTCCCCAATGTATGGCAAGAAGTTCTTTTTCAATTACAGACTTATTTAAATCATACTTTCCTAATGTCTTGCTGGCATAAGAAATTGGCAAGTCTTCTCCTATTTTTCCTTGTGATAAAACCGCTCCCAATGCATAATTTGATGCATCAGTGGTTAGTATGAATGGTTGTTCAAAATCTGGATATCTCAATATGGGTGGATTTATCAATTTTTCCTTCAATAATTCAAAATCCTTTTGACATTCTTCCATCCACTCAAATGCTTTACCCTTTTTAGTCTGGTCATTCAGACATTTTGTAGTTTCTGCGAAATTCTTTGTTATTTGATGTCCCAAATATATCACTTCTGGTTTCAAGAATACGCACTTTGATGCGTTTAGTTTTAAATTGTATTTTGACAAACGTTCGAATGTACTTCTCAAGTTATCACTGTGATGTTTTATACTACAACAATATACGATTATATCGTAAACGTATAAAAATGCTTTTGAATCTAGTCCACTAATTGCTATTGTTAGCATCATTTGGAAACTATTGAAAGAAATCTTTAAACCAAATGGTAGTCTTTTAAATTGATAGTGACCATTACTCGTCGAGAATGCAGTTAAATGTCTTGAATCCTCGTTTAAATTTATTTGATGAAAAGAACTTGTCATGTCGAAAGTTGAAAAATATTTGGCTCTACATCTTCCAATCTTGTCAATGGAAATTTGTCGTTCACTCTCTTTTTGTTCAACTGTCTAAAATCCACTACTAGTCTCTATTTTTCTTTTCCATTTTCAGTCTTTTTAGGACTACCAACAAAGATGAATTGTAAGCACTATTGGATGGTTCAATTATATCGTCATCTAATAGTTGTTGTACTTGTTTATTTATCTCTTCAGATTGTGCGTGAGGTAGTCTGTAGTTTTTAATGAATACTGGTGTATCATCAGAGACTTTTAAATTTTGTGTATAAAAATTATTTGAAGATAATGTATCTCCTTCAAGGATGAAAATACTATGATAATCCTTAAAAATCTGCATTAAATCTGTTTTTGCTTTGTAATCGTCAATGTCAATCTTAAAAGTTTCTAATAATTTTTTTGAAACCTTTCATCATCAATATGCTTTTTGATTGTGTTACAAAAGTGTAATTTTTAATGGTTCAATGTCTAATTTGATGTTCTTCAAAATGACATCATTATCTGTTGTGTTCAACACCTTCACATGACATATGCCATTTCTTGGTATTATACTGTTACCAATGTATGCATCTGGTTCAATTTCTTTGTTTAGAATAATACTATCTTCACTTATGTTTATTTGAATGGGGTGTATTGTTTTTGAGCGTTTTTCTATTCTTATACTATGGTCCCTATTAATCCATGTTTTCATGGGTATTGTAATCTCCTCATTTCTTAAAGTGAGCGAAAATGTAAATGTTTCATAATCTATCTTACATAAAAATTTCGTGAAGAAATCTTTCCTTAAAATGCCATCCGTTGGTATTGGAAAATTCTTGTCAACAATGTGAAATCTATGATCTGCAATTTTATTATTTATATTTAATTGTATTTCTGATGTTCCAATTGATTTAATCTTTTCTTGAATAATTCCCGTGAAACTAATCGATTGTTCTTTATCAATAAACATTAAATCTTCATTCAAAGCGTCTATCTTGCATAAGGAAATGTCGGTACCTGTGTCTATCAAAAATGTGAGATCTAAATTTTTAAATAAAAACAAATTTATGTAATTGGTATTGTTGTTTGAAATTTGGAAAACATTAGTGAGAGTTATTTCTTGTCCGGATAGTGAGCTTATATAGTTCCTCGAGTAACTTCCGGGATCTGGGAGTTTTCCTGTACACAGTGTACATATCTGTTATTATTCCGGTGATTATAACGATTGTTATCATTATTATTATTATAACGTTTGTTGCTATTGCAGCAATAGCTACTAGTATAACGGTTGGTATTTCCGTTATAATTTACTATCTTACCGTTGTCGATCTGAAGTTATTTGTGATGGGTCCACTAGTGTTTCTATAATTTTGACTATTATTATTTTGGTAATTATTTCTATTGGTATTCTGGTTATTATATCTATTTAAACGGTTCCTATTCTGTGCATTCCTGTTATTTGAGAAACATAAAACTTGATCACTGTCAGTGTTCTCCACTTGAGCCATTTTTAAAAATGGTTAATGCATATTTTTTATTTATTAGCTTTATTGTATCTGCTTGAACTCTGTTATAATTATGTATTTCTTCTATTTGTAATTCATTCAATTCCACTATGGATTTCAAGAGTTTTTCATGGTAATTGTGCACATTCATATATTTTTTTTTTTTTACTAAAAGTGCTAAGTGAGGCTTGTGTCTGCGCGACAGTCTTCGTCGTTTTGTACCTATCAGTAAGTAATTTCTTCAAATCATTGAAGATTGTTGGTTAGTGCTAGTGCAGTTCTTACAGTACTACTTAATTTGATATTAAAGAAAAATTTCAAAAGTGGTTTTTCTTAATCCGCTGCTAGACTGGTTTTAAATAATTCTACAAAAGAGAAAAGATCTAAGTTCTCGATAGTTACCTGTGAACTCTGCAATTGTTTTTAAAGCAACTTCTAAGTTAAAATTTCGTGTCGCCATATTTATTGAATTTTGTATTTGAATGTTGTTATTTGATTTGTTTTCTAATTCTTTCGGGTTGTCTAATAAATATTGTTACAAATATTCTCAAAGCATATAACTTTTCCTCATCCTCTTCTTGGAGTTCTTTTGTTTGGAAATCCTTTTTGATTCTTTCTATATCTTCTAATTTATTTTGAATAGTTTTTTCAGTGCATGTCCTTTTTACACTTTTCTTTAAATTTTTTAATATATCTTTTAAGTTTTCAAAACCTTTCTCCATTAAAATTTTTACATTAATAGTAGTTTTGTTATATATTTCTTTTTAATTCAAACTTGTGTAACAATATTTTTGTGATATTTAAGTACATAGTTTTTAAAGTATCTTACATGCTATATACAATAAAATCCCTATTATAAGTAATGTTATTGCAAATTCAGGCTCAGTAAATTTTATTGAGTTGTTATTATTGATAGATTTTACTTGTTCAATTTTCGTGATGGGATTTCCCCAAATAGGATCTACCATCTTATCTACAAAATTTTTATTTTTGATTTTTAAACGTTTCTGATTGCCGGTCTCATTATGTTTTATTAAGTAATTTTTAAAATATCTGTTTACTTTATATGCAATATATAGAACTATTGCTACTACTATTAGTGTTATTACGAATTTTGGTACTATTTGCCTTGTATTTTCTGAATTTCCATTATTTACTATGTTTTCCTGTATCTCTACCTTACTCTGAGGTTTACCCATTTTGAAAAAGTTAATTTGAAGTATTCTTTAATAAACATTTATTTTAATCTTAAAATTTGCTAATTTTCGTTTTTTAATTGTATGTATAATTTTCTTTTTTCTTCACCTGAGGACAAACCCATTAACGTCAATATTTCTGCTCTCTCCTTCTTCAGTCGTAGTTTCTTTCTTCCTCTCTTCTTCTTTTTTGTTGTTTCTTATATATGGTTTGTTTCCTCTTTTTTTTATTTCTCCTTTAGTATTCCTCTATAGAAATTGCCTTGGGCCTAAAATTGCTAGGCGTAGGTGTGTATGTAGGGTATTCTTCGGGTGCTCCTTCCGGTACGTAAGGCTCGTATTTTAGGAATATCCTGTACATTTGTGGTTTAATTTATTGTGACTGCTTTTTGTTATCTGAAGGTTTTAAATTTCAAAGAAATTAATGCAAAATTATTGAATGTTAATTGTTGCAATGAGTATAGTGTATTTCATTATAACAGGTACACTACAACAGTCAAGAATTTCTAAATGTGGCTTACAAAATAGATGGCTGACAAACTAAACATAATTTTTGGGAACGATGGAGTAAAGAATACCTTAACGAGCTACAACAGCGATATAAATGGAAATCCCAGTAAGTGAAATTCAAGCAAACACCATGGTACTAATTAAGGAGGACAATGTTACAGAGCTACAATGGCCCTTGGGACGCATAAGTAAAGTTTACGCCCTATCCACAGATTATCCATAGATTATCCACTATTTCCTGAAACTAGTGAAGAGCAAAAGGTTCAACCGGATGAAATATCAAACTCACCATCGTTACCTCTAACAAACAGAAATAAAGCACCTAGATCATTTACTGCCGAAGAAACTCCAACTAAACGCTCACGCTTAAACTCAAAATTACTGTTATCCATCTTGACTTTATTCTTTCTACCAATAGTTCTTGTAAACCAAATAAACATAACAAAATTCAAAAACAAACCTGGTATGTATTTTGAACATATAAGCCTTGTGAAGCTCATGTCTGTTAATTGGAAGATGATAGTCTACTTTGATCTCGAACCATATCAACATCAAATAGACATTTTAAATGATGGGACAAATTTGCTTCAAAATTTATGTGAAAGTACAATAAGCAACACGACATGCAAAATGTTCCTATACTATTTTGAATATGTTAGGAAGGACTTGCAGGCAGATTTTAATCTCTTCACTGTAAAAAGAAAGAAAGGAGGAGCAATCGACGTAGTTGGAAATATTGCTCACTCACTGTTTGGCATTTTGGACTCAAACTATGAAACCCAAATGTCATCAACAATTAAGAAGCTAGAAGAAAATGACGAGTACTTATAAACGTTTTTAAAAAATCAAGCTTCATTAGTCGATGTGCAAGCTAAATTTGAAGAAACCAATATGATACACAATGTTAAGGTAGATCAACGAATACTCATGATCTCCATTCAGCTGCTTATAGTTACTAACAATGTTCAACGAATACACTCCGCAATTATGGATGTACTTGTCGATAGCCACCATGACAAAATTAACCCTCTGAGAAGTGAGCAACCTCAACAGCACAATGAAGAAATCAAGATAATAAGAAGCCACTTGCCAGCACATCTGCAGTTGCCAATTCATCAAAACAACTTACTTGAAGTATACAAGATCATCAAGGTCAACGGAATCATTGTTCAAAACCATGTAATATTCAACGTCGATCTACCCCTCATCCACGAAAGTTCCATATAATGCATATTACTACAATTGTCGCAACCATAAATAAAACACTTACAGCCTTTAAGACATCAGCTAAATTTATTGCCATCAGCTTACAGAAGGAAGAATTCTTTCCAATGTCACAACATGAAGTTGATTCTTGCTGGGGTTTGAGCGATGACGAACTTATCTGCCCGAATATACCAGCAACATATCAAGCAACACGTCATCCAATGATTCATAAATGCGAACTTGACCAACCCAAACCAAGATGTGATTTTGAACAACTTGAAGACACCACCATATTGCAGCATCTATACCATTCAAACCAATATATGTATTCCACAAAAGAAAAATTGAATGTAGTATGCAGTAATGACATTTTACACATTACTTTAAAAGCCAGCGGTTTAATAACTTTGCGTCCGGAACGTGTCATAAGAAATGATCTTATTGCAATACAAGGTCATCAACGAATTGTTACTTCACTACAAACATCGCCTACTCGGTTCATCCCCACAATTGGTTGGACAAAACAATACGCCAATATGAACCAAAATCAACAATACCGCCGTCCATTTTGCAAATCAACCAGTTATAATAGCCATGCAACACACCTGAAGATCAATCAACATCAGTTACTCATCGACCTTCGGTCAACGTGGGGGAGAATGTTGACACATTAGTTGTTAAGTTCATATTTTATTTTAATTTTTAAATAGTCATTCTTAAACATAATAAACATTGTTTTTTATAACTTATTTTATTCTTATTTATTTGCAATTAATTCAAGTTGAATGTACCTTTGCATTTTTGCTTACTAAACATAATCAAACATTTTTATTTTTATCAAGTTCAATGTATTTATTCATTATTTCTTATCACACATAATTTTCTTTTTTGCTTTTTACAAAGCAATTTTTGATGATTCAATTATAATTATTTGTAAAACTAAAGTATTTAAGCAGGAACAAATGTACAGAAAATCGTCAGAATATAACTGACAATCAAACAAAAGATCCTTTCTTTCATTTTGATTATAATAAAGAGTCACGGTTCAAGTACCGGCGGCTCACAATTGTGTTAATACTAACAAGTATTAATAGATATCCACATAACGTTTTCATTTTTCTATATTCAATATTATAGAAAATTAAAAAGGTACCATTAGAAGAAAAAAAAGTAGCACGAAGTTCCCTTTTGAATTCTAAACCATTCATGAGAGTTTATGTTTAAATTCATGTTTCTAAAGGTATGGTCATATGAGGCAAATTTTTTTTTTTTTTATTTTTTTGGCCTAATGTAAATAACAGTTTTCTAAAGTAATACGTAGTTTAATTTTTGGTTACATTATGCATATTTGTTTCCCCATTTTTGTTTGTTCAAACAGACATTTAACAGTCAAATATAGGAAAACATGTTTTCTCATCGCTCATATTTGTCTTCAAAAATTATTTCATCAAACTGTCAAAAACAATAAATTTATTTTTACTAAAAATATAATAAACAAAAAGGACAAATATTTTTTGGTTTAATGATGTGGAGCAGCCTTCATTGATTTTTCGGAAGAGGAAGAAAAAAAAAAATAATAATACAAATAGGAAGAAAAGAAAAGACTTTAAAGACGAAATGAGGAAGGGTTTTATACAAAATTGGAAAAAAACGTTTAAAAACTCCATCTTTCTATAGTTATTGGATATTTTATGTTACCTTTAAAATAGTTTGGTATCAGCTATATTTCAATACTATATAGTAAAATTCTAAGGATAATTATACGAGCCATCTTCTAAAGATATATACTTAACTTTTATTATACAAATTATCGAGAAATCCCTTCTTGGTATATATTAGGTTATCAGCAAATGTAAAATTTGTAATAAGGCTACAGGTTACAGAGTAATATTTCAATGGCAAACTGAGCAAGACAGGGATCTGTCCCTGAAACTTTTTACTAAAATTGGACCACATTTAGTCCTATCATGTGTATAAATAGTCGACTAAAATCATAATTTTTCTGTGTTTTATTTATACCAAATATATGGGTGCTAATTGAAAATATTGTTCGATTCTTACAAAAACTTGTAGAGATAATGATCTGACTTGCGCAGTTATGTGGCCCAAGTTCTTTCTCACTTATTTGCTCAGTTTGCAATTGTTATTTAACTCTGCAGCCCCATTGAAAATTTTACATTTGCGGATATCCTAACGTTGACCAGAAAAATATTTATCGACAGTATGTGCAACTGAAGATAAGCGAATATCTTTGGAAGATGGTTGGTATAATTATCCTTTCAATTTGGTTATATCTTTCAATAATATAGCGGATACTAAAAAACGTTAAATCAAACATAAAATGCGCTATAGGTCAAAACTACTGATGGCACATAAAAATGTACTTCAGCAAAATTGTCAGAAATTTTATACAATAAACGAAATATATGTAAAGAACTGATTTTGGCATCTTTAACCACGGATAACTCGCGCGGTAAACGCGTGATTATCGGTGACTTTTATCAATACGTATAAAACTTCCAGACGATGAAATTCTGGTGTTAAACCATTTTTCGTATAATCTGCCTCGAGTACCAATTAAGGATATAAAATTTAATTACATATCCTACTATATTATATTATTTAAAAGTTAATAAAATTATTAAAATGATCACCAATATTGTATTAGAGGAATTTATTGCTTAAATGATTTAGATTCAATGCAACTGTTAGCTGATATTGTTTTCTCTTACAAACAGTTTATAAGATCAAATAATTATTACATATATAAAATGGGAAAATATTTTCCATTAAGTGGTCACGCTGTGTTCACATTAAAAACTTTTTTGTTTGCTATTAAATAACCTCATTTAACCAAAATTAGCTTATTTGTTGTTTGCCACTAATCTGACTGTACCTTAAGTAAACTTTTAAAGAAAAATTACAATTAGAAGAACGAAAAAGCACGCAGAGTCTCTCTTTTTGAATTTGTACTCTAATAAGATCTTGTATATTAGAAAAATTAAATTTCTTCTTCCAACATTATAAAAAATTCAAAAAGCACTATTAGAAGAAAAATAAAATACTACAAAGGTAGACTCTTTCACCTAATATCATATATCATATTTCTAGGTTCAGTATTAAAGAAAATTCAAAAGGTACCATAGAAAAAAAAGTACCACAATGAATTCTTATCACATGTGATCATGTATCTTTAATTTCAATCTTCTATGATAACTATTACAAAAAATTCAAAAAGTACCATTACAGGAATAAAAAAGTACCATGAAATGAATTCTCACTCACTTAGGGCTAAATATGCTTAAGCTCATGTTTCTAGGTTTAATATTAGAGAAAATACATCATTGAGTTTAAATAAAATAATTTATTTTCTTACTCCTTTTTGTTTCTTTTTTCCTCCATGGATGAAGCAAAACTGAATTTTAAAACTCTATTGGGATCCCAACAGTGTTGCCAGTTTAGCCTTTTTAAGGCTAAGTCAAGCCTTTTTATTTTGTTTTTAGCCTCAAAATTTTCGTTTTAGCTTCTGGCCTGTTTTTGATTTTTTAAATTGTCTTAAAAAGGCTAAAATATTATAATTTCAACAGCGAAGACCAAAATTCGTTATTAGCTATCACTAATTTTATTTTTACAGAATCATCAACTTAAACCTTTTTGTGTATTTATTCCCAAAAAAATCTATATTATATATATTTACCAAAATTTATATTATATTTACCAAAATTCTTCGATGCGGCCCTTCCTTATTCAAATTAAAAATAACAACTATTATAATTATGAACTAAATAAATCTATTATTGTAATTATTTTTCATCAACCATGAAAACTATTTATAAAAACAGTTTAGCATAATTTTATTTATTTTTATTTAAAATCGTATAAAAATGAAAAATTACCCTCAAATTTAGAAATAGTTAATCAAAAATTAATTATACATAGTTTAAAAATGATGCAAAATCACTAAAAATATTAGGTAATTTTATATATGATATATAAGCCAAATTAGTTTGAAAATGTTTGGGCGATTTTTCAATGGGTGATTTTGACGGCAGCTGTTTTCTTTTTTAGTTAAGAATTTATTTATAATATATATATGTATATATTTATTGCAAATATAGCAAAAACTAATGAAAACGAGAAAAAAATGAGTTTTTAAATTAAGGAGAAAATCTTAACTTTTTTAAGGCCTTATTTTTTGTACATTTAGTCTTTTCGACCTTTTTTGAAGTTCAATTTAATTTCTTTTTTCCTCGCCTACTGGCAACTCTGCATCATCCCATAATAAAATATTCATAGGTACATGTCAATAAATATAAAAAATATTTTATGAAAAAGTAACAAAAATACGAATTTTATCCCTTAATAATATATATATATATATATATATATATATATATATATATATATATAATATATATATATATATATATATATATATATAAATTTCTTAACAGCAGAAAGCTGTAGTAGTATCTTGGAATACTCCATTAAACTTGTATCAAGTTAATAACAGAGATAAAGTTTTTCGGAAAAATTTGATACAGGTTTTTAGTATAAATTTTTTGGTTTTATTATACCCTTCACCACAGGTTTAAAGGGTATATATAGGTATATCACGAATTTTTATTTTATTGCCTCCAAATTTCCTTTAGTTAAACAGCAAAATTAAATAACATTTCCTTGTGTATCCAAAAACGTGTGACTTTTTCATATAATATAAAATATTTTTCCTACATATTATTAAATTTTACATTACATATTGGCGTATTTATTATTATCTTTTTTTTTGAGGATTTTGCTTTATATTCCAAGAACGATTTGGAGAAATATCTTTAAAATAGAATTGTGGAAAATATGCGAAATTGTTCGCTAAAAACGAAAATGTTATTTTTTTATTATAGATTTGTTTCCGTACTTTTTGGGTAAAATGAGAGAGTTATTTTTTCTCCCACAAAAAGACAACAACTCAAGAAAATACGGGAACACAAAAATCCAAATTTTTCTTTCAGAAATGAAACATCACACTGTTTTAAAAATTCGTATATGTATGTCATTTTATTATTCGGCGTACTTGAATGTTTTAAATTTTTTTAAATGAAACTTTCCTACTAGTAACAAAAACTAATAATTTTTCATTCACATTTTTTATTGTGTATTTTTATTGTTTAATTATTTGACAATTTACTTAATCTACCTGAAGAAACATTCTGGGCTCTTTCGTGGAAAAAAAGGAGAAAATTATTCTCTCAAAATAACTCTCATTTACCAAATTTTCAAGTACGGGAACGCTTTTCGGTAACATTGGGTTCCTGCATGCTCCCAATTTTAAATATGCAATTTTTGTGGTTTTTATGCCAAAAATAATAATAATAAATAATAAATTTTCTTCCGCTCCCTTAAAAAGTTTTTGGAAAACATATAAGACATTTCGTCTGCACACCGACAAAATGTTAATAAATATAGAAATCATTTTATTTAAGATTTCTTAATATTATTTTATTCGAAAAAATGTTAACAATTTTTATTTTTTCAAAACATTACACTCTGCTACAAAATTACAATTTCTATATTCACCATCCAAGTTTGAGTTAGTCATTTCGTTTGTAACATATCGAAATATTCATCTCAAATATCATGAAGTAAATATATTTTGGGTCCTCGTGAAATTTTAAAACTATGTAGCTAGCTATGTTAATCCATCTATCTGTTCAAAGCAGGATATAGCTCGGGATGAATTATCTAGGGTAGAGGGCCAATTTTGGTTTATTTGGTATTGAAAATGAGCAAAATTGGGTCATAAGCAAAAAGGTTATGAGCATAAAAACCTTTGTAACTTCAGTTTACATTTTTCCGCCGATATTTCGCGGATAGAGGCTCGATATAAAATTGAAAACCAAAAGTTAAGATGTTGGGTATTTTTATTAATTTTATTAAAATTATTTTTTTCTTTTTTCAAAATTTAGATTTTTGATATACATTTTTTTTTGATTATTTTCTTTAAGGATAATCATAATTCAATACAAAGTTTTAAATGTCATTTTGTTTAGAATAAAACGAGATATCAATCTTCATTAAACATTTTGTAAACTTACAAAAACTCTTCATATATCTCACGACAAAATATTTTATTTATATATAAGCTTTTATATTTTTAATATATTTTTAATCTTTTTAAAACCGATTTACAATATCCTAAAGTAGGCCTTTGTATCTCGTAGAACATGTAATTTTTCATGTGATTTGTGTTATTATGGGCTGGTTTTAATGCAAATGCCTTTTCTTGAGCATTTACAAACTATCTTATGTAATTATCTATTTGAACTAGGCATTTTACTAAAAACTATAGCATCGATTTGTTAGTGCATATTTTTGCATATTTTTCTTAATAATGCATATGGCATAGCATATACATAGCTTTCTTATTGTTTATCTTTTATTGATGGAAGAGTGCAATATACTATAATGGAAAAATTTACAAAGTTAAAGAGTGTATTAAATACAATCCAAAGAAGAAAAATTATTTAATAAAGTTACACTATGCGACAGTCAAAATCGGGATGGGATGAAACCAACGGGAAAAGTTATATCGGTAAAAAAGAAGTTATACGTGTCCCGGCGTTTCGCTGGGTCACGTCTAGGAATTTGAAGTTAGTAACTATCATATAGGGGAAATTGTGACCTTTGGTGGTCTTTTTTTTGACATAACTCGAGAACCACCAGTCCGATTTTGCTGAAACAAATTTGAAAAAATTAGGAATTACAATTCCTTTAATCTGTTCATACGTTTCGCTACATATGCAACAGTTTCGCAGTTATAAATAAATGTATGAAAAAAAACTATTTTTTGCCTAAAAAATTGAATTTTTTTATTTTTAATTCATAAACAATCCAAAACGGTAAAAAAAAGTGTCAAGTCCTATTACTTTCACGTAAAGTCACATAACCTTTAAAGAAAATGAGACATAGGTCATGAAAATCGATGGACGCGTTTCGCTTTTATTCATAATTAAGTGAAGGTATGAATATCAAAAATTTGCTCGAGATATGCTCAAAATTCATTGGAAAAAACATTGATGACTTTTTTTATGATTGTCAGAATTAAAAAAAAAAAGTAATAAACAAAAGGTTATTTGATTTTTATGGTAGCGGTAACAAACTAAAAAACGGTCATAAATGTGCGTGGACAATTAAAAGGAAAAAAGGAAAGTGCACTTTTTTAATTATTTGGGTTTTTTCCGTTGGCTACCTGCATGATTTTTTTACACAAATTGCACCCACATTTTTGAATGGTCATGTTTTAGAACGTTTCGAAAAATTTTAAATGCACACGAATCAGGTTTATAGCCACCCTTAAAAGATGCGCGAATTCATAAGTACCTCTCAGTAAAATATTGAAACTTACGTAGTATTTATAGGTGTTCACTGATCAATTTTTGTCATTCAACAAGTGTCTCCGAACGCGTAAAGTACGGTTTTTTTGAAGTGACGAAAAAGTAATAAAAGTATAAAACCGAAATGAGTGCAAATTTTCCAGAAAATATCAATTTATTTTGTTACGTTTTGTGACAAAAAAGCTTTTTCAACAAATGCTGCATTACTCACTGAGCGGCGTTTCGTGGGTCCCAGACAAAATTTGTAAAACGTGCTACAATGGTCTTAACATATGGATCCAAGGGAAACGCAGTTCACTTCGTTTTGGGGTACCAATTATTTGGACTGATCCAGGAGAGCCTAATTCCAACAACTGTTACGCTTGCGCAAACAAAATATGTGGAGTAAATCGTAAAGGCCTTAAACGAAGAGTTTATATATCTGTCAAAAGTGCACAAATACCTCCATAGCATTCGGATGAAATACCAATTCCACCGCTTCCAAGTCCTAACAGAGAAACTTCTTTTTATATTGAAACAATGGATCAATCGGATTTCACCTATAAACCAACACCAGAAGTCGGCACATCGAACAAAATAATTCCAATATCACAAGCAAGAATGAACAAGATTGTTTCTCAACGTGAAGCAGAAAAACTTGCCCAGCTTTTGAAAGAAGGCAACAATTTGGAGCCCAATGTCAAAGTCACCGGATATCGAAGACGACAATTGCTATTCCAACGGTACTACACACTCAACGAAGGGAACACATTTGTTTACTGCCACGATATAAAGGGACTGATGGAGGCGATGGCTATTAATTATGTCGCAGCTGATTGGCGAATGTTCATCGATTCTTCGAAATCAAGCCTGAAAGTCGTTTTGCTAAATAAATATAATAAAAAACCAAGCATTCCCATTGGCTACAGCACAGACATGAGCGAAACATACGATTCCATGAAAAAAATTTTGGATAAAGTTTGCTACACTGATCACATGTGGCGGATCAGTTGTGATCTGAAAGTCATGGCGATGCTAAGAGGTCTCCAAGGAGGCTATACGAAAAACATGTGTTTCTTGTGTTTCTTGGGATAACCGATTTAAAGAAAACCAATACGAAACGCATGAGTGGCTTGCTCGAGATCCAACGGAGAAAGGACACAACTGCGTAAATGATCCACTGGTGCCAATGGAGAACGTCCTCATGCCCCCTCTCCATATCAAGCTGGGAATCGTAAAAAATTTCATCAATGCCATTGTGAAGCAACCGAAAATTCTTGATTGTTTGGAAAATATATTCCCACGATGTTGCACTACTTCCAGAAGATTGGAGTAAATATGTCCCTCAAAATTCACTTCTTGCATCACCATCTCGAATACTTCAGCAAGCAGCTAGCCTCAGAGTGGGATGAACATGGCGAGCGCTTCCATCAAGTGGCAATGCCAATGGAAACGCGACATAAAGGCAAAAGGCTCGATTTAAAAAACGTACGATCCCGACAATGAAGATGAAGAAGAATATACAATGGGAGTTTCCTCCGAGGGTAAGTCACAAAAATGAAGTCAACTGACTGATTAAAAACAATTGATTTTTTCCAAATGAAGACAGATCCTCATCCGGTACAGACTCTGAACAAGTGGGCGACTCACCACGCAAGAAAGTAAAGGGCGCAAACAAACGAAAATAAGTTTTGCGTTCATCGATTTTTATAACCTATGTATCTATGTAATAACCTAATAATTACCTGTAATAATTTTTAATTTTACGTGTTAATAATTATAATAAATAATATATAATAAATATTATCCAAATTCATTGAAACATAAAATCAATATTCTTGTCAAAATGAGATACCTTCACTTAATTGTGTATAAAAGCGAAACGCGTCCATCGATTTTCATGATCTCATTTTCTTTAAAGGTTATGTGACTTTACGTGAAAGTAATAGGACTTGACACTTTTTTTACCGTTTTGGATTGTTTATGAATTAAAAATAAAAAAATTCAATTTTTTAGGCAAAAAATAGTTTTTTTTTTTCATACATTTATTTATAACTGCGAAACTGTTGCATATGTAGCGAAACGTATGAACAGATTAAGGGAATTGTAATTCCTAATTTTTTTAAATTTGTTTCAGCAAAATCGGACTGGTGGTTCTCGAGTTATGTCAAAAAAAAGACCACCAAAGGTCAGAATTTCCCCTATATGATAGTTACTAACTTCAAATCGATGTATCTCGATTCCTAGACGTGACCCAGCGAAACGCCGGGACACGTATAACTTCTGTTTTACCGATATAACTTTCCCCGGTAAATTTAACCCTTCCCGATCACTGACCCCTACCATTTGTCGCACAGTGTTATCAATATATAAACTCCAGTTATCAAAAAATATTATTATTTTTTTATTTAAAATTGACATTTCAAGATTAATTCTCAAGATTAGATTGGCTAAATAAACATAATTTCTTCAGTGACGATCAACTTAAATTTTTAAGAATTAAAATCTTAATTATAATCGCGAATTTTTAAAAAATAAAAGAATTTGAAAAAACGAGCTCCAAAATAAATATATATAGGTGTAGGTATTTATTAATTTATTTATTTATTAAAAATTAATTAAATATAATTAAAATTATAAGTTAATTAAATGCTTAGCAATAGCAATTTAGGACTTGAGATTATTATTATTTACAAATATGTACATAAGGTATTGAAATTCAATTAAATATTAAAATTAAACAATTTGAATAAGATAAATTATTTTTAATTAATTTTATATTAATTAATTTTTTTTTTTATATAAATACATGTTAAATAGAATTGTATATGTTTATAGATTTTAAATAGTTAATTATTGCAAAGTTATTCTCATCTGTTGGATCCGCAAGTAGGTCATTTAGGTTTAAACATCTGAATCTATGGTTCTGATAATATGGACATTCAAGTAGCAGATGGTTTGGATTGGTGGGGTATGATATCGGACAATTGCAGTGAGGAGTAATTGGGATATTTGTGATGGAGCCGTGTGTATTTTTTGTATGACCAAGTCTTAATCTAATAATTTTAATTTGATCTTGTCTATTCGCATTTAGATTTTCGTAGGTATTTGATAAAATTCGAGAGCTGTTGTTGTTAACTTGCATATACCAGGAAGAAGTTCTCTGAAAACATGTGTTTTTATTTGCAAAATATAAAGTTATGTATTTCGATCTTTTGTGTTAAAGTTATCTGTTGTAATTAGCGGGGCCCTTAAAGCATATTTAGCTGCTGTATCGGCAAACTCATTTCCAGTTATATTGTGGCAAGGAATCCCAATTAATTTAATGTGCGTATATCTTTTAGTGATGGTGTTACGGATTTTTTAAACATATAGATTATTGTTGGAAGTATTTAAAATCGATAATGCAGGAAAGAGAATAGCTGAAGATAGAGAATTTCCCTTTTTTAAAGACAATTAATTCAAATGCTTTTGTTAACGCAGTTAGTTCTGCCGTCATTATAGAACTGTGTACTGGTAGACTGCCTAAATAAATAACACAGAGATAAATAAATAAAACAGAGAAAAGTTGTAACACTTTAAAAAGACTATTGAAGTAGATTGCGTTATGGTGATATTTTGTTATATCAACACTATTTTGCTTTAGTAACCAGGGAGGGTAGTTTTTTCCAACGGATATCTGATGGGTGATTGCTATGTTGAGATCCTCACAGAAATGTTTTATTTTCGTAATAATTGACGGAATTTGGAACTCGTTTTTGATTTTTTAGTCTTTAGAAGTGTAGTATAAAGCGGAGTTTTTTTTTGTCGTAGAAGCATTTGTGTAATTTTGTGGTAAGAATATCTCTTTGTACTTCTAGTGCTAATATGTTAGCTTCAGCATAAAGGTTATATATCCTAGTTGTACGAAATGCACCTAAATCACATATAACAGAAGAGTTAATAAGTTTAGTTAATTTGTTTTGAGTAGGATTTTTATTTTTATTGGATTTTAAAATTAGGTTAAAATCGTCAGCATATAAAGTAAAGTCGATGTCTCGTTGGAGTGAGATAATTTGACAAAATTTATTATAGTCGATTAGAAATAAGATGACTGAAAGAGGAAAACCTTGCGGGATGCCATTAAAAAGGGGTAAACTATCAGAAAAGTTGGAACCAACTCTTACTTTAAATTGACGATTTTTCATAAAATTTATTATATAATTTACTATTTTTGGGCCAACTTTCCAACCAATTGGTTGTTCTAGTCCAGTCTAGTTGTATGTAGTCCAATTCTGTCGAAAACTCTTTGAAAATCCAATGAAACAATTATAGTATGTTTACGAAGAGTAACAAAGCTAGCGACTTCATGATCTATGTACAACAGATTATCTATTGTAGATTTACCTTGCGTAAAGCCAAACTGACTTTTATCTAATAAGTTTTGCGTTGTTACGAACCACCATATTCTGCTAACAACAATTTTGTCTAAGTGTAAAATCGGGCTGAAATTGTTTTATTTTATAATTGGAGTATATTTTCAATCGATTTATTGCTAAAATTTCATAAATAATGTCACTTTTATTTCTAAAGGTTTAAACTTTATTATGCCACATACATAATAATGTTTAAACCTAACTATCGCGAATTAGATTTCTTAAAACGACTGCTACCGTTAAAATCAGCGTATTTTGTATTTTTTATTATTATATTATCTGTCGAAAGCTAGATCCTTTTTCTATCCGTTTGAACCCGGAAACGAATCAAGAAAATGTTTAATACCTCATTATATATCGAAGCTTATTTCAGCTAATTCATTCAGAATGAAACGAAACAAATAATAGTTAATATTTTCCAAATAGTAAATAGCAACATGATTCTAATAATTGAAAATTATGATTTCGTGCCCGATAGCATATTGTGACCATTTTTTTGTTTAATGATCCTTTGAAATTGATTAATTGTGTTCGGTACAGATTTCCCATGATCGTTTTACCCAGTTTTAACAGCTCATAATAGAAGTTTTAACAGCTCATAATAGAAGGTACTCTGCTCACACCAAATACAAAGCATTACCTTGGAGCAATGGATATTTGACTTTTGTGTCGATTTTCCTGATAAGATATTTTATTTTTTTGGATTATCAAAATATATTAAATTTTTATCGCCCATAACAGTACCACATCAAAAATTAATCGTTTTAAGGAGTTGAAGCAGGATTTCAGACATGCAAATCATCTATACCGCTCACGACAGGTTGCCTTGACTGCACCATGTTCCACATAAACTTCCCCCAAAAATGTGATGTCTTTTCGAAACTATATAATATCTTGTATTATTAAGTCATCTATAACGTAATAGAGAGGTATTTGAATTTAAATTTTGAAGACAGATCAGACAGGACACTGCTTTCATATCCTATAAATAACCTAAAAAGCATGTAATAGAACTATTCACATCTTGAAATTGCAATTCCGGATTAGAAATTACGTATTTACGATAAGAATTAAATATTTTAAATTTTAATATAAATAAGTATTAATCTACATATGATAATCTACTACCCTTTTCCGGAAACATCTTTGATATAATACATTCTTACTATATATTTACTAAATATTTGTTTTTTTTCTAGATTTATTTATCCATCTGAATCAATATAAGCTGGGTAGTTTCAGAGTCTTTAACTAAAGGGAACATAGAGTCATATTAAATTTCGTTTTGAAATATCCCTATATCTCTAAAATGTAAATGATAAGTAAGTAGTGTTCAATTAAAACTTTTTTCAATTTTAATAATGATTGCGTTCCTCTTTTTTAGGTCAATTTGTTTATCCATTTAACGTGAAAGAAGTTACAATGTATCTGCAATTTTTTATTGTTTTTATTGTACAAATATTTATATTTAAACACAATATTGTTAAAGAATAATTTTGGCTAACTGTACGAAACAACAATACGCTTCAACTATATACAATACATATTATCCTATAGTTATTCTTATTTTAAATTTACAGAAATATGTTACAACATAACATTAATCTTCAATCTGTAATACTAGATTATGTTAAACAATTTAGTTGTAGAAGATAAAATATTTAAAAGCTTTTATAAAATTTTATAATATTTGTCACAATAATTTTTATTAAACACTTTATTGACTCAACAATAAATATTGTTTCAATATCTGCTAGAAACTAAATATTATTTCAATTGCTTTATTTAAAAAAAAAAAAAAAACTTATAAGTATTTTCAAGTATTTAAATTTATAAAAAGTAAAAATATTTTAATAAAAAAGAAAAAATAGTTTCAATAAATAAACTCAAATAGTCAAAAAGTTTGACTATTTGAGTTTACTAATTCAGTGATAGGTCCGATTTCAGTATAAAATATAATTGAGTTTAGGAATTTAGTGATAGATTACTAAATTTAATTTTTTCTATTTGGTAGACTTTCATTTTGAAGTTATTGAAATTTAAACTAGTTTGGAAAAAACCTTTTGGAAGTTTGGTTAGACTACTGGTAAGCTTTCATTTTGCGTTGGAGTTATTGAGGCAATTTTTCTCGTGTAACTGTTTTATTAAATAACCCAGCAAGAAAACGATCAGCATTTTCATCACTTCAAAAGTAGAACTAAGTGTATATATTGAGTTGTGCTAGAAAATGAGATTTACTATTATTTTTTTAACAAGGTGGGCACCAATTGGGTAAAACTGTGTCCACGATACTGCATTTAATGGAGTTAATCATTTTCAAAAGTTAGCGCTCGTTTTTGAGATTTTTAACTTTGAAAGGTTAAAGGAGGAGTTAGGAAAATTAAGTTTTATTGCTTAAATTTAATAGTTTAGTTATTAAATTCTATTGAAGAATAGAATCGCGAATTCTTATTATTAAATATATTTTAAACGCTAAATCACAAAAGTTTAAACTAACAAAAAATCTTATTAAAATTCCGTAAGTAAGCTATGTAGTGTTACCAATGAGCTACATTTCAAACAAAAATATAAATATATTCAAAATCGGGCTGAAATTATTTTATTTTATAATTGGAGTATATTTTCAATCGATTTATTGTTAAAATTTCATAAATAATGTCACTTTTATTTCTAATTCTCTATTATTTGTGCCACATACATAATAAAGTTTAAACCTAAATATCGCGAATAAGATTTCTCAAAACGACTGCTACCGTTAAAATCAGCGAATTTGAATTAGCTTTACTAGTGGGGTGCCCAGCTTTTTAAAATTTACGACCAGTACAGTGTAATTAGTTCCAAAAAGTTAAAATAAATATATTTTTAGCGGGAAAAATGTTAACAATTTCTAAGAATATTAACATTTTACAAATTTTGAAGTTAATTTAATATATTTTTATAAGGCTAAAAAATAATTTTCATAAAAAAATTAATAAGCATGGTTTTAAGAAAAGCACTTTTTTAAAATCATACTTAAAAGAAGTAGTGGACAAAAACATAAAAGAATAATATCTAGCCAATGACAACCATATGTTAAAAAAATAACTTCTGTAGCTGTTTTTCAGCACTAAGAACATCCTTCTAATGACAACATAATGTTAAGATAATGAATTTATCAGCTTTTTTTTAGTTTCTTTTTTTGTTGGGTAATAAACGTTACGAACTAGAAAATTTCAGTATCGTTTACATAATTTTATATTTATATAGCAATATGTAATTCAAAACATTTTATATGTAATCTATAAATAAATGGTAAATGTTGTTTTTTTTTTTTTTGCAATTGCGATCATTTATATTTTTTTCCAGTTTTAACAATAACAATTAGGTACCACTTTCATTGCTTAGCAATGTGTTGTCATTATTTTTCTAATTACATTGTGCACATTTATTTTATTCTGCATTATTCGAGCGTCTGCGCAACAAACTATTTTTCTTCGTAAATTAATTCATTTTATAATTATACGAAAACTATTAGTAGAGTGCACAAATTTTATGTGAACGTGTTGTAGTAAGTAAAATGGCAGTTATTTGAAAATAAGCATATGTTCATATCTTAGATGGGTTAACTTTTTTTTATTTTTTTATCAGTTTATAAGTTTTGTTCATTACTGTACTCCTAGCAAGTAACTATTTGAATAACTAGTGTATGCAAGACTCATGAATTCTTGGACATCTCCATAAGAATTTAATGAGTTTTCAAACGAATTATAGGTAGTTATCATCTTGTAAAAAATCATTTTGTAAAAAATTTCATTCTTTTCTAAATTTTTGTTAATATCTGCGTTACTGTTTTGCCGATCAAAAAAC
The DNA here is from genome assembly GCA_932274085.1 of Protocalliphora azurea. NCBI lineage: Eukaryota > Metazoa > Arthropoda > Insecta > Diptera > Calliphoridae > Protocalliphora > Protocalliphora azurea. Next base: position 115,009,469 of record OW026519.1, on the reverse strand, counting down.
AATTATATATGTCTTGAAGGTAATTTAATTTATAATTTTTTGGTATTTTTTCAAACCCAATCAGAAAATTGGTTCTCAAGATATGTTGCTCTGTTCATTCTTACCAAAAGTTTACCAGAAACTTGATTTTTCACCAGAAATTCGAATTCTTATATCCGATTAATTAATTGAAAACAAATTTCTCTAAAAATAAGGTATTCAAGTAAGAGAAATTGATTTTTCACGAAAAAAAAGATTTTTTTTAATAAACATCAATCTTTCAAAAACCAAAAAAAGGATATATATATATATATATATATATATATATATATATAAATATATCATTTGTAAAAAATTTTACAAAATCATTTAAATTTGCTAAGCAATAAAGTTATTATTATTAAGTTCATACAACTTACACTATTTCCTGTTTAATGTAAATAATTGTTAATCAAATTTTTGTGGAAGCTCATAATTTTTACTTTATTTTAATAATAATAAAAAGATTCTGATTTAAATTTATAAGCATGTATAAGAATAAAATAATCGTATTGTAGTTACATTTTTATGTATTGTGTTACCTTATACACACTCCTGTATGTCCACATGTCTCTATGTGGATTAGTTTTTATTGTACTTATCTCATTAATATTAGTAAAGTTGCATCACACATGTACACAAACATTTATTTTACATTCAATGTGAGAAAAAAGTTATTTATATATTACAGCAATACGAGCATAAAACAGCACTCTAATATGATTAAGCACATTTCCGTTTTTCTTTCTCTCTACACTTCTGTATGTGTATGTTTATATGTGTGAATATTATGTTTTTATATTCTTTGTTTAACAGTTAAATAATAAATCAAGTGGAAAACATTATAACATTTTTATACAGATTTTTGCGTTGTGTTTTATTTCTGTACCAGGGGAACATTTCTAATACAGTTGAATACATTCAAGAACATTAGTCGTATTATAAGCACTAAAGGGGAAAATTTGCTTTTAGAATAAAAAAACGATGCGGATGATATTTATTTGTCGTAGTGACAATAGCAAAATACACATTAAATTACATATATACATGTGAGAAAAAAATTATTACTACACAAAAAAGTATTCATACATACATACGTACATACATATATATCAGTGTTGCCAGTTAAGCCTTTTTACGGCTAAATTTAGCCTTTTTATTTTGCTTTTAGCCTCAGAATTTTTATTTTAGCTTCTAGCTTTTTTTCTAGGCCTTTTTCATTATTCAACATTTCAATAAAACGAAAATAGTTTCTTATTTGCTGTTACTAGTTTTATTTTTACAGAATCATTCATTATTCATTTTTGTGTGTTTATTCGCACTAAAAAACCGAGATTATTTTATATATAACAAAAATTTTCGACTGCGGCGCTTCATTCTACATATCAATAATAACTAAACTAATTTATGGTCTTACTAAATTGATTATTATAATTATTTTTTAATATACTTCATTAACTATAGGACTATTTATGAATATAATAAAATTTGGAAATGCCTAATCAAACAGAAATTATAATTTTAAAACAACAACAAATCACTTCAAAAAATTGAGTAATTTTTCTTATGAAACATAACCGAAATTTGTTTATGAATTTTTTGAACAATTTATGTTTTATTTATAAAGTTATTACAATATCATAAAAAATGTTAGAAGACTAATGAAAACGTGAAAAATAAGTTCTAAAACTAAAAAAAGTGTTAGTTTTTTCTGAATTTATTTTTTAATTCATTTATCATTTTTTGCCCCTTTTTAAACTTCAATTTAGCCTCTTTTTTCTCATCTACTGGCAACACTGATACATAAATACATACATACATACATACAATTATGCTTGTTGTAATCAGAGTTTTGAATAACTTTGATATTATTTGGTTATTTAGTTGCAATAAAGCCTTAGTACTAAATTTTTGGCATTCTATCAGCGAGTTATCGATGATTTTTGTTTGAAATTGTCACATTTAAAACTAGTTCTATAGAAGCGTTAGAGGACGGTTTCAAAGCCTTTTTAGTTTTTATTATAGTGACTCATTTCCTGAAGGAAATTTTTTAAATGAATTTCATTTTGTATTTCTTCTTTATTACAAAATTAATTTGTGCATTAATAAATATAAAATCCATGAAAAAGTTGTTTATCGTCTGATATTGCTTGGACGAGATAAATTATAATTTTGAAATTTAAGATTTGAATACTTATTTTTAGTTCTATTTTTAGGAAGATACAATAAATAAATAAATACAAATATTAATAAAAAAATAATTTTGAAAAAATTTTTTGGTTTTTCTAATTTTTGGAATTTTTGAAATTTTTTATTCAAGTTTTTTAAACAGTTCTAGAAAGTCATTTAGGAACCAGTAATTTGAGAAGTGATGTAGAAGTCATACATTATTAGTTCTTAAGCACTAGTTGTCAAAAACTTTTCTTGAAAACAATATAGAATCATAAAAAGGTTCTATTCCATGATTGCCATAATTGGTTGCAACACCACTAGTTCTAAGGATTTTATAAAAGAATCTGAAGTGGTCTTGATTAACTAGTTCTAGAACAAATGTCTTAGAACATGTTCCAAAGTTTTTCACGGGTACGATTATTTTAAATTAAAAAAAGATAGTTTCAGTATAGAATTTTTATCTAAAAATTTATAATAAAATAGTTCAGATATCGAGGGCTTATATTCAGAAGGGGTGCACATTTCTATTTTTTCGCGTCGAACTCTTTAGTTTTGTGTTTTGTATCTATGGTATTAATTTTAAAGCCTAGATTTAGTTCTAAGACTACGTTTTTCACTTTTTTGTTGCCGGGCTATCTACAACAATATTTTCTTTTAAGGAAAAACGAGCTATCTACAGGTCTTTGATCGATTTTCAAAGTAGTGTAAAATTAAAAATTGGTAAATAATGACAACTTTCCTTAAGATTTAAGATTTTTTTACATATTTCTAATTGGAATTTTAAAACGTCTCGTCAAAATTATGTTTTTTTTTTTAATACAGTCTGAAGAAAAAAGCTATTCAAGTTTTTAACCATTTTTTGAAGTTTATATACCACACAAGCGCATACCCATCAATATAAATGAGAGCACAATACTTCAATTTTAAAGATAGAAATGAAATAATTGAAATAAAATAAAATGGAAGAAAATGGAACAAAATAATATAATATAAAAGCTTATAACCAGGCAAAAAAAAAAAAAAAAAACAAATATGCATTAGAAAAAGAAAAAATGTACTCCAAAAACGCGCAAATATGCACTTGTATGTTTGTAATTAAGAAAAAATATGTTTTAAATTAAAACGAGTGTTTTATTAATATTTTATTAAAACACTTTTTATTTTAATTTTGTAAAATAAGAAAAACTTGAAATTTATTAACTATGCCGAAATTTAATTCACTACTTTTTATTACTTCATTTAAAAACATTACCTTATATTTTCCATTTGCATATCCATCAAATTCTAGATATTATGATTAGTGATCAAAATTATCCTATGCTTTCATTAAAAAAAATAATAAAAATAAAAAATAATAATAATAAAATGCTATTCGGACAAGTTTAAAAGCTAATACGTAGTATGAGGTTTAGTAGTCGTAATATTAATAAATCGTAGAAGACCGGATTGCAAGATATTGAAAAATAAGTGAAAGAAACAGTTTTTATGCTTTCCTGAATAATTCGGATTTTGCAGTTGGCCCTTTTGGAATATAAGCCCTCGATATATTCATTATTACCAAAAAAAAAAAAAAAAAAAGATGAATACTGCAGAGTATTTGAGATGTCGGCAGTAAAATTTAAAAAAATATTCTTCAAAAAAATTTTAAATGAAAATATATATTTTCTTTAAGTAGCAATTTTGAAAATATATAATTCGCGCTATAGACACTTTTTAACTTGACTATGACCATATGAATATATGAATATATTGTAGGAGTTAAAACTTCAAGTAACCTTCTTACCAGAGTTTTGAGTCGAGAATAATGCCCATATAAATAGAGTTCATAAACGATTCAATTATGAAATAATTGTAATAAATTTAATTTTTATTAAATATTATGTTCTCTTTAGAGTAAATCTTGAAGGCTCCTTTATACCAAACTGGCTCCAAATAGTAACCGAAATATCCAGCAATACAAGAAATGGTTAAAATTTTAGTTAAACAAAGACTTAAGTCTTTTAACTTGTGTTTAAGCTTACAACAAAGAAATTTTTGTATAATGGCTGGCGGTAATTTAGCTTTTTTTTTGACAAATAAACAAAAAAGGAAAAAAAAAAATAAGTGGAAAAACGTTGCTTCGCAAATAAAGTATATTCGGTGCTCATATATTTAAACTTTTGCCCTTTCTAGTTCATTATGTATGAAAATGTTTGGAAAAACTAGTGAAGTACGTGTCTTTTGTGCCAACATACGTTTACATGAAGTAATCAACATACACATATATAAACATTGTATAAAAATAAAATTTTTCAAAAAATATAAAAACTGGGGCCAACTTAAAAATGCTTTAAGTTAAGCATACAACAATAGTAGGAGAATGTAAAACAGGAGTTTTTTTAAAGAATAACAATTGAAAATAACAAATGCTACTGATCTCTAGAAATACCCCTAAATCACCCTCGTTGTCTGGTGTATATTTACTAACTCCAGGATATTCATTTATATGGTTACTAGTTAGTTGGTCTCAGCATGTGTGTGATTTTTTACTGTTATGTGTTTTGAGTGTGTGTGTGTTTAAAATAGAAAAAAATTACAGGTAACATATTTTAGTCAAGTTATAGCATGTCATACGTTACATTACTCTTCCCTGCAACACTATCTCTTCTTTTTCACACTTTTTTCTGTTTTATTATTTTTTTTTTTTTTTTTTTTTCAGAGACATCTTTTGCATTAAATCGAACAAAAAACTGCCAAAACAAAAAAAGTTGTAGAAGAGACAAAAGTTAAAAATATAAAAGAATTATCAAGCTGGCACTACACACATACACACGCTCAATCATATGTGTACGTTTATTCTTAAAACAAAATTTTCCCTTAGAAAATCTAAAACAAAATGAAAAATAAAATTTAGAAAATATTACGTTTGGGGGAGTGTTTGCCAAATGGCAGTAAATCTTTTCTTGGCACTAACGTTTGATTTAGTTCTTTTATTTCTCAGGTACTTCTACTCTGCAGTTTTTCGTTTTGTTGTATTTCTAATTTTATTTAAAATTTATACGTCCGTACAAGCAAGCAGGATCATCTCAGAATTTATTTAAGTTTATTTTAGGGTTTATTCACTTTTAAAATTAAATTTTTAAAAATATTGTTTGACAAAAATTTAACCCTCGTATTCACAAACCAATTTTAAATTTAAAATACATTTTAGAGACAAAATTTGTATAAAAAATGTGCTTTAAAAACAATTTTAAACTTATAAGTTGTTTGTGAATAAGGGGGTAAAATTTTAGTTTCGATTATATGAGTACGTACATATGTATAAAAAAAAAAAAAATAATTGTTTGATAAAAATGTTAAAAAGGAGAATAAAATTTAATATTTTTGTTTATATAACTATGTAAGATTAAGTTCTATTTAAATATATACGCACAGTAGTCCCAAAACTATTTTTTTCTTTTTTGAAAATAATTCTGTAACTATAGAATTTGAACTTTAGTATTTAAAAGAAACTTCACATGGCCAATCCTGAGGTGTATTCTAATTGATTCGAAGGAGCACTAGTTCTTAGCTGTGCTCATTCCTCCTCAACGCTCTGTCTGGGTGATAGAGCGTGGACCTCCAAAATTGGTCATCTCGGGTATAATTTTTTTTTAAATCGCCAACATTTCATTTATGATTTGATTGAAAAAAAAAAACAAGATTCACGTAGATAATCCAAATAGTTATCTACTTTAAGAAATATTTATACCTAAGTAAAATGTTGACCCATTTTGGACATTTTTTTTTAGTTTTTTTTTAATTGGCGGGCTCCTAAAATTTTTCCAAAATATTCCTAGATTCTGTACATAATTCTCGTGCAAGAATTGTATACCTATGTGGTTCCGATAAAAAGTTATATTATAATAGAAAATAAAAAAAAAATGATTTTTTGTAATTTTTCTTGTTAATTTTCTCAAAAATCCCTCTGTACCATACTTTTTTTTTGTTTCTAAAAGAATACTTAACATCATTGGTGTAACAGTCTCCCCGCTAGCCCTATAAGAATTTGGTTAATTTTAATTTTTGGTTTTTTATTTATTTGTGGAGCTCAAAAATGTCAAAGCTGAAATTAATAAAATACACTTTGATTACATACCTACATATGTTCGCTAAACACACCAAATATATTTAATAAACCACGCCCCTGATAATGGCAGGACAACCATTTTATTGAAAAAAGTCAATTTTTAAAACACGTTTTCCCCGAACTAGAATTTTGGGTATTTCTTATTTTAAGGACAACTGTTTTTATATTACGAGTATATAATTAAAATTATTACAATAAAATTTCATAACGATAGCTTTACCTATATAGAATTTATTTCATATATTTCAATACAAACCGGACTTAATTTTCAATTGATTGTTTGATTCTATCAACCCAGTTTTGTGTGCATTTTTTGCTTTCTTTTATATATTGAAACCTTATTGATCTGCTATATACCTTGGAACATGGAGTTGGATTTTTCCAAATATATTTAATAGCATTAGTTAACGTGGATGGTTCATTCAAATTCTTTCTTCAGCATAATGGAACCAGCGATGCCAAAAAAGAAAACAAAACACTTCTGTAGTCTGTATAACTTTCCCTTGATGAAACTTTTTTGAATTCTGATAATGTTGATAATCCTTCACATATTAACGTCAGATCCGAGTTATCAAGTTCCAATGCCTCGTTTTTTCCCATTATATCTTTGTAGCATGTCAAAATTGAGTTCCTTTATCGAGTAAAGCCTTTCTTAATTTTACATATTTATTTTCGCTTAGTTCTAACTACAGCATAAGCGCTATTGCCTCATTATCAGAAAACACAGAATCTGGTGAAGGTGTTGAAATACTTTTTTTCGTCCACTTAAGTCGATTTGGGGATGCATCAGTGAGGATATCCGCTACTTTTGCTACTTCAGCTGGTTGTTTATTTATTCGTAACACGGTCTTAAATGAACCTTTGACTTCAGACTCGGATTACATGGACAGTATTTCCGACAGTTTTTTTTCTCTATTTCTGCAACAAAAAATCATACTGCTTAAGTGGTGGTCCTGTATTGGTGATTTTCATTTTCATGATGCTTTTCAACCAAGTACCATACTTCATTGAAACTTCCGTCTGCATTTTTGTTTCGAATAATTTGAAAAAATTTTCAATTTTATCCAATTCTATAGTAACAATTCTTGAATCCGTTTGCGCTTCAATAAAATGTGTTAATGTAGTTATCTACTCAGTTCTATTTCTTTTAGGCATTTCCCAAAGAATGCACCACTAGGTTTATATATCAATGTTCTCATTACTGTAGTAAAATTTTATTAATGTAAATAATATAAACGAGTTTTTTATATACTGAAGAACGTTTTCTAGATGCTATAAAAGTATGCATAAAATTTTACCTGTGGAATTTTGTATGTTCAAAAAAATATCTAATTAATTGACCTACTTCATTTATCTGTTCTGAGGAATATCTGGATATACCGGATTGCTGTATTATATTACCGCAACTTGTATAATGTAAATTAAAAAAAAGAAAAAACTGTCAGGTGTTCTTTTTATAACGGATTAAAATTTCACTAAAGAAATCCAATTCATTCAGTTTTTAGTAAACAGTAATTACGTTAATTTATTTTTGGTAATAAATAAAATGAAATAAGAAAAAATTAAAAGATTTGACCAATTTCTGCCCCGAGACCTGCGAGAAACTTGTGCTCCAAATCAGTTGGAAAATACCTCAAAAATAACTATGTGAAATTTCATTGAAATATATTTAACGGTTCAAATATATATATATATATATATATATATATATATATATATCACACACAGCTCACATTTATCATTGAAATGAAAGAAAATATTCAAATTTTGCTGAAGGTCAAGCTTTAGTTAGTTTTTAAATGTGAATGTGTAAACTATTTACGCAAGTGTTTGATAGCGTTGCAAAGGCTTGAAAAATAATAATATATAAATACTAATGTATTAAAACTAAATTGTTTTACTAAATTTATCAAAAAACATAAAATTTTAATGTTTAATGCTATTTTGTAAAAAAAATAATAATAATATTTGAACTTAAATAAAATCTATATAAATAAAGCCATCATTATGATATTTTATTTTAATACAAAAAAGTTGTGCCTAAAACAAGAACAGATTCCCACTTTTTTATTCCAAAATACCCAAAATCCCAGTTCAAGAAAAAATTATTTTAAAAATTGACATAGCACATTAGATATTTTCTTTTAAATTCGCGAACACATGTGGGTATGTAACCAAGGTGTGTTTTTTTATTTCAGCTTTGACATTTTTTAGCTCCACAAATAAGTAAAAATAATAATATATAAGTAATTCTGACAGGTCAATCGGGGAAACTGTTACCCCAAATGCCCTCGGATTTGCTTTACGTGCATTTACGGTAAGCATTCTTAGGAACAATCAAAATGTACCAAAAATGTATCGTACAAAGGAAAATAATGGATTTTAGAGTGAAAAATATCACCATATTTATGAGAAAAATCACAAAAAAACAAAGATTTTTTTAAAATTTTTTAACTCAAAATAATATAACTTTTAATGGGAACAACATTAAAAATAAAAAATTACATACTATTTCTTCATTATTTATATTCATATGGATCTTGCACGAAAATTATTTATAATTTTGTACAGGATTGTATAAGGATTGTGTATGTGTAAATTTTCGTTTTAATCAAATCAGAAATGAAATTTTGGCAATATTTTAAAAAAATTTTCATACCCGAGGTGACCAACTTAGGAGGTCCACCCCTTGTTTTCTGCTCCTCTGAATTAATTGGAATACACCTCAGAATTGGCCGTGTGAAATTTCATTCAAATACATTCAGTAGTTCTAAAGTTACAAAATTATTATAAAAAGTCGTTTTGGTATCACTGTTATATGGCAAAAAATCACTAAACTTTTAAAATTTAACTAAAGTTTTTTCCAATATTTCAATATTTAAAATTCATTGGCGTAAATCACTTTCACGAGGGGGTTCAAAAATTATCACGATTTAAATTTGAAAACTAAAAAAAAAAAAAAAATCGCAAAATGTTAAATTTCACTTATTTGGGTTATAATTGCGCACATTCATAACTCTTTTGGAGAACTATAATCACATGCAAAAAGACAATATTACTGTTATTAGTAGTGCTGCCAGTTTAGCCTTTTTAGGACTAAATCTATTTTTCGGTTAGTCTCGTAATTTCCATTTTAGCTTCTAGCGTTTCTAATAGACTTTCTTAGTTCTTAAAATTGCCTTAAAAAGGCCTAAGTGTTAGTATTTCAACAACGAAGAAAATATTTGCTTATTTGCTTATTATAGTTCTTATTTACTAATTCATTCTACGAATCAAAAATAACTTTACTAATTTCACGGACTTGTTAAAACGATTATTATAATTATAACCATAGAATCTACTTATATAAAAAATATCTTTTAGAAGCGAAAAATCACCAAAAGACTTTGAAATGCTTATATACAAATTATTTTTTCATTAATTATATTCATTTGTGCCACCATATGTGGTTCCAATGCAAGATATGGTAGTTCAATATCTTTTATCTTATCTAATCTAACCTAAAGAACAAACAAGTTATGAATTTTTCCACTAATTTTGTGAAAGGGATAAGTATTATATTTATTTTAAATATTTTATTTTCATAGGAATAATAATATTAATGTGGTTTAAAAACAGAATATGGTTTAAGAACAAGAAAAAATACTGCAAATATTTAATCACTGTAGAAGTTATGATACTTTTCATATTAATAAAATTTTGTTTCTGGTAAAAATATTTAAAAATATATAATTTTTGCAGTTAACCATATTAAAATTTTTATTGGGTGTAAACATTAAATAACACGCAAATAAAAAATATAGTTGCAGTTATCATAACCTAAGAGCAACATATTATATTTGGAACATATGGTCACAGCTAAAAACAAATATAATTATAAATAATAATTGTTATGATTCCATTTTATCATATTGTGTCAGATTTTATGATTCGAGTTTTTCATATTATTAAGCCGTCCTTACATTGCACTACATTTGTTTCAAAATTATGAATCACAACAAACATAGAAAAACCTTGTCTTCTTATATTAATTCATGTATAAAATAAATGAGAATTATAATGAAGGTGTTATGGGAATAAAAATATTAATATGGTTTGAGAACTAAATATGGTTTAGGAATAAGTAAAAAGGTTGATGGTATTTTTTATAATAACAAAAATTTTATTTCTGACAAAAATATTCTAAACCGTATAATTTTTGTAGTCAAATATATTAAAATTTGATTGAATGTAAACACTGAATGATAAAATTGAAACAAAAACATTGTTATCATGAACACAATATTATTAAAATTGATGAAAATTAATTACGAGAACATAATATTGTTGTAGTGACAGTGTTTTTTCTTTGCGTGAACATGCAAAATATAAGGGAAGAATAACAGTAATGGATGTCAATAAATGATTTATATTGTTCTCGAGTTCATTAAAATTTAGCCGAAAAATCGGGGTTTTCTTCTAAATTCGTTTTTTCGAACCGGTTAATTTAAAATGTTCAGTTTCGGTTAACCGGTTTATCCGGTTTTTTTTGTCATTTAACCGGCTTTAAAAATTTCTTGCTTTTTTCCGAATTTAAAATATCAAAAAACTTTATGGAAAAACTAAAAATGCTGTTTGAATAAAAAAGTATTAAGGTTTATATGTTTGGAATTTAATATATTTTTAAATCAAATGTGTAATAAAACCAGATAGATAATTAACCATTCCATTTACAAGAACTTTAATTTCATGCGATTAAAATTTTCCAAAAGAAGAAAAACAACATTACCTACCAACTAATGTATAGCTTAAGAGAAAAATAATATTTTATATAGGATACTAGAAAGAAATTAAGAAGTAGTTCTAAAATATAAAGTGTTCATCACTTCAAATGTAGAACTAAGTAAGTGCAGAAAATGCACTTTTTAATTAATAATAACTCATCTAAAAAAGTAAAAATAAATTTCTTTTTAGCACGATAAAGGTTAATTATTTTTCCATTTTATCCAGGTATTTTTAAAAATAATATTATTTTTTTTTTGTAAAAATTACTTTTATAAACATTTCTTAAAGAGGAAAACTTAAAAAGTGGTGAATATAATCATAATAAAAAAAAACATTATCCTAGTTCGTAAACATCTTTTTTGTTGAAGTGCTTCAAATTTTAATAATTTGATTTTGCTTTTAGATTAGAAAAATGGAAAAGAAATTAATGAATTTACAGAAACATTTTAAATCATTATAATGATCTAAAATGTGCTACAACATGCCAAAATAACATTGTTTTTATAAATTATATAAAAACTAACTAGTTTAAAGGCTGAAAAAAGTATTATAAATCTTCGATGTAAATCAATCGTTATTTATGAGGAACATTGTTTATTATTTTGTGCAGGGTTAAGCTTATAAACTGAAAATACACTTTTTTAATCAAAATTATTTTTATTAAGCATCGAATTAAACATTTCTTAAAATGCCGGTTAACCGATTTAAGCGGTTTTCGTTTAACCACCAAACCAGTTTTTATAAACACTATCTGAATATAAGTTGAAATTAGTATGCCAAATTTCCCGCAGATCGGTATAAAACTGACCGTGGCTCCCTTATAAGCCCCTCTTCCGAAAATCATTGTAAAGTGCATAAGTCTCAAATAAATGCCAGCATAACAATAATATTTGACGCCAAGTTTTATCACAGTCGATCCATAATTGATCATTGCCTCCATATGAGGCATACTATTGGGAATCAAGCGCTTAACAAATGTCATATAAATGATAATATTACATAGAGATATGCTTTACAGATATATAAGTTAAACCATCAAATTTTACAATAACCGGTCAAGAATTAACCATAGGTCCCATGCAAGACCTCCTCCAAAAATATTACAAATTCGTTACCATACACCCAGTGTCCAAAACGGTAATTAAAAAAAGGGATTAAAAAAAGGGGCTTTAAAATTTGTTTATTTGATAAAAACACCAACAAAATTATTGTATTAAAAAATATTAAATTAAATTTTATAAATAAAAAGATAATCTGTTTATAATAATTTTTTAATACAAAAATAAAAATTAATTCACAAAAAAATTAACATAAAACACCCGTCTAACAAATTTAGAACTAAAAGCCTGGATTCACAAGTGTTGACACTAAGTCTGCTGGACAATTTATTTTTTATTAGTGAAAATTTATAAAAAAAAAGACATTCCGCCGAGGCACTGCTATCGAATCTGTTTATTCATTTTTCCAATCAGGACCAAAAGGATTTGATTTCACCATGTGTACCATGATGCACAACAAAGGAAACTTTTCGTCACATAAACAATTCCAATATTTACGTCTGAGTTAGCGAAAAAGTTTTCATTTTATTACAATTAGAGATTTTTTTATTACATTATTCATATATATTTTTGTCCAGTTTTCCCGGAATTTATCATAACAAGCCTGATATACCAATTTACCTGCGTAATTTCCATCTCCATTTCCTTTATAATTTTTATTTAATTTATTTTTTTAAATTTGAAGCATTTTTTTATTTAAACATCAATAATACGCATTAATTTCTTGTTATATTCTCATAAAATATCTTGAAATGTAGTACAAATCGAAGGTAAACAAAATTACAACTATATTCGTTTGAGATAGAGTTGGGTTGTTCAATTGAACAATTCAGTTCTATGAACAATGTGAAGTTGTTTCTTATTCTTATAATTTTTTATTCACTTTTTTTCTTTTTAATTATTTAATAATATTAAATAATTTAAATAAAGGGAGAAAACAAAATTTTTCGCACAAAGAAAAAAAAACGCAATTTTGGAACTTACCACTTCCGATTTTGATAAAATTTGATATACACACTCACTACGTCAATACAAAATTTGTAAGTTCTTCTAAATTTTCAAATTCGTTGTATTTTAGCTTTTATAGTTTTCAAAGTTCAGTTTTTTCATATATTTTTTTTTTAATATATAAATTTTAAATCCCTATATCTTCGGACCTATTCGTCCAATTTAAACAAACCTTTTCCCAAATTAATGCCTGGTAAATCCAGTTTCTAATTATCTTTATAAGAAATTACATTTTTGAAAATAAAAGGCTATTGAAATCAATATTTAAAAAAAATTCTGAAAAGAGTGAATCTTGAACCGCAATAAAAACTAAACTACAACGAATTTGAAATTTTTGAAGAACTTCAAAATTTTTATTGACATTTGAGTGTGTATACCAAATTTCAAAGAAATCGGAGATAGTAAGTTTTGTCGGGTGTTCGAAAATTTTTGTTTTCTCCCTATATATAATTAATTAGACAAAATAAAAAAAAGTAAATAAAAAGAAAATAAATATAAATTAAATACTTTTATTTAGTTTTATAATTTACATTTTTTGTTAATAAAAGACAATAATATATTAACAAGTTTATTTGCAAATGCATTGGTCATCTGATTCTTGCAAATGTTTTCATTGACTGAATAAACGCATACAGTTCAATAATTAAAAGCAAAAAGTTCGTTCAGTTAGACTAGTCAGAATAAAAATTAAAACTAAAAAGGAAGAACGAACTTGTTCACTTAATTGTTCTGAACAAAAATGGACGATTAAGACCAACACTAGTTTTAGAGATTAATTCATGGATCAATCTTCACACTCTAGTGGAAATGTTATGTTATGTTAATAAGTTATTTAAAAAGTTCTAAATAGAAAACAGGGCAGACACACCGACAGTACTTTTTTCACAATTTTTATATTTTATATTTTCCTAATATGAAAGTATTCTATTATATATTTCATATCATCCTTAGTTTGATCTCAAACTAAACTTCTCAAATGTCAAAGGTATAAACAAATTAAAATATAAATAAATACAAAAAGAAAAACCTATTCTCAAATTGAAAAATATATACAATACACAACATTAAACAATCAGAATTTTTTTAAATATAGTTCATCAGTATAACAAATGTAGCTATTAAGCTTATTTGTAGCTCCTTTCCATAAATTACATTAGAAATTGTCAAAAAAAAAAAAAAAAAAAATAGAACTAAGTTTCTGCATTTAGAGATGTATTTTTTAAATATTTTCTTTTGAAAGTGAATTTGTTAGATTTAAGAGTGATTTAAAAATAACTTTTGATTTCGAATTAAGAAATCTACGTTTTCGAATATTCATTCTACTGTGCAGAAAAAAGTACGCATTTACCTTTAGATTTTAGAATGATTTATGATTAATAACAAAATAAGAAATTATTTATTATTATTTAACACATATGTCTAAATGAGCCTCAATTAGAATTTAAACTTAAATTTAAAAATTTTGGCCTGTTTCAACACTGGTTGAAACACTTGTTTGGTACTCATATTAAACATTAAAATCGTTGATACCTTTGAATTAACATAAATATTACTACTTAATTCAAGAAGGTCGTGAAGTTATTGCATGTGAGAACCCTTCTTTTTATGCAATTAAAGAATGTGAGAGTAAAGCAAGATTTTGTGAAAAAATGAGAATTATGAGTAGACTATGTCATTGGTTTTGTCACAAGTAAGTAATTTAAAAGAAACCTCTCAAAGTTCTAAAACAGCCTAAAACTTATTTCAATTTTACGTATCCTTATAGGAAAAATGTGGTGATACAAATAACATAATCATATGGATATTCATTGCTTTGCAAAAATTAAATTCTACCCAAGCTCTAATGAAGTTAAATATTCTACCATGGCCTCCAATATATTGAAGCTAGTTAAAAGTTAGAAGACATGTTAATTATTACATCTCTTTTTACAGTAAATTTTTATAATTTATATAATTTTTCCATGCATTTTATGTAAACAAGAGTAAATAATAGAAAATATATGTTTATAATCAATATAGTAAATCCATAAAATTAGTTTCCTTTTGATTTGAAGAATGAAGCGTCGCTGGCGACATTTTTTTTCAAATATAAATAATTTAGATTTTTATATGATTATTTTATAATTTATATATATATATATAGTTATTTCTTATATAAATGGGTATCTACCGAATTTCATTTCCTACAGATTTTTCGGTGAAAATAAGTCATTGTAATAATCATTTAATTTATCTCACAATTTTTAAGTTAAAGCATTTTAAATCTATTCCTTATGATTTCCGTATTCAATTTGGGTTTCATTTACGTGTACAAAATGTCTTTCATACTCGTATTTTAAATATATATTTCAAAAATATATTGAAAATTATGTAAGTTAATGTTTCATCTCCAAACATAATAAAATTATCACTTTATTTTTACTTCACTTATAGTTTTATTTTTTATTTTGGTTTGAATCAACAGCAGGGATTCTGTGAGTACTCCCATGCATGTAGTTTTTTATATAAGCTTTAACATTTGGTCATCTGGGAGGAAATAATAAAATTTTAAAGGACAGCCAACACGAGAAGTGTTTTATAGAAAAATCATGAAGTAAAAATATATGAAAAAAATAATCAAAAATAAAACTATAAATAAAATGATGAAGATGCAAATGATGGTGATGATGATATACATCTTTTTGTTTGTATTCAGATATGTGGGTGTTGAAAATCACAGCTGTATAAAGAAAAAATTAAATTCATGTAAGAAGCATATTTTTGTGCTGTGATGCCTTTTACACGTGGAAATCTACATTAAAAATGTAAATTTGTTTGTTTTTCTTTTTATTCTTTATGCTGAATGGAAAAATCCTACTCAATCGACGAGGGAAACTAAAAAAAAATATGAGAAATACACAAATCTAAGAAAAAAACAGAAATGAAAAAAAAAAAAACAAAGAATATCCAAAACCCCTGATGATATAAAATGATATCCTGCCACATATGAATGTATACGCTATAAACTCACACACAAATATAAACTTGGTAAGTAATTGTAAAGTTTTTTTCATGTAAGTACCCTGCCAGCAATTAGGTGATAGTTTTATCCACTATCAGAAAAATGACTCTTTCTAGTATTCTCAAGATGTTATTTTCCTCTTAATAAACAATTTTACAAAAACAAATATCATTAACTTCGATTTTTGATCTACCTATTCTACATTTCTTACTAACTAAAATGTCGAAAAAGTCACTTAAAAGTTTAGTTTTTGGATAAATATAAAGTTACTAAAAACTGTCTCCCATTAGTGTTCTCAAGATGTTATTTTCCTGATAGTAAAAAATTTTACAAAAACAAATAACATTAATTTCGATTTTCGACCTTCTGAAAGTAAAAAACCATTACAATGTTTTTAAATTAAAAACAAAAAATGTGAAGAAGACAATGGTACTTAGTTGATGTGTTACTTTCAAAGGCAAGCAATCGAATCTGCCGTAAAAATTCTGCTTGTCCACCACGTTTTGACACAATTCTTTTTTCGATTTCTTTTTTCGAAAAAAATTTTTTAACTTTTAATCGCCTGGCTGGATTTACATAAGTTTTCACATACAAGTAGCAGAGGAGCGTATAATTTTTAATTTGGATGGAGGCTCGAAATAGGTTACCTCTGACATAGAAAATATTTCATCGCTTGTCAATTTTTTGTTTCCCATCCGATTTCAAATATTTTACATCTTATTAAACTTTAAAGTAGTGTAAATTATCTTCTGTAAAAGATATTGACTTAAAGTTTTATCTACATAATGAAGAATTATGTTCGATAAGTAACGTAATTTATTTGAGAAAAAACATGGCGTTTGGAGAAAATATAAATATTATATCTGTAATAAAATCTTTGTTAGGTAGGATATCTTAACGAATTTTTCGTTGATTATTTAAAATGAGAAATTGTAAAAAACTTTAAGATTTTTGTTGAAGAAATCCCACATTTCACAAAAAAACCTGAAAATCCCAAAAATAGGATTTTTTACATTTTCGCCTATAAATTTAAATTTTTCTGGAGTCAAAGTCAAAGTTTGGATAATAATATTTATAGTATTAAGTTAGAATTTCGACAGAAATAGCGGCCTATTCTGTTCCTCAAAATGACTCCA
The DNA here is from genome assembly GCA_932274085.1 of Protocalliphora azurea. Taxonomy (NCBI): domain Eukaryota; kingdom Metazoa; phylum Arthropoda; class Insecta; order Diptera; family Calliphoridae; genus Protocalliphora; species Protocalliphora azurea. The sequence goes on along the minus strand of OW026519.1, from coordinate 114,992,204 downwards.
ATTTGACACATAAAAAAAGCACTTAATAGTGTCATTAAAAAAGTATTAAAACTGCTGCACATTTCTTCCCGCGTGGTGACTCTTCTTGGATAAGAAAATGATATCATATTCGATTGTTTATAACAACTTGAGGTTACTCTTTAGTGCAAATTTGGATAGAAAATGTTGGCAGGGTACCCTGCCAGCAATTAGGTGATAATTTTATCCACTATCAGAAAAATGACTCTTTCTAGTATTCTCAAGATGTTTTTACAAAAACAAATAATATTAATTTCGATTTTTGATCTACTTATTCTACATTTATTACTAACTAAAGTGTAGAAAAAGTCACTTAAAAGTTAGTTAGGATTTTTAATAACCCTAAATGACTCTAATTCGTCACACAAAAAAAAAACATTTAATATTGTCATTAAAAAATTATCAAAACTGCGATACAGTTTTGCCCGAACGATGACTCTTCTTCGATAGGAAAATAACTTCTTTTTGTTTTACTATTTTAAAATAAATATGGATACTATTTAGTCAAAGTTTGGATAGTAATGTTGATAGTTTCAGTTAGAATTTCGTCAGAAATAGTGACTTTTTCTGTTCCTCAAAATGACTCCAATTTGGCACATAAAAAAAGCACTTAATAGTGCCATTAAAAAAGTATTAGAACTGCTGCACACTTCTTCCCGCACGGTGACTCCTCTTGGATAAGAAAATGATATCATATTCGACTGTTAAAAACAACTTGAGGTTACTCTTTAGTGCAAATTTGGATAGAAAATGTTGGCAGGGTATATGTGTATAAAGTTTTTTCAATATTATTTTTTATTTTTTATAATTTTTTCTTACATGTGGGTAAGTATGAGTGTGCGTGTGTATATATGTTCTTTTATAGTTGTATTATTTCATACATTTAACAACAACCTTTAAGTAAATAGTTGGTATGTAAACGTAACTACGTGAAAACTTTATGTAAACTACAATCAAACATTTTGTAAATTTAACAAGAAAGTTTCTCCTTTATTTTTGTATAATTTTATTTTTCGAAATACAAACAAAAGTCTTGCCATAAACCTAATTCACAAACGAGAACTATTTATTCCATGTAAGAAAGAATGTCTGACTCTTTATCTGTTTATTTGTCTGTCTCCCTATCTATCTGGCTGACTGTTGTGTGAACAAATGACAAAATGTTCAAAGAAAAAATAAAATATGCAATCACATACTTAGGAATGTATGTAAGAAGGCGAATATATTAGTGTCACTCAAATTTGCTGGAGTTTAATAAAATTTTAAGCCTTTGTTATGCACTCCTAGAGCCAAAAATGCTTCTAAAAATAGGAAATTAACTTCTTGATGATTGCGGTCTAGGAGATAAAACTAGTGAACATTTATCATATCCAGGTTGTACAATATGGAATCTTTGAGAGAAACTCTGGCACTACAGCTATTAAGGAATCTGTGTTTTTTACTTTACCTTTGATTATTTTTAGTGTATCAGTCAACAAAATTGTATCATGAAATAAAATACATAGCGAGTACAACACTAATATTAAATTATACTTTTTTTATATGTGTCTGAGTGTCATTTCTACATCCTTATACAGACACAATGACAACAGCAAATACATAGAAACTGAAAGAAAAAGAACAGAAATACAAAAATTTGTGTTCTTCTTTGGTATCATTGTTGTATTTTGAACGCTTTTCCTGTCGTCATCAACCAAAAACGCTTTTACGAAAAATTAACGTACAATTTAAATACTCAACACTTTACTGTAACTTAAATTGGAATATTTGAAGTTTTATAGCAAGAAATATGCTGCACTTTCATTTAGTTTATGATGAAATTAATTTAAAGTTTTTCAAAAGAAATAATTAGAAACTTAAAGGACTTGTATAAAATAATTCTAAAATTTTGCTAATAGATGGGAATGAATAATTTGAAGCAGCAATAATATTTAGTGTAAAAGCAATTGCTGAAAGGCAACAACATGGCACTTCATTTAAATACCATACTAAAAGCTTATTTATAGTTATTGTGATTTGATTGAAAGTACAAGCAAACCTGGATACATAAAATTTATTTTTATGGTTTAGTTACTGCGATAAATGCTAAAAACTAATGAGTATACTTACAGCCCAGTTTTTACATGATAAATTACAATTAAGTACGTTTTTTATGGCCAGAATTCTGTTCAGAGTCAAAACCTATTACACTATTACTGTAAAATCGTTTGTTCTGGAACGGTTGCGGATTAAGCCATCAAAGGGAGTGTCATCTTGCTATCAACGTCAATGAAATAACTTTGTGTCATCATGTGCGATTCAAAAAGTTAAATTGAAATAATTATGGAATTACGGAACGGCTGTTCCGATTTCAATGAAATTTCACGTAGTAATAGTAAAGATTCAAGCGAATTTTAGTTTTGAATTTTTGACCTACAAGAGGCGGGTCCACAGGGTCCAGAAGTTAGATTGATTTCTTATATCTAAACCGATTTGAAAGATTCTGTTAGTCGAAATCTCTTTTAGTGTTAGAGATATTAGGCTTCAAAAAATAAAATGTTTAATTTTTAGGCTGCCTCGGTGAAGTCTTTTCGCAAATATCAAAATACCTTAAAAAAAGGTTTTTTAAAAAAATATTTACAGAGTCAAAAGATAATGTCATTTAAATTCGAATTTTGAAAAAAGGTTGATTTTTTCCCGTTTTATAAAAATCTTCTTAAGTATTTTATATAATATTTCCATTTTTCTGAAAGATAGCTAAACACAAAATATTTTAAGGGAAAAAGTATTTCTAAAATTTGATTTTTGCGAAAATTTACCTATTTTTCCAATTTTTCGAATTTTTTTCCTAATTTCTCATATCGCAAAGCTGGAATCAAAAAATCTTATATTTTTTATGTAGTATAATATGATTTAAATTTTCTCATATAGAAATTTTTGCTCACCGATATTTGAAATTTTTTAAAGTTTTTGGGAATTGCAGGATTTCAGTTGATAAATCTAAAAATTTGAATAACGATTGAAATTAAGCATCAAAAAATCTACTCTGATGGAAAATTTGATTCAAAAATTTCCATTAACAAAAATTTTACTGCACAATTAAGTATGAATAATATGCACAAATCCCAACTCAATACCTCTTTCGCATCTTTTCGAGAAAAGTTTTCAATAAATTTTCTTATAAATATTGTTATACATTTTTGAAAATAAGACACTATTGTCTACTCAATGTCGTATAGTATGCGTACCCTTTTCTTTTAACGTGTCAAAATTAGCAATCAAAATCATTAGAAATCGTAGAAAAAATTACTCATATGGTTAGCTTCTTCAGCTTAGTGGGTAACGTGATGGCTTAGGTAATATTATTCGCCAGCAAATCATTCATGTTAGAACTGAGACTTTCATTGAAAAATATTTGGAAACAGATACTATATTTTTAGCACAGGTACATGACAGGTAAACGACTTTTAGAACAGGTAAAGATTTGTAGAATAAGTTGCAATGAACATATAATATAAACGTGTTTAATTAATATTAGATTACAGTAATAAATAGACAATAATGTAACTATTATTGAACATTTCAATTTTATGTTCCATTTTTCAAGAAAAGATGAATTTTATAAAGTAATACGTAGAAACTGATTATAAAAAGCTGGAAAAATAGCAATAATCGAAGATTTAAATATACATTAAGTTATTCGATGTAAGATGGAAGTTGGTAAGACGGTCTACTAAGATGTTTGAATCAAAGGTTTCTGACTGGCTGGATGAACACATGCACGTTGTGAGCAATACGCAGATTTGTGCTCAAAATTCAAGAAACAGCAACGCTTTCTATAATGTCTACTGAAGAAGTTCTCGAAACATTTAAAACTATGTTTTCTTCTTTAAAACCAGCCTTTTGAGGTTAATCGTAAATATTCTTCCATCTGCATTACCAAAACATCCTAAACGAATTGTGAAGAGCATACCTACACCAACATCAGAAGTGAACAAATAAGAAAAAATGTGGTTGTTTTACCATCATTCGGAGCATTACAGGAAAAAAATTGAAACTACTGATCGGAAAGCCAGAATTGGGGTTTCTATGTTACTTGAAAATACAGCATCAATGATTGTTACGCAATTTTCCGCTGATCGTCTTAATGGTTGTGATCTGCAAATGGGGATGCGATAGCTTATCATCAGTTTCAGAATATGAACAAACAAGTCACGAATCTTCGAAATATAAAAGTGGTTTTTGGCGTCATTGGTTCCTTTAAGAATTAGTAAATACACTGCCTGCCACTTGATTAAGGAATCATATTTTTAATTAAGTATATCTCCTAAACTAAAGTTCAGAAAAAACTAATTTTTTGCGCAACCAAATTTCAAAGTGTTGGCTGTAGTTTCCTGAAGAAATAAGAAATGTACATATTTTTTTATACTAAAATTATGCATTTGTTTAAAGACATGTATTTCTGTGGTACTATTTCGTGTGTCACCTGAACAAGGAATTCTTTTAATATTAATCAGGAAGGCTATGATTTCAATTTCTTTGAATATAAACGGCTAGAGAATTTTTAATTTGATAGTTTTTAAATAGTTTTTATTCAAAATGGTAAGGCTCTTAATAACTCTGAAAAAGAAAAAAATTTTGATTTTGAAATCTCAGGGTCAGAATCCGCTCTAAATAGCCAAAAATATTAATAGAGGAAAGACAGTTGTATACAATTATTTAAATAACGTGGAAAGATATGGAAAAAAGGGCGGAAGAAAATGGCAACAACTCCAAAAAAAAAGACAAAAAATTCTTAGAATTGCATCAAATTCTGCCATGTCGGTATCAAAAATATGTGAAAAAAGTGGAGTCAGTGCCAGTCTAAGAACAGTGCACCGTATTTTTAAGTCGTGCCCACACATAGTCTGATGAAAACTGCAAAAAAAACCACCAATTAATGAAAAACGCAAATCATAACGTCTACAGTTTGCCAAAAATACAATGACATGGTCCGACAAATGGTTTAAAGTTGTATTTTCCGATGCAAAAAGTTTAATATTGATGGTCCCGATGGGTATAACTATTACTTCCATGACCTAAATAAGGAGAAATTATTTTTGAGCCGCAGACACAGCCGAGAGGGCGGAATAATGGTATGGGGTGTCATTTCGTATTATGATACCATAGAATTGGTTTTTGTATTAAACAAAATGACTGCAACGATTTACAAAAACACGCTAGAGGAAGCATTTCCAAAATTTAATTATTTCTTTGGACCCATACCTTGGACGTAACAAGCAATACCCCATCAACTAGTTATAAACACGTTTGGATTAATTTAACACCTGGGTCAAACTACATTTGCAGACCAATTTCCTTTGAGTATAAAAAAGAATCAACAAATACAACACAAGAATTAGTAGATTGTATTGAAGCAGAGATTAGAAGCCTGAATCCTATTTCATATCGTTTGATATGAAACTTACAATGATTGATGAGAAATTGCTTCTAGTTGTATTGTTGTAGCTAAAATATATCAGAATTTTCAAATATTTATATAAAAAGAAAAATGTCAAAGATGATGTTCTAAAATAGGGAATATCTCCCTTACATACCATAATAAGATGTGTGAAATACTTTCTATATCTAGCACATAATTTAAAGTGTAGAAGCAGGAAATGTATAGAACAGGAAATGAAAATAGATCTGGAAATAATAATGAAGAACTTAAGAAAATGAGAGCAAGCGAGATGAAAAGAATTCAAAAAGAGTTTAAACAACAGATAAACCACTCGTAGGTTATCGAAGAAGGTAACAAACAGCAAACATCAAGTTAATTCAGCAAAATTTGGCGAATATTCCTATAAAATTTCAAAAACACTTATAAATTGTATCCTTGTAAATTATTGCCCAACCATGCATATGATATTATGTCATGGAGAAATAATAATTAAGAATAATATTATTCCCTAAAGAGAACTTATGGAAGATTCCCAAGAATCGAGAAACCAAGATTTTAAATATGTTCACCAATTTAGATCAAAAAAATGTTCCAGACTGTTAGATATTTTTAATAATCTTATATTATCATCTGATTCTTATCTTCTATGAGGAAGCGTTGTATTTGCAATAGAGTTTTGACATATGAAAACATTCACGAATGTAAGGGTTTACTTTCTCTTTTTGAAATGGATTATTGTGAATCAGATTATTTTACAAAATTAAGCTACCTTAATGATTTACCATATTTTTTAAAAATAGATTACTAACTTAAATTACTTTTTGTTTTAATTAGGCTAATTCTTGTTAATTAAAAACTTGTTATAAAAAATAAATATCTGATAAATAAATGCTAATCTTTTTAGTTTTTTTTTTTTTTTTTTTTTTTTTTTTTTTTTTTGTAGAGTTCATGTAATATTCTACTCATATTCAATATTAATAACAACATATTCAATATTAATAATAACTGTACCTTCCTCAATTTACCTACAATGTATCTGTACTAAAAATATAGTATCTATTCCAAAATATCTATTAATGAAAGTCTCAGGTCTAACATAAATATCTAAGTTATTACGTTACCTACACAAAGAAAACAGATTCGATCTGGCAACCAAATTTTTTGCAATTGACAAATTTTTCGTTTGTCAGAACCGAAACGAATTTATCACCACCTAAATTGGTTGAAATTACCGAATAATTCGAACCCTATAATAATGTTACATTACAAAGACTAATTATACACAATTATTTAGAATAACAATTTTTATTTTTATGAGTATGTACAAATGCTTATCAAAAATTAATTTAATGAATAATATTTCCATTCACCGAATGGAGGAGAATGATAACGCCAATATCTCACATAGTCTTTGCTTGATATTCCACAGCCAGCATTTCGGTTCTGGAAAAGACTGCATTATCACACCTGAAGCTGGAAACCTGTTTAACAACGGCAATGAGATTGTTATAAATATGGTTACACTCACATTCACATAAACATGTTATATTTATATATCCGTATAGATGTTCATAAGGTAGCAATGCATAATGTAGCTGCTTTTGTGGTACGATTGCGCCTACTTTTTTACAAACAATTTGTAAGTACCGAAAGAAATAATATGTTCGCACTTATAAAATATGTATATGAAAACTTATATTGAAATTTTAAATGTATTTTTATATTTTTCGTAAATTATTTTTATTTTTGTATATTTTTAAATTGTAAAAATGTCATAGAGTATTTTTCAATTTTCCAATTAGTAGGTATAATAAATATTTGTCGGTTGGGAACACCGAATCTTATTTTTTATGCAATAACCGAATATTTATGGTTAGTATGGTTACAGTTACTGAAAACATATTGTTGGAAACATTCTTTATGTATATCAATAAAAATGTGAATTTGTTGTTGTTGCATCTTCCGAATGTTTTTAATTGATTGTGTGGGATGGTTAAAGTAACTTTTGTAATGATTATAGATTATCAAAAATTTCTGGGATTAAGAAATTTTCTACAATAAAAATAATATTTTAGTTAATTATATTAAAAGTTCATTACCGTTATCATTTTCCAACAGATTTTTTCCCTGTGTGTAATAATTGTGAAAAAGCTAACTATATGAGTTTTTTTTTCGACGATTTCTATTGATTTTGATTGCTAATATTGAGACGTAGAAAGGTTGAGGTATATTTATACACCATTGTATAGGTAATAGTGTCTTATTTTCAAAAATGTATAATAACATTTATAATAAGAAATTTCATTGAAGACTTTTCGCGAAGAGATGCGGAAGATGTATTAAGTTGGGATTTGTGCATATTATTCATATTTAATTATGCAATAAAATTTTTGTTAATGGATTTTCTTCATGATTTTTTGATGATTTATTTCAGGCATTATTCAAATTTTTAGATTTATTAACGTAAATCACGCAATTCCCAAAAAACTTTAAAAATATTTCCAAAAATGAGACTTTTTACATTTTTTACTATATCTTTCAAACCGATATCGGGGAGCAAAAATTTTTATTACAAAATATTAAAAATATATGAGACTATACAAAAAGTATAAGATTTTTTGATTCCAATTTTGTGATTGGAGAAATTAGGGCGAAAATACGAAATTTGTTGGAAAAAATAGGTAAATTTTGGAAAACTTTGATTCTCGCAAAAATCTATTTTTACAAATATTTTTCTTTTAAAATATTTTGTGTTTAGCTATCTTTTGAAAAATGGAAATCTCATATATATTACTTGAGAAAATTTTTCTATAACAGAATAAGAATGTGGCAAAAAAAAAAACGGAAAAAACAATTTTTTTTTTTCAAAGTTCAAATTTAAATGACTATTACTTTTGGCTCCGTAAATTTCAAAATTTTTTCTTTATACAATTTTGCTATTTGCTGTTAATGAAATAAGAGAAAAATCCAAAAAATCGTGTGAAATTTGGACCCACTGTGATGAAAAAACTTCTCCAATGCAAGCTAAAAAGTAAAAATATTAATTTTGAAGCCAATAATGATGGCTTTTGTAGTAACATAATCAGACCGCTTTGTTGTGAAAAAACAGTAATTTTTCATACTAAGTTTAAAGCCTTGATTTTGATAATTTTTTTCGGCTAGAATTGAGATAATTTAAAAAAATTTAACTCACTATTTTGGAATGTATTCAGAATCTTATGGTATTTTAAGAAAAATTTCCACTCCTGTATTACAACTGTGGACTATCCGAAAATATCTAGGATCGTTTTTGTTAGACTTTTTAATTCCTCAGCTCACGCCATTGCAATCACGCATAAATTGCAAAGTATAAATATGGTCCTGAAAGCGCTAGCCTGCAGCACTTGGGGTATGAATAAAAATTGGCCGGTCAGTGGTAAGCTATGCTGCTCCAGTATAGACACCTTTGCTTAATCACAGCTAGTGAAGAAATACTCAAAGCTAATAAAATGTAGCCTAAAAATTACCACACCCTACCACCTACATGATAAACCGAAGTTTTTATCAGTAAGAAACATAATGTAATGGTAAATCAGTCTGGGATATTATCTGAGGGAACATTCAAACTTCCACATCACATAGTTGGAGAATTTCTTGAGGCATATCAGAAACGACGTTCGTATATACGAGGAGAACATACGGAGGTATGTGCAGAATTCATTTGATCTTTTAACGATATTGTACAGACGACACAAATTACTTGATTTCTAGTTACCACATGAACGCTATACTTGGAGGCAGTACCAATTTATGCCCAGCGTGTGGTTAGGGTTCCAAAGACTGTCATCACATATTTATATTTATGCCAAACCCTACTTAACAGTCCAGTGGATTTGTGAAGTCATCAGAACTAACTAAATTTCTTGAGCTTGACCTTCATGCAGAACCCCCGATTAAAATTATATAATTATAGCTATTACAACAACATAGATAATTTAGATATGGGTACTAAATTATTGTTAATAATTTATCTTTAAACTCCTTTGGTACCATCATTTCAAGCTTATCATGCACTTGTCTTAATTGAGATTTATACGGCTTGTCTACAATTGCTTTAAATCACTTACGTATATCACAACAATTCATAAATTCGTAGTTAATATTTCTGTCATATGCACTCAACAAGAAGGAATTTAATGACAACAATGAACTAAATTTAAATATACTACATACATACAATAAGACAACTCATAAAAAAAGTGCTTTTGTTACCTGCCTGAAAATTTACCTTGGTATGTTGTGTCCCAAGGTATTTCGGGTCTACTGATGACCATACTTGAGCTGTACCATTTTTAAAAGGGTATTTTTTAGTTTTTTGAAATTATTTGAAATAAAAATTTAAAATTTTATTTTTTTATTTGCTTTTAGATATGAGTTGCTGGCGTTTACCAGAGTAAGGTTTTCGCATTCTGAGTGATCAAAAGTCTATGTTTCTATAATTAAGAAGGCTATATTGATTTTCGTAAAACTAAACTAGTTTCGTGAAAAATGCGCGTGGTCGAACAACTGTCACACCTACTTTTAGTGTAATTCAATGAAGTTTTGTGAAAAATGTACATGCATATATTTTTAAATGAAAAAACGAAAAGTAATATGACTTCTACACAAATATTCATTATTAAAAATTATTCATCTGATATATTCGACTTTTTAACAGTAACAAAACTACGGTTGTTATATTTCACCTTTTAGTTTTTGGTGTTTATCTTATGCTCTAAATAATGGATGTGATGATATTAATATCCTATGAATCAAATATGTATTGGAGCTCTCTCTAGATGTTTTTAGGTAAAATGTTCGTAAAGTTTTTATAAAATACATTATTGTATGATATCTTTCCCGTGAAATAAAATACACTACATAGTAGCGGACATATCTAGCCTTAATGATGAAGATCTAAAAATTCAAAATCAATTATACCATCTGTCGAAATTTTAGCAATATATTTAGAACCGTTTCAGATTTATAGCTTAAGCATTCTCATAGTAAGTGATATTTTACACACAATGTTATAACAATATTAAATAATCACAAAAATGCTTCTCCTATGACGTTTTGTATTCTGCACTTAAGATATTTTCGAGGTTAGTACTGCCATCAGTACCTGATAGTTTTTGTAAGATATCTAGCTTTTCCTTTTCTTGATACAACCGAAAAATCTTCGAAATGTTTACTGGGCTTTCCACAAGTGCTTTGTGAAGGAGTTAACATACATTTATAAATCAATCTTTTTAATCAATCTACCAATTTGAATGGGAAAACGTAAAACCTAACAGCAATTTTGAATTTTATTAATTATTTTGTTTGAAAATTATGTTACTTATTTTATTATTTTAATTTAAATTGTACTTATAATTCCAGAAATAAACTCAAAGGACACAAAAAATTTTTTTGTTCCTCGATGCAAGCAACCAAATATCAAAAATTTTTTGGCGCGAGATACGTTGACAAATGATCAGTAATTGCTGTGTTAATTGAAAAGGTTCATGTTGGAGCAAAAGTTTATTATTGAATTTGAAAGACCTTCTATCGGCGATTGCAACAGTATCACTTAAATAACGGAACTTTGTGGGACTTTTTGTCTTGCATAAAATAAAAAAGTTACAAATATTCGAAATTAAATTTTTCACCAAAAAATACTTAGTATTACATTTATTTTCAACTACATTGCTGTTGAAGATGCCGTTACTTAATAACGATTAATTTTTTTAATGCTTTCTTTATTTTTAGTTATTTGGAAGGTTTTTAATCAGAATAAGTAACTTTTTTTCAAAACGCAAAAAAAATTATTGGTTAATAAGACCTTCAATTTGATATAAAATTTCTTCTTTTGATAAGGACCAACTGTTTTAATTAAAATATTTTCGAAAATTACAAAAATATGTAATATGTTTATGATGCCACATTTCGTATGCGTTTCTTAAACCAAAACTACAAAAATTTTCAAAACGTTAAAAAAATACTTTTTTAAAAATAGTCCAGCTCATAAAACAATAGAACGGAGGTAATTTGGAAAACATTATAAAACATTTTAAGGTTTGTTCGCAGAGGGGTAACAAAAACATTTTTTTCCCTTCCATAGGGAGTGAGTCATCTTAATTAAGATACATTATTTATTTAATTTTCAACTTTCTTGTATTTTCTATTTATAAATTGTGTCAAATTAAAGTTTTGTTTCGGTTTTGTATGTTTATGTACTATAACATTTTTCTTCATCCCAAAAGGAGTGTTAGAATTCATTGGCAATTGACTTGACTGATTACAGGCAAGTTTTATAATAAAATATACTAATTAAGTCTAAATCCCAATTTGCATAGTAATTTCTCCACTTAGTCCAATCTTCCATGGGATGTACAATTTATTTCTGTAGATACATTATCATTGCAACAAATTTCACACATCAAATGAGAATGCAGTTGTCCTTTATATACTTCATGTAAATAAATGTTGTTAACAATAAAATTACAATAATATAAAAAGGAACATAAGCACATGTTTGTATGTACTAACAAGCTTTTACACATCAAATGTATAATTTAAACATTTAATAATAAATTGTGTTCTTTTATAAACTAATTACGATTGTAACATAATTATTTAAAGATTGTTTATTTCATTTACATACATGCATACATACATTCACACACACATACATATATGCATAAATACATACATACGTACATACATACATACATTGTGAAATATACAAGCAAGGAGATGCCCCAGGGTAGCTATTTTTGTTTTCACCCTTTTGAGGAAAAATTAAAAAACTACAAAAATCTGTAAATTGATTTTGTAAAATTTTGTTCTGACAATTAGAGGCTTAAGTCATTTAAATTTAAAACTAAATTTCAAACAATTTAATAAGTTATAGAGAAATAATATTAATTAACTGGAATATAGGGTAATTCCAAAAATTTTCAACCCTGCTTGGATTTTTCCATTTCCGATCTTGATAAAATGCAGAACATACATATAATATACTCCTTCATGCGCTTCATACGTCGTATTACCCTGCACCATATCTAAAACTCTTCGAAATTTTTGTCAAAAATGAGAAAAATTTAAGCATGAATAACTTTTATGTGCATTATCAGATTTTAACAAGCTTGGTATCACCCGAAAGAATTGAGTTCTTTTTTCATAATGTCATAACAACTAAGCATTTTCCTAGCGCAAGATTCTCTAAAACGAAAAAAAAAAAAAAATTCTTTATTATTCGATATCTTGAAAAACAGTCTTAATTTTAATTTTTTTTACACGATGTATACAATCGATTTTTCGTTATAGTGTAAAAATTTCAAAATGAGATCTCAACAGAATCAGAAGTTACGTAAATTTTTCTTTACTAACTAACATATTTTTTTATTAGATATTAAGTCGTTTTTAGGCATATTTGTATATAAGAGATCATTATTTATTAAAATAAGTCGTATATGTAGTACATTCTTGATCCCAGAAAAATAATTCGATATTATGTTAGAAGTTTCAGAAATACATTAACAGACCTTTAACATGCTATAGCCCTCTTGACAAAATTCGCCAAATTATTTGTGACGATTTTAAATGTAATTTATTCAAATTTGATAAGTGGGGTTACAAAGACAAAATGTACTGAAATTGATCATGATGGGTCTATTATTGCACCTATACCCATATAAATATCTGAAATATATCATATTTATGTAATTTCAGCACATATAAGCATAGATCGTCGTAACGAATTTTATAATGATCGGCTCATAATTTTCCATATAGGTTCCACTATCTATAAATTACTTAAATGCGCATAAATCCCATATTAATGTGAACATCAATATAAAATTTTATATGTATGAGTTGTATATAAATATAAATCATCATACATTATTTTACAAAATTTGGTCTATAATTTCCGTATAATTCACTTTCCCGAAAAATAATTAAACGTGCATAATCCCCAAATAAATGCCAATATCGAAATAAAATTTTACATAAGCAATTTGCATATAAATTATCCTAATAAATTTCATAAGGATCGTTCCACAATTGACCATAGCACAGTAGTCCCAAAATGATTTTTTTTGGAAATAATTCTGTAACATTAGAACCACTAGATGTATCTGAATGGAATTTCACGTGGCTAATACTGGGGAGTATATCAACTGATTTGGAGGAGGCCAAAAACTCTGACTTCAAGCACATTCAACTGTTTAATATATAAACAAGTTCGAGAATATGTTCGAGAACCTTTTGAACATCGACAAGGAATAAGTGGAATACTAACAATAATGTAATGTACGAAAACAATGATATTCTGGATTTTCTTGATACATTCGATTTAAATGAATATTTTGTTGAATTAAAATGAAATATACTGAAGTAAGTAAAATATACTTTTTATATTTTTTATTAAAAATAGTTATTTTAAGCAACATAAACCAAAAGCTTATAAATAACTAATATCCGAAGAGACTAGTTTCGGAGGTCCTCCTTCTGCTCCGCGACCAGCTTACTTACGTTTCTCCAAAACAGTTGGAAGCTACCTCAGCAATAACTATGTGAAATTTCATTGAAATATATTGAACGGTTTAAAAATTACACAAAATTATTAAAAAAACATATTGAAACAGCTGTACACTTATTTACACAGAATGCTGCAGCACTCATTTACCATAGAAATAAATGAAAATATAAAAATTTTGCTGAGGGGCGTCAAGTTTCAGTTAGTTTTTCAGTAGTTTTGGTACCATTGCACAGTGGGGCAGAATCGAAATTTTTTGGAAATAAATCTGAAACTTCTGATCGGCTGGTTGGGTTTTCATGAAATTTGGTGTAAACGTAGCAGAGGAGTGTGCAATGTTAAGTTTGGAAGGGGGGCACAACAAACCCCTCAGTGGCGGAGCTAAAGTGGCTCAAAGTTAGGTACCTCTGATATAAAAATTTTTTAATCACTTTTTAAATTTTTGTTTCTCGTCCGATTTCAAATACATGTTCTATTTATCTCTTATAGTTCTCGAGTTATTTGCGTTTGAATTTTTAAGAACCATAATTTTGCATGTTCTTGGTCCAGTTTTTTCATATATATCCTAGTATTTCCGATCGATTTTATTAGTTTTTTCTTAACTAGTTAAAGAACAAAATTATCTATTGAAGAAAGAAAATTTTTAGTCGATATCTTTACCGAGTCCAAAAATAAACGATTTTGAATTTGAAAATTGCAAAAAAGACAACTTTTTGTGTTTTTTTATCCGAAAAAGTATCTACACTCTTTTTTATCTAAAATAAAATTTTCTTTAACAATATATAATAATTTTGCACTTTTCTGAAAGGTAACTTCACAGAGACGGATCATGGTACATACCCTCCCGAATTTAACCCATTTTATATGAAAGTTTTGATTTTAGACCATATTTTCTGAAATCCCAAAGCACGAATCAACAAGCGGAATATGTTTTAAGAATCTTCAATATGTTGTTAAAAGTTTTAAATCAAAATGTACGGGACTTCGGAAAAATGTGGATTCTATAGCCAAAAATGTAAAAAATCCCATTTTTGGGAATATTAATTAGTTTATTTGGGAATTCAGGAAAACCCTTCCCCTGATTGAAATTTGGTTAACGCGCTTTTATTTATATTAATAAGATTCACATTTCCTGCAAATTTCATTAAGATATCTTTATGAACAAATATGTTATTACAATTAAAAAATTTGTATTTTCTCCAAAAACCCCAAATTGGGCCTATTGTTTGGTTTATTTCTAAATAGCGAAAGAAATTTTAAAAATATATATTCCAAATTAAGCTTATCCCTTAGCATATATAATTTCAGATCTTTTGCAAAAAGATTCAAGTCAATATCATGCCTCATTTCAGAAATATGTGCCATTAAACTTTTATATCTCCAATTTATTGTATATATGACTATATTTTTGCAAACTTGCAACTTTTGCCTTTAGCTTTGCTTGAATAATTACTTAGAAAATTATGAATATTTCTATATACTTTTACTAATATCTATACACAAAATATTTTTATAGAAATAATTAATTAATATTTTTTATTTTTAATAGGGTTGCCACATTTTCAAAATTTAAGTAAATCTTTATCCTTTCCTAAGCATCCATATATTTCTATTAATGAATTTAAAATAACAAAACAAATAAAAAATGTCTATTTTAACTTCATCAATAAGTATTTTATTAGTTTACATTTATGGTGTTTACCTAAATTTAAATGTATTTATCTATTGGTGATGGTTAAAAATTTATATATTTATGACGTAGTGGCAATGTACAGGTATACATTCGGGTGATACCTAGCTGCAGCATTTATCTATTACTAATGGTTTAAAATTTATATTTTTATGAGCTAGTGACAATCGACAGGTAATATCCTTTCCGGTGATACCTAACAGCAACATATAATATCAATGAATTCGGTATAGGTACTCTTCCAAATTGACTCTTTCAGATATTTTACCTAATGAAAATTCACCTGTAATACCTGTAAATATATATACCTATGACATATATCTAATAGATATATATAAATACGTAACTAATCCTTATCAACATCATAACGAAGTGGTGATGACCATGGTGATTAGATTGGAACATGAAAAATTGTGTTGTGTTGTGTGGAGTTTATCTCAAAATAATCTTAATCGTTTAGAAGCTATAGTGGAATTCATAAAAGCTATATATCATGCAAAAGTCGACGTCATTGGTAAATCTCAGATAGAGAGCTTTTTAAAGTTGTATGACGTAAAAATGAAGTCCTTGAATTAGCGTACTAACAGATTAAAAATTAAGCATTCCGATTGAATGGACACTGATATTGAAATATCGGCGTGCAAAATATCAACTGCAATACATACGATGATTTAAGTACAAGATATAAGAAGAAAATACTGGCCCATAAGCTTTCTATAATTTCGAATGAAGAAGTTTCTGATACATTCAAAGAAATATTAAAAAAGAAGAAGCAACCTAAGATTGCAATTAATATTGCTGATATACCGCCAACTGCATCACCAAAACGTCTTAAAAGAACTCCAACATCACAAACCAGTTTTACAGAGGAAGAAGCAATTGCTTTAATGCTTAAACTGGATCTCGACCGAAACAAATATCAAATTTTGGGAAAAGCTCTGCTAGAAAAGCGACACCCAATGGAACATGTGTAGTGCTATCTTCTTTGTTTGAGAATATAGCTACCAGGATAGTTGCAGATTTTTCTGCAGGTTAGTTGGAAAAAGTAAATAACAGTGACGTTGTATTAATCTGTAATTGGGGATGTGACGGACTATCAGTCCTTCCCGAATACAAGAATGCTAGTGGAAGTAAGAAAATGGAGGATTTTAAAAGCGTATTTATAGCATCTTTGGTGCCATCAAGAATGCGATCTTATTCCTCAAAGTAATCTTCATCAAAGTGTTAAAACTCATTTGAAGATATATGGCTTAACACCACACCAGGATCAAAAGTTTTTTGCAGACCCATTTTATTCGAATACACAAGGGAGTCGAAGAAAAAAACAGAGGATTTAGTGGAATATATTAAAGATGAAATGAATGATTTACAACCTCTTTCAATAACCATAAACCAATACACATTCGACATATCCTTTCAACTTAGTCTAACAATGATTAATGGAAAGGTTAGTAATGACATTACGGAAACATCTTCTTATTGGAAATGCTCACTATGTGATGAGACGAAATCATAATTTTCGGATATTGATAAAGCAAGGAGTATTAGTGAAGAATTTCTCCACTTCACGCCAGAATACGGTTCAAGGAGCATTTTCTGCACATAGCATATGATTTAAAGTATAGAAGTGCGCCAGAAAATTTAACAAAACCTAATAGAAAGAACGAGAATTTAAAAACACTTAGAATATCTGAGAAAAGTAGAATTCAGGATGAATTCAGAGAAGAGGCGGGATTAAACATCGACAAACCTCTGCCGACTGATGGAAGTACAAATGATGGAAACACAGCAAGAAGGTTTTTTCGGAAATTTCGAAGCTACATCAAAAATAACTGGTATTAATAGAGTTACTTGAAAGGACTAACATACTATTAATGGCAATTAATTGTAAGCACAAAATAAACTCTGATCGATTTGGAGAATATGCAACAGAAATATCTAAACTACTTGTTTCTCTATATCCATGGAATGAAATGACACCAACAGTACATATTGTATTGTGCCATGGCGAAATTATAATTGAACGAAATATTCTTCCACCTTACAGAAGAGGCTCAAGAAGCAAGAATCAGAGATGTTAAGCACGTTCAATTATTCAGCTCCAGGAAATGCTCCAGAACGTCACAACGAGGATATTTTTAATAGCCTATTGTTATCATCAGACCCTGTACTATCATCAATGAGAAAACGTTGGATTTACTATGAGCCTTTATCAACTCAAAATACTGAAGACTTGAAGGACCTTTATTATCTTTTAGATATGTATACAGATACAACAGATTATTTTATAGAAAATATGTAGTATAAGTTTAAAATATTAGAAAAATTGTCTACATAAATTTAATGTAAATAAGTAATAAAAAATCGTATTAGAAATAGAATATTTATTAAGGAAGATGATAATTACCAAAAATAATAATACTGATTAAGTTAAAATAGACATTTTTTGTTTGTTTTGTTATTTTAAATTCATTAATAGAAATATATGAATACTTAGAAAAGTATAAAGATTTATTCAAATTTGGGAAATGTGGCAACCCTATTAAAAATAAAAAATATTTATTAATTATTTTTATAAAAATATTTTGTGTATAAATATTAGTAAAAGCATTCAGGAATATTCATAATTGCTAAGTAATTAGTCACGCAAAACTAAAGGCAAAAGTTGCTAGTTTGTAAAAGTATAGTTATATATATAATAAATTGGAAATATAAAAGTTTAAAGGCGCATATTTCTGAAATAAGGCATGATATTGACTTGAATCAGAAATTATATATGCTAAAGCTTAAGTAAGCTTAATTTGAAATACATAATTGGAATAGCTTAATTTGGAATACATATTTCTAAAATTTCTTTCGCTATTTAGAAATAAACCAAACAAAAGGGACAATTTGGGGTTTTTGGAGAAAATACAAATTTTTAAATTGTAATAACATATTTGTTTATAAAGATATCTTAATGAAATTTGCAAGAAATGTGAATCTTATTAATGTAAATAAAAGCGCGTTAACCAAATTTCAACCTGGGGTAGGGTTTTCCTCAATTCCCAAATAAACTAATTAAAATTCCCAAAAATGGGATTTTTTACATTTTTGGCTATAGAATCCACATTTTTCCAAAGTCCCATATATTTTGATTCAAAACTTTTAACAACATATTGAAGATTCTTAAAACATGTTCCGCTTGTCGATTCGTGCTTTGGGATTTCAGAAAATATGGTCTATAATCAAAACTTTCATATAAAATGGGTTGAATTCGGGAGGGTGTGTACCATTACCAATTGAGTTATTGGGCTTGTTTTTTATTCTAGAGTCATCTCTGTGAAGTTACCTTTCAGAAAAGTCCAAAATAATTATATGTTGCTAAAGAAAATTTTATTTTAGATAAAAAAGAGTGTTGATACTTTTTCGGCTAAAAAAACACAAAAAGTTGTCTTTTTTGCAATTTTCAAATTCAAAATCGTTTATTTTTGGAGTCGGTAAAGATATCGACTTAAAGTTTTTTTTCTTCAATAGATAATTTTGTTCTTTAACTAGTTAAGAAAAAACTAATAAAATCGATCGGAAATTCTAGGATATATATGAAAAAAACTGGACCAAGAACATGCAAAATTATGGTGCTTAAATATTGAAACGCAAATAACTTGAAAACTATAAGAGATAAATAGGACATGTAAGCATGGTTTTTATAGGTCTTGTCAGGGTCTACAATAGTAAATAAAAATATTTGAAATTGGACTAGAAACAAAAATTTGGCAAGTGATTAAAAATTTTTTATGCCAGAGGGATCTAAGTTTGAGCCCCTTTAGCTCAGCCACTGAGGGGTTTGTTGTGCCCCCCTTCCAAACTTAACATTTTACGCTCCTCTGCTACGCCTGTGCCAAATTTCATGAAAATCCAACCTGCCGATCAGAAGTTATTTATTTAGATTTATTTCCCAAAACTGTTGATTCTCCCCCACTGTGCATTGGAAAGATTAAAACTTGAAAAATAATAATATATATAGTAAGGTACTAGAACTAATCTCAGCTGGATAACCTGGTGGCTTAATTGTAAGCTGTGCTGTACTCCTTGATGTCCAAGATGTCATCCGGGGGGTCTCCTCTCCAGGAAGATACTCAGTCTTCAAGATCTAGAACTTAAAGGTTATCATTCCCCTATTCTCTCTGCCACTACCCTCCTACTCCTCTTATTCCTCCTGCTTTCCCACTTATAAGGTTGGTAGCAGTGCCGATAACATGAGTGGGTAATCAGTGGTTAAATAAGGCTAGCCGCTAACAGCTTCCCTCAGGCGCTAGGACAGTGGTCGGTTGTAATTTCTTTGCCTAATCCATGTACGAAGTCTCTGCATGGATGGTCCATCCTACTTGTATGGAAAACTTAAATAAAAACAAAAACAACAACAAAAAACCGCTGGAAATGGGTACCTCTTCTGAAGAAGACCTTCTGACCTACAGTCAAGAGATCTTTGACGAACATACCGGCAGCATGGGCGAAAGCCATAGCACCCCGTTGTCAGAACAAAACCCCTGTTAGACGTCTCCTCGACAGCTCGTCAAGTCTGATGTTCAGTCGAAGGGGAAACAAAAAAAAAAAGAAAGTAATTCTGAGGCAAAGAAATATCAAAGCTATTTTTATCCTCAACAAAATTGTTATCTGTACCGAAGACTATGGGGACAAAAACATGGGCATCTCAGAAAATAGCTCAGCTGAGCTAGAGAAGGCAGGGTTAAAGCTCTACTTTGGGGTTAGTCGCTAAAGTTAAGGTGTTCCGTCCCACAGGTTCAGAATCTCTCGAGGCAGATGAGATGAGATACAAGTGGCCAACAAACTGTTGACAGGCATGCTGATTATTGAACCTGCACAAAACCCTACAGCTGACGATGAAAATCATGAAAATTATTCTGCAGTACTCAAAATTTGCTACAGGTAATCTGAGGATTCTGCTATCTGAGAAGAACCTCAACATTGCCAGAAACACTGGGCTTCAAACTCCCATGTCAAACGGTTCCTAAATTCAGCATATAAAGCGCTATATGTAAAAGATATAGGTAAGCCAGGATCTTTCTTATAGCTAAAAAATTCATAAATATCTTTCTCTCGGCACAGTATAGCTCAGCAGACCTGACAGTCGCGAGGGTTGAATTACCTCTAGACAGGAGTTCCTTGATAGTCTCCAGCTATATGGCACATGACAAACCTGCCAAGCCAGATAAAGTAAGAGCACGTCTAGCCTCTATAGAGACTCCAGATGATATTATCCTTGGTTGTGATGAAAATTCAAGGCACTGAAATTAACAACAGATGTGAGTATCTATTTGATTTCATTAATATAAGTCACCTTACCATATGCAACTATGGTAACGCTTTTACATTTGTTTTTCCGAGCTCGATGATATTTACTGGATGAGAGGAGGTGCTGGATATTGTACTTACAAAAGACAGGTGTAATTTATCAGTTGATAGGTGTAGAGTATCCAAAGGAAAATCCTTCTTATTGTTGGATACAAATTGAAAGGAATACCATAAGTCGAAGAGACGACTAAAGGTCGTAACCAAATTAAGAGCACATTAAGCAAGAAAATCATTAAAGCTTTTAACATATCCTGTCAAATAACGAAGGCTAAAAAAAGTTTCCCCTTTTGCTGGAACAAAGAACTCTCGAAGCTATGCAAGGATGCACGCATTGCTTTCAATATTAGCTACCAGAGTAGATCTTAGCAGTTCCACCATGATAAGTGTAGAGCATATAAAAAAGCAATAAAGATCGCCAAAAAATATTAATGAAATCGATTAACAATACCAAGGAATCGGCAAGACTTAGTAAGGTTTTGGCAAACGGTCATAATTATCCCTCTTATATCAAAAGGATGGATGGCTTATGGTCAGAATCCTCGGGAAAGTCTTCAGATATTCTACGTAATACTCATTTTTCTGACCGTACAGATGTTACCGACCTGAAAATGGATCATATTAACACCTCGCAAGGGATCGATGATGATATAATATCTGTGGAGAAAATTTCATGGGCAATGGATAGATATTTTTTTTTTGTACAAATCTGCGGGGCCTAATGGCATTCTACCACGGATTCTACAAAGTGTAAAGGTATGCATCATTCCCTGGCTATATAAAATCTTTAAACTCTGCTTCACCCTCAAAAATGTTCCGCGGAACTGGAGAAGAGCGAAAGTAGTGATCATTCCCAAAACCAGAAAAAGAAACCCTTAGAATGCAAAAGTCTTCCCTCCAATTAGTCTTTCATCGTTTCAGCTAAAAATACTGAAGGGACTCATTAAATTACATATAAGGCAGCGGCTAGAGGGTACCACTCGTCTCTCGGGAAGTCAGTATGCCTACATTAAAGGTCTCTCCACGGAGACGGCTCTTCACGAAGTCGCAAAGGTTATTGAGCGATCTATTGAATTTAAACAATCACAATAGCAGCCATTCTGGACATAAAAGGTGCTTTTAACAATGTCAGCTCTAAGTGGACTAAGAGTTGAGGAATATACCAGCAACTGGCTGGTTTGAATGCTGGAGGCAAGAATCGTCATTGCAAACTTAGGCAACAGTATTCAGATCAAACAAGTTATGCGTGGCACTCCGCAATGAGATGTGATTTCTGCGCTGTTGTGGCTTTTAGTAATTAATACCATCCTGAATGAATTGAACGCCATAGCAGTGAAAGTCGTGGCTTTTGCGGACGATGTGGTGATACTAGCATCAGGTTTGTTTTTGAGCGTGATAAGCGATATTATGTCAACGGCTCTGACTACATTCAGCAATTGGGTGGACTAGTAGTGAATCCGGGCAAGACAGACCAGGTACTTTTCAGTTTACCACGGTTAAGAAACTGTGAACTTATCTTCTCTGATAATGCAAAGTATCTGGGCATTATTATGTATACCAAGCTATCACGGTAGCTTAATATACTTGCATACTATACTTGTCGAAAGATGTTTAGTGTTAAATGGTGCTTGAATCCAAAATTAAAAAAAATGGCTATAAACGGCAATAGTACGGTCCATTCTCGTATAATAGGGCGATAAAATTAAATGCAACTGGATACTGGAGATCAATAACATATTGATACGTGAGGACATTAAGCTTAATATCCCCGCAACGTAATCAACCCACTGACTATATGACTCCACATATGGACTTTAAAAACACTATTAAAGTCCTATTTTCTACCAGGAGTGAATGGAGAAGGGAAATCTTTTGGAACAATATGAAACTAAAGTATATACTGATGGCTCAAAGATGAACTGCGGTGTCGGCTCTGGTATCTTTTCCAACAATTATCGACTCCCTGATGAAGCAATTGTATTTCAAGCGGAAATATTAGTAGTCAGAGAGGCATACGAACAAATCCATGATCGAAATATTCACGGGGAATATTGGTCTATTTGTCGACATTCAAGCTCAAATCACACAAAACTATCTCTATTATAGTCAGACAGTATAAAGAGGAACTGATAAGACTAAGTCGACTGTATGGCATTACTATAGTTTGGGTTCCTGCTCATACGGACCACTATAGCAATGAACAGCAGACAAACTAGTCCAGACAGGCTATGCTTTGAATGCCAGTCAAGAGCAGAATCTAGAAGCACTATCTCGAAAAGGCAAAAAACAGATGGCGAACGAAATATTGAGAAATGTAGATTCGCGAAAGAAACGTGGTCCACCTGCGGCGAAAAACGCTCAACACAACTCATAAGCTAAAAATGCAAAGACATCTCGAGACTAGTAGCATTGTTTATAGGTTACTGGAAGATTGGGCAATATGAAAGTAGATTTGGTCTCCCATTTGGTTTCTCACAAATACTGTCGCAGCTGTGGCAATCGTTAGAAGGAGTGAACGCAATCAAACATACATTTCTGGGAAGCTACCAATTAGACAACCTCTGTGATATAGCGGACACCAGATTCAGTGACATCATTAAATATCTCAATTCTACTGGCTGGATCTAATTAATTGATATTCTGATTTTTCTTCCTCACACTTTCATCTAATTACAGACTCAAACCAACTCATTCATCTGACGATTAGTGTGGTCTCATCAAAACCGTATCTAATGAATCTAATTGGTTGTTTGTAAGTTTATGGGCTATTACGTAAATCAAATACCCAAAATCCAAGTTCGGGAAAACACATTTCTTTCGGAGTTTATGTACCAATAGAGTATTTGCCTGGTTTAGAGAATAAATGGGATGATGAATTTGATAAACTTGTAGTGTAGTAAACTTATAGTTTATGTAAAAAATCGTTGATCTTTATTTAATTTATCTATTTTTTTGTTTCTTTTCTTTTTTTTTTTTTTTTGATAAATTAATGTACCTTATTTAATTAAATTTTCCCGTTTTACGGACAATGAAATCCGAACATTAACAAAGTTGAGTAATACTCTTAGGCCTGTTGATTAAACCATCAAAGAATTAAGTAAATATGAAGAAAGAATGGCATTATAAAAACAAAAAAGAAAAATAGACACACATTAATTACATACCTATTATTTTTGAAAGTTTATTTCAGAAGAGAAATTTATGTTTTAAAAAAAACAAAATGTTAAGGTAGAATTTATTTGAATAACTCGAGTAATTTAAAAATTAATTTAATTAATAAAAAGTCGAAATGAATATCCTACTATGTGTACGAGCCCTAAAATGAATTCTACCTTATTCGAACATTTCGAAACATATTTTTAATTCGGCTTATATTATGTAATTTGGGTCTAATTGCGTCAAATATTTCTGCGTAGAAAGTAAATTTTTGTGAATAGATGCAAAATTTTGGACATTTTTGGATATAGTTCGAAATTTCAGTAATGCTGTTAAATACGCCCTTTAAGGCCCTTTTCTATAAACATTCCTACAAATTTTCATATTTGTCATTTGGCAGTAATATAAAAAATTATATTATATTATACCCACCATCTGCAACTTTTTGTTCCACCCTAATTTAAAATTTCACCTCAAATCACGCCTATTTTTAATTTTCGACTTTAAATCGAACTTTGAACTATTTGTAAAAATTGTTGTTGTCGTAAATTCTTGTGTTTAATTGACATCGGCTGAAAAGTTTGAACTGGTGTTACGCGGACATTAAGCTCTACTAGAATTTTGCCCATAACTTTTTTGTTTATAGTTATGGTTTTTAGTTGGATTTTGCCCATTTTTATTACCAAACAAACCTTATATAAGAAGTATATATTTTGGCCAAATTTCGTCCCTCTAGGTGATCTGCCCCGAGCTCTATCCTGCTTTCAACAGATAGATGGGCAACTAAAAATATTACAAGGATATTTCGACATTTCGATCCATCTCGCAAAGGATAATTTCAGAACGAAAATTTTGAGAAACAAGTTGGGAACATCACTACTTTTTATTTTTGCCCTCCCTAATGTATAGGAGTTTGAATATTTTGCCATATTAAAAATAAAATATTTTCAATATATGTACATGCGAAAAAATTACAAGAATAAAAGAAAACTTTTCTATCCTTTGCAAGCAACTTAGAAAAGAACTAATAAATTCTTATGTGTAAGTTTTCCTTTGGGCATAAAAAAATTAGATTAAATTAAAAAAAACTTTTCTTTTAACAAATTATACCATGAAATATCAGTCAGTCACTCAATCATCATAAAGTCATTGAGGTAGACACACTTACATGGATAGAAAATATTCACTACAAAAACAAATTTATATGTGTAGTAAACACAATTATATTAAAGATAAATACATACAATTACATATTGGATTTGGGATAGAATCCTAGCATTTCATGCAGAGAATTTGTTAAGTCAAGTTATCTCATTTTAAATATGAAACATTTTTTATCAACAAGCAGCTATTTTTTAAAAACTGAAGCGGTTATAGCAAATATGTAGTGATGAGTTTGCTAATTAGCAATAAATTTCATCTAAAAATGTGACTTCCAATATATGTGTTGATGAATAGCACACATGAGAATGAGATCGCTTTCAAAATTTACTTTCCTACATAACTAACTTCCTGTAGTTTGCCTTAGCTTTTCGACAAATCCCAGAATAGCAATAATTTATTTAATGACAGGATTTCTATCTGTGTGGTACACTTCTATCAGAATTTATTGCTTTCGACTTCCTAATAACTTCTCTCGAAACATATTCAGTACTCTCAGTGATTGCACAGTAAATGTTGTTTTAGATGAGATCTAAATAGTCGAGTTTAATAAAAATTCAGGAATAATGTAAGTCTTGGTTCAGTCCTTTAACTAATGATCAAACCCCGTTTTAACGACGGTTAAAACCAATCTTTTAGTCTTAGTAAACAACGCGTGACGCATTATATTGATTTGTTGTTGCAATTAACCTAAATTGATCATGAATGTCTTTTGTTTTAGATATTGTTGAAATTACCAAATATGTATATACATATTTAGCCTAAGAAATTATATCTAATATATAAAATTTTGTTTCGGCCATATGGTTCACACCAGGCACAACATAGAAATTTTTTTGTAAAAAGAAAATGAGTAAATTTTTAAAGAAATTGTTTTTATTAGTAATTTTTTTCAAGAAATGATATTTAAAATTAGCTCCATTATGCACATACTTCAGTTGGGGAAGACACAATATAACGTCTTATTTTAGCTTTTGGTATTAAAAGATGACCTTCATCATGATTATCAAAACTTATTGTGTTACGAATCTGCTTTAGGACATTGGAGGACATCTACTTATTTTTATTTATCGAGTAGTAATTGTATATTGGACTTCTAAGTTCTGATTAACTAAGACTTCCTTTCTTTTTACGCTAAAGCTGACCAATATTTTCAACACAAGCCCCATTTAGAAATGCAAATATTCTGCTTTACAATTTTTCATTACTATATTCAATGTGATAAACAATCATATTTTAGTTTAATTTAATATTTCAAGGACCAAACCAGGAATATTCCTAGCAAAAACTTGGTAACGACTTAGAGTTATCAAATGACATGACTAGGGTTTGGGGTTCGGGAATTTCCAGCAAAATATCATCGAGAATTCTCTGGAGTCTTCTTTTAATTTTCCCGAAAAAAGGGAAATTAAATATTAATTTAATATTAAATTTCCCTTTTTCAAAATCCTGTGGCAAAAATATTACTGTTTTTAACATCTTAATGAAAAATTTACATTATTGTACATTGCCAAATAATATTATCTAAGTTTTCTTTAAAAAAAAAAAATAAAAAAAAACAAATAAAAATAAAAATATTGAAAGGAAAATAAAAACCAAATTAAATATAAAATCATTGTATTACCGTCTGAAGTATTCTCTATTAAATCTTTTGATGTACTGATAAATAAGAAATATTTTATTTTTTAAAAGTATTAATACTTCTCAACTTAAGAATTTAATTAAATTTCAAAACGTTTTTTCTTTTGGCAAGTTAAATTTTTGATTTTCCCATTGTTTTATTGGTTTGTGGAATATTAAATAAATTGCGCTTCGAAAATATTCACTATTGCAAAAAAAAATTATTAAGTTGACAGATATTGCACTAAAAACACAACATATTTCAGTTCCTTTGAGATACAATATATAAATGTTAAAGCCTCAAAACTTAAAAGAGGATTTTAAACGATTAATGGAATCAATTTTAAATATTTTTCAGAATTGAGTTTTACATCTCTAAATTAGAAAGAATTAGTTAATAATGTAAGATGAAGATGAAATGGAAATAAAACTATAAAAACAACTTATTTGTATTGAAAATTAAATATAATACTTGTATTGAAAATTAAATATAATACCATACACAGAGGAAAAAATATATATAATTTAAAATTTTTTCATAAATATTATGAATCGAACATAACTTTGCTGCCATTCTATAGCACACGCATCTTATTTTTAATAAAAAACGCATCTGCTATGTTCTTCTGCCTCCAAAAAGTGCCCAAAAAACAATAAAAACTAAAAATTCTGTAAAAAAAATTTCAAACGTAAATTTACAAATTGAAAATATAAATGAAAATTTAAACAATTTGTTTAAGTCTTCTTGACATTATTCTTAAATATTATGAAAAGTAAATTCTTATATTTATGCACAAAGTTTTTTCTGTGTAGATTAAGGTTTATTATTACTATTTTATTTTTTATTATTTTTTGGGCATGAAACCTAAAAACCTAAGTTTTTAACATAACTTGAGATAGGTGCTTATTTTATTTTGATGAAATACGAGCATCTAAATCCCACTTTCAACATAAGGTCAATATCGACATCCCGTCTGCGATACCTAGAAGTTGTTTTGTGTCAATAGTTAACTTTTCTCTGCATTACATATAACTAGTTTTGTAACTATTGAACTATTTTGCACATCAATCAGCATTTATATTAGAGTAATTAATTATTTAATACCATATTTGGAAGCATATATGGTAACTAGTTGCCTATAATGATATCACTGTGCTTAACTTAACTTATTATTTAAGTTGCTAAAATGTAAGTAGTGTTGTGTTATTATAATAGCATTTTAACTCATTACTTGGCAGTGGAAGTTTTTGCTGGGATTACTATTACAAACGTCACCAGCATCGCCTTCGTCACTAATATCAGAATATTCTTTAGGCCATTCGATACAAATTCTTAAGTCTATTCATCATTTTCGCACTTAAGTTTTTGAAAGCTTCATTTCTTGAAAACAATTTCAAAAGAAAATACTAAAAAAATTCTATGTTGTGCTTAGAGCACAAAAAGCTGAATAAAAATATTTTATATATTTTATTGATTTATACCAATATACAGTGGTCCCAAAACTATTTTTTTTTTTTTGTAAATAATATAACTAGTAAAGCGTTGGGGATATCTAAATAAAATTTCACAATACCAGAGCTGACGTGCTTTTAAGTTGATTTGGAGGAGCATAGGTCCCTGGATAGTAGGGTAGGGTATTAAACCGATTAACTGTCATTCAGTTATCCGATTAATTTTGGTCGTTTAACTAATCGAATAATTTAAAATTATCTATTTTTTAATAACGAATAAACCGAACAATTTGTGTCGAATAACCGATTAACCGAGTTTAGTTTCAAAAAAATGCAAAAAATGTTTCGTTCTTAAAAATATCTGTTATATCCCAGCAAAAATAAATAAAAGTAAATTTTAGGGAAGTACGTTTTCATTACTTTCAAAGTATCTATAAGTGTACGTTTTCCTGTGATTAAGAAGTAAAACAAGCAACGTCAAAAATATTATTAAAAAATCAAAGGAATTGTTCTGCTATAAAATTTTTAGATCAGGTTATTATTTTTTCAAATACTTGTTACTAAAAAGAACTGCTAAACAAATGAAAAATAATGTAAAGCATAATTTTTTATTAAAAAATATATTAGTTTATATAAAAAATAAAAATAATTTCCTTGCGCCGATTAAAACGAATTTGGATATTCATTGCAATTGTGCATACAGTCATGAGTCATGAGCATAACATCTTCCAATGACTATGTTAATTCATTGGAAATTATCCGGATTCGTACTACTTCTCTATCAAAAGTTTAGTATCTTATTGACTTCTTTGGATGTTCTTTTTTTATTGGGATAGAATATTTAATAAAATCCATTATGAAAAATTACAATATTATAATTTCATAAATATTTGAACTTCTGACAGTAGAAATTGGGAAAATATGGTTTTCAAGAAAGTAAATTTAAAGTTGTGCACCAAAGAATACAAAGTATGAAAGTCTTGTCAAATAAATCTGCCTTTAAGCTTAATTAGTCAAATTTTATTTATTTTATTTATTCATAAGTATACATAGTTGCTCAATATAGCATTCAAAAATGATTAAACATAATTCATCGCAATTATATTCGCAAATTTTAATAAATTTTCATCACACTAAAAAGACTCACTTATTAAACAATGTTGAATTAGGAGCATAATTTGCAGAATTTGATAAAAAAAATGCAATTAAAAAATGGCGAAAGAACTAATAAAATGAGGCCACTATGTTTCTAAATAACTGTTATATATACCGATCATGTTTTAATCTAGAATAATTATTTGTCGAAAAAACAGATTAATATGGAAACCCGAATAACTGGATATCCTACTAACTAGTCACGGTTATTCAACTCGGATATGTATGCTTTTTTAATTCGCCCAAAGTTAATTTTGAATGGAAAAAAATACATATAGGTAGTCGTTTTAGATTTTGAAAAAAGTATTTTAAATTTTTTGTAAAATTCTTAAATGTGAAAGTAGAGATCAACAAAAAGGTATATTGGCTATATAATCCCATATGTTAGTTAGGCACACAAAAAACATTTTCTGAACCACGCCTTTTACTTTTTATTTTTTCATTAGCTAAAAGTGAGATATTTTAATGTCATTCAATAGTAAACATATTGAAACAAAGATGGCCAAAAAATTACGTAAAAATATTGGTTATTGTGGGCGTGGCAAATTGTTAAAGATAAATGTTTTGTGTTATTTTTTGATTTTTGTAAATTTGACCAGAAGTTAATTATAATTACTCGCAAACTATTGTCGGTAATTTTCTGCATTTCTTTGGTTATGTTGGTAGAATGTTGATGATTTGTCATTGTACCATTTATACCTGCTATATTGTTAAATGTTTTCTCAGATACTATATTTTAGCCAAATTTGAAATTTTGTGGAATAGAACTTTTGAGAGTCTAAAGGGTTTAAACAAATTTTACTACCAGAAGAAAGGCGAAGGTGCCCGCTTAAAAAAAAAATAATTAAAATAAAAAACAAAATTAAAAAATTAAAGTTTTCTTTTTTTAATGATATTTAAATAAAAAACAAAATAAACATTTAAAAAATCGTATTTTTTGTTCAAAATAACCTGTTCTAGCGAAACCTGTTCTAGAATTTAAAAACTGGGAACCCGTTCATAAAATTATTTTTTTATAAGCAAAGCTGATTCAAAAAACAAAAAATTAAAAGTTCAATTTTAGCCTTAAATTTTTCAATAACTGTTGCAACGATTTTAATGAAATTAAAACTGGGGAAAACTCGAGGAGATATCTCTCCATTAAAGAAATAATTTCTGAAATATCTCTATCGATTGAAAAGTTACGGAGTTTTGGCTGAAGAAACGATTTTAAGCCACTGTGGTGCAGGGTGATCATTTTAATGAAAAAAGTAAATTTTTTAAATAAGTTTTCCCTTGCCTGGTATTTTGGGTATTTTAGGTACGCAAAAGTGGGAGTTTTTTTAAATTCTCTAATTTTACAATAAGTTTGTTTATATTGCGCCAAAATTACATTGGAATATAACTACGTATTTGAATTTTATTTAGGTACAAATATTAATATTATTTCACAAAAATATATTCTTAAAATCCAAATTTTAGGTTTTTCCGGTCATCGTCTGGAGAAATTTCACCGCATTATTGATCTTTATTATAAAAATCCAAAAAAAAACCAAGATATTTTAGTTAGTTAATTTAGTTTATGGTGAATTGATCTCGTACCAAAAAAAAAAAACAAAAAACAAAAAAAAAATACTTTGCCGTACCGAAAATGCATTGATCTGCATGAGCAAAGGCAGCTGCATCAATAAAAAAAAAGAATCGGACACACTATTATTTAAATTAAATAAGTAAGCTTGATTATTAAGACAGAGAGATAATTTCTTTATAAAAATCAGTCTTTGTAATAATTTAATTGTCATATAATTTATAACACGATGCTAAATGTTAGCTTGAACTTTTAAATGACATAATGTGGGCTTCTGAATAAATCACAAAGCAGTTTTCAAAAATTTCGAAACACCCACTAAGTTTTGCGATATTCAGAAAAATCATTTTTGATCGCATTAATCTGTAAATATTTAGTCAACTTTGGATCTTCTAGTCAGTCTGTAAATCAGAAAAACATTGCTTTTTTACTTTATTAAAAGCTTTTATATAGACTCCAAATAAGTAGCTATTTATTCCACATTTTTGTATTTATTTTCCACTTCTTGTTAAAAATTTTGACCTTAAGACTAAACATATTTATATACATAGTTTTAGATGCCATTTTGTTCGAAAAAAAAATTATATTTCAACTTTTAAAATTACTTCAAAACTCCAAAAGTTATTAAACATTTTCTAAGAGAAACTTTTTTATTTGATGTCTCATTTCCTACATACTTTCTTGGCAAATAATTAGAAATGTATGGAGAGTTTTGAGTAGTAAGTTGTTGTAAAAAAATCTAATAAGTTCTACAGTTTTTGACAAATTTTTAAAAATTGAACCTTATTATATTTAAAACAAAAATATCTTATTATATTGTTGTATAAGCTTTTATAAAAAAATATTATAATAAAGTGCAATTAAACTCGAAAAATATTGAAAAAATTGTACAGCCTTTTTAAGTTATTTAAAAATTTGCTTTTAATATTTGACCAAAATATAAATATGTTTACTATTCTTTTATTTCTGAATAAAGTTGAAAAAGAAAAACTAACAAAAGAATAACTGAATTAAGAGCCTACCCACAAACTCTTTTTGATTTGTAATATCCTCATATTTTTGGCTCATATTTATATATTGTTATGACTACCTTGACAATTATAACCGAAATACTTGACAAGGAAATCCATCCAAACTACTTGTTTCCCTCCCAGATGAAACTTTAAAAAAACCATCATTCTAAAATGACTCAGATGTTGTACACAATCATTTGGAGTAATAAAAATACGAATGATTATGAAAATGTTTGCCAAAGCCAATAGATGTTAATATTTTTCCGGTGAATTCTATTCCCAATTCTTTTAATATGTTCGCTTCTTATTGCTGCTCTGACTGTAAATGCAGTTTGAAGTTTTGCCAAGAAATAGTATAGAAAACATCTTATCGTTTAATGAACTGCAGAAGTTTATGAATATTTCATTTTGTAGTTTTTTTTTCTCCAAAGGATTTTTTGTTTTTGAATGTATTTCCAAAACTAAATGGTACAAGCAAAATGTTTGTAATTTGTATTCCACAACTTGGAAAGAAAGTTAAGTTTGTGTAATTTTGTGGTGAAATTGTAATAAACGAATACATAACAATTAGGGTATTCACTAGAATATTGTTTGTTCGATTAGCCGACAAATTAAAATCAAACATTTGTTGGATTAAATTCAAATCAAGAAAATTATGTTGACTAATCGAATGATTCGAGTAAGAAATATCTTAAAGATGTCCTTTCTTAACTTGGTTTAAAATATTTTTAACTTTAGTTTTTTTTTTTTTAATTTAGCTTGAAAACAACTGTTGCAAAAATTTTATAAAATATTTAGAATGCAAAACTGACATCAAAATTTGGAATTTTATGTAATATAACAATTATGTTTGGTAAAAATAATTGAAAACTTGCAACAACTGCAAAGCGTAGCTGAAAGTCCTTTTTCAATTACAAAAATCAAACAAATATGTAAACGCACTTTAAAAAAAATGTGATATGTTAAAGTAAAATTTAAAAAATTTATTTTTTATAATTTGACTATAGATGATAATTGAAAAAAGTTCACCGTTTTATACTCAATAATTAGTAAATTATTTAGTAAAATAATTAATTGATACAATCAATTGCTCAATTATATTTTCATTTATTTTTATTTTATATCCAAGAAAATTACAATTTCTTGCAGGCTAGCATATATATTGTTCTTAAAACTATTTACAATAAAACGTTTTTCATTCTAATAAAGTCTTATTAATTAACTAAGTTAAAAATATTCCTCTTAATGCGGATTGCATTTACTGAAAAATCAGTATAACAATAAACACTGTTGAATTTATTGCATATACGTCTCATGGCATCAAAGTTGGCATAACTGGTTCGAAAATATTTGATTTTTAAAGGAATACAATTTCTAGTTGGACGGGATTACGAATTCGATCATAGAAGCAGAAACTTAGAATTAATTGAACCGTTTGCTAAATTAATTACAAATGAAATATTTATATATATTCTCCTACTTTCAAAAGTGGGAAGATCAGTAGGCTGTAATCGAATTTCATATGACGGTAAATTAATATTAGGATTATATGGAAGATTACGAAGACAAAATAGGAGAAATTGTTTCTGGACCGATTCAATTTTCTTTATATGAACTTCGTATTGAGGATCCCGGACCACGGATGCATATTCCAGGATTGGTGTTACGAGAGATGTGAATAATTGCATGGAAACGTAATGATCATTAAATCTCTTCCCCAGCGCTTGAGGAAATCTAGTATCTTTTTAATTATATCTTGGAAATCAAAGCTGTTCGGTAAATATATACCATAAAATCATGCTAACAAAACTGCTTATTATTAAATATACCCTTCATATAAAAAGGAACTAGTAACATATCGCTGCTTCTAAACATTATTAAACAAACTTCAGATGCTAAGACAAGATGGCTTTTTGCCTCAAAAATCAGCCCTATATTGTACGGAATTATTAAAATTTATTTGCTGCGTAAAAGCTCACCAATTCCCGAACAATTCCATAGTCTGTATATTCTCGTTAAATGGTTTGGAATCCACAGTAGTCGAGAACAACTTAAACAATCTGGCAACCTTATATCAAATTATAACTAAAAAAATGGATGTAAGAAACAACAAAAGGACAAAATTCTCAAATGGTTAGAAAAATTTATAAATAAAAATATTGAATTTTCTAAAAGAAAAAGGCAATAAAAGTAATAAACACACACACACACACATATATATATATATATATATATATATATATATATGCATATATATATATATACGTTTTTTCAATGAACTCATTCAATCATCTACTTCATTCAATCATCTACTTGATTAATACAATTGAAATACAGATTTATTTTCATTTAAAATTTTAATTCATAAAATTAACACGATGTTTATAGTTTGTATTTTTTAAATTATTCCTTTTATTAAAATTTTAAAAGTATTCAATTCGAAAAAATCATAGTTTGCCAGTTTTTACAATCATTAGTAATTGATATATTATTAGTAATATATATATAAAATGGTAATTGAAATCATTTCTTTGTGTATATGATTTCCCCTTGTTCAGAGACGTATTTAATAATAACAATTTTGTAAGTACGTATTTTAAATATTTAATGAGATTATTAATCTTTTTAATATTTTTGTAGATGTTCTTTTCATTGGCACCGATGTTTAGATTTAATTTCAAAACTCATTCCTGTTTCAAAGCAGTTCTATGGAAGAGTATTTATATGTAAAAGGTTAGTTCATATTTACTCGTATTATTTTTGGGGATTTATTCAGACATCTATCATATTCTTTTGTGTTTTTATTTGTACATTATCCTAGGTAATAAAGGCGTTCAGATAGGTTAATATGATGAAATCTATATTAGAACATCCCTCAGAAATTAAGGCTTTTATAATAAGTTTATGGGAATAAAAAATATACCATATATTTAAATTCATTTAGAAAGGACTTTTGAAACATTTCACACATTCTATGTATATTATTCATACACTACACAGAAAAAACAAAATTTCATATTCTAATACTAAATTTATAAAATCAATTATATTTTTTACTGAAATCAGACCTATCACTGAATTAGTAAAAACAAATATACAAATTCGTAAATATTTTATTGAAAAAAATTTAATTTTTTTCTTATTAAAATATTTTTACTATTTATAAATTTGTATATTTGAAAATTTTAATTTTTAATATATTTTAATATATTTTTTAAGTAAAAAAATAAAAATAATATTTAGTTTTTAGTAGATATTCAAACAATATTTATTTTTGAATGAATAAGATTTTTAATAAAAATTTATTTTTTCTTCAAATATTGCATGTTTTACAATTGAATTGCAAAAAAATAATCTAATAACGTTTGTGTAAATTCGGATTCATGAAAGAATACGTGTATATAGTTAGTAAAAATGATGGATAGTATGTTTTAATACAAATACATAAAAAAGCAATAAGAAAATGCTGCTCCTTTGACGTCTCTTTCAAGTTTTATAAATTACCAAATCGACATAAAAAAATCCAATCGTTATTATTAGCAGTTAACATTAGTTCCAGTTGGCAACAACTTTCTTGTCTTAGATGTGGTTTTGATATTTAAAAGTGGTGTTATCGGTATGTACGACAAGGAGCGTTCTGGCCAGCCAAAAATCTTCGAAAATGAATGATTGGAGATTGGCACAAATTTTCCAAATCTGCAAGAAGTGTGTGTAAATCAAGCAACAGTTTCCAGGCATATAAAGGTACTGCGTTCATCCAAAAACAGTGAAATTAGGTGCTGCAGGAGAAGAAACCAAGAGACGTCGTAAGGAGTAACATGAATGAAATGCGCCATGCAACCAAATCGTTTTTGCGTCGAATTTTTACGATGAAAAGTGGATCCATTATGATAATTCAAAGCTCAAAAATCATTTGTGAAGCCCGAACAACAAGGAAAATCCGGATGAGAAGATCACGAGAGATCTGTATCGAACACAATCGATTCATTTGAAGAGACCATGGAACGAAAAACTGTCTCTAAGGACGGAAATTTCTAAATTAACTCACAAGATAATAAGGATAGGGAATAATAAAAGAATATTACTTTAAGCACTTTATGAGTTAGAATACATTTATAGTCTGAAAGATACCTAAATTTTAATAACTTACTTCCGATTGTCTTCAAATTTTGGATTTCATATTTTTTGATTTCCTCATTTTTATAATTATATTTTTTATTTTACTGAAATTGTCAAAATACATAAAATTGTATTGACTTTAAAGTAATTTTAAACCAATATGAATTAAAATCCAATAATATTTTTTATAAAATTTTATTTACAACCAAATAATGTTTTATTAAAAAATATTTTAATCATATTATTTTGACATATAGTTCGGTCTTGGCATCTTATATATCCTGTTGGAAGTCATGTGTTAACTACATGAATTTCGAGGCCAAAGGTTAAAAAATCGGATTTGCATGTGATTATCGGTAATTTTTAACAGGGTGTACATGGCACTAAGGTAAAACTATATACCATAACCGTGTGCAATTATTTTGGAAAAACTATTTCAAAAAGGTTATTTAATTATTTCTTGTAAATTAAAAAAAAAATCTCAATTTATGTAGACATATTTTTAATGTTTTAAAATATTTTTATACTTTATTAAAATTAACTTTCAATATTGTTCTAAGGCCCTTTATTATAGTGCTCGCTTAAAGGCACAATCGTACTTACGTTCTTAAAATTGTGATTGAAAACTTAAGTATTCTTATTCCATCCCTTAAATATTTCCTAATTATGAAAATTGTTTGACATCTTGTTGAAAACAAATAAAAAGAAACAAACATACAAAATCTAATAAAATCATTTTAAATTTTAAAAATATTTCGAAATACGCTCTAAATTTATATTTTCTTTGTGGCTATATATTTTGCATCAACACCTTTTTAATTTTACTACCCACAAGCTTAAGATTTCTATCCATTTTTAAAGTTGTTAAAATCTTTTTGAATTTTTGGTTTTTTATTTATTTTTGATGCCACATTAAGAGGGCATAAAAAATGTTTTGCCCAAAGAAGAAAGTTTGAAATGTGTAAAGATTTTTGTATTACGATAAGCAAATAGTAATCTAAACTAAGAGATATTCAATAAAAAATTAACGTAATTAATATAAAATGTTTTAGTATAAATAAAATATTGTAGTTCTTTGTTTATTTTCTTGTCAACTTAAGTTTTAAACTGTAAAACAAAACTTTACTTAACTGTGAGCTTTAACTTAACAAAGTTTACACTTAAGTGTACACTAACGGAACAGTACAAAATTGAGCCTAAGATAACGCAGAATGCTTGTTTAATTTTTTAATCTGCATCGAAAAAACGAATAAAATTTTATTTTTTTTTTCATGTAACGGTTTGAGTTTTTCATATTATTATACCATCTTATAATATTATTAAAAAATCTTGTCATATTGTATGTTTATTAACTCAATCAATTTAAAAGATTTACTTGATTGATAATTTAAAAGCTAAAGTTTCGAGCTAATTAATTACTCAAATAATGAAAAAATCTAGTAAAATGAATACCCTAATAACTAAACATATAAGCGTATATACATATTTGTACATACATATGTGAAACAGTTGTTATATATAATCTAAAAATAGATTAAAATAATATTCAAGACATTTATAAATATTTATAAACATTTTTATTTAAATCTTCTATTAAATAAAACTAATCCCAGCTTAAGCATATAATAGTGACAAAATTATATTTGTACTAATTATGTTCTATCGTATGATTAATATTAATTATTTAAAACAATAATTTTAATAATCCGATTATGGATCGTATACTTAATATTTATGTGTGTTTAATATAATAACATTGCTCATACGTAAACAAAAAATAAAGCAAACAAAAAACCTTAGTTAATTCATTTCGTGTGTGTATGTAATTGTGTAATTAATAAATTAACCCAATAAACATCAATTGAAATCTAAGAAATTTTTCGGATAATTTTCTTTAACAAAGAGCATATTTCTCAAATTCTATTGGAAGTTACAAAATCCATGTTATGAAATAAGCATGAAAATTTAAAAAATTTCCTATGAAATTATAATGTCAGGTTTTTATAAAATTTTCAAGTGATTTTAAAATTAAGTTTTTATATTCAGTTTATTTTGTACATTTTTATTATTATTATTAAGACAATATTCAAATGTTTTTCACATTTAAAAAAGCATACATTCTTTCATAAAAAAGTTTACAACTTAGACGTGTTTGTTCCAAATTTCCTTTTAAGCTAATGTAAAAATATATCAATCTATCATTTATGCATGCAAATTTTTAGTTTTAAAAATAATTAGGAAAATAAAATTTGCATGTTTATTGCAAGTAAATTTTAGAATTTTTAATACATTTGAAAATATTTGGGTATTATTTGTTTGTTAAAGAAACGTCCATCTTAGTTTTAAATTTTGAAAGTATTTGTAAAATACGAATGTTAAATTAGAACATTTTTGCTGGAAAAAGGCATAATTAAAAATTTGAAAGTAAGGGAAATTCAAGCTTATTCCTACAGCTTATACTTGAAATTTGAAATACCTTTCAAATTAACAAATACATAAATATAAAAAGTTATTTCATTGATTGAACAGTACATAATATTTAAGCATAATTTCTTAAGCGTTAAAACTTTTTTATATTTTTTGAAATCAGAAGTCAAGAAGACTGAAAAAATTGTTTAAATTTTCATTTATATTTTCAACTTGTAAAAAAATTGTTGAAATTTTATTGGGAAAATTTTAAGTTTTTAATGATTTTTAGCGACATTCACAAAAGTACAGAAGCGCTTTTTACCAAAATGATGTGCTGCAGAGTGTGAGCAAAATTATGCAAATTTCTAGACATAATTTTTTTTAACAGATTTTCCTTGGA
The DNA here is from genome assembly GCA_932274085.1 of Protocalliphora azurea. Classification (NCBI taxonomy): domain Eukaryota; kingdom Metazoa; phylum Arthropoda; class Insecta; order Diptera; family Calliphoridae; genus Protocalliphora; species Protocalliphora azurea. The sequence goes on along the minus strand of OW026519.1, from coordinate 114,953,128 downwards.
ATTTTGTCATTTTAAGGCATTTGTTGTTAACATTTTCATGTATAATGACTTTCGTTTAACATTTGCAATCACTTTAGTAAAACTAAATAAAAGATTTAACAAAATTTTTGTAAAATTCCTACAATTTTCATTATGAACAAAATTTTATTTTTATGAAAAAATTTGGGAAAAAAAGTCATGTTCGATTCATAATATTTATGAATCAAATATATGTACTTCAAAGGTCTTTGCTTACTGGGGAAATTTACTAAAAAACAATTTCTCAGATATTTTATATATAAATTTTTTGTGTATACTTTAAAAATGTGAACGAAAGTAACGAGAGTATATTGAAAATTGAATAAAATATTGTATAAATATATTTTTAATAGAGATGGTAACAGTATCTTTTACGAAGCAGCTGAAAAATTATTTTTCCTCATTGAATTTTGAGTAGTTGCAGTAATTGTAATTGAAATTTTGTTTTCAGCAGGGGTATATTCAGTTTGTTCATGTTCTTAAAGGGTTGCTTCCTCTGGCTATTGCGTAGTGCTTTCTAGTTCTTTCATAAAACTTTTTTGGCATGCGTAAATATAGTATGTTGAATTATTCTGCTCTCAGTTAGCAATAATATTAATTACATAGGTCAACGTTAAAAAATATCATGAAAAATGTGTTGGGGGCTTCGTAAAAATATTATTTGCAATCACTAGAAAATTTTATTATCATTCAACCAAGTCTTAAACTTAAACCATTAAAGACTAAAGGAACTATGTTTCCTTAAAGGTTCTTATTCCATTTGCTAAAACAAATGTTGAAAAGATTCAACATTTCCCTTTTAACGCGCCATAACCATTGCTAAATGAGAGGCAAAGAGAGGATCGAGAATTTGCATAGCATGTAGATCACGAAAATAACAAAGCCATCAAAATTACACTGTTAGAAAATGTGTGAATAGCATCATTTTTAGAAAAAAATTAATTGTTAAAAAATAAAAATTTAGGAAGGAGGATTAAGGATGGATCCTAGGATAGCGAATTTATAAATTTTTTTTCTTATCCAAAATTAAGCAATTTAGAAAAAGAAGATAGGATAAGGATGTCCTTGATAATACATTTTTTTGGCTCGTACTAAGATATTTTATCAAGCAAATATGGCGCAAATGAAGGGTCAGAATGGAGAGGAATTCTTCCAATATATCACAGTTATTGAGAGAAGGTATAAAGCCATGTTAAACTCAACTAAGTTCTTAAGTCTAACACGAGTTAAAATTTGTCTGTAAAATTATTTGCAAAAGATCATTATTTAAAGCCATTACCTAATAAAACTGTAACCTTGTTCACTAAGTAACTTTATAGACTAAGTATTTCAAGCATAAGAAACATGAATTTCATAAATCAAGTTTCATCTCAAAAGGACTTCAAAGTTTCGAAAGATAAGCAATTTTTAAGAATATTATAAACAAATTACCAATATTATATCTACCCAATACGGATGTCAAATGAAAGCCTCGAGTCACTGCAATAGAATAATATAACTTAAATATTGCAGTATATATGTTCTATAAGTGCTATCTGCATATCTCCTTCCTTTATCATATTTCTTTTTTCGTTTTTATAATTGAGCTATCTAAAATTCATATAATTTTTCCGAATAAAGAATTAGCTATCTGTATGATTTTATTTGATTTTCATTTACTTACAATTTTAATTATTTTGATTAGCTACACCTGTTTATATACAGTTATAATGTTTGAAAATTGTCCTATTAACTTTTAAATTTCTTGTTTTAATTATATTATATTTTGCACTCTTTAAATTCGATAATACGCAAAAACAGGCTACCTATTATTTTTATGCTGAGGTTTAGTAGAGAATTTTTAAATAATCGTAAAAGATTTGATTGCAAATTGTTGAAAAATAAGTGAAAGAAACAGTTTTTATGCTCTCCTGAACAATTGAGTTTTTGTAGATAGCCCTTATTGAATATAAACTCTCGATATAGTCTTTTGTTATATTATACTGTAATTACTATAGTTGGTAGTTAGAATGTATCGTTAACTTAATATAAAAAAGCGAATCTCGATTTTTTTTAATTTAGTTTCTGGGAAGTTTTCTTTTAAGTTCATCTCTCTTGATAACAGCAAGTAACCTATGATTGCAAGTATCAAATTAAATAACTTTCAAACCAGATATATTAAATTTATTTCAAATCGTTTTGGGAAAACAATTAACTCGAGCTACACCTTTTAATGTAATATTTCTAACTATTTTTTGCTTGATATATACTTAATCGCAATTGATGTTGAAAAAGTCCTACCCAGAGCTATCTGCCTAAAAGAGGGTTAAGATAAAAATTAATAGGGGTTTATATAGAGAAATTAGACCAACAGTTCCGATTGAAACCAGTTTAGAATGTACAAAGAGCTATGCTTAAAATTAATCTTTAACTATAACAAAAGCTTGTATGGATATATAGTGACTTACAATTGCAATAATAGCAATTTGAGCATATATAAATCTGGTGTTATATTAAGAGTTAGTATTAAAACTTTTCTGCGAAAATAATAATAGTAGTAGCAGTAATAATAATAATAATAATAATAATAATAATAATAATAATAATAATATAGTTGCAATCAAATCAATGTAACGTGCTTAATAAGAATCTTCTTTTATTTTTTTCTATCAGGTACAGATTTTTTTGTGGACCTGACTAATATGACCTTTTTAATAAGGCGGTCATCGCAGTATATTTCACTAAAACCGATTTTGATAAATGAAGCACCAAAATATGCTTACTAAAATTATCCGTAAACTATCTTCATATTTTTTCTCTTTTCAATATTTAAAAATTAGTTACAAAATTTTTTTTGCGTACTAAATTTGTAAAATTTTTCTCCTTTAATTGCAAACATGTTCAGTTTTTTACCTTGTGAAGTTTATTCTTAGCTCCGAAATATATAACTCGGGTAAGTAAAATTAGGTTCCAAGGAAAATTTCTTTCGTAATAGACAAACTACCTACTAAGTGGATGTCATTACCGACTGTATAAATAATATACTAAACCAAAATTTTCTCAAAGTAATTTTTTCAAATTAATAAAATCCTCGCAAATTACGAAAGTCTAAAAAAACACAGACATTAATATCGTTTTCTCGCCTTAGTTTGCTGCTATATTGTCTACAAGTGTTTCAACGGTTGCGCAACAAAATTGTAATGAAAATTCATTTTTAATTGCAACTGTTTGTCATTGATATAAATTCAATTACATGTTCTGACATTTTAAATAGAAGAACTTTAGAGTTGAATTTATTTTTATTTCTTTATTTATTTAATTTTTTCTCTTGCGTAGAGATAAAAAAAAATTATTTTTAAAATTGTAAGCGAATAACAAAAGCTAAGTGAGGTATTGCGATACACTATCTGTTCATCGATTCTATTATAGAAGGTATAAAAGACTAACTGAATAAATAAATTTGTGCATATAAATTGCAGCTTCCATTATGTTTTTGTTTGGAGTTTTCCTTTTTTCCATTTACATTGCAATTGATTTATTAATTAAACAGTTGCACTTAGAACATGTTTTTCTGCTCAATTAGTAAACGTTAATAGTTTTTAATTCGTATTTAAAAAAATTGGCAAATTATTTCAAAGCGCTTGATTTTTCTATTGTTTTTGCAATAATTGTATATTGAAGCAATGTGCAATTAACTATAAGGTGTATTTAAATATTGCTATTATTCGATTAAAAAATTTATCCAATTAAATTTTTAATTTTATTCTCTGAAGATTATTGAGTTAGAAGTACGATAAAACTGTTCATATCAACCCAGAAAAAAGATTAGTTGAAAAACAGTTACAATAACAAAATGTAATTAATAAATCTAATATTCAATTTTCATTATTAAAAATTAAATGACTAAAGTAATTTTCCATGTCTATAGAAATTAATTTATAATAATTTTGAAATAACATTGCTACAGTAATAAATATAATTAGGTAAAATAAATTGTTATATTTTAAATTTATTTTAAACAAATTTGGTGAGACAACTGAAGTTAGCACTTAACATTGGATTTTACAATCATAAAATTATTAAAATTATTAAATTCGATACATTCAACCGAATATTTGTTAACTTTTTTTGGCATTTGAATAAAGTAATTATGCATACATTTTATATAAAATATAAATTGTTCACTAAGCTTATAAAAATAAGTGATTAAAAAAGAAAATTAAAATTTTTTTCTTAAATGTACATATATATAAATTTAATCTAAATATCGGATGGTACCGAGCGGGCTTTTGATTAACAGCCTATAGTGAAATATAAAATTTTCAAAAGTTATCCCAAGCAAATGATATTATATAACAAAAATTACAATAAAAGTAAGAATCACATTTCTGTGTAATATTCCTTCATATTCATAAATTGTTTAGCATAAATATTAACTTTTGTTATAGATCCATCTACATTTAAAGTTCTTATCAATACCCTCTATTTATGCTAATATATGAGTCTCAAGAAGGATGAATATTAAAACTTCTACATACAAGTGTGTAACATAGTGTACAAGAAAGCAGGTCATAATATAACATATTCTTTCATGAAACATATAAGGTTTTTTCAATTCTTCAAAGCCAATTTTTATTCAAGTAAATGTTAGCAAAGTTTTCTTGTACGTGCTGCCGAAAGATTTATGGAATGGTTGAGTAAAATGCCTGTCGAATCCCTTGCTCCCAGAAACGTATTTCCCTCAAATGGGCCAAATCGCTGTTGGCCGAATTGCAGCGTAATCCTCCCCCACGTTGAAGGACGGGCCTAAACGGAAACGTTCGGAGGAGGAGGCTCAGCCGCAAAACCAACAGTCCGGGATCAAGCGTCCAAAGCCCTACAATCCGATGAACAGGTCGTACAGTGAAATTGCCAAAGGTCGTCTCATACAAGCTGTCATCGATAGGAGAGACCCCACAGTGTGATGATGCAGGATGGTATCGTAACCGTGTAAAGTTAATGGCCTGCTCAAACGAAAAATCGGTACTGCTCCTGAAGCAGGCGATCGCTCTTTTGGATGGGAAGGTGCTAGACTGGACGTGGTTTCCATTGAAGAGATTCCACGTCGGCCTAGGGCCATGGCCCGAGTACCGGACGTACCATACAAAAAGGAGGAAATATTGGAACTTATTCGGGTCAGAAACCATGAGATCCCTACAGGTGACTGGAAGGTGACCACAATTTCCGAATCCAGGAAGGTTGTGATCGTTATGTACAAAGAGTCACTGCCATCCCTTCTATGGTTTTGAGTCGAAAGTAATGTCTTGTGAGGATACTACTAGTTCTCTTTCTCAAGAGGACACTAAATCAAAATCTGAATTTGTGGGTGAATTTTTTGAGCGGGAGGACGAACTAGAAGTAGAAGATGACGAGGACGCCCTTTTGGATTCCGACCAAGATGACGTCAATGACACAATCAGCGCAAAGGACACACATTTTGAAGATGACGCAAGTTAATCTATCGTTCTCCCGTCCTTCCTCTTGAAAACACTGGAAAGGTTAATCGACCTACACCTACGTAAAACAATCAACCCTTGCCCTTGAAAGGCAAATCTGTTGAGACTGCATAACATTCGCTCGTAGGGTATATTGAAAATGCTCTCGAGTATAAGGAGTATGCATTAGTAGCCATCCTTGATATAGAATGGGCCTTTAATAATGTGACTCCGGAGGCAATCAAATTCTCCCTGGAAAGACTGAACATTCATCAATTGATCATTAGCCTCATATGGAGACTTCTAACCAATAGGGTTATAATATCTGGATACGATATCTCACCGCCTGCAAACTGTTATGGGTCTAATTAGTACATAGAGTACAGTCAGTGGTATCCAGGAAAAACGGAACTTGTCCTCTTTTCTAGAATATACAAGATTCCATCTTTCCTACTACCACGCTTAAACGGTATTGAATTAAGGGTGTCGGATAGTGCGAAGTACCTAGGGATTATACTGGACTCCAAACTAACCTGGCTCTAAACTACATGGGCAAGAGCCTCAAAGGCCGGTATTGCCCTTTATATGTGTAGGAAGGCCATCGGTAAGTCCTGGGGAATAAATCCCAGGAACACGAAATGGCTCTTCGACACGGTGATTAAGCCCATACTTATGTATGGAGCGATAGTTTGGTGGAGGGCTATGGAGAAATCCACCTAAATCGGAATCTTCGACAGGATTCTGCGTAGTTCAGCGCTACTCATAACAGGAGCGCTTCGTACAACTCCATCGAAAGCCTTATTTGTTCTAATGAACTGGATACTGGTGGATCTTATGGTCAAACAGATCGCCATTATGACGTCGATAAGGCACGAGACTATAGGTGCATGGAACGATAGCAGCTTCAGGAATTCTTTAATTGCATTCCTAGCAATATCGATTATTGCATCCCCACACCCTTTCTTGGCGGAGACTTCTCAGTATCAATATCAACTACCCCAAAATTAAAGGCTGGGTTAGTTGAGGGGGTGTCTATATTCCCGCTTATAGGAAAAACATTTCATTTAAATTGCCAGATCAATGCAGCATTTTTCAAGCAGAGATCTCGGCCATAATGAGGATGGCGAACTGGTTAATATACTATAGGGTATTCAGAGCGGATATCGAAATCTGTACAGACAGTCTGACCGCGACATGAATGCCGGACATATCTAACAGAATGGAGAAATATTCTAATCTGAAGCTGGTCTGGATTAGGGTTCACTCAAGGACCCCTGGTAATTTAATTGCGGATGCACTAGCCAAAGATGGATCCCTTCTTCGAGGTAAAGATACGGACCAACTGGTTGGTGTACCGCTTTCAGTCTGCAGATCAATAATTCTGAGAAAATTATCGAGGATTGCATAGGATAGGTGGACGAATGAAACTACATGTTCAACCTCGAGGCAATTATGGCCCCATTGTTATGAATGTCGATCTAACTTCATCATGGGACTATTGAGCAGTGGTTACAGGTACTAGATTGCTGATGTGCATGCTAGGAGACTAGGTGGAGGGGACAGTGGAGCATCTTTTATGTCACTGTCCCACTGTTGCCGGGATTAGGACTTCCAATTTTGGTAGTCCGTTTATGCATTTGTTGTCAGATCTATCTGATATCGATATGAGATGGATCAGCTCTTTCATACATGCGTCGGGTTGGTTCGCTTCGAACGTTGAAATGGACATGACCGGACTAAATTGGACCCAAGTGTGCTGTCTCTGGACAGCTGCCCTAATAACCAAACCTAACCTAACCATCATATTTGCATTGTTCTTTAACAGGTTAAGTTTGAGGTGTGATGGAATGAAGTGTTGACCTGTGAAATTAAAGTGCTTAGTGTTTATTTACGAAATAAAAATCGTATATTTAATATATATATATATATATATATATATATATATATTTGGATGTGAGAATTCCCTAATTATTATTCTCTAATCAAAAATTTCGAAGGAGAATTAATAAATTTTTAAGCGCTTAAAAATTTTGCGTACCAGATTTGCCTCTTCTTGAGACGTCGTAGCTGTTTTTCACCTTTAAAACTTAAGAGAATTCTCTTTTAACATATATATGGTTGAATCTTGCTATAATTCGGGCCACCTGATTATAAATTACAATTTTATTTTGAAAATATTTTAATGGTAACTCTTTAAAATCACTTCAGAGTTGCTTTTTACTTAGTCAAACAGTAAAAATATATTAAACTAACGAGGGTTCTTCAATATGAAAAAATTACACAGTGTGTTAGTGAAAATATATCTTTGAAATGATCAAGTGCAAGTTGAGTAGATTATTATGTCATTCTTAAAATTTTCGATACAACCTCCATCTGAAAACATTATTTTTTTTACAATTTTTTTTATTTTTTGAAGGTTTTAAACAGATTAGAAATCAAACTTTCCAAATATATACCGTCATGTCGTGAAAATAGTTTTTTTTATCAATAACTTCAGAATTATCTACACAACTAAACCTACAACTCATACTAGATCATTTCAAAAGTACTTACAACTTTTTCCGTTTTGCCACATAGTGTTATTTACATTTGTATTGCTCATCATTTGTTACAGGTACATATATGTGTGTCTGTTTAAGGATGCGTGCATCACTTAAAGTAATAGAATGTGCAACTGCAACGAAACATGTTATAACAGCATGTATTTACTTGCATTTTTATTTTTCTTATATATCAATGTATAAAATACATACACATGTAAGGGTTCATAAATAAGAGTATACAATATTGTATGTATGTAAAAAATATATGCTTCTGAAACATACATATTCGTTAGGGTGGCCCTCATTAAGAAAAGTGTCAAAAGTTCTTACCCCATAGAAATGTTCTAATAGACGAAAAACTAAGACATGCAAAGCACGAAGCGATAAAAGTCTTGAGAATGATGATTTTTTTCCTTTCCTCGACCATAAATAATTCATTTTAAGAGAAATATTCTGGGTTTATATCTTGTGAAATCCCCGAAATCAAGAAAATTCGATAATCAATAATATAATAGTAATCAAAACAAAATCATAGTAAAACAATTAATTTTCAGTCAAATATACACAACTAAGGCTTCAACCAGAATTTGAGGAAGAGAAGCGAAACTCGGCATGTAGTTTGGTCGTTTTTTATATCCTATGTATAATTTAATGATCCCAAAATATTGTATGAGTGTATGCAAAACAATGGATTTTTGTTACTCTTGACCGTGAATATCTCATGTTGATCACACGGGATTATAGAAAAATGTTAACATGATGTATAAGAACTCCAGGCGAATCTATAATCTAGATTTTGTTTTTCTCCTTCAATTTTTGGTTAAAATCTTACTTTATTCGGTGTGTATTTGGTTTAAAATTATGTGTTTTATATAATTTTATTTTAATAGCTATGATATTACTGGTTGTTCAATTTTGGTCATTTTAGAAAGTTAATAAACAGTGAAAAATATATAAAATATGAAAACCAAGAAAATCTAAGTTATATTTAAATATTTATGGTTGAACAGAAAAAAAAATTATCTTTAATATTTCAATCGCCTTAAGTCACCTCTAATTTTGTTTATATTTCATAGTTTTTGGGAAACTCATAATTTAAAAATCTTTATTTTACTCCTTATAAAAGAAAGCTATGATAATACTCATGTGTATTTTAATATTCCAAAAATGAAATGAGCTCAAATGAAAGTTCGTCTAATTTAAAGATACCGATTCTCAAAATATTCGTCCTGCAATTATCCTTTTAAATAAAAAAAGTTATTTTTTGTTAGGATTTTTATATTTCATTTTGTGTTTCATATTTTTACCAAAGAAATAATATGAAAATTTGGTAATATTAGAAAGGCGTTTAAACGTTAAACGACATTAAATGACATAGCTAAAATTTAGAACTATATCCAAATACGAGTATGTTCGAATTTTGTATATATTTCTTATTTATTATATATATTTTTCTATATGAGTTTTTATTTAACTATTAAATGTGGCTTGCAATAAGAATCCAGAAAAAAATCAGTATGACCCAAGCGTTATATACATGTTGAAAATTTTTTTTAATTTTTGTTTTTTTCAAAAATCTTAATAAATAACAATTATATTTGAAAATAAAAGTTTTTAAATTCACGGTTTCACTCCCTATAAATAGCCCAAAAGCTATGAAATACAAAGTTTAGACTGATTTCAACAAAATCGCTCAAATCGATTGAAATATGATTTTCTTGGTTTTCATATTTTTGAATTCCGCAGTTTATTACCTTTCTAGGATAACCAAAATCAAGGAAATTTAACAACCAGTAAAATTAGATAAAACACATAATTTTCAATTAAATAAAATAAAATAAGATTTTAGAGAATCGAAACTCAGTATATAGTTTCGTCTGGATTTCCATAATCGCATGTGATTTCCATTGTTTTGCATACAAGTCACCTTAATATTTTGATGCTATAACAATATTTTGGTTATTTTGATTTTTTTTTTTTTTTTGCTATAAATATAACCAATATATATTTTTTTTTTGTTAAAAAATAACAAATATTTTATTTTTATATCTTTTGTTCATAAAATAACGCATTAAAATTGATTTTAAATTGATTAAGATGTAATATATATAAATCATTAAATTTTAAAAATAGTCGATTTATTTCAACCAACAAATAAAACTCAAATATAAGTGTCATATTTCAAGGAAAAGATTAAAATCAAAAAATAATCGTTATTATTTAATCAAAAAATAATAACTAAATTGTGATTTTTATGATATTGCTCATAACACTATGCGACAGTGAAAATCGGGATGGGATGCAACCAACGGGAAATGTTATATCGGTAAAAAAGAAGCTATACGTGTCCCAGCGTTTCACTGGGTCACGTCTAGGAATCGAGATATATCGATTTGAAGTTAGCAACTATCATATAGGGGAAATTGTGACCTTTGGTGGTCTTTTTTTTGACATAACTCGAAAACCCTCAGTCCGATTTTGCCGAAACAAATTTAAAAAAATTAGGAATTACAATTCCTTTAATCTGTTCATACAACGTTTTGCTCATAAACAACAGTTTCGCAGTTATAAATAAATGTATGAAGAAAAAAACTATTTTTTGCCTAAAAAATTTAATATTTTTATTTTTAATTCATAAAAAATCCAAAACGGTAAAAAAGGTGTCAAGTCCCATTAGTTTCACGTAAAGTCACATAACCTTTAAACAAAATGAGACATATATCATGAAAATCGATGGACGCGTTTCGCTTTTATTCACAATTAAGTGAAGGTATGAATTTCAAAAATTTGCTCGAGATATACTCAAAATTCCTTGGAAAAAACATTGATGACTTTTTTTTTTATGATTGTCAGTATTAAAAAAAAAAGTAATAAACAAAAGGTTATTTGATTTTTATGGCAGCGGTAACAAACTAAAAAACGGTCATAAATGTGCGTGGACAATTAAAAGGAAAAAAGGAAACAAGAAACTCATGTTTTTCGTATAGCCTCCTTGAAGACCTCTTAGCATCGCCACGACTTTCAGATCACAACTGATCCGCCACATGTGATCAGTGTAGCAAACTTTATCCAAAATTATTTTCATGGAATCGTATGTTTCGCTCATGTCTGTGCTGTAGCCAATGGGAATGGGAATGCTTGGTACACCAAAACGAAGTGAACTGCGCACAGTGGGGTCAAACGCAAATTTTTTGGTAATAAATCTGAATCTCCTAAACTACTGGTCGGGTCAAATTGAAATGTACGGAAGAGTTATAGAGGAGAACCCAAGCTTTCAGAAAAAGCACCTTGTAGTCACCCTGTGATAACACGAGATAAGCTACAGGGTGTCAAAGTTGACTACCTCGAGTATGTAAAAGTTAAAAAAAATCGTAACTTGTACAAATGAAGTCCGATTTTAAAGATTTGTATATTTCTGGAAAGTGCTTGGCAAGATAAAGGAAAAATAAGCTTACTCATCTAAGTTATCTCATACAGTTAAAAAGATATTTACGCTTGAATTTTGAATTTTTGATTTTTTGGCTCGACTTTCTTTCGTTTTTCGGGAATAAGTCCGGAGATATATGAGATAAAAATTTTTTAAAAATATTCTGTAATTTGCTACATATTTCAAAATACTATGCTGAAAGAATTTTTGGATTATCTCAATTCGTCTAGACGTGAAAAATATTCAAAGTCAGCACTCTGAAATTGGCATGAAAAATGGCTATTTTTTTACAAAAATATAGTACAATTCATTCACTTTTTATTAATTTCAAAAAATAAGGCTTCATAAATGGTTAATAAAGAAATTTTGAATTGATTTAAGTTTGCACCCTACATCCAGCATTGGCCGAAATTTGGTACCCATATTTTTTATAGAAATAGATTTAGAATGATTTAACACTAAACTGGTTCCCGCCCGGCCAAAAACGAATGCAGGAGTCTAGATTTTATGTTAAAAGTCAGTTTTTTTAACGACTATTATTAAAAGCATATTAAAAGCATATTAGCATAATATTTTTAATATTATTTCTTATGTAATGTATAAAACACAAATCAAGCTTTCATTCCTAAAAAAATCAATAAAATAGCTCCAATAACCTATTTTTGGTAATTTTTCAAAAATAATTATTTTTTTCAAAAAATAGCTGAAAATCCAAAAAAATTTAATTTTTTTAATACAACTCCACTAATTTTGCAAATACTTTACAAATTTTAAAAGAATATAAAAATAGACTTATTTACCAATTCAACGATATATAAAATGTTGATATAGGTCATTTAATAATAGTAATATAATGGCCTCAAAACTACCAAGTCACGTCAAAAGTTGCAAAATTCACTATTTTGTTCCGTATTTCCATATGTGTGTATACGTAACACTCAACTGCATTGCTTATTTTTGTTACGAGATAATAATATTTATTAATGAATTTATTTAAAGTGTTCATAATTTTTTTCTACTGAAAAGGTTTTTAAAATTACCTAAGTACATAAATAAGTATATTTTCCTTCGTTTTTTTATTACATTTTTTTAAGTTTTTAAATAATTTACCTAGCTACTTAATTAATGTATTATAACAAAAATGATTTTTTTACAATCGCATAGGTACATTTTTTGACGTATCTGTTTAACACTACAGGTCATAAAAATAAACTGAATGAAATTGGGGGTTTTGAGCAAAAATTTTAATTTTTTAATTCATTTTTGCCTGTCACCATTTACCTGATATAAATATTCGTTTTCTATACATAAGTATCCTTATAAATATACAGATTTATTAGTGAATTTGCCATTATGAAGATTACATTAAAACACTTTTCTATTTGCAAAGTAATCTGGGATAATCTATCTGATATTATAAATCGTCCAGAAAAAATAAGAAAACTCATTGATACAGTAGTATCTTTTGGTTTAACTCTTACTACAGAAGACAGTTTAAAGCTCGAAAATTTTTATAAATCATACGAAAAAAGGATGCAAGCTTCAGATTGGTCAATACCAAAGTTCAAAAAGAAAAATGAAGAGAGGTTGCAGGGAGAAATACCAATTTTCATCGGAAAGCAGAAAAAGGGTCGACCAAAAAAAAGTTACGATGAAGTTCAGCTTAGAACAAAGAGGACCAAACAGGAATCTATTCTAAATGCACATTCGTATGTCGAAATAAAAGATACATTTAAAGCTTTAGTAACACGTACGCAACCAAAGGAAGTAGAAAAAGTTATAGATGTGTTACCAACAGCTTCTCCCAATCGATTACATCGGATAATCCAAAGCATAGTGACACCGAAATCAACATCGTCCTTTACCTCTGAAGATGCTTTAGCTCTAATATTAAATTTAGGATTACCAAGAAACCAAGATTTTGAGGAAATCTGTTAGCGAAAAAGGATATGATATCTTTCCCAGTAGCAAATCAGTGAGAGAAGCGAAAAGTAATATTTTACAGCCTATGGAGCTAAAGTTAATATATTGCAATTACTTGAAAATACTGCCTCTAGAATTATATCTACCTTCAGCAATGATAACATTGAAAAATGCAAAGACTCTGAACTTATTTTAATATGCAAATGGGGCTGCGATGGAACATCAGGATTTTCGGAATACAAACAACTGGATGGAAGTAATTCTGGAAATAATATTCCTCGCTGTTTATAGCGTCTCTGGTACCACTTCGAATGCGCTTAAATAAGCCTTCCTCATCGACAAGAAATGACTCGCTTTTTGATGATATATGGATAAATTTAACTCCAGGATCCAAATTTTTGTGCCGTCCAATCCTTTTTGATTACACAAAAGAAACAGCATTGTCAACCAATTGGAAGAAGAAATTAAAGCATTGCCCCCAATATATGTAAAAGTATCAAACAGAACTATTAAAGTTACATTTCAACAACAATTAACGATGATTGATGGAAAAGTTGCAAACGCTATAACAGATACAACATCTACATGGAAATGTAATATATGTGGAAAAATAAGTTCACAATTTCAGGATAATTCTGAAGTCCTTGTTAATAAAAATTCTTTAAAATTTTGAATATCACTACTCCGCGCAAGGATAAGATTTTTAGAGTTCTGCTTACATCTTGCATATGATATGAAGTACAGAAATATTCCCGGGCAGGAAAATGCTACAGTATAAAACAATTTAGAACTTCACGAATTACGAAAAGAGGAGAAGAAAAGAATTCAATTAGAATTCAAAGAACAACTCGGATTAATAATTGATAAACCTCTACATGGCTATGGAAGCTCAAATGATGGAAATACAGCAAGACGTTTCTTTGAAAATCCGGAACTCATATCTTCAATCACAGGCATTGACTTAAATATTTTGAAGCGTTTTAAGATTATATTGGCAGCCATTAATAGCAAAAAACAAATTAATGCGGACAAATTTAAAATTTTTGCTTACGAAACTAAAGAACTACTTAACATTACATATCCCTGGAAATCAATGACTCCAACAATTCACAAAGTATTGGCTCATGGTAAAGAAATAATAGAAAATAGTAATTTGCCATTGGGAGAGCTAACAGAGGAAGCACAGTAAGCCCGAAATAAAGATGTTAAACATTTCCGACTCTTCAATACCCGAAAATGTTCGAAAATAGCGCAAAATATGGACTTAATGGAATATTTATTAATATCATCAGATCCAGTTATATATTCTATAAGAACACGATGGCTACCAAAAATCACTCTTGAAATAGAAAAAGAGGATTCCGAAGCTAAGGAAGTTAAAAATTTGCTAACGTTTGATGTTTCTGATTATTTTCAAGAAAATATCTAATAATATCTTCGATAATATATTCTTAATAAAATAAATATAGGGGATATATGTATAATAAGTATGTAAATATGTAGAACAAATTAAATAAACATTACTCAAATAAAGAATTTACTACTTTATAATAACAAATATATACCTACATAATACATTAGCAAACTAAAATGTTACGTATACATACATATGGAAATACGGAACAAAATAGTGAATTTTGCAACTTTTGACGTGACTTGGTAGTTTTGAGGCCATTATATTACTATTATTAAATGACCTATATCAACATTTTATATATCGTTGAATTGGTAAATAAGTCTATTTTTATATTCTTTTAAAATTTGTAAAGTATTTGCAAAATTAGTGGAGTTGTATTAAAAAAATTAAATTTTTTTGGATTTTCAGCTATTTTTTGAAAAAAAAATTATTTTTGAAAAATTACCAAAAATTGGTTATTGGAGCTATTTTATTGTTTTTTTTAGGAATGAAAGCTTGATTTATGTTTTATACATTACATAAGAAATAATATTAAAAATATTATGCTAATATGCTTTTAATATGCTTTTAAAAATAGTCGTTAAAAAAACTGACTTTTAACATAAAATCTCCACTCCTGCATTCGTTTTTGGCCGGGCGGGAAGCAGTTTAGTGTTAAATCATTCTAAATCTATTTCTATAAAAAATATGGGTACCAAATTTCAAAAAGCTCGCGTGACATTTTTTTTATTAATCGATAAAAATGAAACTATTTTTTAAAATTGACAATTTTCGGCCAATGCTGGATGTAGGGTGCAAACTTAAATCAATTCAAAATTTCTTTATTAACCATTTATGAAGCCTTACCTTTTGAAATTAATAAGGAAAGAAATTTTTTTATTAACGGAACTTTGAGAAAAAAGTGAATGAATTGCACTATATTTTTGTAAAAAAATAGCCATTTTTCATGCCAATTTCAGAGTGCTGACTTTGAATATTTTTCACGTCTAGACGAATTGAGATAATCCAAAAATTCTTCCAGCATATTATTTTGAAATATGTAGCAAATTACAGAATATTTTAAAAAAATTTTTATCTCATATATCTCCGGACTTATTCCAGAAAAACGAAAGAAAGTTGAGCCAAAAAATCAAAAATTCAAAATTCAAGCGTAAATATCTTTTTAACTGTAAGAGATAACTTAGATGAGTAAGCTTATTTTTTCTTTATCTTGCCAAACACTTTCCAGAAATATAAAAATCTTTAAAATAGGACTTCATTTGTACAAGTTACGATTTTTTTTAACTTTTACATACTCGAGGTAGTCAACTTTGACACCCTGTAGCTTATCTCGTGTTATCACAGGGTGACTACAAGATGATTTTTCTGAAAGCTTAGGTCCTCCTCTACAACTCTGCCACACATTTCAATTTGATTCGACCAGTAGTTTAGGAGATTCAGATTTATTACCAAAAAATTTGCGTTTGACCCCACTGTGCTGCGTTTCCCTTGGATCCACATGTTAAGACCATTGTAGCACATTTTACAAATTTTGTCTGGGACCCACGAAATGCAGCGAATTATTTCGCAGTCAAAATAAAGTTTAAAAGCGCGCACCACTTGCTCAGTGCGTAATGCAGCATTTGTTGAAAAAGCTCTTTTGCCACAAACGTAACAAAATAAATTGATATTTTCTGGACAATTTGCACTCATTTCGGGTTTACACTTTTATTACTTTTTCATCACTTTAAAAAAACCGTACTTTACGCGTTCGGAGACACTTGTTGAATGACAAAAATCGATCAGTGAACACCTATAAATACTACGTAAGTTTCAATATTTTACTGAGAGGTACTTATGAATTCGTGCATCTTTTAAGGGTGGCTATAAACCTGACTCGTGTGCATTTAAAATTTTTCGAAACGTTCTAAAACATGACCATTCAAAAATGTGGGTGCAATTTGTGTAAAAAAATCATGCAGGTAGCCAACGGAAAAAACCCAAATAATTAAAAAAGTGCACTTTCCTTTTTTCCTTTTAATTGTCCACGCACATTTATGACCGTTTTTTAGTTTGTTACCGCTACCATAAAAATCAAATAACCTTTTGTTTATTACTTTTTTTTTTAATTCTGACAATCATAAAAAAAGTCATCAATGTTTTTTCCAATGAATTTTGTGCATATCTCGAGCAAATTTTTGAAATTCATACCTTCACTTAATTGTGAATAAAAGCGAAACGCGTCCATCGATTTTTATGATCTATGTCTTATTTTCTTTAAAGGTTATGTGACTTTACGTGAAAGTAATAGGACTTGACACTTTTTTTTACCGTTTTGGATTGTTTATGAATTAAAAATAAAAAAATTCAATTTTTTAGGCAAAAAATAGTTTTTTTTCATACATTTATTTATAACTGCGAAACTGTTGCATATGTAGCGAAACGTATGAACAGATTAAAGGAATTGTAATTCCTAATTTTTTCAAATTTGTTTCGGCAAAATCGGTCTGGTGGTTCTCGAGTTATGTCAGTTTCCCCTATATGATAGTTACTAACTTCAAATCGATATATCTCTATTCCTAGACGTGACCCAGCGAAACGGCGGGACATGCATAACTTCTTTTTTACCGATATAACTTTCCCCTGTAGTTTGAACCCTTCCCGATCACTGACCCCTACCATTTGTCGCACAGTGTAATAATTTGAACAATGACGAGAAAAAAAATTGCTTTAAAATTTGAAAAACAAACATTATAGAAAATATAAAAAGTCCGGTTTATCTATTGATTATATGAGATACTCCATATCAAGATCAGCTTACAATTCAGAAAATATCCGATGATACAATAGTTATCTTTTTTAAGGTAAAAAGAAACTTTGAAAATAATCCAAAATATTTTTATCAGTTTGTAAATTCTAAGCGCTGTGTCGCTGGATATCCGTCCATGATGAAATTTGGAGATAAAGAAACCTCAAACCAAGCAGATTTTTGTGATATGTTTACTGCTTTCTTCTCATCCGCCTATTCTGATAATGAATTACATCAACTTTCCAATTATCCATATACAATTCCTGATGCAACCCTAATAAATTGTCCGACATTAGATAAATCGATGGTGCTGTCAGCTGTACAGATTCAAAGATATTCTAATAAATATTGAACTGACGATGTTCCAAGCTGTGTTCTTATAATTTCTTTACATTCTCTTATATCTGCAATAATCTACTTACTCAAAATATCAACATTTAGTGTTTATTTTCCTAAAGTTTTGAGGAAATATTTATTTGAATCGGGAAGCAGATCCAACATTTCCAGTTACAGGGGTATTGCTAAATTAAGTGTTATTCCAAAACTTTTCAAAAGTATAGTTTGCGAAATCCGTTCGCATCAAGTTGACTGTTATCTTTCGCCATTTCAGCATGGATTTAGAAAAGGATGTTCCACTACTACTAAACTTTTGGCGTTCACAACTCCAGTTATAACACCATTTGATTCCGGTTTACCTACAGACGCAATATATACTGATTTCAGTAAAGCTTTCGATAAAGTAAATCACGATCCCCTATTGTTCAAACTAGATAAACTCGGATTTTCTCCTGTTTTTCTTAAATGGATTTTTACATATCTTAAAAATAGATGCTAACGTGTATTATTTGGGGAATGAACATATGCTGTTTTATTACTCCTAATATTTATAAATGATTTACCAGCTTGTATTAAGAATTCTAGAATATAAATGTATGCTGATGATGTAAAGCTGTTCCATAGTTTTAAATATTCCTATCAATGTTCTTTACTCAGATCAGATCTTGGCAATCTTTATATCTGATCTAAATTTATGAAAGTGTAAACACATGATGTTGTAAAAAGAAGCCCAGTCCTCTGTAGATACACAATAAATGAATATAAACTTGATCTAGTCGAAAAATTTCTTGATCTGGGTGTGTTGCTTGATTGCAAAACTATCCTTTAATTCCCACGTTTCGCAAATCGTTAATAAGGCAAAAGGAGTTCTAGGTTTCCTCAAGCACTTACGACGAGAGTTTAATGATCCTTACGTTTCCAAGTAATTATTCACCTCTCGTAAGAGCAACCCTAGAATATGCTTCCCTTGTCTGCGATCCTCAATAAGAAGTTCATATAAAGAAAATTGATTCCGTCCAGAAACAATTTCTCTTATTTTGTCTTCGTAATTTTCTTGGAATCCACAGTGGGGCAAAATCGAAATTTTTTAGAAATTAATCTGCAACTTCTGATCGGCTGGTTAAATTTTCGTGAAATTTGGTACAGGCATAGCAGAGGAATGTTAAGTTCGGATGGGGGGGCACAAAAACCTCTCAGGTGAGGAGCTGAGGGGGCTCAAAATTAGGTACCTCCGACATAAAAAATTTTTAATCGCTTGCCAAATTTTTGTTTCTCGTCCGATTTCAAATATTTTATATATTGTTGTAGGCTCTGACCTATAACAAACATGCTTACGTATCCTATTTATCTCTCATGGTTTTCGAGTCCAAAAATAAACGATCTTAGATTTGAAAATTGCAAAAAAGACGACTTTTTGTGTTTTTTTAAACCAAAAAAGTATCTGCACTCCTTTTTACATAAAATTTTCTTTAGCAACATATAATAATTTTGCACTATTCTGAAAGATAACGTCACAGAGATGACTTTAAAATAAAAAAACGCTTCCGAGTTCGACTTATTTTATATGAAAGTTTTGATTTTAGACCATATTTACTTAAATCCCAAAGCATGAATCGACAAGCGGGATATATTTTAAAAATCTTCAATACGTTGTTAAAAGTTTTAAATCAAAATCTACCGGACTTTGGAAAAATGTGGATTCTATAGCCATAAATTTAAAAAATTGCATTTTTGGAAGCTTAGATTAGTTTTTTTGGGAATTAAGGAAAGTCGTACCTCTGGTTGAAATTTGGTTAATGCGCTTTTATTTATATTAACAAGATCCACATTTCCTGCAAATTTCATTAAGATATCTTTATAAACCAACATGTAATTACAATTAAAATATTTGTATTTTCTCCAAAAACCCCAAATTGGGCCTTTTGATTGGTTTATATCTAAATAGCGAAAGAAATTTTAAAAATATTTATCTATTGGTGATGGTAAAAAATTTATATATTTATGATCTAGTGGCAATGTACAGGTATCCTTTCCGGTGATACCTAGCTGCAGCATTTATCTATTACTAATGGTTAAAAATCTATATTTTTGTGAGCTAGTGACAATGGTATAGGTACTCTTCCAAATTGACTCTTTCAGATATTTTACCTAATGAAAATCTAATAGAATTATTATATAGAAATATTATATGTTGTTATTATATGTTGCTAAAGAAAATTTTATTTTAGATGAAAAAGAGTGTAGATACTTTTTCGGCTAAAAAAAACACAAAAAGTCGTCTTTTTGCAATTTTCAAATTTAAAATCGTTTATTTTTGGTAAAGATATCGACTTGAAATTTTTTTATTTTTGTTCTTTAATTAGTTAAGAAAAAAAAGTAATAAAATCGGTCGGAAATACTAGGATATGTGTGAAAAAACTCGACCAAGAACATGCAAATTTATGGTGCTTAAAAATTCAAACGCAAATATCTCGAAAACTATAAGAGATAAATAGAACACGTAAGCATAGGTCTTATCAGGGCCTACAACAATATATAAAATATTTGAAATCGGACGAGAAACAAAAATTTGGCAAGCGATTAAAGATTTTTTATGCTCTTAGCTCCACACCTGAGGTGTTTGTAGTCGCCCCCCCCCCCCCTTCCAAACTTAACATTATACACTCCTCTGCTACGCCTGTACCAAATTTCATAAAAATCTAACCGACCGATCAGAAGTTACAGATTTATTTCCAAAAAATTTCGATTCTGCCCCACTGTGGAATCCTAATATTAATTTGCCATCATATGAAGGTCGATTACAGCTTATTGATTTTTTACTCTTGAAAGTAGAAGAAAATATATGAATATTTCATTTATAATTAATTATCAAACGGCTTAATTAATTCTGAGTTCCTGCTTCGTAAGATAGAATTCGTAAACCCAAATCGTCCAATTAGAAATTATACTACTTTAAAAATCAAATATTTTCGAACCAATTATGCCAACTTTGATTCCATGAGAGGTATATGCAATCAATTTAACAACCTTTGTTCATATATTTATTTCTCAGTAAATTCAATCCGCATTAAGACGAGTGTTTTTAACTTAGTTAAATAATAATATTATTATTGAATGATTGTGAAAAACATTTTATTAAAAATAGCTTTAACAATAATATATGTGCTAACCTATAATAATAATTAAAAAATAATTTAAAAGCTAGTCTTATAACATGAGTCTTATATTATATTGAATAAATAATAGTTTTAACTAATCAAGTTGTATGGGCATTATTCAAGCTATTGTATAGCAGAAAAATAAGGGTAATATTGTTTTAAATAATTATACTTATAGGAAATTTAAAAAAACCTGAAATGAAATAAAAATATAAAAAAATAACACCTAGTAATACTACAACAAAATATAAAAAAATTATCTACTGAAAATCCAAGTCCTTAAGAAAATAAACTAAAGACCCAAAACCTACAAGGAATTATTAGCTGTCTCCACTGATATTAAAAATCTATCGAAATTAATAAAATTTTATATTTTCTACTATCACAAAGTATTTGTTTAATAGTTATTTTATTTTATTTTTTTTAATGCGAAGTATATTTTAACGAAATTGAAATTTTAATATTTTTGATATCTTGAAATTATTAACAATTTTTGTTTCACTGAACTAAAAGCAAGCGAAAAGGTAAATATATCCGCTATGAATGTAGTAATTAAAAAATAATATTATTTAAAAAAAGTGCATTTATACCGCTACTGCACTTTTCAGATATATTTTTTAATGTTTTCATTTCATTTTAAAAATTGATTTGCTGGTTCAATAATTCAATTTAGGTTTTTTCTGACGGGAATCTTTTCAACAATTTTTAGTAAGAAATACATTTTCCCATATAAAATAATATTTTCTTTATATATTTAAGTTTTAGTGTGTTTACGCAAAAAGTGTGCAACTTTAAACATATAAATCTCAATACGTAGATGTCCGATTTTATTGATTTAGAAATCATTTAAACTGTCTTTTAACACATTTTGACAAAATTTGTTAAAAATTACATTACATGCATTTTTGTATAAATTTTTCGTCAGAAAATTGTAAAAGTATATGGTATTAAAATTTGACTGTTTGTCTAATTATTCATATTTTCATTTCGACACTCATTTCCTCCATTTTTTTAAATATAAAAAAGAGCAAACACAAACATTTTTCATTTTAAGTCACAAAAAAAAAATTTTTTTTTAAATAAACGAATTTTTATATGGAAAAATTTGTTGGCGTTTTTCATAAAAAAATTATTAAAAGTTCAGTCAATTTATCAATTCTTAAATTTATTTTAAAAATTAAAAAACATTTGTGTCAGTTCCATAGCTTATAGAAAGGCATCTGACCGAAATTGTGCTATATCTTGGACAATACTGGATCGATTTAAATATCTTTTTCAGCAGAAACACTTTTCAGAAAAATATCCGTGAAATGTCTTAGAAAGATCGAAGTTGGAAAAACCAAATATTCTTTAGGTTGCTGTTGTTTTTTATTAACCATAAAAATAATAACCATAAGAAAAACCAACATTAAATAAATCAAATATTATTTTCCAATTACTATGAGGGCCGAAATTTTAAAAAAATATTTATAACCAACAAGAAAGAAGTCCGCAGTTTAATAGGGGCATCTTTGGTGAGAGGTAAAAAATTTCCAAAAAAAAAAAGAAAGAAAAAAATCCTGGATGCAAATTTTATATCTTAAAATAAAATTAATTTTCATTTGAGCTGGAAACATCGATACCTTTTATTTTAGAGCCACCGTAATGTATGCATACATGACCTTTTATTGATTTAGCGTTACAATCTTAGCAAAATTCTTAACACTTCTTCTCGGCATATACATATGTATATATACTACATATATAAATTTAAGTTTTCATATTATTTTTTATAAGGCTTGGGGGATAATGATTAAATCTTCAATTAAATTACGTTACATGTAATTTTAATTGTCTATTTTCAAATATAAGTAATTGTAATTGCTATTTTTTAAAAGTTTTTCATGTCGAAATGTTATTAGGAAAAGTTCAATGTGCTATTTTATTTGAAGTAACTTAGTTATTAACTTATTATATTAACTTATTCATAACGAATTGAAAATTCTAAATAAAAATTACAGGTCAATTGTGTATATATTTAATAGATAACTTAATATAATCATTTCCTCCCAAGTCTGCTTTTTATATATGCAATTACAAATATTTTATATATTGTACATAATATAACAAGTCTAAGTACTTCCAAATGATTATGAAACCTCCAAAGAAAATAAGCTACTTGTAAAAGAAATGTAGTTTTACTGTTATTGAAGTGATTTATGATTACGTAAACCTGTCATAACATTGCACATTTAATTTTCATAGTGCAGTGATTATCTTATCCAAAGACAAGATAATAGAAAATAAGAAATATAATTCAACACACCATTAATTCAAATTTTTTTACAAAATCTTTATAAAACTGCATTCAATTACATTTTATCATTCATATGGGTGTATCTTAATGATTCGACATAGACTTCACCGAAATAGAGATGACCTCACCAAACAAATATTGGTGGCTTTTTCGAACAAAAGGAACGAAAATCCTACATAACAACCTGAGTGACATGCCAATCTTCAACATCTCATTTACAAAGGTCGCTAAAATTATAAAGTTATTGCTTAACGTTCGTTCACAAAATGTAATGAGTACTTTTATAAAGTAAGATTCATTGATGTTTAATATGAAGTACAAATTCGATTTATCGAAACACTTCGCTTACACAATTTTATAAAAGGTGAATACTATTGATTAAAAAAAAAAACTACAACCAAACTTTTGTAGGCCCAGCTAGAAGAATAAGTAGTAAAGAACCCTGCCAAAATACACAAGCACACACAAGGACTCTGGATCGTATTACAAAATCGGAATAAATATGGATCTTTCTTCTCGCTATTATGTAAAAAATTGGAGTCAATATGTTTGCTATAATAGAAACTTCGGGGAAGTTATGTTCGATATTTTCAAAAAAGCTGAGCAAAATTTTGTGAAATTATAAAATTTGAATTTTTAGTGAGTAACTCTACAACTGCAAGCGGTAAATAGCACACAAAAAAAATTAAGTCAAATAAGAAACAAAAAAGTATCAATCATTTAAATTACGATATTAGAGGTACATTATTTTGATACCTCATAACTTCGCTCCTGAGCGTCTGTGGAATTTAAACTTTAAAACATAGAATACAACAAAAAGTTTATGTGAGCGACAAAACCCTAATTCAGTTGTCAAAAACCTAATTTATGCAACAACAAAATACATATAGTCAAATATATTTTGTTTTTGTGTTTTGAAAAAAATTAGTAATTTTTTTTTTTTTTTTTTTGAAAATTTAGTTTGTACTGCCTCCCACATAAAGTTCTAGTTACATTTTATGCTTTAAAATTCCTCTGCTAATGTGTTACGAATTTTTAAGTGAATCAAAGCAGCCGATTAAAATAGGAAGTCGCACCGTGTAAATGGGGGGAAAAAAATTCAATATATCATTGCTTTCTTCTGTGCATCCTCATTCGGAAATACTGGAAATACTTATTTTATTTAAAAAACAGTTAATAAGTGAGCCATCATAATCTATCTTCTTAACTTACAAAAGATGAAAGTCTGATCCTGATTTTTTAAAAAGGTGAGTAAAGATATTTAAAAGGGCACCAACCATTAGTGTATGTAGGAATATTTGTTAGATAACGTATTGAAATTAAATAAATACAAAAAAAAAAAAACAATATCAATAATTGAAATTGAAAGGTAACGCTTCCCATCCTTTGACACATGGACATAAGTGTAAAAAATATTTTAAAATTTAAATAATGTTATGAATTAATGTTTAATGCTTAAAATTTAAAAATAATCTTTTAAAATGTTTAAGGTGTGCAATACAATAGTATGGCTGTTGATTCCGATGTCGATTTTGATGTAATATGTTAATATATTGCGCGTTTCATGTAATCGATTCCATCATTTATTGCATATATGCAACACAACTTTTCCTATATATGTATATTTATATACCAGATTGAACACAATAGAATAGAGAGGAATGAATATATTCTAACAAGACAATAGATTTACATATACATACTTATATGTAAATATAAGTACATGTATTGAATTTCCAAATAGATTTTAAAATAAATTGTAATAACAAAATTCTATGGATTCGATTACTTATATCGTGTGTATTTAAGTATGAATATGTTACTTTAAGTGATTGCTGACACCAGCGTTTTAAAAAATTACAATAGATTTAATGATTTGCAAATACGCGTGAGAGAAAAAAAAAAAGAAAATAAATTGTCAGTTGATAACAGATTTGAGTTAACTCATAGTTTTATAGATACCACACAAATATACAAAAAAATATAACTTTAATTTTAAGTTAGCCATTTCTCATATAACGACTGGGTAATATAATTTTATTAAATTTGGTACAGTTACACATAAGATATTTTTTAATATTTTTTTTATTAATGAAAATTATGTATATAGAAGTATTTTATATGTAACCAGTGTTGCGAATATATTTATAGTAGTGTTATCAGAATATTTTCGGAAAATTCCAAACTACTAGTATGTTTATAAGATAAAAGTTTGTAAAATATACAATAAAAATATTTTAAAATAATTGCTTTTTCTTTGATATCGATTTTGAAATTTATCAGAAGTTTTCTCGTACAAAACTTTCTAAAACGACATCAGAAAACGATCGGTAAAAGATTTACTTGGCCTTCAGTTTGTGGCAACAAAACCTACGCTCTCGAGGATTCGAAAATAATATATAGTGAATGGTTTTCGACATAGATATCGTATTACAAAAAGTAACTCTTGCAATTCAATATCGATAATAGAAACTAGTTGAAAAATGTTCTTAACTTGTATCGTTAAATATTCGAGAAAAAAGTTACACAGAAAAAAATATGGCTAAACTTTTTCTAAATAAATCATTATTTGGATTTAAATAAAATTTAATAAAAAATAATATTTGGTTTTAATATTCAATTTTATTGAACAGAAAAGATTATGACTAGATTTTTTTTTTAATAAATCATTATTTATCTTTGAATAAAATTATTTGTTGTAAATTCATTCTAAACTAATACGAAAAACAATAACAAATTATAAAAACGTTGACACAAAAAAATATAAAATCCATCATTTGTAGGATTCCAGAGTAAGTTACCTTAATTTTCGTATATATTTCATTATGAAATATGTTTAGTGATTTATTGTTGTATATCTTCTAAATCAATCAAAAGCATATGAAATATGCATGTATGTATCAAAATATCGCATATTGCTGTATAATTCCCAAGTCGATTAAACTATGTCCTTTCAATTGTGTGCCTGAACATGCTCCCTCTCGAGATATAATTATGCGAAAGTAACTGGGCTTCTTGAAGATAATTTAATGTGTTTTAATTTTTGTATTTCAAATAGTTTAAAAGTATTTTGCGGAAATGGTCTTTAGTGGAAGTGGTCCTTAACAAAAGGTACATGTTTGCAAGCGTTGTACGTTTTTGGAGGTACCAAACAGAGTTTGTTTGCGCATTTGTTATATCTTATCTATTTTGGTTTCATTGAAAGTTAGATATTTCACTCCGTTAAAAAATCTGCCTAAACTTTAAAAGATATGTAAGTTGAATTCAATTGATAACGATTGGGTTTCTATTTTCTTTTATTTCATATTTATCTTTTTATTTATATATGTATATTTTATATAATACTATACATGAATACTAAAACATTATTAGTTATGGGACCATTATTATTTTACATTATTTTTATTTTACACATTATCTACATACTATATACTGTGTATTACCGTTAAACTGTATTTCATCTAAAAAAGTCTTCATTAATTAGCTAGTATTATGTAAAAGTTCCGCTTCTCTACACCAAATTTTCATACATGCATT
The DNA here is from genome assembly GCA_932274085.1 of Protocalliphora azurea. Classification (NCBI taxonomy): domain Eukaryota; kingdom Metazoa; phylum Arthropoda; class Insecta; order Diptera; family Calliphoridae; genus Protocalliphora; species Protocalliphora azurea. Next base: position 114,926,232 of record OW026519.1, on the reverse strand, counting down.
TACATGTTAAAATAAAATGCTAAAATTCGATCTGAATTATTGTACATATTATGGAAAATTAAAAAAAAAAAAAATAAATAAAAAAATTGTTTGAAAATTTGCAAAAAATTTAATATCATTTTTATTGGTTTTAATAAACCATATTATTGAATTTCTTGAGAATTTTAAAATATTCAAATTTATAAATAGTAACATTTTTAAAGTTTTAATTTTTTGCAGTCTTTCGGTTAGAAAATTTGCGACGTTTCTAGTATTAGAAAACAAAGAATGACAGTTTATTGCTCCTGTAATTATGAATCATTTGAAATACATATGTTTAATGTGTCCTCAATAGCAGAGCTATAGGGGGTGTCCTAACTTTTTCGCGAGGCACATTCATAGCTGAAGTGTAGTGTGATGAAAAAAGGTTTCCGAATTATATTTTAAATATTAATATTTAAATATTAAATATTAAATTACAAAAACGTTATAACACTTTAAAATTGACCTATAATTTTGCCTGCTTAATATTAGCATTTTTTTACATATAGATTTCATAAAAAATTACATAAAAATTATTCATGACCTGAGATCGTGGTGTCTTTAATATCATAAATTTCATAAATTGTCAAGGCTCACTGAAGGCTCTAATTGAAATCGGCTAAAATGAATATCAATCTGTGGGTGTTACTGTAGCTTATATCGGAATCAACTAGCACTCAAAAATAATTACGCGTTTAAATTTAATGCAAATTCTAACATTTAGGATGTGAATTTTTGTCATTGAAAAAATGTATTTTATAGTTATATTATTAATATATGCAGCTTTTTATTTATTAACATCATTTAAAGATTTTTTTACGAATTTAATGCTATTAAAAAATAAATATCATAAACTTCTCTCTATGTACACTTTGTTTTTTTCTCTATACTGAGGTTTAAAGTGAGATTTAAACAGATTTGTGGTCGCGATTATGTTCAATAATATAAAACTTAACGAACCTCCTTTAATTTGTGTTTTATATAAGTCTGTGTAGGTTGCATATGTGCATTTATTATTGATATCGGACTACTAAATTTTAACTACCATAACATAAACGGTCATTTCTTGTCCGTTAATATCATTTTAAAAAATTTTTTGAATGTCAAATATTAAGAATATATCAAAAAATTTTATAAACTTAAACAACGAGAAAATCCATGCATTCTTTGTTGATTAAAATTTTTTTTTAATAAAATGTTAAAAAATCAATGTGATCGCTATTATATTTGGAGTTATGAACAATATCGTGACACTTTTAACTTGTATTTTAGCCATATTGATGTGGATTATATACGTGCAAGTTTTTAAATGGTGTTGAAAATAGAATTCTGGCAATTTTTTATCCTAAACCTACATAACACTAGCGCAGATTTGTGTTTCCTTAAAGCCAGCTAATTAATATTGGTACCAAATACTCGCAGCATTGATGTGCCATAAAAAAATGTTCAATTTTTTTTTTTTTACCCCAAAAGTAAACGAGTTTGGAGAAATGCTCATTTGCTTTTGTTCCGACATTTTCGATAGGGTTTACATTACCTGAAAAAATATATTTTGCTCAAACGATAAAAGAGAGTACATTCTCAATAAAATGACAATTTATTTCAACATTTCTTAATGTTGGTGTATTATATATATTATAGGAGTAATTTATTATTATAGTAATTTCTATAACTATACATAGCTATAAAATAGTTCTATTTTAAATATGTGCTCTAGTTATCTTCACTAAATTATTTTCTTTGTATTTATTAGTTTTGATATCCTTTAATTGAAATTGGACATGTTTTTAACCTAATTTGTTGAATTCATCGTCAGAAATAGAAAAGTTGTATCTGACTAGATCTGAAAGTTGTTAAGGAAATGAAGTTAATATCGTTGTCCTACTAAGAGCCAGAAGGTCCTTAGATCTCCAGCTATTAACTGAGGTCCAAAGGGATCTAGATATGCTGCAAGTGGTTATCATGGACCACTGTCAGTCCCTTGACTTAAGCACCCAACCTTCTATGAAATCTGATAGTTTGACAAGATGATTCCATCATTTGTCTGTGCTTCTGTTACATCCTTTGACGACCAGTGTATTGAAACTATTTCATACTCATCCGCTTTTCGTTGCCTCTTAAAGACTGAAATTGCATCTTTCTGAAAAATAGAATTTGTTGCCCAGCTACCTCCATCAGGGATAGTAATCTTAAAAGTTTTATTAAAGTTTCTCTGGATGATATAATCGGTTCAAGCACTATCTGTAAGATTAAACTATGTCCAATACGATCATGCCTTAGTTCACCTGATTCACTGTGTTTATGAACGGACTTAGCCGAGAAGTATTTGACATTAAGTGGAGCTAAATCCAATATAGTCTCCAGACCAGCTTGAGTAGAACTTATCGTCGTAGTAATTGCGAGACAATCCAGTCTTTGTATCCTGATTAGAATGGATAGAAGTGTGTTTATATTGAAAGTCCTAATGTACATTTATGCATCCTACTGTTAACATTATGTTTCTATGAGAGCTTAGACTATAAAATCACGCCAAGGTACCAGAGAAATGCCATCCAGTCTAGGTAATCTAAAGACTAAAATTTTATATTTGCTGGTAAAAAGTATCAATTTGGTCTTTAATGGGTATACCACTAGACTATTTACCTTGGCCCATTTAAGTAGTTCATTTGAAGCTGATTCCATCACTTAATAAGGAAAGACATTTTCCCCTGATGAGGAACAAAATGTCGTCTGCGTATGTGACTACTTTGGTATCTTTCCTGGTGAGCCGGAAGAGCATTTAATTTTCGATGAGACTCCACAGAAGTGGTGATATTGCTCCCCTTATACAGTACCTTTTATTATATAATATTTCTTATTTATTATTTTTGCTAATTTTTTTACAGTTTCTACATTACTTATCAATATAAAATATCTATTATATTAGAAACACACAGAAAAGAATTTTCTATAAATTCTTAAACTCAATAATATTTTTAATAAAAATGGAGCTATCACACTATTGGTAAATTTCAATATTCAATTTCGTAAATATTTTATTAAAAAAAAATTATTAAAATATTATAATATTTATAAAACATAGTATTTGGATACTCTCACAAATTGAAATATTTATTTTAAAGGAGTGAATAAAAAAATATTTAGTTTTGATCAGATGTTTAAACAGTATTTTTTATTAAATCAATAAAAATTATTTATAACAAATTTAATAATACAAACTTGTTTTTTTTTTATATTTAAGAATGCTATTTAATATGTTATTTAGTACTGTTGTAGCGTGTAATTAAATATTAAATTTATGAAAATAAAGATTTACAATACTTTGTTCAGTAAAAGCACATATCGCTCATTTGTTTCATCCGCACCACAGTTCCGTAAATTCCACAAAATATTCATACAAACTAAAAAGAAGATATGGTAAAAATTGCAATACTTCCATATTGATTACCTTGTGCAATATACTGCCAAAATTTGCGAATTTTGCATTATATTTTTTTATTTTATTTTACTTACTTATTTATTTTTTTTTTGCTTGTCTAAAAGAGAAATAATATCAAATTAGAAAATTATAATCGCTCAATCCCGACCATATAATGCCTTACACCATTGTATAATGGTCTTCATGGAAATTTCACTCTATAATATACCTATAGACAGTAGCATTTTAATGGTAATTGTACACTGTTGTTGCTTATTATATGTAGGTAGGATCGTGGTTAATGACGTTAAATTTATTGTCGTGAAAGACTCTTATATGGGTCTATAATGAGTTACTAATTGATATTGTAGAAATTAAACACAAAAATAATTAATACATTTTTTTGAGTGCTAAAGTACATTTCTGAATTAAACTACGTACAGTGATCCCAAAACGATTTTTTCTTTTTTTTTAAATAATTCTGTAACTTGAAAACCGTTAGAGATATCTAAATCAGAGATATCACACAATCAGAGCTGAGGTGCCTTCGAATTGATTAGGGGGTGCACAGGTCCTTAACGGTTCAAAGGGAGAGAGGTTATACCCCCAAAATTGGACATAGCGGGCATGAAATTTTTTTAAAAATTCGCCAAAAAATCATTTATGTCTTGAATATACAAAATTACATATATGTAGTCCCTGTAAACCTCTAAACCAAAAAAATGTGTTTACATGTATAGTTTAAGAAATATCTAGGTCGAAGCAAATTTTACCCTCATTTTTTGGCCTAGTTTTATTAATTTGGGCCTTAAAATTTTGTTAAAATATTCTATATAGTTTTCATAAATTTTAAAATAATATTTCTGCAAGAATCATATAAATATATCTATCCGACAAAAAGTTATATCAACCTGAAGTTGAAGCTTTAAAGAAAATTCACATTTTTGGGGTTACTTTCCAGATATTATTTTCTTGTCCTGGACTATTAAATGTTTGTAATGGATTTAAAAGAAATCTTAAAGCAAATATGTATAAAGTAAAATCGGAGGCGCTTTGTGTAATGATTTCCCCCCAAGTTCTATCCAAACTTTGTCTATTTAGAAAAAGTTTTTTAAATTCTTTGGTACAACTTTCAAATATCAAAGCCGAGATAAACAAAGAAATATATTTGCTATATACCTCCATATATTGGTTAAACAAACGAGAAATATTTTTTGAACCACACCTTTTACTGCGACTGGGTGATCATTTTAATGAAAAAATTCAAGTTTTTAGACAAGTTTTCCCCGGACTGGGATTTTGGGTATTTTGATACGATACGAACTCCACTCACTTATATTACATTGCACTTGTATTTTTCATACAAAAAATATTTATTGTTAGTTTTTTGTTCAGATATAAGCTGTATATATAAATATTGTATGGCTGAACTCGTAATATTGTGGAGAATTACAACTATAGAAATAAATTAAATGTGGTGAAATTTCTCCAAAGCATAACCCGAAAGATAATTTTAAGTATATTTTTGAGAAATAATATTAATATTTGGACCTAAATAGAATTCAAACGAGTAGAGGTATTCCAATAAAATTTTGCAAAGTACAGAACTCTCACTTTTTCATACCAAAATAACCAAAATCCCAGTCCGTGGGAAATTTGTTTGAAAACTTGACTTTTTTCATTTAAATTATCAACTTAGATACCTCTGACATAAAACAATTTTAATCGCTTAAAAATTTTTGTTTCTCGTCCGATTTCAAATATTTTTATATATTGTTGTAGGCCCTGATAAGACATATAAAAAACATGCTTACATGTCCTATTTATCTCCTATAACTTTAGAGTTATTTGCATTTGAATTTTGAAGCACCATAATTTTGCATGTTATTGGTCCAGTTTTTTCATATATATCCTAGTATTTCCGACCGATTTTATTAGTTATTTTTCTTAACTAGCTAAAGAACAAAATTATCTTTTGAAAAAAAAAAGGCGAAGTCGATATATTTACCGAGTCCAAAACTAAACGATTTTGAATTTGAAAATTGCAAAAAAGACCACTTTTTTTTGTTTTTTTAGCCGAGAAAGTATCTACACTCTTTTTTATCTAAAATAAAATTTTTTTTATAGTTTTGCACTTTTTTGAAAGGTAACTTCATAGAGATGACTCTAAGATAAAAAACAAGCCCAAAAGCTCAATTGGTCATGGTACACACCCTCCAGAATTCGACCTATTTTATATTAAAGTTTTGATTTTAGACCATATTTTCTCAAATCCCAAAGCACGAATCGACAAGCGGAACATGTTTTAAGAATCTTCAATATGTTGTTAAAAGTTTTGAATCAAAATATACGGGACTTTGGAAAAATGTGGATTCTATAGCCAAAAATGTAAAAAATCCCATTTTTGGGAATTTTAATTAGTTTATTTGGGAATTCAGGAAAACCCTTCCCCTGATTGAAATTTGGTTAACGCGCTTTTATTTATATTAATAAGATCCATATTTTCTGCAAATTTCATTAAGATATCGTTATAAACAATATGAATTTAAAATAACAAAATAAACAAAAACTTTATGTTTTAACTTAATCAATAAGTATTTTATTAGTTGACAAATATGGTGTTTACCTGAATTTAACAAATGTATTTAGCTATTGGTGATGGTTAAAAATTTATATATTTATGATCTAGTGGCAATGTACAGGTATCTTTTTCGGTGATACCTAGCTACAACATTTATTTATTACTGATGGTTCAAAATCTATATTTTTATGAGTTAGTGACAATGCATAGGTAACATGCTCTCTGATGATACCTAACAGCAATATATAATATCAATGAATTCGGTATAGGTACTCTTTCAGATATTTTACCTGATGAAAATTCACAGAATACCTGTAAATATATACCTTTGCGATATATTTAACAGATATATATAAATGCGCAGCTAGTTCTTATCGACATTATAACGAAGTTGATTACCATGGTGATTCCATCGAAACATGAACAATTGTGTTGTGTTCTGTCGAGTTTATCTAAAAATGATCTTAATCGTTTAGAAGCTATAGTGGAATTCATAAAAACATAGCATGCAAAAGTCGACGTCATTGGAAAATCTCAGATAGAGAGCTTTTTAACGTTGCATGATGTAAAAATGAAGTCCTTGAATCAGCGTACTAAGAGATTAAAAATTAAACATTCCGATTGGATGGATACTGATATAGAAATATCGGCGTGCAAGATATCAACTGGAGCACCCTGCAAGACATATGATAATTTAGATACAAGATTTAAGAAGATTTAAGCAAGATTTAAGATTTCTATAATTTCGAATGAAGAAGTATCTAATACATTCAAAGAAATGTTAAAAAAGGAGAAGCAAACTAAGAGTGCAATTAATATTGCTGAAGTACTGTCAACTGCATCACCAAAAACGTCTTAAACGGATTGCCGAGAGTGTACTTACTCCAATATCGCAACCCAATTTTGCAGAGGAAGAAGCAATTGCTTTAATGCTTGAACTGGACCTCAGCCGAAACAAATATTAAATTTTAAGAAAAGCTCTGCTTGAAAAGCGACACTCAATTCTACCATCATATAAGGATATTGAATAAAAGCAAACTATTTTACAATCTATTTCGGTTACCGAAAAGGAAGCAATCTTCATCAAAGTGTAAAAACTCATTTGAAGATATATCGCTTAACACCACTCCAGGATCAAAACATTTTTGCAGGCCTATTTGGTTCTAATACACAAGGGAGTAGAAGACAACAACAAAAGATTTAGTGAAATATATTTAAGATGAAATAATAACCATAAACCAATACACATTCGACATATCCTTTCAACTTAGTCTAACAATGATTAATGGAAAGGTTAGTAATGCCATTACGGAAACATCTTCTTTTTGGAAATGCTCACTATGTAATGAGACTAAACACAATTTTCGGATATTGGTAAAGTAAGGAGTACTAACGAAGAATTTCTGACTTTCGGAATATCTCCACTTCACGCCAGAATACGGTTCATGGAGCATTTTCTGCACATAGCATATGATTTAAAGTATAGAAGTGTACCAGAAAATTTAACAAAACCTACCAGAAACAACGAGGATTTGAAAACACTTAGATTATCTGAGAAAAGTAGAATCCAGGATGAATTCACAGAAGAGACGGGATTCAACATCGACAAACCTCTGCCGAATGGAGGTAGTACAAATGATGGAAACTCAGCAAGAAGGTTTTTCGGAAATTTCGAAGCTACGTCAAAAATAACTGGTATTAATAAAGAGTTACTTGAAAGGACTAACATACAATAGTATGTTAGTTAGTATGGTAATTAATAGTAAGCACAAAATTAACTATGCTCGAATTGGAGAATATGCAACAGAAATATCTAAACTACTTGTTTCTCTATATCCATGGAAAGAAATGACACCATGTGCCATGGCGAAATTATAATTGAACGAAATATTCTTCCACTTGGAAAGCTTACAGAAGATGCTCAAGAAGCAAGAAACAGAGATTTTAAGCACGTTCAATTATTCAGCTACAGGAAATGCTCCAAAACGTCACAAAACGAGAATATTTTTAATAGCCTATTGTTATCATCAGACCCTGTACTATCATCAATGAGAAAACGTTAGATTTATTATGAACCCTTATCAACTCAAAATACTGAAGACTTGAAGGACCTTTATAATCTTTTAGATATGTATACAGATACAACAGATTATTTTATAGAAAATAAGTAGTATAAGTTCAAAATATTAAAAAAATTGTCTACATAAATTTAATATAAATAAGTAATAAAACATCGTATTAAGGAAGATAATAAATAACAAAAATAATAATATTGATTTAGTTAAAATAGACATTTTTTGTTTGTTTTGTTATTTTAAATTCATTAATAGAAATATATGAATACTTAGAAAAGTATAAAGATTTATTCAAATTTGGGAAATGTGGCAACCCTATTAAAAATAAAAAATATTTATTAATTATTTTTATAAAAATATTTTGTGTATAGTTATTAGTAAAAGTATACAGAAATATTTATAATTTTCTAAGTAATTATTCACGCAAAGCTAAAGGCAAAAGTTGCAAGTTTGCAAAAATATAGTCATATATACAATAAATTGGAGATATAAAAGTTTAATGGCACATATTTCTGAAATGAGGCATGATATTGACTTGAATCTTTTTGCAAAAGATCTGAAATTATATATGCTAAAGGATAAGCTTAATTTGGAATACAAAATTTTTAAAATTTCTTTCGTTATTTAGAAATAAACCAAAAAAAAGGCCCAATTTGGGGTTTTTGGAGAAAATGCAAATTTCTTAATTGTAATAACATATTTGTTTATAACGATATCTCAATGAGATTGGCAAGAAGTGTGGATCTTATTAATATAAATAAAAGCGCGTTAACCAAATTTCAATAGGGGATAGGGTTTTCCTGAATTCCCAAATAAACTAATCAAAATTCCCAAAAATGGGATTTTTTTCAGTTTTGCTATAGAATCCACATTTTTCCGAAGTCCCGTAGATTTTGATTTAAAACTTTTAACAACATATTGAAGATTCTTAAAATATATTCCGCTTGTCGATTCGTGCTTTGGGATTTGAGAAAAAATTATCTAAATTCAAAACTTTCATATAAAATGGATCGAATTCTGGAGGGTGTGTACCATGACCAATTGAGTTGTTGGGCTTGTTTTTTATCTTGAAGTCATCTCTGTAAAGTTACCTTTCAGAAAGGTGAAAAATTATTGTATGTTGCTAAAGAAATTTTTATTTTAGATAAAAAGAGTGTAGATACTTTTTCGGCTAAAAAAAAAAAAAACAAAAAGTCGTCTTTTTTGCAATTTTCAAATTCAAAATCGTTTATTTTTGGACTCGGTAAAGATATCGACTTCAAATTTTTTTATTCAATAGCTAATTTTGTTTTTTAACTAGTTAAGAGTGAAACTAATAATTATTCTTTATTTAATGAAAAATTTCATAAAAAATGTTATTCCCATAAAATGCAAGTTTCAAATATTTTTAGTCAGTAGTTATTTTATATGAAACAACCTCTAAATCATGTGGAGATCCCAAAAAATCCCTTAGATTTTACAAGTTGTTGAATATGAAATAATTCCTTACTTTTTTTTAATTCTTATGAAATTGTTTCATTTTGTTAGCATTATTTCATTTTTTTTTTTTAATTTAGGATAATTTTATAGTTACTTAGTGAAAGTCATTTAAATAAGGCTTTATTTATAAACTGATATTTTAATTTCTCGTAAGAAGTCATTACGTACAGAAAGTTTGAAGAAATTTTCAACAGAAAACGTTTTTTCCTAAATTTTTAATAAATAACTTGAATTAAAAAAGAAAAAAAAAATTAATTGATTGAATTGAAAACTATTAGCATTACGGAGGAATTTTTAATAAAGCGTCACTTAATTTTTTATTTCTTTATTTAGTTAATAATTTTGAAAATTTCAAATAAAAAACAAGTAAGAAAGATATAGTCGTCAAGACTTATATTAGACATGTGGAAAATTGTGGACCGATACTTTTACCTAGTGTAAAATAAAATATATCATACTAACATTTATTGAATTTATGCACTTTAGGGTGATTCCCGAAAGTGGGCTTATATGGGAGCTATGGCAAATTATGGAGGTATCCTCATAAAATTTGTCACTATGATTTCTATTCATATAAACTTATTTGTGTCGAATGTAAACCAGATACTAACATTTGTATGTGATTTATGCACGTTAAAGTGATTTTCGGAAGAGGGTTTTATATGGAAGCTATGGTTAATTATGGACCGATCTTCATGAAATGTGTGCCACATTGATTGAAACTTACAAAAAACTTCCTTATACCGAATTTCATTAAAATATTGCTATATTTAATGAATTTATCATTATCACCAATTTCAATAGGCTTCGTCCTTATGTCATGAAAGTCCTGTGTGCCAAATTTCATTAAATTATCTTCAAAATTATGACCAGTACTTTGTGCACAAGGTTTACATGGACAGCCAGCCAGCCAACCAGCCAGCCGTCCAGCCAGTCAAACGGACGGACGGACATTATTTGATCGCTTCAAAAAGTTATTCTGAGTCGATTGGTATACTTTAAGGTAGGTGTTGGATGATTTTTTTCTGTGCGTTACAATCATCAGCATAAACGCATAATACCCCAACCACCTATTTTCGAATATTAAAAATATATCAAAAAATATTATAGAATTAAAAAAGTGTAATTACTACTTTGTTGATAAAAATTTGTTTACTGAAATGTTTGAAATGTTGTTGAAACTAGAATTTTCGCAACTTTTTATAATTTTTTATCATAAACCTCCATAACACTAGCGCCCTTCGATAAAAATCATTCAAGCGAACTGATTTGTGCTTCCTTAAAGCCAGCTAATTAATATTGGTACTAAATAGCATTGATGTGCCATTAAAAAAAATTTTAATTTCTTTTTTTTTTGTGAGCCAAAAATGTAAACGATTTTGAAGAAATGCAGATATATCCTGATATTGGTTTATGTTGCATTAAATTGTTGTTACTATTATTAGTTTGTTGCATTTGTACATTTTGTTCTTTTGCCTTCTACTAGAATAAAAACTTTTATAACTTTATTATTGTTTTTGTTGCATTTTATCTCATAGTAGATGGAAGCTGGTGCATAGTTTAACACTTGCTAAGAAAAATACTTAAATAGTTTTAAAAAGTTGTAGTCTTCTTTACCAGGAAAGACTTGTCAGAGAGAGTTAAAATACTGTAACTACTACTGATTTTGCATACATTAGTTGTGGTGGTAGTAGTAGTAGATGTTGTGTGTAATTCTTTTCAAGAAAATAATAACAACAAATATTACAACTAGATTAGAAAAAAGAACAAAAAGAATAAAAAGAAGTTATTTACTTTGCAATAAAGTTAAGGTAATTTTGTTATGAATTCAACTCATCGTACTTATGGAACAGTTAGTGGATCGTAAATATATATATTTATATACTAAGGACTTAGTACGTATACACTTCTATACTGAGTAATATTTAGTTATGTTGTTATATTGCGCTTTTACTAAAGGAAACATTTATGGTAAAAGTTTAACATCTTTCTTAGTTTTTATATCTGTTTTCTGTTAAATTCTTTGTTATTCTGCTCTAAACTTCATTTTTCTTCTTTTCTTTTACGACAAACATTTACGTATTAATGGTAATGTTATGAAAGATATTACGTTTTGTTTATGTAGTCGTGGTAAATGGCATTAAATAAGAGACATTTTATTTGTATTTTTCTAAAAGTTTAACTTTTATAATGTATTCTTGCATAAAATTTGATTGGCTGTTATTTTTTTTTTTTTGTTTTCTTGGGAAATGCTTTGAGTTATAGCTTTTTGGAAATTTTCGCTTGTATGAATCAAATGATATAAAAAATTTATTTATATTAATGATATTCATATTTAAACTACTATTAAGTGAAGAAAACAACTCAAACCCATTCAAAAGAGATCTTTACTAAAGCATAAAAATATATGTGTGTTAGATGTTTTGGACAAGTACTTTTTATCTTTATAAAAAAAAAAATTGTATATATATATATATATATATATACATGTATATATATAATGTATATATATATATATATATATATATATATATATATATATATATATATATATATATATATATATATAAATTTCTTCAACAATCTATTTGTACATTTAAAACATACAACTAAACTGAAATTAATAAAAATTCTAAAATGTATTTCTTTATTTAAGATTAACTAATGTCCAATGGTTTGCCACAGAATTCTTTGAAATTTAATATAGCAAAATTATGCACTTTCCACACAATATGTCTTAAAGCAACAATTGGACATACCCACAATACCGGGCAGATGTTTCTAAACACAAAAAAAAAACAAAATATAATTTAAAACCTACATAGATAAAACAAAAAGCAAGAAATAATTTAAAACCTAAATAATAAAACCAAAGCTACAGCAAAAGCAAGACTGCAACTGGCATTGCATACCTTAACACTTCTTTAAATTTCTATTGCAGCTTTGTGGTAAAAAGGTAAACTATTTTGTTACAACAATACCATTTATATTACTAGAAACACTTAACAATATCAGGCAGTCAACAACAGTAAGTAGCAGCAACAACTATAATAATATAAACATTCTTGACCAACCGACCAAAGAATAAGCCAACAACTTGAGTTTAGTGATGTAAATATTTTCTATGCACATATATATGTATATGGACAAACATATGTAAATACACATATTTACATTTACATACAAACTTAGATATATAAGATTATGTATAACAGGTAGGCAACAGGAAAATATTTGCATAAATACCTATAATAAGGTGGTTTCGACTAAAATAAAAGTTTGCCTTTCTTAAAATAACACTTCTATAAATTTTGGTTCTGGAATTTGACATTATTGAAAAAAAGAAACAGTTTAATCCTTTATTCAACATAAACAAGTTGAGTAAATAATATCTTTCATCACGTTTGGGAGCAGTTAAACCTTTAACGCTATATAAATGTGCCTCGCCTAATACTTATATACATATAAATGTATACAGTTAAGCTCAAACAGATATTTGATAAAAGACTTAATATAAAACTTAGTTTTAAGAAAAGAAAGCTATGTATTATTTGATATTTTCAATTATTCTTCAATCTCATCTTTGTTTAAGATTCGAATAATCAAATATTTTGTAAAACATTTTTTGTTCTCAACTTCGATTTTTTGGCAAAAAGTCTAATTCAAGTAGAGAGAATAAATTATTAGATTTATTAGATTTATAATCTAGAGACTTTAGTTTTATACGTATAAATTTTTATATTAATGCAACTTACTATTTATTAATAATAAGAGATCAAATTCAAAATCTCACATCTTTGCTGAAATTTTTTTTATTTATTATAACATAAATAATATAAATCATAAATCACAAAAAGATGCTTGCAAATTATATCACGTTAAAGATGTGAAAATGAATATCCAAATAAAATGAAAAATAAGAAAATTATATGTAGAATAGTTGAAATTTAAAAGTTTAGTGCCAAAGAACATAATAATAATAATAATAATAATAATAGTAATAATAATAGTAATTTTTGATGAATTTAGATAAAAAATGAAAAAACAAAATGGCGAATCCAATATAGCGACAACATTTCGTTATATTTCTATGTTACTATATAGTCAATTTATAAAATGTCAATTTTTATTGTTCACATAAATATTTAAAGATAAAAAGTGGCAAATCCAATTTAAAAATATTAAGTAAAAATAGATTTAATTGCGAAAGATTATAAATTATTATTATTATTATTATTATTACTATTATTATTATTATTACTATTATTATTGGCCACTAATATTCAATCGGCCATTTTGATTTTTTAATGTGCCTTAAAAAACTTCACAAATATGCATATATAATTTTTTGGCATTTAAATATAATATTGTCCTAAGAGCGGACAATTTCCTTTTAGCTATATATAATCCATCGTATTACTTCCGCCTTTCCGAATTCAGAAAATCAAAAACAAATTCGTGTTAAGCGACCACAAATCTGTTAAATTCGATTATTTAAAATTTAGTCAAGTTATAAAACATATTTGTTGACCGCCATATTGGATCCCCCATTCTAAATTTCTTAGTTTTGCTATAGAATCGCGATCAGCGCCCTCAAAAATAATATATTTGATATATGTTATTTTGATACAAATTTACAAAGCTTTTTAATTATGGCCAAATTTGATCCGCCATATTGCTTCCACTTTTCCGAATTCGGAAAATCAAAAATTACATTCGTATTCAGAGATCACAAATCTGTGAAACTTGATTATTTAAAATTTCGTCAAATAATAAGAAAAAAAAATGGTGGCTACCATATTGGATCCGCCATTTGAATTTTGATATTTTTATTATAAAAACGTAAATAGCGACCCCAAAAACCTTACATGTAATAATTATTTTTTACCTAAACCAATATATTTTCCTACTCTGAAAATAAACGATTTTGAAAATTGGAAAAATTATGATCTTTTGTGCTTTTTTGTCGAAAAAATTCCTGTACTCTTTTTTTTAAATACAAATTTCTTTAAGAATGTTTAATTATTTTATACTTTTCGGGAAGATATTATCGAAGGCTTTAAAAATATTTGAAGACGGATAGGCAACAAACATTTTTCTATGACAGAGGAACCATATTTGGAGCACAAAAAGTTTTCTCCTGAGGTGCATGTGTAGCCCACTTTCCAAACTTAAAATTATGCGCTCCTCTGCTACATAAATAACCGATTAAACCGATTGGAAGTTACAGATTTATTTAAAAAAATTTTTCATTCTGCAAAACGATTTGAAATAATCGTCTTTTTCTTTTGTTGAATGTTTTGTATCCAATTCTATGCTACGTCAATTTTTTGTAAAAATTAACAAGTTTTTCAGGAGATATTACTATATGAAATATATATAGTGTTGTATAAAAATTAAAAATTATAAAAGTGAACTCCTCAAAAGTTAAAAAAAACTAATTGTGTAGCTTTTCTCTGTTGCCACAGATATCTTTAGAATATTTTGAGCCCTTCAATTCACTTTTGAATCGACTTTTATGTCACCTTTTACAACCAGACCAGAAATAATCCCTTATAATGAAAAATACTGTATTAGAAAGTTCTAGAGAAATATTTCCCACATAATGCTCTAATAATTTAGCTAGTAATTGAATTTTTAAAATCTTTTTGACCCATCTGAAACTACTTTGGTACAAAAAAATTAACTAGTAAACTGTAAAACAACGTAAATTCTGTGTATCTTTTTACGTCTGGAAAATAAAGTTTTACCATACCTGATTATTTTACATCTATTGTTCGCTGTCCTTATTTTTTTTTTTTTTTTTCGTTTTAGCTAGAAGTTTTAATATCTAAAAACTTTGTTTTATATTGATTAACTTACATAGGTCAGAAAAAGGGTAGTAAAATTTTGTCATAAATAAATTGACGTAATTCATGTTCTTTTTGCTAAATGTAGTGTATAAAGTAAAATAAAAAATGTCCATGACTTCAAAATTTAATGAGATAACAACTTTGAATGTTACCTTCTTCAAACATGTTTACGCATAAATTTTACCTTAGATACACCTTAAAGCTATTATTTATATTTTTTTTTTTCTTTTTGCTGTTGGCCATAGTCAGCGAAAATAACTGCGTATAATTTGCCTTAATAACATATCTCAAGAACTGTAAAATGCCTTTGAACAATTTATCATATTGCTGTGGTTTATGGTTTTCTTAAAAGTTTTCTGTGAAAACGATTGTCTTATGAATTTCACCAAAAATTAAAAGCTTCCCTTACTTTCCTGTGTTGCCAGAAAATTTTGGAAATATTATGCTAAATTCTTAAAAGAGAATATGCTAGAACCTGTTAAATCAAAAATTGTTGTAGAACCGCAAGAAAACCTTATAAAATTAAATATATATATATATATATATATATATATATATATATTTTAAATGTACAACAAAGAATCTAAAAACTGCTATGCCGGACAGATGAAATCCCAAAAATAGTTTTTAAAATCAATAGGTCCAATTTACACAGAATTTAATTAATTTCGGGATGACAAAACCTTCATTAAGTTTTTTTTATATGCTCGAAAACTTGAACTTTTGTTCAAAATTTTATTATTTTCGATTACTATTTTATGTATGTTCAAGTTTTCCTAAAATTACACTTAATTAAAAAAAAGTATGGAAAATTGCACTACGCTTAAAAAAATATAATTTTTATTTTAAAAGTTATAGGGCAAAGAGCAAAAAGGTCAAGGCCAAAATGAGAATTTAAAATTTTTGAATTTTAATATTTTTTACATAATAAGAAATAATTTATAGTAGTACAGTAAGATGCTTTCTCTTTATCTTGTTTAGTAATATTCAGAAAAATAAAATTATGTAAAATTGGTTCATATTTGTAAAAGTACTCTTATATGGGCCATTATCAAAAATTTTTGATTTTAGGTCTTACAAAAATTTAATTCTTTTTTTTTATGGCACATTTAAATCTATTAGTATAAATAAAAGACGACTCTAATACATGCAGAATAAGTTTGCGTTAATCATTTAGTGAGGCGGACGGGAGAGTTATAGCGGTCTTAAGTTTAAGTTATACAATTTTTACAAACTAGCAGCTTATGTATAATTCTGGTAAAAATTACACGCAATATTAAAATCTACTGAATTAAGCAAATAAAAGTAATAATATTTTGTGGTAGTTTAATGGTATTAGTGTAACATATTTTAGGGTTTTAGAGACAAATTTTAAAAATTGACTTAAGTTAAAAATCGCGATTTTTAAAAATTTTGCAAAAAATAATGTTAGCATTTAAGTTATTTCTTCATATATTATAAGAAAATATATTTTATTCAAGTTTATATAAAAAATAATCACAATTTAGTATTGCAACAAGTAATTTTTTTTCCATAGAATTTTTTAACTTTCTATATTTGTTACTGCGCCTTTACATTTTTATAAAGAATTACAAAATAAAAAAAAGTATTATATTTTAAGATAACTTACTAAACTAAGTTTTATTAATGAAAACATAGTTTACTTATAATAATTGTTATTATTGAAAAATAAAGATTTTTTTCATAAAAACAATTAACATTTTATGAATATGACATATTAAGCTTCTGTTTTATGGTACGAGGTCTTCACTTTGACTTCAGTCAAACAAATTCCCGTCTAACAAATTTAGGACTGAAAGCAAGTGTTGAAAGTCTGTTGGGCAATTTATTTTTCATCAGTGATAATTTAGAAACAAGGACGGTCCGCCGTGGCACTGCTATGAACCAAAGTAAAAATATAAATTAGGATATAGGTATTCATCAAATCTAATTTTTAATCTTCCCAATCCGATCTTTTAGAGTTTCAGTTTATTTACAAATTCTACGGAATATTTTTTTGCATCATTATACTGTAAAACAATTTCAAAATAATTAATTTCTTCGTTGGAATTAACATATAATTGGTCGAGATAATTCAAACAACTTAGTTCCTCGTTATTTAGCACATAGTCTTATAAAGTCGCCATTTAGCTCCATTTTAAAAAAGGTGCCAAAAAGGTGGTTACAAAAGGGCAATTGGCAACTAGTCGCCAAACGATAACGCTGTTAACAAGCACTTATGGCATTTGTAAATATGTGCCTAAGTGTTTCTAAAAATTTTTATATTATAGCTCATTCTTGATGGAATTAAATATTTAGATGTTGTTTTTTTTTATTTGTTTCAATTTTTGTATTGTAAAAAAATCTATAAACAATTTTTTTAATAAAATAAAGTACAATTTTTAAATTATTACAAACTAAACAAATATTCAAAATTCATTATTAAATTTTAACATTCTGATTTTAGCAGTTCATTTTATTTTATTACACTGTTTTAACTAATACCACTCCTTATTTATATTAGTGTTTTTATTATAGCCGTTGCTAAGTATTTTTGTTCTCTCGACCCTTGAATTTGCTTCTAACAATATTTTATGATTTTGAAAGTTATGCGGTATCACTAAAATTTATTTAATGTTTATGTTTGTTCTTGTTGTTCTTCTTATTCACAACAATATATTGAATCTTTATAAAACATAATTAATTTATAATTTATATAAATATAAAATTTTGTGCGGCCCTTGCGTCTATGCCTGAGCAAAATGTGTCTTGACAAAAATGTACCGTTTTCAGCTACAGCAGTCACTTGACTTAAAATTTATTGTCCCGATCAAATATATTTATCACCGTTCTTGCTATATAAAATTACAAAAACAAAAAGTACAATTTTTGAGTAATTTTCAAAAAGTTTATAAATTTTTTTATTAGATTTATTTTTAATGGTCCTGCGATTTTATTGTATAAAATGACAATAAAAAAATTAAGTTCACGAAGTAATCCATGTATTCCATTAAAAACTGTGAATGTGCCTCGCGAAAAAGTGTATTTTTTATTTTCGCTCTTGGTTTCCAAACTTTGAGATTACTGCATTGAGATATAGCGCAGAAAACGCATAATTACAATAATTATCAATCCCTGTCTCAGAATTTGTATTATATTGAGGAGCGCACAGACCCCATCCAAAAACCAAAAATTTTGTCACCAAAATTTGACTACATTCTATGTAAGTCTACACAATAACAAAAAAGGTGTAGAATTTTTCCACAAAATCAGTTTAGTTTATACAGAATCAAATGGGATCAAAAGGTATAAAAGCACGAACAAAAATTGTAGAAGAATGGGAAAAAATAAGTAATTTTAAGTGCATTAAGTTTTTAATCTTTGAACAACAGTCATGATTATAAAATTAAGAATATGACGCTAAAATTTTGCTCTCTATTAGTTTCAGATTTTGTAAAATTAGATCTGAAACCCGTTTGTTTGAAACAATATTGCTACAAAACTTATTGAGAATTAAATTAGTTTCAACCAGGTTAAAAATTTTTGATAATGGCCCACATTACAAGCCACTGTAGTACCGTTTTTTTGAGTTATACAAGTATATGATAATTTAGCTTTATACGATGCTTTTTTCACTGATCTAGATTATCAGAAAATTATCTAATGAAGTTTTTATCACAAAGTTTTTGTTAAAGGAATTTTATATCACAGTTTTAGAGGTAAGTCATCGAAAGATATTTAGTGTGAGCACTTCTCTTCTCATGTGTTGAAAATTAAGCTAAAAAGCATTTAGCAGAATTTTTCAAAATAAATATACAATTTACCAAACCACTCTGTTATATCTAGCAGAAAAATGGATAAAATTGAGCGAATTCCAAAATTCGCTTCCCTCCATCAAATTCCAAGGTTGAGTAATTTTTTTGTCTTATTTTTCTGAACTGCTATTGAAAATCAAAATACCAAGTGAATAATTAACCAGCACGATATTTTTAGAATTTACGTTCCCAAATTATACTCCGTTATTGCACCAGGAACTATTAGGTTGATAGAGTTTTTCATTTTACAATTATGAATTTTGAAATTCCATGCTTAATAATTAGAATAACGTAAAAAATGCCCATAGCGATATTTAAAAAATTTCTGCCTAATGGTGCGGAGTCTTTTCTATTTTTATTCCCATCGGACGCGTCCCCATGTGGCGGATAGGGGGGATCGGTTATAAGGGAAATGGCCCAAACGTTCTGTAATATGGTGCTTTATATGAATGCTTTGATTATGTGCATTATCTCTGATCCTAGAATTCCATTGAATCTCTCGCGTACCAAATAAATGCAGCAGCGAGGCCATTTAGGTCCTGGTATATAAATAAACTAACAGCTCCCCTCCAACGCCTATGACATGGGTTACAACCAACCCATGCCATAGGCAAATCACCGAGCCCGGATGGAATTATTTCGGTCGTGTTGCAGAATGTCAATGACAGAGCCATCTCATTGATTGTAGATATATTTAGGGAGTATCTTAAGTTGAGATATATTTCCAGGGAGTGGGGAGAAATAAGGGACAGTTTCTTATCCAAAGCAGGAAAGACGACTCACTTGAAACTCAAGGATTACAGACCAATCAGCCTATCGTCTTGGCTAAGTTTAATATAAGTGGATTCATAATTGAGTCGATAACTATAATGCTGAGCAGCTGGGTTATCAACTCGAGCATAGGGAAGCTCATGAAGAGGGGCACACCGCAAGTGGGGTTCTTTCTCTATTACTGTCGCTTTTATCTGTAAATGCTATTTTAATACAGTTGAATGCTAGGGGACGGAAGATTGTTGCCTACGCCGACGACGTGGTTATACTAGTCTTGGGTAAATTTCTACCTACGATCAGTGAGGTAGGATAATAATAAGGGATTGGGGGTAAACCCGGGGAAAACTGACTTAGTTCTGCTTACCAGGAAATGAAAGGGTTTTACACGTCTGTTGTGAGGCCTATTCTTACTGAACAGCCATAAGTTCGGTCTGGTGGAAGGTATTAAGTAAAGGAACCAATAGGAAACTTCTCTTTAAAGTTCAGACATGTGCTTCAATTGGTATCTCAGGCGCCAGGAGAAGTTCGTCTCAGGTGGCAATGTACATATTTCTCCACCTTCTTCCGATTGAAGGGTTTGTGAAAGGTATGACTGTTTGTTGCCTATTTAGATTGAATTAATTGTGAATATTAGAAAACTTTAGGTCGCGCACTATTCTTGGGTGATTGGATTATGTCGGGACTATGATTGACTTTGGGGCTACTCCCGCTATTGAAATATCTAGCAGGGACCTATGGATTGTAGGATAAAAGCTCCATGGAGGCTGTGCTGTCTTTACAAATGGCTTAAAGATGGAAGTAGGTACGGAAGCTAATGTCTACTTTATGGGAACTGATATAAAATGATCTTATAAATTGTCTGACAGTTACAGCATTTTTCAGGCATAAATTTTGGGCATCTATAAAGCATTGGGATTGCTGAAGGAAAACGTTGAACGGAATTCTGAGATTTCTATCTATGTTCACAGTCGAGCAGCATTTTTGGCACTGAAAAGTCCAGGTTGGTGCAGAAAGGAATTGAAAAGACTAAATGATAAGACACTGTCTCGGCAATGAAATAACCGATGAGCTGCCTCGGAGCTAGATAGGTGTTTTGTGGAGACATGTGTTAGGATTCCAATTGGATCCTATTTGAGAGCCATTAAGGATTGGAATCTGATCAAAATTAATCGGGCCTGCAGGGTATCAAGAGCGCTATGGCCTAATCTTAAACTGACAGATTCGAAACACCTTCTGTTTATGAGTCGTAGTAGTCCGAGAATCATGGTTGGCATGATTACTAATCACTTCTCAATAGGGAATATGATGAGTAAATGGGACATTGGCACATCAAACTTTTGTAGGACGTGCAGAGCAGCTAAAGACAGTGGAGAACATACTCTGTCACTGTGTGGGGCTTCAGCGCGGAAGGCTGAAGTGGTTTTGGAGCCACATACTGCATGAACTGGATTAGGTTACAATCAAAGTGCTTATTAATTTCTTAAGATTTGTAATCGGTATAAAATGTTATACGGTCATTGATAACCGATTATTAGGGTATAAGTTCCACTTCTTATTTTTTTCATCTTTTTCTTTTTCATTATCTGAAAGAAAATTTAAATATTTTATGTGGTAGGTTTTATACTTGATTAAGTTGCTAGTTTTCAATTCATATATGATAGAGTTTTATTAATGAAAATTAAAAAAAAAACTTATGTTTTATTATTTTAGTTGCGTCTCAAAAATTCTCACAGTTTTAATAAATCCAAGCTCTTAGAGCTAACATTTAAGAAAACGTTCTTAGAAAAAATATCTCAAATCTACCTTTACTTTAATTTGCTTTTCAGAGCAATGTAACTATGGAGATCGTCGTATTTGTATACTTATTTATTTCTAATAAAAACAAGTGCAAAGTTATGTATTTTTCGGTTAAACTTACGATAAGTATAGGGTTTCAATCAATATATTGGAATCGTGATTTTTTATATAAAAACAGTATTCCTAAGGTTATCTTTTTAATAAAAATTAAATACCATACGATTTTTATTTAGTACTTTGCGGAAGAAGCATTTATAAAACATTTTTTGTATATCTTGAAATAAAAAAAAAAATGAATTACCTTTCGATGCCTGGTTAAAGCATTTAAAAGATAATGAGATTTTCTTCCTAAAAAAACACTTTCTGCAAATTTTGGTTTTGTGATGAACATATCATCTTAAAAAAAAAATGAAAATAACTGTCTTGTCTCTGCTATTGAACTTGATGTGGATTTTACAAGCTGAAACTTTCATAATTTTTGTACTTCTGATACCTATTGCTATAACTTTTCACTTCAAAACTTTTTTTGAAAATTCCAAAAAGAAAACAGATTACAGAGTATTACTTTTAAATTTGTAGATTTTATTAAAACCGTAAAAAATAAAATGTTATTTATTGAAAATTCCCAACGAAAATTTACCGGGATTTGTAGGAAAGTATTTCCAGGGAAATTTTCCTACGTAGAAACTCTATTCGTAATGCTATTTATTATAACGCTTCTGTTCACCAACATCCCCTTATGTAAACTGGTTTGTAAGTATGCAATTGTTTACATTTATGTTACAAACACAAGACATAGACTTTACACTTGAACACAATATATATCAAATGCATATTAGAATTTTATGATAGAATTTTGTAATTAAACATTTAATTAAGTAGCTGTTGTTGTTGTAGTAGTAGTAGTAGTAGAGTGTTGTAATAAAAACTGCAAATATTCGTGTTCAGAATAATTTAACTTTAGCAAATTTATGAAGTAGAATTTTGAATATTTCCATTAAAAGAAAAAGAAAATAATATTATGTAATAAAAGTTTTGATATACAAGTCAAATAATAAACACATACGCACCTATGAATCAACGCACAACACGAATTCATTTAATGACTTGTTTTTTATAATAAAATTTATTTAAATGCTCTAAAAGAAATTTAATTCAATTTAATTTATTTCTGTTATAAATATGTTTTATTACTGCCACATTTAGCTATGTAGGAATATACCTTACCTAAAATGCCAAAAGCCTTAATTTATACTCAAGAAATTTCGCAAAAGTAGAAGAAGATACATTATTATATCATTTATTTTAGTTCGTCTTTGAAAAACAAGGACTTATTACGTATATTTAATTTTCTTTGCACAATTCTTAGTTAGTTTGGGCCATTTGAATTTAAGATAACAATGCTATGTACAATGTAAGATATGGTTATAAGTATTTACATAAGTAAGTGTTGTTTAGCAACATTATTGAAGATTCATTGTTGATCATTACCAACATTTTTTATGGTCCTTATCAATGCTTTAGTGCTTATATTTATGTGTCACCGTGTAAATTATCCCAGTAAAAAAAAAAATGAGCAAATGCTTCAAAAAAATTATATTTTCACCACTTCAGAAGTAGAACTAAGTGTATATTTTGCACTATTATTGAAGTAATAAATAATTACTTCCAAAAAAGTGAAAATAAATGAACTTTTAGCAGGAAAAAAAGGTTAGTAATTTCTAAGAATATTACAATTTCACAAATTTAAAAGTATTTTTATTATTTTTTATCAAAGTTAAAACAATTTTTTATTTTAAAAAATATATATACATAATTTTAAGACAAGAACCTCAAAAGCAAAGAAAAAGAATCGTTAAATAATAACATCCTACCATTGACAACCATTTCTTTCAATGACAACATATTGTTAAAATCATTACATTTTCATTTCCTTTTTATGTCTTTTTTGCTGGGATATTAACAAGTACTTAGGCCATTTGTAAATATGTGCCTAAGTATTAACAATATACAATTCTTAAAAATTTGCACATTATTGCTTATGCTAGATGGAATTGAATATTTAAATATTGTTTTATGTTTTTTAGTATTGAGATAAAAAAAACTGTAGCAATAATTTTTTAATAAAATTCAAACAAACTAAATTCAAAACGATTTTATTATTAGTTCTATTATATTGATTTTAGCAATTAATTTTATTTTATTACAATGTTTTAACTAATGCCACTCCTTATTTGTATTAACGTTATTACTATAGCTACTGCTAAGTAAGTATTTTTGTTCTCTTAACAATGACCCGGCCCTTGAATTTGCTTCTAACAATATTTAATGATTTTGAAAATTGTGCGGTATCACTAAAATTTATTTAATGTTTATTTTTGTTATTGTTGTTGTTATTATTCCCTACTATATGTTGGATCTTTATAAAACAACAATGGTACATTTGTATTTATTTATTTTACATAATGTACCTGTTTATGGTAATTAATGATATTTTGAAAATATTTTTTCGATTCCCTTAAGAGCCATTAACAACCAATTAAATGGTTTAACACATAATTAATTTGGTTTTTAAGGAGAAAAGAGTAGGATTATTTGGCATAAAAATATTTATTCTATATTTTTTGGTTTGTACGTTGATATTTGGTTTTTGTGTGCGTAGGTATTTATATGAAATAAAATTTCAATTGAAATTGTAATCAATATTCCTGAGAATTTTTACCAACATCACGAAATAGTGATTATGATATTATAATAAAAATTCGGATACAAAAATAAAAAAAAGTATTTAAAAAATTGCAGCAGAAACACACACCAAAAATTATGTCTAAATATTAAAATCATGACGATATATTGATGTTTTGCTGTCTGATACTAAATTCTCAAAAATATGTAAAATTAAAAATTCTAACATTCAAAAATCATTGCAGAATTAGAAAAATGGGAAAAAAATAAAAATATGTATATTCTCAGCGGTTCTAAAGGTGCCAATTTGCACTTCAGCACAAGTGCAAGTGGTTGCTGGGCGATCACTTTCTGCACTGCATTTCGCTAGCGAAATAAGTAATAAAGAATATTTAATGCTTTAATTCGAAAATATAATATCATATATGAAACTGCCACTTCTATTTTTACATGTAATGCACAGAATTGTCGTTGAGAGTTTTAAAATCATCTACTGATAAATTTGCTTTCGTGTTGTACATATATGAATTTTCTACATCATCTGTTATAGTGAATTAAATATTGAAATATTGAAATTGGTAACTTTTCGTCTTCGAAATTTACATTAATTTAATATATTTACCATTAACTTAGTGAATTCACTATTGAAATTGATTATTACGAATTCGTTACAACTATTAAATTAGTGAATACACTAAAGAAATGTAGTGCAAATAGTGTCTATTCGTCTTCAGAAAATCAAATTAATGTATGCGAATTCGATACAACTATTAATTTAGTGAATTCAATGTTGAAATGTAATGCAGTTAGTGACCGACTGGCAAAAAATAAATAAATTTGTCTTTGGAAATTTCCTTGATCATTTTCGAATGTGCTACAAATATTAAATTAATGAATGCGCTATTTAAATGTAGCACAATTAGTAGCCAATGGACTTCAGAAATTTATATTAATATATGCGAGTTCATTATAATTGCTAACATATTTTATTTCTCAAATGTAATGCAATAAGTGATCTGCCAGATTTTACAAAAGAACCAAAAGTGCTCTTTACTCTTTAAATGTGTTTAAAACACATGCTGCAATATACTCGAACAATGATATTTAAGGAAGAGAGCCTGTTTTTATAATATTTTTAAAATTATTTTACTTTAATTACCAATTATACATATATAATTTCTCAATATATATTTTGATAAGAAAATATGATTTAACTAAATCTATTGTAGATATTTTTAAAAATCAGGTATAAAATTTAACTAAAATGGCTCATTAATTATAAAACTTATTTATGTGTATACTTTATTAACTTTATTAAGAATTATAATAAAAATGGGCGTGTGATATGTTAAATAAATTTCTAATTTAAAAATATTATTCCGAATACTTAGATTAGGACTCCAATAAATGTAAACTAAAAACAAGTAAAAAAGAAACTATAGTCATATCACGATACATTTATGTGATATATGTCCGTTAGATGATTTAGGGAAATGGGTCTTGTATGGGTGCAATTGTCAATTATGAACTAATCTTCATAAAATTTAGAATATTGATTGAAGCTTGTATCAATTTTATATATGCCAAATTTTATAAAATTTTTGAAATAATGACCAATCATTTTTAACTTCAATTGGCTTCGTCGTTATGCCAAAATAATTATATTTGCCAAATTTCATAAAATTATCTTTAAAATTGCCATTAGTACTTTATTCACAAGTTTTACAATGACAGCTAGTCAGCCATACGACTCATAAAATGATTCTGAATAGATTGGTATACATACATACATATTTTGATAGGTTACAAACATCAGCATAAACGCATAATACCCCAATCTACTAAAGATTACTAAAATGATTTTTGATAATATTGAATGTTTTTGTTTGTAATGCTTATAAGTTAATATTATAGTTATTTGGCTTTATATTTTAGTCTTATTTATTACCTACTCATTAGCTTTTAAAAAAATTTTTTAAAAATTTAGTAAAATCATAAACTTTTTCTTTCATAAAAATCTACTATATTTAGGACAACTTTACACTTAATGCATTATAATATAATGAGTTACACTAACTACTTTTCATAATTGAACTGGTTGTTAAATGATCACATTTTTTCTAAATAATATAAAAATATTAAAGTACTCGTATTATTTAAATATCCAATTCGCCAAGTACATGTAATGCAGAAATTCCTCGACAGTAGTTTAGTATAAGTTTTTGACACAGTTGGTGCATAAATTACAACAAATATTCACATGAAATTGAAAATAGCACATAGCAGAATGTTAAATAAAGAGACCAACAGCCCAGTGCCTATAAACTAGAAGGTTAGAAGTTCAAGCCCAGTTGAAGACATCGATGGATAAAAATGTAAATTTAAAATATCAGAAATAAAAAATAAAATAAAAATAAATTAATAAAATAATTAAAACTAATTATCAGGGAAACTAAAACTCAATGAATACAAAATAATAGAACAAACACATATTTTTTAAATTATTTGTCCCAAATACTTACAAACAGTGCAATGTGTAACATCATATTACATTCGAAATTACTAGTGAATTGTTATGTAGATTGTACCAGTTTATTATTTAGTACGATAGTGGTAGTTCTCAGTGGCTATCGAATTCGACGTTACGTAACTGGTTTATAAAGTAGCGTACAAAATTAAAGAACGGATCAGCACTTATTACAATATAGATAAAGATGGGCAACTCGTTTTGAATTCAATTCTTTTTGTTAATTTAAAATAATTGCATATCTTTATTCAAACTATAAATTTCAATGATATCTGAAACATAAATTTTTCATGCTGGAAAAACTAAGCACATTTTCCATTTATTAAATGAAATTAACTTCATTAATATGTATTTAATACCAAAGACCTTTTTTTAAACTTCTACATATCTGCGTGGCATACAGACACTTAAATTTGAAAAACCTCAGAAATTTAAGTTCTTGCTATTTGCACTAGGTAGGGAATTTCGTCTTTAATTTTGTAGTAATAAGCGCATTATTTCGCGATCTACAATTTCCATATGACTCCCAATATATTTTCTTTGACATTTAAACCAAATAATTGTTCCGATCACTTCAAGACTGTGAGTTTTTTAGTCATACACTAATTTTTCAGACAATTTGATGTGTTTTTAGCTGTCGTTACTATGGTTAGACATGAAACCTTTTATTACCCCATTTATTGTATAAATTAGTCCGATATAATGATGTATGGTATTCCAAAAGCCATTGAGAAACACGGAGAGATATTTGTTCGTCTATGATTGTTTTGCTGGTCATTATATCGAACCAATTCATAAACTAAATGAAATAACGAAAGGTGTTACGTCTAAACATGTCCTAAAAGATGTCATTCTTTCATAGACGGAAGAGAAAAATCCCGTTAATTGGACGTACTAACATAGAAACGACCATTAAAAACCCATAAAATTTTCTAAAAAAGTGGGTTATGATCAAAAAACACAGTTCTGAAGTGGTCGGTAAAATTTTTTGATCTAAATATAACAGAAAATATATTTGGTATCATATATGGAATTGTAGATCGCTAAATACTAACAGCATTATAAAACTAAGGACGATATTTCATGCGCAGTACAAATAGCAAGGAATGAATTTGAAGATTTCCAAATTTTGGTGTCTTTATGCCATGCAGATGTGTAAAAGTTTTAAAAAAATTAGGTTTTTGGTACCTAATGAAAATGTGCTTTATATTTCATAGGACTTTTTTATGACGAAATTTAATTATTTATGTTTTGTTTTAGAGAGTGTAGGGTCTAGTGTTAATAAATTAATAAAAAGAATTGTATTTAATTTCCCATTTTTATTCACATATATTTTAAGAAGTGCTAAACCGTGCTTTAGTTTTGTTCGCCACTGTAAGCCGCAAATTGTACAGCCCACATTAAGACATCCGTTGAGTCAGTTTTAATAACGGTTTAATTTTATTTTAAGGAACTTTCACCATATACATTTTTTATCTAAGAAGTGCTAAAAAATTTGCCGATTGCATTTTAAGTAACGGTATACATATAAAGCGATCCAACATATTAAATTTGCTTTAAATGAATAGCTTATACTGGTATTCTTCAAAGGAAATTTTATTTATTTATTTATTTATTATTTTAACATGGTTGCTTTTTAAATTAAGAAAATTAATATATAAAAATATGTACACCGTAGCACAAAATTTGGTCATTTGTTGAAATGAGAAATACTTCAGAATCTTAAAAAAGTTAAAAAATATATACGTCGCATTTGAAAAACAGAAATAAAATTAAAAAGTATACTAAAGATTTTTTAAATTATAACGTGCATCACTATAAGATGTTAATGATAATACTTATAAGTTCCTAAAATAATCTTATTTAACAACTACTAAATGTTTAATTTAAAACTAAATAATTTACTGAATCGTTTCAACGTCAGTCTGTTCAACCAATATTATGAACCAACTATACAATTTGCAACGCATCTTAGTGCAATTTGAAATATAACTTTTTCCTAAGTAAGACTCCAGTGAAATTAGTTGGAATTATAACAAAAATGTTTTCCCAAAATAGTTTTTATTTAAGTTTCTATCTATGTGAAAATTATGATACGTAATTTTGTGAATATTGGTCCGAAATTAGCTTCTGTCTATGACTCTCTATCGAAAATCATTTTTAGAGGATCATAGGTGCATATATTTTATATCGATTTTAGTATTGGTAATAAATTATTTCAATTATATCAACCCGTTGCACTGTAGCAAAGTCATATAAAAATCATATGTTGCAACAAGAGTTAAAATTATAAGTAACCTAAAATTTAAATGTGTAAATGATCCATGCACGATATAAGTGTATCTTTTATCTTTTTTGAACCAAATTTAGTATGCCGATAAATTACCTTTAGAAATATGCTGTTTTCAGAAAAATGTAAAATGTAAAAATTTAATTAAAAACAAGTAGGAAAGTTATAGTCGGTCAAAGCCGACAATATGCTACCCTACACCATTGCGCTTGTGCTTTAAAATAATTTTCGAGATTTTCGGAGAGACCTTTGGCCATTTTTGGACCGATCTTTATGAAATTGAATACTATGATTTCTGCATATATTAAACTTATTTATCAAATATTATCTTGTCATTTATGTACAATTAATGGCAGTTAAAATAATTTGCAAAAGTGGGCATTTTATAGGAGCCATGCTTGATTGTAAACCGATCTTCCTGAAAGTCGGCATTCTGATTCACTCTTATATAAGATGTACTTGTACTGAATTTTATAGAAATAGTGACATAAATAAGGCATTTTTAAGTGTTAAAACTCTATTACGCTAGGTGAAATAGGTGAAATAATGGTTCAATCATAACCAATTTCAATAGACTTCGTCACTCTGTCCAAATGAACATACGTTAAAATAAACATAAACGTGCCAAAGCTCGTAAAATTATATGTATGCACAATGTTTACATGGACAGACAACCAGCCAGCCAGACATCGTTAAATCGACTTAGAAAATGATTCTGAGTAGATTGGTATAATTTAAAGTGTATGTCGGAATATTTTTTCTGTGTGTTATAAACACATATCATCCCGCCCACCTATGGTAGTGTAGGGTATAAATTTATCGACAATTCCACGAAAAACATTCAAAACTTTACCGATTATCTTCCGATTTTCATAAAATTTTGCATGCAAATTGTTCACGGATATCTTTATCGAATCGTGGTCAGTGTCCCCCAAAAACTACATATTTAATATATATTTTTTTATGTACACCAAGAATTTTAATTACGGTCGGAATTCAGGGATTAAGGCCCAGTGTGAAATGTATTATTTCTTAACAAAACTAAATCTGAAGTGATTGCGTTTGAGGAATTGGTCTTTATAGATTTCGTTCTCTTAAAATTTATTACTTATTTTATTAAATTTATAATAAAGATCTTCATATTTTATTTTAATTTTTAACCTAAATAAAGTAATTTAATGATTTAGTATCGTATTTAATCCTTCATTTTACATTCTTAGTTATTTATTTAAAAAATAAATAATTAAATTTCAATTATGTACTCTGAATGTGAAAAAAGTACCATTTTAACCATTTTTTGATACCGAAAAATATTTTTCCATCCCTGTTCTGCGGTATTGCTACTTCATATGAAATTACATATATCGTGTGTAATTTTTGCTCTGACGTGTAAAACAAGTGTAATTTCAAATTAATATTTTTTATAATAAAATTAGGTTTTGTTAAAATATTCGAAGTTATTTATTAAAATTATATAAAAACTGTAATTCTAAAATCCATAATACATATTTAGGTGCATACGGACATTTCTTCAAACTTGGTTACTTTTGGGGTTGAAAAAAGAGTTGTAAGATTTTTTAATGGCACATCAACGATATTTAGTTCGCGGGAATGGCTTTTAAATAACGGCGTTAGTGTTATGGAGGATAAAGAATTATAAAAAATTGCCAAAAATAATATATTTTTAACAATATTTAAAAAGTTACCAAACGTATATAATACACATTAATACGTCTAAAATACAATTTAAAAGTGATAATATATTGTTGATATTACCCAAGATAATCGCGATCACAGTGTATCATGTTTTTTAATTTTATCACATATGTTGAAAAATAAAGTATATGACGTTTTATGTCATTGTAGTTAAAAATCAAAAATTTTAAAAATTGTACATATGTAATCTATACAAAGGTATACAAAATACAAATTAAACGATACGCTTTATTATAGTGAATATAATCGGGACCATAATTCTGATTTAACCTGCCTTTAGAATATCAAGTAAAAAACTAAGTTTTCATGGATTTTTTATATTTTTTAATTGTGTTTAATTCACTGATGTATTTTTCACATCTAACCAAAAACAAAAATCTTGAATAAATAAAAAGTTGCAAATATTAATTATATGACTAAAATAAAATTTTCAATGAAAAAATA
The DNA here is from genome assembly GCA_932274085.1 of Protocalliphora azurea. Classification (NCBI taxonomy): domain Eukaryota; kingdom Metazoa; phylum Arthropoda; class Insecta; order Diptera; family Calliphoridae; genus Protocalliphora; species Protocalliphora azurea. Next base: position 114,894,761 of record OW026519.1, on the reverse strand, counting down.
CACACCCAAAAATGTTAAAAGTTGCATTAAATTCAAACACATAATAACAAGATTCCAATATAAGCTACAACAGCTGCAGAATTTAAACCAACATTCTCACCGATTTCAATTAGCGCTTTCGGTGTGCCCCGACGATTTGTAAAATATTGAAGACCCCGCGATCTGAGATCGTGAATAATTTTTATGATTTTTTTTAAATCAATTTTTCCCTTAACTAAAATTGAAAAGATGTACCTATTATAAATATAATTTTACATTAAAAAGTAACG